>CAXIVR010000003.1:81212212-81812212 GCA_964035755.1 Teleogryllus oceanicus | reverse complement strand
TTGCAATAACATTCATTGCTTTGTGATTTATGATTCTATTTTTTTAGATGGATCTCGGAATGAATTTTAGCGAATCTTGAATCGACGCTACGTCTGTAAGTGAATGTAAGATATTGTTTGTAGGAAGAAACACTTATTACGCCATCATTACAAAGGTTTTGAAATTTGTCACCTACAGTCAGTACCTTTTCATGTGAATCACATAACATAAATATTGTGTGTTTGTCAATGTGTTCGGCGCTCTTCGATGTTTCCGGTTTGCCAACCTCCCCGCTCGATAAAGAATGCGAGGCAGCCGTGGGCTATTACGGCTATTACTCCATGATTAATGTCCGTCGATTCGGGTCAATATTCTGATGACCCTCCCCTACTCTCCGCTTTGACAAGGAAACCGGGCGTTGGTGTTGGTTTATGTTGGCCGCACTGGTCGGCTGCTCACTGCGCTCACCAAGCATTGAAGCGGCTTCTGAAAATTTGTTTTGAGATTATTTTTCTCAAGAATTAGTCCGTGGATTCAACATTCTGAAAACGAGTGGTGCATCAACAGCATATACTTTCTCGCGTTATTTCTAAATGTGTAATTTCCGAAATTTCAGATTTTTTCAACGAACCATTTACTTTAAGCGTCCATTGTTCTATCGGTTGGGAAACAATTAGAAACACTCGGAGCTGTTTTTGTGGAAATATTATTTTTTAAAACTTGTATTGACTTCAAGCAGAAGTTAATACACGCAAGGACAACTCTTTTTAAAAAAATGAACTTGACCAATTTGAAAGATCTGATTTTATACAATTTCTTTCGAAACAAAAACCTTCAAAAATGTACTTTCAAGATGTTACTTTTTACTACAGAGAGTTCGCCGAAAATGGAACTAGCACCAGTTTTTATACCGATCTTTGATACATACGAGAAGACAATTTAAAAAACAAAACTGCTAAAACAGCACGTACTTTCTCGCCCGTATTTTCACGCAAAATTACGCAAAAAGAACTCTAATTTTTGAGAAATTGTATGCAACCTTGTATCAAAATTTATCTTTAAGGAACGGATTTCAATAAGTAAAAACTCTCTATCTTTATAATTGTAGTTGTAGGAAGAAGCGGAAAAAACAGGAATTTTTGCAAATTTAAAAACAAATCAGAGTTTTCAACGAATACGGGACCGGCACCATTTTCTTAAACGTTCTTCACACTATCCAACAACAAAATTCAATAAAAAACAATGGAGCCAGTTTTCTGAAAATTTTGAAAGTGTCCCTGGGGCTCCATGTACAGTACGCTCCAAAATTAAAATATCGGTTTCGAATTTCAAAATTCAAAATTTATTGCTTATTTATTTTTGAAAATAGATTTTACTACATGGGAGTTTTTTTTCTCCCTTTCAAAATTCAAAATTTAAGTAGTATATGACTTAGTGTAGGGATCACAGAATTTTGAAAATGTGCACACAATTCACTTTTCCCCATAGCACGTCATACGCAGTTTTTAACTGTTTTTTGGACGTAAAATAAATAAATAAATAAATAAATTCAAGAGGTAGAGACATAAGCCAGTCGAGAAGAGTTCAGCTGAGAAAATGGGCTGAACGGTTTAGCCGCTTGCGTTGTTCACAGACGAACAGAGACGTTTTGAGACGTCATTCGCTTTTTCGGTACTATGAACCCACAAAACACAGATTATGGCTACAATACGTGTCAGAGATTTTCTTTTGAAATTTTGCAACTGGGTTCATCCACTTTTTCGTTACCAGGGCCCTGTAATAAGAGTTTTTCTGCAGCATCACATAACTTTCTCTCTACTTCGTAGCGAGCAAGTAAACTTTGGAGCCGTTTTGAGAAAATAATCGTTTAAAATGTCTATATTTTTCACGGGAAATTGCGCAAAAACTACTTATATTCTAAAAAATTGTAGAAGTTATTTCACGATCTAACTTTAAAGAACAGATTTAAGTACGAAAAACAATCTATCTACAATATTCTAGTTGTAGGAAAAGGCCGAAAAAAGTTAGTTTTCTAATTTTCAAAAAATCGAGGATATCAGTGAAAATAAAACCTTCGCCAAATTTTAAGTGTATTTTACGCTATTGGAAGGCAGTGCTGTAGCCATTTCTGAGAACATTTTGAAAATGTTTTGAGGCTTTATGTAAAGTACTCCCAAAATTAAAATACCCATTTTAAGCTCACAGGGGATCGAGATCACATAAATTGACCGAGGAATATCAAGTTTGGAAAAAATAGGATAAAGGGGTTAGTGCGAGCGCTAATCACAGACAGAGGAGACGTACTGACAGACGGACATTTTTCTTCAATCAATTTTTCGGTATCAAGGGTCTAAATATCATAGATTCGGACTACACAATGTATAAGGGGAAGTAATTTACTGCAAATAGGAAAAAGATTTATCCACTTTTTCGTTAACCAGGAAATAAGGCCAAGAAAAATAAAATTACCCTAGAAGACTTTATAAAATGTTATGAGAATAATTTTAAAACTTGCTGAATCTTGTCAATTGTTGTAAACCTATGTCAGATACGTCGTAGAAACGCCGAAAGAACACATGTTATGGAGTATGCTGCAAAATAAAGTTTGTTCAAAATACCCTCCTTCCCTCTTCCTCATCTATCGTCTTCTTCCGCTGTCAGTCGCCATTCCGCCCGCCATCAGCCACCCCTACTGCTCAAATTGCTCTCAAGGCGCTCAATTTCCTCGCTGCTCTCTGGCACCGCAGGTCTTGTTTGCTCCCCACGTCTCCCTCCTCCGTTTGCTAACTGCCTCGGCGGCTCGCCACGATTCAACAACCCTGTTCTGGGGTCAGGGCAACAGCTATTGCGATGCCAACGACTCTCACCTAGGTCACGGTAGTGACGGACAGTTAACACTTAAATACATAGTTGAGTTGGAATCGGATCTGCAGAAGCATTCTATACGACGGGCGCTCGGATATTTAGATTTTTGTAATTCTTTCGGGCATACCCAGGTTAATACCGGAGCAGTACTTTAATAAATCAGACACGGACCGCATGCGATCATTTCTTCCTCGTCGTTGTTCTCTTATCTCATCCTTTCCACTAGCACACTCAAACATACGTAGACTAACATACACACTACTACCAAACATGTCAGGAGATGAGACGTGAGCTTAGAACTTGTCCCTGTGGCAGAGATTCGTGGAATAGGAAAACCCTCGATAAACCGACGTGTACCTGTACATCGGTAGTGTAGTGCATGTTAGTATACGAAGTGTGTGTGTGTGTAAGGGGAGAGAATAGGACAAGAAAGAGGAAGGGAAGATCGCGCGGGGTCCGTGGCCCGTTTTGTAGGGTACTGCTCCGGCATTCGCCTGGTGTCGATCGGAGAAACCACGGAAAACTACCGATCAGAGAAACCGGCCGTTAGAATTATTTTCCAGACAGCGACTGAATTCGACCTAGCTGAAAAGCTAGAGTCGAAATTCGTACCGCGCGCCGTCGGGACTCGAACCTAGAACCTTCCGGTCAGAGGCACTGTAGTGACATCAGTTGCACTGAACCACCGCTCCCGGTTTTAGGAGGAGACTACCACCGCCAACTCCTAAGGAAAAAAACATGCACTAGGCAACAGAAGCTAATGACCGCAGCGGTTGACGCACTCAGACCGGCGATATATTCAATCAATCAATCGCCGTCAACCGTCACCTCCTTCGTGACCCTCATCGACCTGTCTCGTCTGAGCAGCGCTTCGCAGCCCGTCGACCCCGACGGACGCGCTGCGCCGTCGGAAATAGCGGGGAAGTTGCCGGCGAGCGACGCGAGCGGGAGCGACGGGGCCCGCGCGCCGGAAATGAGCTCCCGCACGCGCCCGGGAGATTGGGAGCGCGACAAATAACGGGCAGAACTTGCGCGGACGAGTCCGCTTTTGTTATTCCGCGAAGAACGGCGCAAAGCAAAGCCGGCGGTGGGTGTTGCCTGCGTTGTAATTTATCTTGAGTGCTGGGCCTGCGCGAAGGTTTTTAGGGTGCGGACGGGAAAGGGGGTTGATGAGGTTCACTCATAACGGAGGCGACAACGCTACATTAAGCAGAACGGTTTCGTCTTCTCTTCGTCCCTTCGTATTTTCTTCCTTTCTCGCTTCAGTCAAGCATAAACGTTTCCACAGGTATGAATAGATTTTTTTATATTGTATCTTTCCGAATAAAGAGTTTTAATTTATTAATTTTATTAGATGAAATACATGGCTTTGCTTGGCCATTTACCACAATATGTTACATGCAGTCATGTTAGACAGGAAAAGAAATGAATTCTATCTATGCGTTCCAGTGGTAAGTAGAATCATTTATTTATATAATCCCTCCCGCTTCTCTCCTCACTTTTTACCATCCTCCTCTCAAGGTCGAATTCAGCCGCTGTCTGCATTCTAGTGGTCGGCTGATCTGGGAGGTAGTTTCCGGTAGTCTCCGATCCATACCAGTCGAATGCCGGAGCAACTTCCTTATAAACAGGCTACGGACCGCGCACGATATTTCCTGCTTCTTCCTTCCTATCCTCACCCTGTCCTTTACAAAATCTGTGTCGTATCTCGTCATCCAGCGAGGAAAGATCTACCTCTCGTGATAAAACATAAAATAGAATTACTGGAGTAAATCCCATAGTGTTGACCCGCCCGGAAACAAAATCAATCCACGCTACCCTCCCTCGCTCCTCCCTGCCCCGCCCCCACCCCGCTCCGTGACCTCCATCCCCCCACCCGGGTCCCCCGCCTCGCCCCCACCCTCGTCCTCGCCCTCGTTCCTTCCCGTCCTATACACATCCCCGCCCATCCCGGCGTCCGCTCCACCCTCTTCCCTCTCACCCTAGCAGGAACATAATAAAATTAATTAATACAAATTCATCTTTCACCGCCGTACGATAACAAGGAGCTGTAACGCTAATTAATATAACGTGAAATTGTGTAACATCTTTAAATAGTAATTTCTAACCGAATTTCTAAATGCAAAAACCGGGAGCGGTAGCTCAGTGCATCAACTGATGCCACTGCAGCGCCTCTGACGGGGAGGTCCTAGGTTCCCACGCCCCACGGCGGCAAGATTTTCGACACTAGCTGTTCAGCTAGGTCGAATTCAGTCACTGTCTGGAGGAGAATTCTAGCGGCCGACTGCTCTAATCCGTAGTTTTCCGTGGTTTCTCTGATCAACACCAGGCGAATACCGGAGCAGTACCCTAACAAACAGGTCACGGACCGCGCGCGATCTTTCCTTCCTCTTCCTTGTCCTATCCTCTCCCCTCACACACACACACACACACTAACATGCACTACACTACCACATACTCCGGGAGACCGGTCGGGAGCTTAGAGCTTGTCCCGGCTGGGGCGGTGCCCCGCTGGTGGGAGAGTCCTGGTTAGGGGGAAACCCCACTAGCCGACGATAGGTCGGCGCCGGATCTCGCCATCCAGCAGGGGAAGATCACCACCATCTCCCGAGAAAAAAACATGCACCATACTAACGGGACTAATGACGAAAGCAGTTGACGCGCCCGGAAACACGAAAAAATCAATCAATCAATCAATCTAAATGCAAAAAGAAAAGAATTCTGTAGTTTACAAAGCAATCAAATCATAAATCTTTAAATTAATATTTATTTTAAGATTAAATTGGTAGTGTTCGTATTGTACGTAGTGCACGTAGTGTTCCATCACTGCTTGCTGGTCGAATAAACACTACCTCTACTCTTGTAAGAATCACGATTTGAATGTTTGTGGATATTGAAATCTTACGATTAAGAAAATGTTATTTTTGTATAATAACATTATCAACAATCTCTTATGGCACCGAAAATTGTAACGTATCTTGTTTATTATGAAACTAGTTGAATGAGACAAGATTCAAACCATCGCAGCCAGTTGATCTTGTGTTGGCGGTGGTAAACCGCACAGCCGAGTAACATCCATCTTTAAAGAACCGATTTCATTAAGAAAAAATTTATATTTTCGATATTGTAGTTGTAGGAGAACGCAGAAAAATTTATAAACTTTAGCTTTTTTCGGAAATTGATAGAGTTAAAAAATAATAAGACCTGCATCGTATTTTAAGTTATTTTGGAGAAACAAATGTAATCCAAAACTTTTGAGCCAATTATTGCAAAAGTTTTTAAAATGTTGCGGCTTCATGTAAAGTAATCCGGAAATAAAAATATTTGTTTCAAACTCGCAGGGCCTCCAATTCGGCCGGATCGATAGGGGAATGTCAATTTTGAGAAAATGATTTGAACGGTTTAGGCGCTAGTGTTGGCCACAAACGGACAGGCAGCAAAGAACCGAAAGATATTTTTGCCGTCAACCAATTTTTCGATATCAAGGACTGTCAAGATAAGGATTCTGACTATTGAAAGTGTTAGAGGATGTTTTTATCCATTTTTTTGATATTAGGTCGCACAACACAAGTTCTTCTGTCAAAAATACCACTATCCTTTTTCAAAACCATTACAATTATTTTGACTGAGTTACGTAAATCTGACCGTTGCATGTACTACAAGATAATAGGAAGACCACAGCACATTTTCGTGTCACCAATAATGAGTACAAAGTGAGGGCGGAAGTAATTTTAGTTATGAGTGGTGAGAGCGCCGCTTTTGTGAATATAATGTGCACTTAGCTCGAATGCGTTGACACATAGCTTTAAAGCGGTGCAATGGATACGAGGCGTATCCGCATACACAGTGTCGTTTTAAGCTCTCGTCCCGGGCAGAGCGGTATCTGCTCAGGACGTTGCATGCCGGCGCAAGGTAGCTGACACATCTCCGTGCCGCGCGTTTTCCCATTTAGCAGACAGATTTCAAACAGATTCTTTCCATTTGTCAATATACGCCCCGTCGCAGATCGGCGGCAACGCCGCTGAGCCAACAGCCGGGCTTTGCGGCTGCGGAAGGCAAATAAGATCACGCGAGGGGAAGGAAGCCGCGCTCTCCAGCGTGCGACGCGGCGGGCTGTCGCCCCACACTCGGCCTCCGAGCGTCGCGCTATTGCCGTTTGCTATCTTGTCCCTTCACTCCGCCCCTTCATTCTCTCATCCCCATTCACCCCTGCTCGTCTATTACGTTTTCCTCCTGTCGCTTCACTCCGTGCTCTCTCCACCCTTTGGCCTCTGTCACTCTTCCTTTTAACCTCTCATTCCCATTCATCCCCTAGCGTCACCCTCTATAATCGTTTGCTTCTTGCCCCTTCACTCCACCCTTTGGCGCTGTCACTCTTCCCTTTAATCTCTCATTCTCATTCATCCCCTAGCGTCATTCTATTGACGTTTTACCTCTTGCCCCTTCACTCCGCGCTCACTCCACCTTTGGCCTCTGTCACTCTCCCTTCATTCTCTCATTCCCCATTCAGCCCCAAGCGTCGTTCTTTGGCGTTTTCCCTCTTGTCCCTTCACTCCGCGCTCACTCCACCCTTTGGCCACTGTCACTCTTCCCTTCAATCTCTCATCCCCATTCACCCCCTAGCGTTACCACCTATAGCCGTTTATTTCTTACATTGACTCTTTCTTTCAATCTCTCATCCCTGTCACATCCTCAGCGTCGCTCTATTGTCATTTGACTTCTTCTCCCTTCACTTCTCCCTTCAATCTCATATCCCCGTTTTCCTTCAATCCATCGTCATCTCATTCCCTCGTTCTATAAACCCCTCGTCCTTTTCTGCCGTCAAACATTCGAAATCATTACCCTACATTTACTCACGCTCTTCCCACTCAATGGTTATTCCCTCCGCATCCACTCACTACTTGAATTGCATTCCTCGTCAATATTCACTCACATTAGCTTCGTTTCATCTTATACTTTTCGTTACTATCGGTACATAACCTGTTTCCTGTAGCCTCTCACGTATTGTCTTTAGTTTTCATTTACTTCTCAAATTCTACCTTCAACGTGTCTCCTTCTTCCATATTCTAATTTGTTGTTTTTAAAAACTTCTGTTTCTTGTTGACCTTCTCTTCATCCCCGCGCAAAAATACTACAGCTATTGTTTTACGCAATGTATTTGTTTACTCCCCTCCAACATCACTGTTAAATTCTCTGTTCGCCCATATCTAAGTCTTTCAGTGTCTTAATTTTGCACCTTTATTCTCATTGGAATCATCACTGGTGGTATGTTTCACGGTCTATGCATTCGTTGCTACCGCTAATTTTTTATATTAATTGAGTTCTGAGGAACAAATCTTGAAATAATTGTTTCTCTCTGCTCCACGCACAAGTTTTTTTAATGAACGGCAAACTCTCTCTTTTTCTTTTTTTATTTTACTTTCTCCTCGTCATCTCACTTTCTCATTGACCGGCTGTTTCTCCCACTTTCCTTGTGTGATCTCTCGATCGCTGTCGTCTGTATTTCCATCTGGAGCGCGGCCAGTGTCACGAGCGGCGGCGGTCGCGGCTTCATCGCCCCCCACTCTGTGGTTGCGGTGGTGGAGGGGGGAGGGAGGGCGGGAGGGGAGGGCTTTTAAACCGCGGGCGTTCCGTGCCATTTGCCGATTGAACGACAGTGCTCGCAGTCGATTTCCGCGGATAATCGATATCCGGCGCGCGTCGCGTCTCCGCCCACAGGAGCGCGTTGTCATCGTGCGGTTTGAGGGGATGGGGAGAGGCGGGGAGGGGGAGCGGCAGGCGGAGGAGGGGGTCGGAATAGGAACAGGTCGGAGTAGGCAGAGGGCGCAGCAGGGAAGTTCAGTGACCACGCCTACAAGCCATGAAAAGCAAGGAGGAAAAAACTAAATGTTTATATACCAGTTCATTAGTTATTCTGGGCACGTCAACTACTGTGGTCATTAGTCCCGTAAGTGTAGGTAAGTGTAGTGGATGTTTTTTCCTCGGGAGGTGGCAGTGATCTTCCCCCGCTGGATGGGAGTTCATCTACGATGACCTACTGGTGGCTAGCGGGGTTTCCCCCAAACAAGTATCTCCCACCAGCGGGGCACTGCCAACCGGTCTCCCACCATGATAGTGTAGTTAATTTGTGTGAAAGGGGTGAGGTTAGGAGAAGAAAGAGGAATGAAACATGGCGCCGCAGTCTGTGGTCCGCGGTCCCGTACATGCACTACACGTATGGGACTAACGATCTCAGTAGTTGACGCGCCTGGAATCACTTTCAATCAATTATTATGAATAAAAAATAAACAATATACGGTATTATCTATTTTTGTTTCAGAAAGAGAAAAAGTAACGATAGGAATAACAAAAGAAAAACGTGAGTAAAACGATGATAGTATACGGTTTCGAGCACCTCGGAGTACGATGATTGGTTGATTTGAATTATTTGCATTTAAGGGGATAGGCAAATGAATACGTCAGCGACGGCTCATATCGTTGGTTCATAATTTTGAGAATACTTTTTTTGTTTTAAAACTGGCGAATTTTTTTCATTGGAGTGGTTATTTGGGGAAATTCTACAGTAGTGGTGGGGAAGTGCTCGCAACACTAGTAACCTTGGCGGTGTTCCACAAAATGTACTGTAGGGGCGTAGTGTGGGGCATTATTTGCTTCTCTGACATCGTGACGGGTCATATTCACCTCGGCATTGAAGCTACCGTTACTTATAATCTCTGAGAGAAATTCTTATCCCAAACCGTTCATATTCACCTCGGCATTGAAGCTACCGTTACTTGTAATCTCTGAGAGAAATTATTATCCCAAACCGATATATTCTGTTGTAATATCTGTTCATTCTGTTATAATATCTCCTGTCATTTCAGACCCTGCACAGCAATGGGTCTTACTTCGAACAATAATCGTATATTTTGATTTAAACATAGCTGCGCTTCAAGGTCTTGTGCTGGAAGGAGAAGGGGAACATTTGTTATCCAATCAAGACCTCCAACAACAAACATTTATGTCCTAATGAAGCTCCCAATTAGATGACAGTGTTTCCCAGTTCTACCAACTCCTGTACCGGGAGCGGTAGCTCAGTAACTGATGCTACTGCAGCGCCTCTGACCGGGAGGTCCTCGGTTCGAGTCCTCACGGCGGTAGGATTTTCGACACTAACTTTTCAGATAGGTTGAATTCAGACGCTGTCTGGAGGAGAATTCTAGCGGCCGGTTGCTCTGATCGGTAGTTTTCTGTGGTTTCTCCGATCAACACCAGGCGAATGCCGGAGCAGTACCCTACCAAACGGGCCACGGACCGCGCGCGATCTGTCCTTCCTCTTCCTTCTCCTATCCTCTCCCCTTACACACACACTTAGACTAACATGCACTACACCACGAGATATTCCGGGAGACCGGTCGGGAGCTTCGAGCTTGTCCTGGCTGGGGCGGTGCCCCGCTGGTGGGAGAGTCCTGGTTAGGGGGAAACTCCACGGTAGTCGGTGCCGGATCTCGCCATCCAGTGAGGGAAAATCACCGCCATCTTCAGAGAAAAAACATGCACTACACTAACGGGACTAACGACAGAAGCAGTTGACGCGCCCGGAAATACGAAAAAATCAATCAATCCAACTCGTGACCTTCAAGTGCAGCTATGTTTAAATCCGAGTATAGAAACGTCCTTCACTTCCTCATGGTTTCGATCGTGCTGCATCTCCTCATTTCATTTCACTCGACCAGTACCGCTCCCTTCTCTCCCCGCCCCTGCTGCATTTATGTCTCTGATTGTCGCGTGTTGTATAGATTGTAGCTTGGTGACCCTCCATGTCACCCATGTCAGTCAACGAATTTCCCGCGGGATACGTGCCAAATATAAAATTGGACAATATCAAACAATGTGTTGTCTGGGAGACAACGCTGTAAAATTTTCAAAAACATTGGTTTCCTGTAGTTCTTTTTTTTTAGGGTTTAATGAAATTGAGGGATTTTAGTTGAGCATCCCTTCACGATACGTAACCTGAAACATATGTACGTGTACATACGAGGCCTTGAATTCAGAATAGTTTACATTCTCTGAGAAGTGAAATTATTCATGTGCAATTTCTGGCAATGCGTGAATTTTACTTTTGAAAAGTCAGACTGCCTGGTGTGATACATATTGTGTTGTTTAAGCAATAATATATTACTAGAATCGCAACAATTCATTTCGGTTATTGCTGATAACCATTTTCCTTTGAATGAATTATTGAAAAACAATTCTCTTTCTACAGTACTTCCAATGATAATAACCGGCTTAGGTGGCTCAGAGCATCAATTGATGGCCCGACCGTCGAATGACTGTTGCAGCTACACAGCTAGGTCGAATGCAGCTGCGGGCTCGAGGAGAATTCCAGCATCCAGCTGTTCTAAACGGTAAATTGGGCTTATTCCGGCTGGGATGATAGCTCGCTGTAGGAGATACCTGGTGACCCCTCCCTCTATTGATGTTCACCGGCTAGCGGAATGACGTTAGTATACAACTGTCTGAGACATGCGTAGCTCTAAAATTGGCATCTCCGTGGTACTTGAATAATCGTTGAAATAATCCTTCGAATTATTACGAAACCGTCCAACAATAGACTTTTAAATCTGTATATTCTATTTTTAGTCTAAAAGTATATTTACTTGGATTTGACGATTTACAAACGAAAATTATATATTACCTGAAATAATTTCTTTAAATTGTACGTTGCGATTCAGTGGATAATTCTTACGAAAGAACCTTTTAAGCAGATACGCACAGAACCTTTTAAGCAGAAAGACCTTTTACGAAAGAACCTTTTACGCACAGAACCTTTTAAGCAGATTTTCCTGTATAAAGCATTGCTCAAATTAACTATTAATGCTTTATAATATAATTAAGGATTCAAAACAATTAAGAGATCTGAATAATTTGAGCGCCATCTTTTATTACCATACATATCTCGATTTCGGATTCACTTCTCTTGCATAAAACACTGACAAAGTTACATGTGAAGTTACTTTCCTACCGAACACTTTGCATATCGTGGTCCGCACATCCTGCCAAGCAGGTTTCTCCAGAGAATCTCAACTTCACACTCAGGGAATCTTTCGTGAACTATTTCTGGGAATTTCTTCGCGTGCTTTTCATTTGCACATCCAATTAGCGCAGGCAGGGGCTTTGGAGCAGGGCCGCGCGCAGCCGAGCGGAACGGCGCGCGAATTCCCCGCTAACGATGAGCAGTTAGCGGGCGATTCACCGTTGGGGCCATCGGTGACGAGGTGAATACACGAATCGCGCAGGCGGTTGCGACCCTGATCACAAGTCTTGGGATCGCTGATTGATTGATTGATCAATTAGATTGGTTTGGTTTGTTTTTTTCGTGTTTCCGGGAGCGTCAACGGCTTTGGCCATTAGTCCCGTTAGTGTAGTGCATGTTTTTCTCGGGAGATGGCGGTTAACTTCCCCCGCTCAATGGCGAGATCCGGCGCCGACCTACCGTCGGCTAGTGGGGTTTCCCCCTAACCAGGACTCTCCCACCAGCGGGGCTCCGCCCCAGCCGGGACAAGCTCTCAGCTCACAACCGGTCTCCCAGAATATGTGGTATTGTAGTTCATGTTAGTATAAGTATGTGTGTAAGGAGGAGAGGATAGGACAAGGAAGAGGAAGGACAGATCGCGCGCGGTCCGTGGCCTGTTTGGTAGGGTACTGCTCGGGCATTCGCATGGTGTTGATCGGAGAAACCACGGAAATCTACCGATCAGAGCAGCCGGCCGCTAGAATTCTCCTCCAGGCAGCGACTGAATTCGACCTAGCTGAAAAGCTCGTGTCGAAAATCCTGCCGCCGTGGGGAGTGTAACCTAGGACCTCCCGGTCAGAGGCGCTGCAGTGACAACAGTTGATGCAATGAGCTACCGCTCCCGGTGATCAATTAGAGATTCCGGGCGCGTTAACCGCTAAGGTCATTAGTCCCCGAAGTGATGTGTATGTATTTATCGCGAGAGGTGGAAGTGATCATACCCCGCTGGATAGCGTGATCCGGCGTCGACATACACATCGACCAGCGGGGTTTTCCCCAAACAGGTATCTCGAACCAGCGGGGCACCGCCCCAGCCGGGACACGCTGGAAGCTTCCGAGTGGTCTCCGGACATGTGCAGTAGTGTAATGCAAGGAAATGAAAGTGTGTATAAGAGGTAAGGAGAGAACAGGGACAAGAAAGGAAAGATCGCAAACGGTCCGTCCCCCGTTTGTTCAGGATGGTGAAAAGTGTAACAATAGATAAAGCATTTACAAGTAAAGTTGAACGCGAACTGTGTATCAACTGTGCCAAGTGTGCATCAACTTATGCTCTCCAAGTAAGTTTTAAGACGTTCGTATTATTTTTAAAATTTGTGTAGGACATTTTTTTTATAAATGTAATTTTGTTTCATGTATGTGTGTTTTATTATTAGTGAATTTTAATATAACATATTTTATATGTATGTATTTTGTATAAATATGTATTTTGTTTACATAATTCAATTTTACTCTAAATATGTAAGCGAAAAGATTAGTGTGAAGGTTGCTACTGTCCTTCACTGCCAACGCCCTAGGGGCAGAGTGGGGAGACGCCACTAGTCAGGATGCTAGACGGCGAGTGGACGAAGATGCGGTGACGGAGGGGGTGCTTGCCGTCCACCTGTCTACGCCAAGCGGTCAGCGAGCGTGACGATGACGAGTGAAGTGATTGATTGATTGATTGATTTTTTTCGTGTTTCTGGGCGCTTCGGTCATTATTCCCGTTAGTGTAGTGCTTGTTTTCTTCCGGAGATGGCGGTGATCTTCCCCCGACGGATGGCGGGATCCGGCGCCGACCTACCGTCGGCTAGTGGGGTCTCCCCCTAACCAGGACTCTCCCACCAGGGAGGCACCGCCCCAGCTGGGACAAGCTCTAAGCTCCCGACCGGTCTCCCGGAATATGTGGCAGTGTAGTGCATGTTTGTGTGTGTGTGTGTGTGTAAGGGGAGAGGCTAGGACAAGGAAGAGGAAGCACAGATCGCGCGCGGTCCGTGGCCCGTTTTTTAGGGTACTGCTCCGGCATTCGCCTGGTTTACGATGAAGTGAAGAGATGCGGTTGGTGCTGGGTGTGCGGAAAGAAGTGGCGACAGAGGACGATGCTCGCCGTCCACATATCTCGTCAGGCGGTTAGGACGGAGCAGCGCAAGGTGAAGAGAGGTGCAAGCGGTACCTTGCAGAGATGAGTTGGGTGGGCTGAGCACGAAGTGGCAATGTGGGTGGCCCCGGATTCCCAGACATGTCAGGGAGGGTAGGGATGCCTTGCTGGCGGCGGGTGTGTGTCGTGATGTGTTGAAACTTTGGAAGAGCGGGCGCGGAGTAATGCAGTACGGTGCGGATCCGCGGCGGAACGGGGGGGGGGTGGGAGGGGGGGGAGAGCGGGGGGGGGGGGGCGGGGATGGAGCGGGACGGAGCGAGGCGGGGATGGGGCTGGGACGGAGAGAGGGTGGTGGGGACGGGCGGGACGTGGCGGGACGTGGCGGGACGTGGCGGGACGTGGCGGGACGTGGCGGGACGTGGCGGGGCGTGGCGGGGCGTGGAGGGGACGTGGTGGGACGTGACGAGGCGGAGCGGGCGGTGCGGGGCGGAGCGGGGACAGAGCGGGGCGGAGCGGGGACAGAGCGGGCGGAGCGGGGACAGATGGGGGGAGCGGGGACAGAGCGGGGCGGAGCGGGGACAGAGCGGGGCGGAGCGGGGACAGAGCCGGGAAGGAGCGGGGACAGAGCGGGGAAGGAGCGGGGACAGAGCGGGAAGGAGCGGGGACAGCGGGGCGGAGCGGGGACAGAACGGGGCGGAGCGGGGACAGAACGGGGCGGAGCGGGGACAGAGTTGGGAAGGAACGGGGACAGAGCGGGGCGGAGCGCGAGTGGTAGTGCACAGTGCAATCGGCCCCCATTATTATTCCACGAGGTGCTTGGCGCAGCTGTAATGAGAAATTGCGAAACGTCACAGCTGTCACCCATGTGGATTCATGTTCGCGCTCGGTCGCTCACTCGCGTTTTAAGTGGACGAGGTATTTTTCTTCCTTTCTTTCGTTTTTTCAGGTCGTCACTGCTGTTTATCGTGTATGTCAAATTTCTCTTTGAAGGATGCATAACAACCTACGGACACTTTCATTTGTCTCCTTGTAGAGCATTCATTTATATTGCTGCAGAATTGAGGAAATCATAAATGTTGGAATTCTACTCACTACTTACACGCCTTTTGACGAAAATTTACATTGGGTGTTTAGCGAGCAATATACATTTTGAGCTGCTGTAATGAATACTGTTGTGATATGAAAGTGTGATTCACTTATCAACGGCAGTCAACGATTTTGTTTTATTTATCGAGTTGTCTGGCTAGTTAAACTATGTTCCAGATGACCCCACTTTCTATTGCACAGGTGATGTCCCAATGGTACTTTCCTGATAATTTCCTTACAATCTTCTACGAAAAAGGCAATGATTTTGGAGGCATGTACCGTTCAAGTGCTTTTACCACTTCTATTGTTCGATTCTGACTGAATGATTTTGCTTCAATAATGTTTCAATGAAGAGAGATCATCACCAACATGTAACATCTGACTCTTCATCTTTTTACTTTTCTTGACGCAAAATAACTAATAAACGATTCCTAAGTTGTTTGGATCGACGTCATTCTCGTTGTGACTCGATGAGTATTATCTATCCTGATCTATCCGGTTTCGCACAGTGGAATATATTGGGAAAAAGCAAATATTTTCTTTTTTCTTCTGCCTCCACCAATAAAGAAATATTTTCTGCAAAAAATCAATATTTCTTCTTGATTGTCAATATATGTTTGCAAATAAAAGTATTCAAAGTACTTATTTTAGACACCGAGGTCAGGAGATTCCCACGACTCATTTCAGAAACATTTCAGATTAAGTTAAATCAGACTCTTAATACCAATGTTGAAATGAATGTTTTTACCAATGCCTATGACAATGTGTTATATAAAATTATAATTAAAGATCCGGACAATGTAGATCCAGTATAGTGGTTAAGTTGGCACACTGCATATTCATACGCTGAGTTGTAACCTCACTACATATTCATACTCCTTTGGTGTCATTCATTCCTTGGAATTGGAGTGTCCGTTGGTAACTGTTAGTTATCAGATATCACCTGTGTGAGTGTAAGTTAATTTCGTAATGGTTCATCAATTGTTCTACTGCAGAGGTAATTCAATCGGATAGTAGTTCCTTCACTAAGAAGAGTGTCTATTTGGTATTGTATTTACTTTGTTTTGTTGTGTTGTAGTTTTGTTATTTTGTATAAAAAAATTATAATTTTAAAAGGATCTCTTTTGTAGTAGATACGTTTGATTTTGAGATAATTTTACTCAATAGAACTTTTGAGACAATTGTAGTGTTTATAAACTATACTAGTAATTACACTAATTGATATGTAGAATAACAGTTTGTGTTTCATTATTTTAGCACCTGATGATGTAACAAAACTAGTTACGAAACGTTGTGCAATTACTGAAATAAATGATTGTCATAAAAAACTTTGGATCTTTTATTAGCATTTTCTGCAATAGACGTTAAAACATGAAGAAATATGAAGTCACAAGTCAATCATGATCTCAGTAAGCACGCATCTGTACACTTTTCATGAGCCTATCACCTTTCCAAACTCTACTTCTTTACGAAGTCCTAGTTCAAACAAGACAGACATTGAATTGAATATAATGTGCCTTATTTTCTCAGGCCATAGGCTTGCTCTTCCGCCTGACCACGCAAATTTCTACCTCCTTTCCCCAACCATGGGAGAAAGAAGGTATCACTTGGGCGACGAAACAGGAGGGAAGCTTCAGGAAGGACAGCTTCATTAATACTAGACACAAGAAATAATTTTGGCTTAATTAAAAATGTTTATCAATTTCCGCGTAATACGTTCGTTAATTCAATGAGAGGACACACGTTCGTCACCTATTTCGAACATATGTGACAAAGGTGGGAATCATTCCTTGATATTTTCAATTTGTCCTTATAATCAAGATCCTCATCCAAGAACTGCTTTCGGCGATTATACTCATTGATTCAATAATTGTTAAAAAAAGTAAGAATCTCCCGCATCAAATGGACGGTCAAGCTAAATAAAATCCTTCGAAATATTCCATTGAAAATTACGAAAGAACAGTTGATGTTTCAATTTCCAAATACTTTGGCGTACTCTACCTGTTGCGGGTCGTGTAATCAATGTCCCGCCCTGTGAGATCTCTTACTTTCCTTCCACCAACCCAACCCATTATTCACCAGGCTTTTAGGGCCACCTCACACATGATCGATGAGTGGAAGTGTGGCGAGGAAACTTCACCGGAAGTCTCATTCATTACTAAATGCCCTCGTTACACGGCCAATCGCACGGCATTTCCCCGTCGTTAAGTCTGCGTGTCGTTTTAATTCGCCGTCGCTCGCCGTCCTGGCGCCGCTGCGCCGGTGGCGTCGGATGCGCTTAAGCGAATCAACGCAGCTGTGCCTCGGATGGCGAAGCTCCGGAGGGGGCGGGGCTGCGAGGCGCCGGGTCGGAAGAAAACTGAAACGCGTTGCGCGCCAGTGGCCGGATGGGCCCTCTCGGAAAAATGGACGACGAAAACTTCGCGTCGCGATGTTTGAGTGTTTTATTCATTCAATCATGGCCATATTTGTGGTCATATGATTGTAGTGTCGTAATTACCAGAACGTTTTGAGTTTGAAAATTCTAAATGCACATAACTTGTATAAACGACAGTGAGTTCCTTTAAAATTTTAGTTCTAACAACATGAAAACAGCATGTTTAACAATACGATAGATGTCAGTTCCGTTAATGTACAAATAACTATTATTCATCACATGTAATTCTTTTATAATTACCGTAATTTTGAATGGATGTTTTATATGTATCTACCCATTATTACATATACGAAATATTCCCTAGTCACCATATAGAAAAACCTAAACGACTTAATGACCAGCATAAGAAAATGTCTATATTGTAACATCATTGTGGGGAAAACATTACTACAGTTGTTTCAAATGTACTATATGCTGTATACTGAAGATGACATGTAGGTATATTTCTCAAACTAGAAACGAATTATTTAGAGTAAAAACTATCGTTAGTTACTGTTTGTTTCTACGACTTCTTAATTAATTTCGTCACGTGAAAGGTCAAGTTGCGGAAAATTAGAATCTATTCAACTGCTCGTTTTTCAGTTCACACCATTAAATTTTCACAACATTAGGAAACATTCTGAAGCAGTAGAATTATAAAGAAACGCCAAAATCATACAGATTTCACATTTGAATCAAAAAGCATATTTTTTACATTAGATTTTAAATACTCGTTTACAAATTAAGCTGAAAGAAACTTTAAGAATTTACAAAAAAGCTTAAAAGGTTTTGATGAATTTAAGCGAAACATAAAACATCTGAAAGATTAGAGTATCTCAATTAAAATAAATTAAATACATGTGTGTGTCATCAGCAGTATTCAAAAGTTTCAATGAATTCGAAAGATGAATTTCCGACTGGAGTTTTGGACCCAGAATTGTCTTTAGTTTTGGAGCGTTTCGAAATTCTTCGAAGTGACTTTGTGCCAGACATTAGCCTTTTCATCAACTGGATATTCAGTTATTGTGATTCTCAACCACTTGAATGTGAGATCCGGAGTACACCTCCACATCAGCTTTGAGTCTTGAAAAATAGAATCTTATTTAGGATTTGCATAACTCGAAACTTCTACGATCTAAAATCCCCAACTCTAACGCTTTGAACCGAAGTGACAAACCTCGTGGAAGTACTTGTACAGTTAATACAAATATAACTCCCTGAGCGGAGTCATCTGTGAGCGTCAAGTCAGCGCGACTAGTAGTTTTAGTTATGTGATTGATAATTGATTCTAGACGCATCTTCTTAGATCATTAGTCCAGTAGGTGCAGTGTGTGTTTTATCCCCGGAAAAACGGTTTCCTTGTTCGCTGAATCGTAAGATTCAGGATGAGCTAATCGTGCGATTGAAGGTGTAAATCTCGAATCTCTTTATTTTCCTGAAAATGAGGTTTTCCTCTTTGCTGAAACGTGTGATTCGGCGCCACTCTAAATGAGCTTGAGGTTTGAACCTTATTTTTTCGTGTCTCGAAGCTTCTTCGAACAGAATTAGGTGTCTCAGGGTATCAAATGATGTTACTGTAGTACCTCTGACCAGGAGATCCTAGGATCCGAGCCTAGATGGAGGGAAAATTTTCGGCACTAACTACATAGCTAGGTCGGATTCAGTGGTTGTCTGCAGGAGAATAAGCAGACAGTGGTTCTGATCGGTAGTTTTCTGTGGTTAATGCGATCAACATCAAGCGAATACCGGAACAGTACCCTCACACACGGAAAAACATCACACATGATTTTTCCTTTCTCTTCCTTGTCCTATCCTCATCCCTTACGCACACATACACGCACTACACTACCACATGTCGGAAGACCGGTCGGGAGCTTAGAACTTGTACCAACTGAAGACCCTACTGTTGGGAGATACCTGGTTGATGAAAACCCCGCAAATCCACGTAAAGATAAACGCCGTAATTCACTATACAGCGAGAGTATCACCGCCACCTCTCACGATAAAACAACCACTACACTTACAGAAGTAATGTCTTTAGTAATTGACACGCCTGAAATTACTAACCAATCCAAGTGAATTGGCCCAGTGCAGCCCTTCACCCCGGAGCTACAAGCCTGTTGGAAGTGCGCTTGGGTTCTTGGGATAGAGGCGGGGGCGTGCGTGGGCGCAGAGGGAGTACGCGTGGGTGGGGAGGGGGGAGGGGAGCGCGGCGCGCCGCCAGCGGCAGTCGGGGCGCGAGGGCGCGCGCCGTGATTTAGGGGGCGGAGATAAGCGCGCGGCATTAACCGCACGCACGCCCACGCGCCACGCCCCTTCACCTCCTCTCCTTCTCGCCCCTCAGCCACAGCCTGCGCTGCACTGCACTGTATGTCGCGTTGCCCCTGCTTGCTTTGGTTTGGTTTGTTTTTTTCGTGTTTTCGGGCGCGTCAACTGCTTTGGTCATTAGTCCCGTAAGTGTAGTGCATGGTTGTTCTCGGAAGATTGCGGTGATCTTCCCCCGATGGATGGCGAGATCCGGCGCCGACCTACCGTCGGCTAGTGGGGTTTCGCCTAACCAGGACTCTCCCACCAGCGGGACACCGCCCCAGCCGGGACAAACTCTAAGCTCCCGACCGGTCTCCCGGAATATGTGGTACTGTAGTGCATGTTAGTGTAAGTGTGTGTGTGTGTGTGTAAGGGGAGAGGAGAGGACAAGGAAGAGAAAAGAAAGTTCGCGCGCGGTCCGTGACGCGTTTGTTAGGGTACTGCTCCGGCATTCGCCTGGTGTTGATCGGATGAACCACGGTAAACTACCGATCAGAGCAGCCGGCCGCTAGAATTCTCCTCCAGACAGCGACTGAATTCGACCTAGCTGTAAATCTAGTGTCGAATATCCTACCGCTGTCAGGACTCGAACCTAGGACCTCCCAGTGAGAAGCGCTGCAGTGACATCACTTGCTGCACTGAGTTACCGCTCCCGGTCCCCTGCTCGAAAAGGCCCCATCCCCCTCACGCGCCAGATGGACAGGCAGCGAAGACACTGACTGGAATATAGTTGGAGTGGATTTTTTTTCTAGGGCTTTTATCCAGCCGACAGCCGGTTGCCCTTCACGTCCCATTGGGATGCATATTCGACCGTACACTAGACAACACACTTGCGGGCTCCTCTGATTTGAGGTCAGCAGAGCGCTAGGGGTGGGCGGATTTTGATGACCTAAAACATTGCCAAAAATTATCAATAATGAAGCTTCATTTATTCGTTCAAGTGCACTCAGATTACAGACTTTTGTTTTGGACTGTTCTTGTCCAGGAAATCTGTTTGTACCTATCGCGAAATCGACCGAACCGACGATGGTGCTAATAGGCGTCACGGGAAACTTAGATTACATACAACGGTTGGCATTACAATTTCTGAGCAAAGAAATTGAATACTCAGTTATTCTGTACAGGACATTTGTTGCATCGCAAAAATATTATTTGAAGCAAGAACAATTAAAATATTTAAATATATGAAATCAGCACAAAAGCGTTAAAAATTACAGAAAAGATAAAAAAATTACTTATTAGCCGAAATCGACAAAAAAATGCAAAAAAGAAAATGGCATTTCATTAAATATCGCGCTCTAACGTCATTAGGAAGACAGAGGAAAATATCAGATGTACTTGACGTTCAACCAATCAATTCGTTTATTGGTATTGTAAATCGTGTGTCGTTCAATAATTTTAGTATTTTTTTTAAAGTCAGAAATGCCTTTTCTTTAAATAGAAGTACGCAACATCTTAAGCTACAACATATTATTGTTTTTCGGCTGTTGTGATGGCTGGCGACCGTTAAAATGCTTAATTCTCGAATCATAGTGTCGATGTTTTAGAGCTGTGCCACAAAAAATAATTAGGAGGCTCTTAAACCATTTCAATAGCGATATTAGATATATATATATATATATATATATATATATATATATATATATATATATATATTCAAATATTGTGTATTAATACTCAGCGATATTTACAGATAATTGTTATTTTAGGAGCGGTAACTCATTCAGAATTAATTAACATAATTATTTGAGAAAAATTGCATTGAATTTCATTCGAAAGTATTATTTGAACCCTTTGGTACATTCTGCTATATTATTACACAACTGCCTTTTTGCCACAGGGTTGTAGTACAAACAATCGCTACTATTATTTGATAATGCAAACTTCTGGTTGACTTCAATAGCTTCTGATTTAGCTTTTATTTCATTCAACTTTATTGCTGTGGCAGAAGGGTTTCAATTGATTGATTATTTTGCGTTTTCACGTCACAGTGTGACGATTCCGCGGTTCGGTAGAATAACGGTTAGCGTATCGGGGTGTTGTACCCAAGTTTGCGGGTTCTAACCCGATCGAAGCGATGGATATTTACGGGCGAAAAATTCCTTCGTACAGTTTTGGAAGGGGAAGTTAAGCCGGCTGTCCTATGAAGTAGATTTACTGCATATAAAAGATCCTAAAGCCTAAATGAAACCTCTGAGCTACATTCAAATCATCTGTTTCGTCGTCCGAGGTGATATCTTCTTTCTCCGTAACATGGTGAAAGGATCGTAACAAAATTTGCGTAGACTGACGGAAGAGTAGACCTGGTTGCTCGAGTCTCGCTAAGCAACATAAACCATTAACCAACTACCTAATTAACTAACAGTCCATATTATATCTGGAGAGGGGGCGTTGTACCTCCCCAATAGAATGTGAGAATTGGAGCCCACCTTCACTTCAGTTTGCGCTCTTCAGGTACTTTCATAGAGTGAAGACCTCTTTATTCTATGGTACTACCTCTGCCTGCGGGGCACCGCCCACCCGGGACAGGCTGCCTGGGGTTTTTCCAATCTTGTGTGTGGGCGATGAGGTCGTTATACTGTGAAAATCGCAGCATTCTAGATGGATTTATTCAAATGATCACAACAAACAGTTGTGTTTCTTCAGCGAAGCGTCGTTGGGCGAAAGGGATTTTACTGTGCGCACTGAATTAAGAAAATTAAGTAAAGAATAAAATTTGCTCGTTGACATTACGTAGGCCGTTGTCTGTTTTTTATTCTTCACGTATTTCACTTCTCACCTACCATATTTACACCCAAACGCATACGAATCCCTTGAAACTTTGTCATATGCCGTCACCACCGTTCGTCTGTTCAAAAATGGAATTTCTTTAAAATATTCTTCCTTCATACTGCATATTTGCTTTTATTGCTGCAGATGTACCAAAGCTTTCCTGCTAACAACAAAACTGTTCTTTTATTGTGCTATTACCATATCCGCATTCTCGTAAAAGCAAGCCCCTTCCTTCGCCTCCCGACCCAACACCTCAACCCTCACCCCGCCCAGGGCCACCTGGCTCTTCCGCCCAGCGCCTGCAGCGGGACGTTAAGGCTTCTCCGACTGCCGTGAAAGCTGCGCAGTCTCCGCCCGCTGTTGCCTGCAAGAAACTCCCATTTTGAGCGTGTTTTCCTCCCATAAGAAAAATGAACTTTGCGGCGCAGGAACCTGCGGCGGGCGCGGTAACGACGCGCGCAACTTGCACTGAAATATTGCGCCGCGGGCTGTGGGGCGGTCGGCTAGCGGGGGGCGGGAACACGATGGGGGGGGAAGGGTGGGCGGCGGGGGAAGGGGGGGGAAGGGGGGGGTGGCGGGCGGGGGGCGGGAATGGGTGGGTGGGCGTGCTGTAGCATGGTTGGGGGGCGGGCGAGAGAATAGGTGGGTGGTTGGTTGGGTGGATGGGTGGGGTGTGTGTGGGTGGGGGGGGCGGGCGGGGGGAGCGGGGGAGCAAGGGCGGGCGGGCGGATAGGCACACAGGCCGCCCCGGTCTGGGGAGGGCGAGAAGAGGCAGAGTCGAGAGGAGGCAGCAGGCGACAACACGCAAGTACAACGTGGCAAGGGAGAAGAGGCGGGCGAGTGAGGTTCTCGGGTTTCAAGGTTCACAGGAGGGTATGTTAAAGGACAAATGGGAAGGGTGACAGGTGTAAAGATAAAGGGTGAGAAGTATAACGTACGAAAGGATAACGAGCGCAAATGTTAATGGGAGCGAGGTTTAACTTTGACACGCGAGAAGTTGACAGGGCAAAAGTGCAGAGGCGAAGGTTGATGTGGAGAAAGGTTGATGAGGACTAAGTTGAGGGGGGTGAAAGTGGACGGGGGGAAGATTGACGGCGAGAAGGTTGACAGAGGAGAGATCTGACAAGGGAGATGTACGCCACTCACTGCATGGAGGGCAGGGGGTGAAGAGCGTCAAGGGCGGTCTGTGATGGCGATCTGGGTGCAGCTGGTCGAGAGAGCTGGCGCATGCGCCGTAGAGCTCGACGCGTGCCCTGCGGGCGCCTCATTCACTTAAGCTGCGAGTTTGAAATTTGACGGTGGCTTGCAACGACCCTACGCTGGCAGGTGTGCCGGAATAGATGGAGCCCATTTTTCTAGACCATTTAGCTCGCCGTCGTTAAGATGCACGTGAAACGGGAGAGCGGTGAGACAAGGGCTGCATTTTACAGAGTGGATGAGTAGGCAAAATTATATTTTATGACGAAAAGCAACGGAGATTTAGGAGTTCTCTTATTGTTTTGTTGATAAATTCCATGTTTTGGTGTAAAATACCATAAAATGAGTTTAACAACGCTTCAATATTGGTAATATGTAATCATTTTTAAAGAATATGAATATTTATGAAATATTAAATATTTTACGTGAAGGTAGTAATATATATATAGAAATATTAAAAGGCTCGTACAGGAAGACAAATATTTTCTTTTTTTTTCTACGACTTTTTTCAGCGGAGAACTGGTTACCCTTCACGTGCCGATGGGATGTATATTCGACCATTCGACTGGACACCAACACTCTTGCGGGGTCCTCTAATCTGGGGTCAACATAACGCAAGGCCCTCCGTGACAACATGTACTACATGGGAGACAAGGGAAAATAACCATGCCCAAGGCGGGACTAGAAACCACGACCCTTCCTGGTCCCAAGCGCGGAGACGGTAAAGGCTCTTAGCCACCCGGGTCATTTAGGTCGGTTAATTTTGGTTTTTAAGGATTCTAAAATAATTATTGATCTTTTTGTTGAAAGAATGAAGACATCAAAGTGCCATTCTTCAGTAGAAATTCAGTCTAGGTAACGTTCTTAATGTAGAGAACAATAGACCAAATATGTAAAAAAAAACAGATATTTTAAAATATTTTAATAATCTCTTATTCATAGGAGGAGCGTGATAAATAAGAAATGAAAAATGAAACATGTATTCCTCCCCCGCATAAAAGACGGCTTCCTTAGAAAATGGTTATTCCTTGTTTTGCGTAAGTACCAAGCAATAGAGGGAAACCATAATGAGCGAAGATTTCGACGTGTGCGAAGACTTGAAAGTGAACGAAGACTAGAACGTGAACGAAGACTTGACGTGAACGAAGACTTGACGTGAACGAAGACTTGTACGTGACGAAGACTTGTACGTGCACGAAGACTTGACGTGAACGAAGACTTGACGTGAACGAAGACTTGGACGTGAACGAAGACTTGGACGTGTACGAAGACTTGGACGTGTACGAAGATTTGGACGTGAACGAAGAATTGGACGTGAACGAAGACTTGGACGCAACAGAAGACCTTTACATGGCCGAAGCCTTGGCATGACAAAAGGCTTGGACGTCACAGAAGCCTAACTAGAATTCGATCCTCTGTGAAGGCGGCGGCAGCAAGTGGCTTAATACCTCTCGTCGGAAGGCAAGTGCGCGTCCGAGGATGCAGGCCCGAGCGGCAACTGTGATTGGGGACCGCGTGGCCAGCGCGTCCGCCACAGAAATCCTCCAGGCAGCGCGAAATCTCCGCAGGGAAGCGCACACGCCTTCATTCGGAGTCTGCGCACAGCCGGCAAATATGTAAATGGAGAAGAACAAACAGCGGGGGCCGCTGCCACCGCCGCCTGGCTTTGCGCATGCGCTCCACGTCTGCTCGCGGTTTTTGTTTCCAGCGCCCCCTCAACTCGCGTTTTCCGTTCGACTCCCTCTCCGCTCGCACGTTCCTCCCGGCGCGTGCGAATTCTTAACGAGATCTTTCCTGCGAAAGAGGATGGGATGTAGTATTCTCTGAAAACGTTACAATTTTATTTTGGGTGCACGAAACAAGGGTGTTTGGAACGATTTCCATTTTTCTACTTTTCGATGTCCTTTTGAATTTAAATCCACTTTTATAATTATTGTGAACTTGCCATGCTTTCTTCACCTCACCAAATATTTATATAATCATCCATTGTGCTATGGTTAAACTCCCTAATATCACCTACATAAAACTGCAGCGCCTCTGACCGGGAGGTCCTAGATTCGAGTTCTGACGGCGGCAGAATTTTCGACACTAGCTTTTCAGCTAAGGGGAATTCAGTCGCTGTCTGGAGGAGAATTCTAGCGGCCGGCTGCTCTGATTGGTAGTTTTCCGTAGTTTCTCCGATCAACACCAGGCGAATGCCGGAGCAGTGCCCTACCAAACGGGCCACGGACCGCGCGCGATCTGTCCTTCCTCTTCCTTGTCCTATCCTCTCCCCTTACACACACTTACACTAACATGCACTACACTACCACATATTCCGGGAGACCGGTCGGAAGCTTAGAGCTTATTCCGGCTGAGGTGGTGCCCCGCTGGTGCGAGAGTTCTGGTTAGGGAGAAAACCCACTAGCTGACGGTAGGTCGACTCCGGATCTCGCCGTCCAGCGGCGGAAGATCACCGCCATTTTCCGAGAAAAAACATGCACTACACTAACGGGACTAATGACCAGTGTAGGTGACGCGCCCGGAAACACGAAAAAATCAATCAATCAACCAACATAAAATATAATTGGAGTCATCAAAATGAACATTTATTTGCCATGTACGATGCATTTAGTGAAATATACTAATAGCGGAATTGTTCAACAGGTGATTGCAAATTCTTAATGTTTCTGTATTGTGTTCATGTTTAATATGGACGCACGTAAAACGTTCTTCAGAAGTAAGAATACGTCGAGCGCGACTACATTTTAATCTTTTGCCTTGTTACTACACCATATTCAACTATTTAGTATAGCCAAATATAACAGACTGAATGTTGTTCAGCTTTGTTGCTACAATCGTTGCTACTATTATGGCTATTAGAATTGCTATTAATCGTCGCTGAAAAAAATGTTGTGCGGTGAAACAGCCCCAGCACCAAGTACATTATGAATATACACATGAATCTGATTTACTTAAAAACTGTAACTGCTAACACTAAGATCATATTTCAAAAAATTGCAACAAAGAAAAGAGGTTTTTCTCACAAACCGACTGCCGTATCTCACCTGCAAACCCTGTTGCAACATCTTCGCAGCATCGTTGTCCGGGAGAGTTATTGCGGGAACGTTGACAAGGATTCTAGTACCGACGGTGGACGGTTTTTGACACTAGCTAAATAACTAGTTAGAATTCTCAAGATGGCGGCTGAACCCGAGAGGCTGCCGGTTTCCCGTGGTTTCTCCGCTAAATGCCAGACTTTCCCTTATCAGTCCCCTAAGAAATGGGCCACAGACTACGCGCTATCTTTCCTTTCTCAGCCTTGACCTCTCCTCACCCCTTATTTACAGCATACACTGGCGAGACCAAATCGGAAGGACGGCTGAGGGCTTGAAGCATGTTTCAGCTGGGAGCGGTGCCGCAGGAGGAGAAACTTGTAGGGGGAAATTCACAATCCGACGTTTGGTTTGATTCCGGATATCTTCTTCTAGCAGAAAAGAACTACAACACCGAAATACATTAATTACACTTACGGGATTAATCGGATTACGTAGTTGATACGCTCAGAACCAATTCATATTCACTTTTTCTCACAGTTATGAAGGATTGTTCCCACATTGTCCTTCAAACGGACCATGTATGTCATTGATAAGGACGACTGACTTCAGCAGCAGTATGAACCCATGTCCCTGCATAAAACGAAGGGTCTGTTTTAAATCATCTTCCCCTCCCCCCCCCAAAAAAAAGATTCGAGTGGTAAAAGTGACATTTTACTAGGGACATTTTACTAGGGAACGGTACGAGCGAAATAAAACATCTATTTCCATGTGTATCATACTCTACCTTTTTTGACGATCTTACCGACTTTTCTTCTATTTTAATTCAAGTATAGAAATCACTTAATTGGGTACCAAGTAACATTAAAATTACAGTTTTATGCATTCACAGTTTTACTTGAACATTTAAGTATTACCTCACTTTTCGCTCTAGTGCAACAAATTGAACATTTACTCTGCTGTCCAAGCCCTAAAAGTAACCGCATTTATTAAACTGACTGTCTATAACAGTATCTTTCGGGTTGCTAGTAGGTTTGTTTTTGACTCACTTCCATTCTGGATGATCTTCCCTACACTCGGATGAGTTGTGATAAGAAGAACCTATACTCTAGTACAATAGAAATTCACCAGACTGATGAAGTGGCTCGAAACTAATCAAGATAAATGAAATTTTTAATATTTTACTCAATTGCTTTCATTTTTTCATAACGTATGTTACACATTATTTTCATTATTTGTGCTAATTTTTTGATATACATGAATATTCGAATGCATATTTCAAACGCTATCGGAGTATAATGTAACATACACGATTATGAATAAGACTGGTTTAAAAGGAACTAGTTTACAAAGTGTTACGGTTTTTCCAGTTTAGATCATTTTAATAAATGATTACAGATTTTGACGATGGTCTTCAAATATGTAGGCAAAATAAACAATTTATATAAACGCGTCAGATAAAATTCTGTATTCAAAATGATAATTTATTATTTGAATTCATTACACCGTATATGTTATGCAATACTCCCATTGATTTTCATATCCACTTTTGTGATAATCATATTTCTCTGTTGGGACATGGTCTATAAATAAGTAAATTAAAATGCAATCGCGTGTTTCACTTTTAATCCACGTGGTATACGAAACTCTTGTGCACACCAGCCTTTTTGAATGCCAGAAATACGCAGAATATTTCATTAAAAGGGCACAAACATAGAGGATGAGGTGGAGTGCCTCAAGGAAGTGTGCAGTGCCCGAAATAGTACTTACTATTTACCGCTGACCTACCACAACATGACGGCATAATAACCGCAATCTATGCAGGCGACACAGCAGTACTGTTACCAGCAACGATCCTGTTGAAGCATCCAACATCCTAGAAAAGAATCGGAATGAAATGTCCGAGTAGTTTAAGAAGTGGAGAATTAAACCAAATCTTCTCACGTAACCTTCACCCTAAGGAAAAATTCTTGTCCCGCGGAAAAATGAACGACAAACAATTACCACAAACTGAAGTAATAAAATATCTTGGTCTGCACCTCGAACGAAGACTAACTTGGAGAACCCACATCCTTAAAAAGAACGAAAGGAGATGGACCTAAAACTAAAAAAACTCTACTGTGAATAATCGGCAGAAAATCGCCTCTCTCTTTGTACTAAATTACATCTTTACAAGGCAATATTAAAGACAGTCTGGACTTGTGGAATAAAACTCTGGGGAACAGCTAGATTATTCGAATATTGGAATTTTGCAAAGATTTCAGTCTTAAGTTCTACGATACATAACGAATGCACCATGTATGCATCTAACAATACATACATTCTGATTTCAAATTCAACTATCCATCAGACCTTACAGAATATAGCAAAAGATAAAAACGACTTGAAAACCATCTCAATTACCTTGCAGTGAACATTCTGGACAATAATGAAGACTCTTTCTTTCACAAAATTACGCAAAAACTACTCGTTTTTTCCAAAACATTGTACATTAACATTTTTTTGTATTCCAGCATTATAAACCACCTATTGAAAGAAATCGTTCATAATTGGGCATTTACGGCACAAATGTACGTACTAGATTTTATGCAGAAGATTCATCATCAACATTAGCAATCGTAGCGGAGAATCGTAGGAGAAAGGAAACGGACAGCCGACTACCGTTTTTTAGCACAGATGTCAAATACGCGAGACGTCACAAGAAAGGTGTTTCGCAAAATTGAGTTTAATTCTCTTATAAGTTTATAATGCTGTTATACAAAAAATTAGCGTTTGCAACTCGTTTATAACGTTGCGTTATTGCATTCGTACAAATTTAAAAACCCGCTAGTTAAAAGTACTTTTTTGTTCATCTTTTAATCACAGTTGACTGTTAGATACTTAGAACAATATCAAATGAATCCACCTTTTCAGATTCTATAATGTAATGGGTTCCGCCTTTTTGGCGGCGGCGTGCGTCCGTGTCGTCGTGTCCGTACACCGGCCTAGCCCGAGCCCACCGTTGTGCGGCCACTTGTAATGCTCTCTACAAGCCCGGCACGTTATACTGCGACTTTTAATAGATTGCCCTGCTCTAGCCCTTCTTATGAACAAACAAACAAACACTGGCCTCGCGTTGGGTTGCCACATATAATAACCTTCCCATTCTCCTACTCACAATTGCCCGTCTGCTAGCTTACCTGGCCCTTTGACTCACCTGGGCGTGGTCTGCGGTGCGTCTGTACAGACGCGAGCAAGGTACTGCGCTCACGTGCGTGGATCAGTTCTAGTGCTACGTGAATGATTACGAAAACATATTGATTTTACAAATCATGACCCCAAAGATGGCCATGAAATTTATTCATATTGCCTCCTTTCTCATATTCCCTTTCAATTTACAATATTTAGTGCTGTAATAGCACTGGTGCCTCTGACTGCACACATCAACATAACCCAGCAACAAAGAACAACAACAAATAAATATTCCTTCTCCACAATACACGATACATGGATATATACTCTCTCATTCACACAGATTATTTACAACAACAAAACAAATGCCATTCACACATATAATTAAACCCCAGAATGCATTCTGTCGAGATTTACGTATTAAAATCTATTAATTACATGACTTGGTCTTCGACAGAGCGTTCTTCAATTCGCAAAAAAAAAAAAACAAATGTCAAAATACTTTTGCTCACGTATGATGCTGCTTCCGCGACGAATCCGCGTGTCTGGTGTGATTATCCACGCCCAACAGCGCCTCCCGTTGTCGCCACCAGTTCCGGAACACTCGCGTACGCATCACTGTTTACTCAACCTGTCGGAATTCACGCTGCCATCTTTTTCATAAACCTTTCAAGTTATTAGAAAATCTCTGAATCCGAATCGAATTCCGCGCCTCTAATTGTAAATGCAACGTCGCGCTCCCCACCGTTGCAAAATTTCTCATACTGCCACGCTCATTACCGTTTGCTCTCGCAAGTCCAACGGGCGTTGCCGAATTTCACAGTAATTCCGAAAATCCCCCCTTTTTTTTATGAAATTCCTTTTCACGAACTGTTAAACAATGTACATAAAGTATTCCCAGTTACTATTTCGAATTATGTCCATTACTTCCGCACTTTACAAAATTTTCAAACATCGCCTACGCGAACACACGTCCTGCCTTCACCAAGTCCAGGCACGTTCTGGCAAATCTTTTCCAACTTAGCATTGTTATTCTTGCTTCAACACTTTTCCCGATCGCTCGATAACTGACGATCGCGTCACCTTGTTCTCTCAAAATATTTAATTTCTAACGTTTCCGAAACACTTTATTTCCGTTTTAGTTTTAATAAAATTCTCCCGGCAATTTCCTAAAATTTGATGTTTTCCTTTGGTCAAAATCCTTTTATTTTCCCTATTTTCCGTTTTTGAATGTGAAATGGAACGCACTGCAATTGTTCGCTAATCGCTTCTTCTTGCTAAGCTTTTGCTTGAATTAATTTATCTGTTTTATTAAAATGTTGATACTTCCCGTCAAGATATTTAAATGGGATAAATTTTGCATGATGCAGCTAATTTTCTTCTTTGCCCCCCGAAAGTCTGAATTTGATATCTTATCGCGTTCTCTTGCAGTATTCGAAAAAACCCTCTTCTTTATAAGCGTTTCATCGCTCCAACAATGGACTCCATTAATATTTTCCTTAACACAAATATACGAAATACGAAAATTTCAATAACTTCTTATTGCCTGACGCGATTTTACTGGGATAACTTTTAAAATGTTCCTAAATCAAAGCCGGATCTAATGTCTATGGTCCAAACTTGCACAAGTATCGGGTTCGCTTTATTTTCTTCCTCAATCGGTTTTATTTTTTACTATGGCGTCTTTGCTGTAAATGTTTTCGAACTGTTCATCACCAAACGCACACCATCGGGGATCGTGTAAAATCATTACAATAAGAGGCAAATAAATTTAACTGGGGATCTATAGATTCATAATCACGAAACCAGATATTTGAAGGGAGAAAAAGGGAGTAATTACTATCTGCAAAAATTACAATGTAATTAGTAAAGATAATCAGTAGTTCATCTGAAATAGTCGAATATATACGAAAAATAACGCCAAGTTTTAAATCTAGGACTGTCACAGAAAAAAAAAATTTCCTAGCGTTATTCAAATCGAGTAGGTATATTTTAGGACGCTGTGCTTGTCCATGCAATGCACTAACACATCCATGACGCGAAACGCGCAAAAATATAATTTTGAATATTTAATTTCATGGCACATTGGGAAGGAAAAAATGATGTGTGAAAATTTGCATTGTAGATCAGCGAACGTGCTTCATCCCGTGCACCTGCGACGCGGATCCTGCTATGAGATAATGATATTAATTCACGTTAAATGAAATTTGAGAGGAAAATACCTTTCACGTATCACAAAAAAAGTATAATGACATTTCTGAAATTGGCGATTCGAAAGTGATTTAATACAATCTAACGCTCCAATTGGAATATTTGAATGTCTCTCTTCACTTTTTTTAATTTTTTTCTTTTATGTTTCAATTTATTTTTTATATATATATATATATATATATATATATATATATATATATAAATTTACACATGTGAATGTGTGTGTATATATATTCACATGTGTAAATTCGTTTTATGAAATTTCTTAGATGTTAATAAGCAGTAAGTGATTATATTCAACCCCCTCATTTCTAGATTTTTGTAACATTTATTCTGAGACAATGTTACAAAAATCTGGGGGGTTGAATATAATCACTTAATGCTTATTAACATCTAGAAATTTCATGAAACAATTTACACATGTGAATTTGCCTCTGATTGGTAGGAAATTTATCGAGCACTGTTACTCGGCAACGAGTTTTCATATCTCCGTTTATCTTTTATCTTTCTCATGTCACTATATATCGTCTGCAATATTATTTCTGTAGTTACATACCTTTTGCGGCTCTTATATGCAACCGATCTTTACAACTGAAGTCTCTAAAGAAATAATTTCACGGAGGCGTGTTTAATTTCAATTTGGCTTTAAAAATATGAATTAAAAACAAAAAAATCTTCATGTCAAATGCAACCCGCACCACAACTCAGCCGCATTTTAAAAATCTATATTGTTAAATAACTCATGAAAGAAAATTGATGCTGAGATAATAATACAACATACTTGTGCTTGGAGAATTACCGTACAGGAAATGTGTCTGAAAACGTAATCATTTTCAGTCACAGAGCATCGACGAGACGTGACGCGCGTAGACACATTCCACACAGCTGATGGTATTCAGCGCCTTCCACATCGTTGACCCCGGAGCGGTAGCTCAGTGCATCAACTGAAGTCACTGCAGCGCCTCTGGCCGGGAGGTCCTAGGTTCCCACTCCCCACGGCGGCAGGATTTTCGACGCTAGCAATTCAGCTAGGTCGAATTCAGTCACTGCCTGGAGGAGAATTCTAGCGGTCGGCTGCTCTCATCGGTAGTCTTCCGTGTTTTTTCCGATCAACACCAGGCGAATGCCGGAGCAGTACCCTACCAAATGGGCCACGGACCGCGCGCGATCTTTCCTTCCTCTTCCTTGTCCTATCCTCTCCCCCTTACACACACTTACACTAACATTCACTACACTACCGTATATTCCGGGAGGCCGGTCGGGAGCTTAGAGCTTGTCCCGGCTGGGGCGGTGCCCCGCTGGTGGGTGAGTCCTGGTTAGGGGAACCCCACTAGCCGACGGTAGGTCGGCGCCGGATCTCGCCATCCAGCGGGGGAAGATCACCGCCATATCCCGAAAAAAACATGCACTACACTAACGGGACTAATGACCAAAGCAGTTGGCGCGCCCGGAAACACGGAAAAATCAATCAATCAATCATCGTTGGCAAAGATGCGTGACCCTTGGGGGATTATTTTGAAGGTTGTAAGTTCGTAAGAGTTCGAGTGTTATGTGCACTCTTGTTTTGTACGTATAAGTAATACGAATAAAGCAATGATCTCTATTTGCGCATTTTTTAATGGCCCATACCCATAGCACTGTACCCGGATCACAATGTAATACGAGCACTGTGAAGGACAGTTCAGCGACATTCAATCGTATATCCTGATTTTTGTTTCCTGAAGCTTTATTGACTGATACAAAATAGTTGCCGTGACATCTGAAATGAACCTTGTATGTATATGTGTGTATATATACACACATTTTTATATATACATGTATATATGCACATGTATATAAACACACATTTTATATACACATGTATATATGCACATGTATTGCGAACCACAGTTCCGTCCGGTACAAGCCGTAAGGCCAGCACCCGACCTGAGACGTCTTGGGGGGGTGGCGAACACAATTCACCAGATGGTCGACTAGCTCAGTATAGACGTCCCAGTGTGGTCACAATAAATAAAAAAATAGGGGGGGGCAGGGTCGTGAATATCGTTTATGGATTGGATGCAAAATTACAAATAACTCGGGTGAGAATCACTTTTCACTAAATTCAGAATATATTCTAAAAATATTTGCTGCTATGACAAATACATACAATGGCACACAAGAAAAAAAATCAAATACAGAATACTCTTGACTGTAAAAAAAAACACACACACTAATAACTCTATACACAATTTCCTACTCTGCTTTGCAACCCAATTGTTTAACAAACACACTTTCAGAAATTCGAAAGAATCGTTAAAATATTACTTTACAAAAATGTGAAAGAAACACACATTGAAAATCAAAATTAATACTTTTGACTTAACATTACTTTTACAACAAAAAGGAAACTCTTTCTCTCTCTAAAATCCAGAGAATGACTATTATTATAATTATACTCTTACACAAACTCTTAATCACTATATTACAATATTTGATCTTCAAATCCTTTTTGAAAGAAAAGATTGATTCTGTTCTCACGTATTAGAAGTCGGAAACAAATGTACTTTTACTTTTCTTATCTTTTAAGCATGGTAAATCTGTTACCCTCCCTTTCTTTCTACGTGACAGATACAGAATAAGCTTTCTTATTAAACTGAATCACTCCTATCCCTACAAAACAGTTTATTTGGAACGACCTTACTTTGTTCTCGGCCGCGTAGAGCAGTCCGCTGTGCTTCCTTCTACCCCTTTTCACCGAGCTGCTTCGGCCTTGAAGCGTCGTGGCCTCGGGTTGAGAACGCAGTTGCTCCCCAGAAATCGCCTTCTTCTTCTCGTTCAAGTTTTATATTCTTGAATACTCTCATATGAATTTTACTTTATTTTCGATTACGGTTAATGACCAACTGGATATTCAGAGTGAAAATGAATCCAGAGATCACGCTTTTTTATACGAGCACCAACTTCAAGAGAGTTTTTAAATATAAGAAAAGCATGTGAGAGAAAAAACTGGAAAGAGAAATGAATGCAAGCTATTAATTACTGCCATCTATTCAAAACTCCACTCCTAATTCTTCCATTATAAATTCATAACATTTCTTATTATCTTTCTTCTAAGATTATGTTTAAATCAATTTATAACAGAATAATTACCTCTTCGGTCTTCTAGAAGAGTTTTCCTCAAAAGTTGCAAATCTGAAGTCCGCTGCAATGTCACTTCCTGGCGTACCGTTTTCCATACGTCCGCCCAGTTCAGCTGCTACCTTCAGAAAGAACTTTTTCTTTCATCCGACCTCCGGTCTCGCCCTTGGTCTATGGTGGCGGTCTCTCTTGTTCTAAATTCTAATTAGCATTCCAAATATTCATCCGCGTTGGCGCGCGTTCAAAATATTCCTTTCCCTCTCTTTCTTAGGGCGGTATGTGACACGTTTTCGGAATCTAAGAAAACGGACGGTCACAGTATATACACACATTGTTATATATCCGAAACTGTCATAAATGTGTACTAATTAATTTGGTGTCATTCAAATTCAAAGATCATGAAAGATCATTGTAGCATGTTTCTCTTTCAGTATTAAGGACAACTACTACAATCCACACTCAACATATGTACGAATAATTGACTTTCTTTCTCAGAAACTTAACGTCAAACTTCTGCAAGTAATCTGGAGTAAAAAGCGATTATTCGAACAAATCTGGCAATGAAAATTCATATGTTGCAGGAGAGTTCTGAGCAAAGCAGTGTCATAAACATTCATTAGCAATAACTGTTGAAGCTTAAACGGGCAATTACAAATTATTTTCGTGTACGTATTCGCAATATTCCAATTTCCGTTCACAATTTATGTGACCCATCATGAATTCTGCATGCACAAGCTCGTAATCTGTTTTGCTCGTTCGAAGGCTGTCTCTGTTTCCTTACCATTGCAAATTACTGAATCTGTTCGAAGGTATTCAAGAGGGTACTGCCTAGCACACGGTTGGGACGAAGAATGGCATTGCATAGGAATCTTGCAAAACGATCTACTGTAACTTCATATTGCAGAATAAGGAACTCAGAATAAGAAACAAACTTTGTTTCCATAGTTCGTAGTTTTTCTCTAAATATTCAGATGGGCTAGAGAAAAGAGAAAGTACTCTTTGCAAGGAGATAAGTGTATCCACAACTATCACGTAGAAACAACCGCCGGAAATCATCTTATGTAAACGTACTCGCGTATACTTTCAAATGAAAAAAAGTTGTTAAACATCCCACCTGCTCTCTTGTAGTATAAGAAAACATCATTGCTTTTTTTCTTTCAAATAATCGTTTAGAGATTGCGTTGAAATCCCCACAGAAATGCATTCTTTCACAAACGCAGTGAATAAGAAAGTAGTACATAACATTGTCCCTTTAAGTTCACTAACTTATTTTAAATTCAAGTATGTAGGTTTTCTATTTTATAATAACAAAATATACAAAAAACTGACGAAAGTTTTAAATTGTGGCCTTATAATAATTTTTGTAGATTAATCTATTTTTTATTTTGTGCTTTAAAAGAGGCTATGTTCTTGTGAATTGAAGCGAAGTAGAAAACAGTGAAGTGTATAGAAATAATCGTAATGTAATTCCTTAATAGCAGATGTAAGATAGAACAGAGATGAAAAAACTGCATAACAGCAGAATGTAAGAGCAATGAAATGGAGCGTTCAGAATGCTATGTATAACGGTTTAGTAATCAAAGCAATAATCGAACAGAATTATTATTGTTAATTTATTTATGAAAAAGTTATTAGAAATTGTTGTAGTAATCTGTCCCACTTTCTTGCAGAAGTAATAAACATTCATCTCTCCAATCTAATATTTCAATTAATTCTCCATTACTTTAAATTCGTTCTTGTGATGTCCACCTTATCGGTGAGCTTCCTACAATACAGACATTATTAGGTATTTTTTGTAAGTTCTTCTGTAGCAACTGATTAGTTTGTATTAATTATTAACTAAACAAACATATTCATGATTGCTCAGAGATCTTTCGCACATACTGCGTCATTCAAACAAATTTATTGCACCTAAAATTTGGGGAGCACTAAATGCGTAAAACAATATATTAGGTATTGTTTAATATATATAATTCTAATTTGATAACGTTTTTAATTGTACCATAGTTACCATTTTCTGAAACTTTAGTAGAAAAAACGTTTAGTACATTTGATGAATGACACGAATTGTGTTGTGCTCAGAGTCCTGAACCGTGAGTAGAGCTTGACCTCACCATTCCGCTAGTAAATTTTGTTCAATCGACCAGAGGAACAACTGGCTTTGATGCTGTAGTAGTTATCGTGCCGGGCTACTGATCCCACGTTCGCGGGTACAAACCCGGTCAAAGTGGGGGTATTTTTCAGGTGCCAAAAAGCGACGACAGGAAAGGCACTTGGTCGACCCCGGCAAAATTAAATCCTCTAGAAATTTAACACCAATCGGAGTTTCGATTTGAATTACTAGATAAGATTGCTGATATTGTATCTTGGCCTGCGCTATCTGATATTCAAATGAAACGTCAAAATTGGCGCACTAGCGCCCCCAGGGAAGGCAATGGCAAATTACCCCAGTTATACTTGCCCAGGAGAAGTCTAAAAAGAAGGCACTAGGGGCTTCTGGAGTCAAGCCTACACCCTAACAAGTATATGGCGCTAAAAGAAGAAGAAGAAGAAGAAGAAGAAGAAGAAGAAGAAGAAGAAGAAGAAGAAGAAGAAGACCAAAGGATCGACATGTTAAACGTTCACGATTGCGACTGGAGAGGCTGCGATGTGAAGCACCGCGAGACCTTGCGTGTCGGTTCCGGAAGGAAGTCGCAGAAAAGTCTCCCGCGTCCCAGGAACAATGTTCGTGGCCATGGTGCTTGCTGGCACGGAACGGCTAATTGCTTTGCTTATCAGAGCAGAAACGAAAGGAAATGAAATTTGATGAATGGTAATCCCCTTCAAGAACGTCCTTTCATTAGCATGGACATTAAAGAAGATGGACTTGGAACGGTTGTTGTGAAACGAAGTATTTTGGAGTCTCTTTCGACTGTGGGTTTTATTATCAATAATTTTAGTTCGAACCGCGCAAAGATTAGTCATGATTGGAATAGAATGAGAAAATAGTGTCAAAAAATAAATTCACTTCCAAGTGACACTGAATTGTGCGTTGCAACATTATAGGGCTAGTAGTGTGCTTGGGTGGATATTTTAATATTTCTAATCCTACATTAAGGAATAAAATGTCTTCCACATTTGAGATTAAATTTAGCAGTATATAAACTAATTAATTGAGATAATAACGTGTTATGTACGTATTCATATTCTTAATACATTAGATCAGAAATTATGCAGAATCAGAGTTTCGTCCAGATGCTGCAAGCACTGGACGAACTCAAAAAGATCTTGAATATTTCAAATGTTGACTCCACAACATAAGGCCCCTTATCTCACTCATTTCTCAAATCTCCAGCAATAACTCCTAAACGCCCCACCCTGATTTCCCATTGAGAAGTCCACAGGGGTCATACTCCCTTCTGCAGCGCCTCTGACCGGGAGGTCCTAGGTTCGAGGCCTGACGGCGGCAGGATTTTCGACACTAGCTTTCCAGCTAGGTCGAATTCAGTCGCTGTCTGGAGGAGATTACTAGCGGCCAGCTGCTCTGATCGGTAGTTTTCCGTAGTTTCTCCGATCAACACCAGGCCAATGCCGGAGCAGTACCCTAACAAACGAGACCGCGCGCAATCTGTCCTTCCTCTTCCTTGTCCTATCCTCTCCCTCTTACACACACACACTTACACTAACATGCACTACACTACCACATATTCGGGGAGACCGGTCGGGAGATTAGAGCTTGTCCCGGCTGGGGCGGTGCCCCGCTGTTGGGAGAAGTCCTGGTAAGGGGGAAACCCCACTAGCCGAAGGTAGGTCGGCGCCGGATCTCGCCATCCAGCGGGGAAAGATCACGCCATCTCCCGAGAAAATAACATGCACTACACTAACGGGACTAGTGACAAGAACAGTTGACGCACCCGGAAACGTCAATCAATCAATATTATAGAAGAAAAGATTGTTTCTAAAAATAACTTTGTCATTCAAGAATACGTTATAGATGTTTTTCACTGTTTAATACGCTTGCTAACACACAAAATTTAAATTATCTCTAATATTGGTTTTTCAGAATTACTTAGTACATGAAACTAAAAATGGCTCATTTTTGAAAAGGTTCGAACCAAATTTTCTCAAACATTGCCGTATTTTTTTTATCGGAAATCTGTACGTTGGAAAAGTGTTCAATCTCTCTATATTAACTAATAAATGTGAATTTTATTATTTTTATTTATATTTATTATTGTTGTTATTATAATAAATATTAAATGTTGTGCCTTATAACATTTTGTCAAAAGATTGTAAATATCAAGGAAAATTTGCACGAGGCATCTACGCGCGGTAACGAAAATGCGAAAAGATTATGGCTTAAAATTGGAATACCATGGCATGAAATTTGCACAGACAAATTGTTTATTTCGGCAAGATCAAATGTTTCAATGATTCAATGAACTGGAAATTGTGGTTCACGTACGGAATATTGAAAGTATAATACGGTCTATTGTGCTCGTAATTTAATCTTTAGGTAGTGGGTATTTGCAATACATTAATTCGAATTGTTGTATTTGTGGAAATAAGTTCATTTTGTGATAACGTGCTGGCTACAGTATCATTAACAAACAACAGTTTTAAAATTAGTGATGAACCTCACTGTTTCTTTTTAATAATCTTTGCGTATCTTCAAAAACAATTTCATGGATATTTCAGTGCGAGGACAGCAGATATATGCAATAAAACATCAAGAAAACTGGACACTTTGGTAGGCCACCGTTCTAATGATATAGTGTTCCTCTCTGGAGGACGAAAATTATTAAAAGTACAAATAATGCATGATGCACAGAAATTGTTATTTAATGCTACAAATAACTAATGTCAAGATTTTAATTTCAATGCATTAATTCCGAGAGCCCAGATACCGACTATTTTTTTAAAAAACTGCTGTCAGTTGAACCTAAACACACATTGGTGTGTCCCAAATATTAGTATTCCTCAATTGAACTGGCTCAACAAAGCCTTGAAAATTCGCAGATAATCTTTTAATTTCGTAATAAATGCATTGAATAACATGACAGAAATGCCATTTTTATGCTTATTGAAAGCTTACGCTAATGTAATTTTTTTGTACATATCTTTTGTCAATATTTAAATTACTGGCGATTTTATGCGTTATTACATTTGTGAGTACAAGTTTTCAAACGTTTTGTTAAACAGTTTCGGGAAACAAAACTTTCTTTAAAAAAATGAACTAAAATTGCTTATTTTTAGAAATGCTCAAACGAAGTTTCTTTTCGAAAAGCGGCTTCAAACAGTTGAATGAAAATATGAATATAAAAATCGTCTTCAATATTCGATGATATTCTTAAACTCATATTTTAATTCAACTACTAGGGGACCGAAAAATTGGGGAAAAGTGAAAAAAAAATTTTTAGGGGTCAATAGACAGCAGCAAGGAAGGGGGTGGGGGAAAACCGAAAAACTAGACCAGACTAAATAGGCATTTGGAAAAATAACTAGTAGGGGAAATTATACGTCTTTCTGTAGCATCATTACTTTCAATGTTCGTTATGTTGAACAAATACAATTATTAAATTCAATTAATGAATGCATACTTTCTTAATGCAGTTTTGCATTTCGGAAATTTTATCACTGAGATTTTATACCATATATTATATCGAACAAGGTTTCAATAAGAAACATAATCGCTGAGACACGAGTTATTCCTGATTTAGTGCTTTAATTTAAAAATTCGAAATCTTTTCTAAATGACGTGTTTAGAGACAGATAGCCGCAAGACGAAGGCAGATTCCATTTCCATCGCCCTTTTGCACGCAGACGCAAAACTGCGAAGTAACTTGGGCTTCTTAATAATGGAGCCCCGCGCTGGAACTTGGGAGCGTGCGACGCCACTGCGACGCTATCGTACGTCCTTCCGCCACCGCTGTCTGCCTCTGCTTCCACCACCACCCCGCCTCCAACCCTATGGCTCCACCCAGCCCTGACTCCCTTCCTGCTTCCAACCCCGCTCCCACCGCCGCCCCTACTGCCCGCCTCCGCTGCCACCGACACCCCCGCTCCTGCCCCGCCGCCCGTCTCCGCCTCCGCTCCTCACTGGATTGATTGATTTTTTTCGTGTTTTCGGGCGCGTCAACTGCTCTGGTCATTAGTCCCGTTAGTGTAGTGCATGTTTTTTCTCAGGAGATGGCGGTGATCTTCCCCCGGTGGATGGCAACATCCGGCGCCAACCTACGGTCGGCTAGTGGGATTTCCCCCTAACCAGGACTCTCCCACTAGCGGGGCACCGCCCCTGCCGGGACAAGCTCTAAACTCCCAACCGGTCTCGCGGGAAATGTGGTAGTGTAGTGCATGTTAGTGTAAGTGTGTGTGTAAGAGGAGAGGACAGGACAAGGAAGAGGAAGGAAAGATCACGCGCGGTCCGTGGCCCGTTTGTTAGGGTACTGCCCCAGCATTCGCTTGGTGATGATCGGAGAAACCACAGAAAACTGCCGATCAGAGAAGGCGGCCGCTAGAATCCTCCTCCAGATCCTCGACTGGAATCCTCCCCTCGACCCATCCCCGCCTCCGCCCCGCTCCTCGACTGCAATCCTGCCGGCAACCGTCATACCCCCACCCCGCCACCCCTCTACCGCCCGCCTCAGCGCCTCCGCCACCTCCGCTCCCGCCCCGCCTCCGCGCCCGCCTCTGCCCTGCCTCCCTCCTACCGTTTCCCTTCCCCCTGCAGCCTCCTATTTCGCCCTAGATCCTCTCCCGCGGCCACACCGCCCCCCCCCCCCCGCCGGAGAACGCGGTCATCGCCAACTCCGCGGCCCTTTCCCGCGCGCGAGCCCTATTGTCGGTGTCGTAACTCCTCCCCCTTCCGCGCCCCCGCCAGCCGCTGCCTTTGTGGTGCGGGGCCGCGCCTTGTCGCGGTCGGTTCGGCGCAGGCGGCCACACCGCGGGGGACAGCGGAGAGGAGAGGGTGGCGGCGGAAATAGCGGCAGTGAAGGTACAGCTGCTGTGAGGGGGGGGGACTGGCGGCGGCGATGGAGGGTGTCGCAATCGAAGGCTGCAGAGCTGGAGGCAGAGTGACGAAGACGGCTGGAGCGGGGGAGACGACATGGGCGGCGGCGAGGGAGACGACATGGGCGGGTGGGGGGCGGCGTAGGCTCAGCGTTGGTCGCGGGGGGCGGCGTGGCTCGCGTTGGCGGGCGGGGCGTCGGCGTGGGGGCGGGTGGGGCGCGGCGTGGGCGCGGCGTGGGCGTCGGCGTGGGCGTCGGCGTGGGCGTCGGCGTGGGCGTCGGCGTGGGCGTCGGCGTGGGCGTCGGCGTGGGCGTCGGCGTGGGCGTCGGCGTGGGCGTCGGCGTGGGCGTCGGCGTGGGCGTCGGCGTGGGCGTCGGCGTGGGCGTCGGCGTGGGCGTCGGCGTGGGCGTCGGCGTGGGCGTCGGCGTGGGCGTCGGCGTGGGCGTCGGCGTGGGCGTCGGTGTGGGCGTCGGCGTGGGCGTCGGCGTGGGCGTCGGCGTGGGCGTCGGCGTCGGCGTGGGCGTCGGCGTGGGCGGCAGCGTGGGCGTCGGCGTGGGCGGCAGCGTGGGCAGCGGCGAGGGCGGCGGCGAGGAGATGAGGTCTAGGAAAGATACGTGAATATAAGCGGGTGACGGAGGGTACTCTTTACCAAAAGGAAATGCCAAAAGGAGTGTTGTCCCTGGAACGGTCCTGGCCTTTTCTACGAACTACGAGGTTACGACGGTAACTTTAAGACATACAACTTTGCCCAAACTCATGATCCCATCAATATATTGTTTCTTGGAAATTTTCCGGGCAGTCGCCTGCCGCCTATAGAATATATTTTGCCTGTGTTTCGACGAAGAGAGGATATTCGCTTCTTGTTTCCCGACGTGTATCCTGTTGTGCTTCACATTTAATATATTATTTTGCGCTATGGGATACGCAACATTGTAGTACGAATCAACGACGTAGCAAAGAAAGAGGTGAAATTATTCGAGATAAACACATTCGTACATAAAATGTCATTTTATTACGTTCATTTTTAGAGAAATCGAAATTTTAGATGTGGAAAATTACTTTATATTTAATATTATTCATGGAAACCTGGATGAACATACTCAATACGCAAAGGATCCAAGGTTTCATTCAATATTTTCATGTGCAGGAATAGTTATAACATGTGTACGCGTTGTGTATTATACGCGTGCATGTTATACGCATTGTTTATTATTGCTTTTATCGATTATCTTTATCATAGTAATGTCTCTCCTTGAATAAATGCATGGTCAAAATGCAACTTTAAATAGAACTAGTGGCACTAAAGCATCACATACTTTATTGCATTGTTTCTAACTTTTAATATTATTCAAAATGTAGATAGTTAAACGAAAATTAGACCAGCGCCCATTTTTAATGTCCTGTTTCTATCCGTGAAGAAAACGTAAAAAAATTTAGAGCCGGTTTTGAGAAAATGCTTTCTTGATTCATCATAACTTCAACCAGGAATTACACAAAAACTGCCGTTTTAAAAAGAATATTGCATTATCTATTAAAACAAAAAAATCAGTATTCAATACTGTACTTTTGCAATATAACTTTTTGCGATTTCCGACAATACCGAGAGTTCGCCGAAAATTGGATCAGCACCAATTTTATTAACGTTCTTTGATTCGAGGCGAATTTAAACTAAAAATTTGGCCCGTTAGCAAATAATTCTTTAAAAATGCCTATATTTCACGTAAAATGTGCCAAAACTACTAATATTGTCGGATCAAGTCTGCCTTACTTTATACATTACAATTTTATAAATGTGTATAACTCATGCGCTCGGTCATGCCTATCACCAGTCCATACACATATAAATTTTAAAAACATTGAAGCTTCATTTATTCGTATGTACTCGTCAAATATCTGTTTCAAACTTTCAGATCGATCGGAGAATATCAATTTTCGAGAAAATCGTCTAAACCAGGGATCTTCAACCTGGGTTCCGCGCAGAACGCTTCGGTTCCCTGGAACGTTGACAGGAGTTTTGCGAGTGATAACTATTTGATCAGTCAAAACACACGTAGGATGTCAATCCTCCGTACAATGAATTTCCCTGGTAGGAACGGAATAGTAGACTGTCTTATTAAAATATTAGATTCATTTGTATTTACTAATATTAAATATAATGTTTAAAAAAATTAAATTCAAAATATTTATAAAATTATAATATGAATATGGATTGGATATAAAAAGGCAGCCCATTGCATAAAATAAATATAAATATTTTTGGACACAAACCTTTTGAAATTCGGGGCTTCAAATACACCATTCAAGACGCATGACGTCCCATGTCACTGTTAACCTCATTCTGTCTGTTAAATACAATCACCTAAAAGTTAGTATTTCTTTTGTTTTTATATCTTCATTATTTATTTACTATTAATTTTACAACTCCTATTAATTATTTACAGTAATTACTTATTTGAATTAGACTATTGTAGATATCATGAATATGTGATTGAAAACTGGTAAACTTCATTCCACGGACGCGGAAACTAGTTCTAATACTGTTGAAACTTTTCTTTATTCAAGTGATTCAGTTTTACCTATTCGTAAAAAGTATAATGAAGCATTTATAATTTTTTTTATTTACTTAGATTGGTGATGGAAATGAATTAAAAGGGTCATGCATTGAAGGTGAACATGTGATCCACAACAACTAGGAGCTTTTCAGTTAGGTGGGAACACAAATCATCCAACTTTACAATGTTGAGTATTTTAAAAGAAAATATAATGAGTTGAAGAATAGAAAAAAGACATAAGAACTTTGTTAAAACGATAATGATAATGCATTTGAGGTGTCACATCTTGTCAGTTATTGTTAAACAGAGTGAAGCTTATACCATCCAAAAAATCAAGTAATGTATAAAAGATTAGTTACTCCACAATTGGGGAAGATCATGCTAAATTAGTTGTTTTATTCCCCTTTCGGATACTTCAAGTTCAAGGCATGTCTATTTTTTGTGAAAATAATCCATAAGATTTTGCAAGCTTCTGAACATGGATTTACTATTGAACTTGGCGAAACTACAGATATCGCTGGATTAGAGATGCAGGTCGTTATTGTAAGATTATATCCATAGAACAGTTGCTCAAGACGATAAGCTAATCTGCACAAGTCTTATTATAAAATGCATTCTACAAAATAAATAAATTAAAACTTTATTCGCTATCTCACATTCATTGTCTTATTAAGATGCTTGTATTAAGATAAAATAAAGATCTAAAAATAATGTTGCGAATTTGAGTAGCAAAAAGTTTGTTAAACTATTTTATTTGCTGCTTAAACATTAGGTTCCTTCAAGAAAACCATGAGCTCGAAGGATTCATAAATGTGTAAAAGTTTGAAGACCTATAGTCTAAATTGTATAAGGGGTGACGTTCACTGTCCGACGGACGGACGGACTTCTATTGTTAATAAATTTTTCGGTATCAAGAACCCTCAAGAGCGTTAGAATAAGTAATTTACTATATATAGGACTCAGATTTATTCAACTTTTCGTTACAGGGCCTTATAATGAGATTTTCTGCCGAAAACTCTCCCATTTCCGTCTCACGACCACAAAACACTCTCTCTCTCTCTCTCTCTCTCTCTCTCTCTCTCTCTCTCTCTCTCTCTCTCTCTCTCTCTCTCGCTCTCTCGCTCTCCTTCTACCTCTCTCTCTGCTAAGACATAATAAAGGGAGAAAGTAAAATGGCCTTTCTTTTATATGTACGTAAATGACAAAATTACGAGTTAGTAACCAAATAGTAAGTTAGTTACCTTCAATTTTGGTAGTTACATTCATAGATTTTGCCCTTCCTTTATCCAGTGGCGAGTACGTTTATACTGATTTTAAATTCTATTTTGGACCATAATTCTATGTAAGTACGAAATGAATTTATCCACTTTAAGCCTTTTGGTTTGCTTTCTCTTCTGCGCCCTGTCGTCCGACCTTCATAATTCTTCCATTCACTGACGTAAACACGCCGCTGCAATTAATCCACGTCAGATGTCGGGGATCGAGTGATGAACGAACAGTTCAGTCGATTGGTCAGCGATCGACCCCCATTTGACTCGGCCGTACATGGCGGGTGACCAGTCCATTAGATATATCTACGATGCAAACGACCGTTTGCCTCAGGCTGCGAATTGTGTTGTAGATATCTTAGGCGTATCTCCAATATGCCATCGCTTGACATTTGTCTGCAAGGCGCAGGTTGTTTCTTTGACACATCCGAGAAGTGAAGTTTTTGTAATTATTGTTACTCAGCTTCAGTGACGAGAACTACAAAATTGAGCATTTACAAAATTGTGGTTTATTCTGAAACATAAAATGCCCATATTACTTTAATAGGCAAAATGTAATGCCTTGAAACTATCAAAATTCTTTGGAACTTCTTTAATCTGCAGTGCTTATTCAAACAAAGACGACATGGCTACAATCCGTATAAAGTATTTGAGTAACTGTAACTGTACATATGTGAATGTGTGTATATATGTATGTACGTGTACTGTATATATGTGCGGCTGTATGTGTATGTATGTGTGTGTGTGTGAGTGTGTGAGTGTGTGAGTGTATGTGTGTATGTGTATGTGTGTGTGTGTGTGTGGGCGCGCGCAGGCGCGCTGAGAGCGCGTATGTGAGGATCCTTCACTCACGGTTAGATCACTTTCCGTCCACCAATATCGAGACATAAGAGGTATCGACGGTCTAGTCGAGGTAGGGAACCAATCATTTGTTTTCGTATTCGGCCAGAAGATTCACAGGAATTTCAAAAACCTGTTTCTGTGTGTTTTGGCACTGCAATCGTAGCGAGTATGCCGGGGATTAAACCAACGCCACCTAAACAGATCTATGTAGGTCGGGTAGGTAGGGTAGATCTATGTAGGTGGCGTTTTTGAAATTTATTTATTTTACATCAAAAACAGTTAAAACTGCAAATGACATGCTATGGGGAGAAGTGAATTCTGTGTACGTTTTCAAAATTCTGTGATCCCTACACTAAGTCATATACTACTTGAATTTTGAATTAAAAAAGAAAAAACCCGCTCCCATTTAATAAAATATATTTTCAAGGATAAATAAGCAATAAATTAGGGGCTCATCCATGACGTTTATTAAACCCCAGAACCCAGAGGCACTTATCTCTCCACGACACCATAACCTTCTATCACGGAATGGCAACAATGATTGTTGCCATCTTTCAGTAAGCAAATGCATTACAAAGTGAATTCCGCGGCAGATTTTCATCCTTATTACCGTATTTTTAAAATAAATTTGCCAAAACTTACAAACAGTTTTGCCTTGGGACTTATTAAATTTGAAAAACTTCAAGAGAACACGGAGAATACAAAAGTGTGAATAATGCTGGAGAGTGAATGAACGACTTACGTTCGAATTTCACATTGACGTTCTTAAATGTGCAAATACCGATTTTCAAATGAATATGATAACAACTTATTCTCATTAAACTTAACACTAATTCACATCAACGTACGAAACAGTCACCTTTCTATTGTTTATACAGATTCGCCTACAAAACGACTAGTAGAGCAATTCAAAAAGTAGAAGTGAACGCATATTAAACCGAGTTCGTGAAGTTTTAACCTGTACAAAAATTGGGGTAAAATATGAAGGTGTTAAGCAAATCCAGGAAAAAAGGAAATGTATTTGTAGATTTTGTGACAGAATTTTCGGAATCATCTCATGAGAATTATCTCATATTATGTAATCTCCCGGGGAGTTTATGGGTACGGGATTGCATGTTCAATAAAACGCGTAGGATAAATTTCACAACACATTTAGTTAAAAACTAAAATGCTGACGATGAGCATCCGAATGAATGATTTTACAAAAATTCTTATAAGTTATGATTGAGTTCTTGCAGCTTACTATTCTGATTGAAGTTATCACAAGCAAAAACAAAAAAACAGAACAAAACAAACAAAATTTGCTGCTTCAAATAACATGTATTGGTGGCATATACCTTCTGAGTTTCCTTCGTTGTAGTGTTTCTGCACCTTGCGAGAAAAGGAGCTAGGGAACAATTACGGTCATTCACAAAATTCTTCCTGTTGTGGTTAATGACTTCGTTCCGGGCGGCTGGGCGCCGGCGAAGCCTGCAGCGCAGCGGGTGGCGGGGGAAGGCTGGGATGCCTCTGCCGTCGCTTCCTCGTCCGCTCAGGCCGGACACAGGACGGCAGCGCACGGCCATAGGACCCACTGTAGCGTCGGCGATGTCACGTTAACGTGGCGATGGACTGAGTTCGATTCCAGAATCAGGCGAGAATGCAGTCAAAGTGCCGGTTGGAGCACATGATAAGGGAACTCAAGGATGGAGTCTCTTGGCTGTCCGGGACAAGCCGCGTCGATCTGCGTGTAGCTGACGTTTCGGGCAACATATTGTGGCCTTCCTCAGATCGTACTGATGTACTCAGCAGTACGCTCTGATGTACTCAGCAGTACGCTCTGAGAAAGGGCACAATATGTTGGCCGAAACGTCAGCTACAAGCAGATCGACGCGGCTTGTCCCGGACAGCCAAGAGACATACTCCGGTCGCGAAAGCCTACGTAATCATATCAAGAGATGGAGTTCCAAGCACAAGTCTAGTACCGAAATTAAACATTACAATGTTCTTTGGGACGTAAGTGATCGCGCGTGCGAGTTCGAGATTCAAGTCACTGCGAGCGCATCATCGAAGGCCAGCGTCTATCTAGAAGCTCATCTAAGAGAATTTCGAACCACGTTCGAACGCAAGTCAGAAGCTAGTAGAAGTTCGAAATGGAAGTCATCCGGAGCCTCACATGCGACAAAAACGAAGGTTTGATCCCCTCTTCGATCCGAGTGCCTCACCTTGATTGCTTAGAATCAGCTATCGGAGCGGTGGAGGGGCGACAGTCGAACAAATGCGCGCTCATGCGACACAAAAAATTGCAGTTGCATTTTCGGTGCGAAGGTTAATGCACGGCCTCACGTGGTCGGTGGAATGCGTGCATCGGCTGACTGAAGGCCTTCACCGCTACATACGCGGCAATCTTTGAGATTATTCTTGCAAGAGAACCTGTCGCGTCGAACGGACTCCTTCCGCACGGTGTCAATAAAAAAATCCGGTGTCTTCGGAGATCACGCGCGCGCAAATGTAATGAAATATTATCGCCTTCCTAACCGGCGTTTGAATGGGCCCCCGCCCTCAGTTGAGTTAGTTATGTGGTATCAACTGAGTGAGAGTGAGGTATTTCGTAATGTTTCCTTGAATGTTCTGCTGATGAGGTAATTCAATGGGATAGCGTTCCCTCACTATGTTTAGCACCTGAAGATGTAACAAAACGAGTTACGAAACGTTGTGAAATTGCTGAATAAATGATTGTCATAAAAAACTTTTGATAGTTAGAAATGAATGGTTCGAGGAGTACGTATTTTCAAATTGCTTGCCTACCACGTCCCGAATGGACTATAATGAGCGGTTTTTCGTTGCAGGTTCGTGTTTCTACTTTTTAAATAACTATAACGTTTCTATATTAATAATAATATTCATCTTAATATTTATATACAATAATCATTTACTAATTTTAAAGGCTTTTGTACATAGGAATATATTAACCACATTAACATTTACTTTAATTATATTTCATTAATGTATTTTCAATATGTCAAAAAATTATCTGCGTTTGCACTTTTTATTCTTCCAACAAGCGCGGCACTGCATTTCCCATTTGGAAGAATTTTCAGCCATTAGCACAAGCATCATATGATAAAGAAACTAAAAATAAAATGAAAATTAAAATGGTTACACTTTACTATTTCAACATCATACAGAGCCCTTACAAACGTATTATTCATGAAGTTTATTCAGTTGTTTATTTTTTTACAAAAGAAGGGAAATAAATGAACGTGTTAGTTTCTCTGTACACGCCCCAAACATTTTCATTCTCCGTGGTTTTTTCGCAGCGTGTAAAACGTGTTCGAAATGCTTCTCGCGGCCAACTTGCGTTCCTCCGCTCCATTACGACTAACAAGCGCGTGGAGGTGAACGCAGAGCAGCACTGGCCCGCCGACGCGAGGGCCGTCCGCGACGCGACCACCTCTCGCAGTGTTGACCTTGTTAACGCGCCGTTCGCGGTCGCGTCCACGGCCGCGACAGCTCGCCCGCAAATGACGCGGTGTTCGCGGAGAAATTAATGACGATCTCCCGCGCGGTCGCTCCCGTCGCATTTCCCTTCTCCTTTTTATCCCCTCGCTCTCCCCTTCATCCTGCTTGCTTGCTTGCTTGCTTGCTTGCTTGCTTGCTCGCTCTCCTGAGTTCAGGGTTAGAAGGACAAATGTTACATACATTGTTGTTGACGACGGCGACGGTGTTGGTGTCATTAATACTATTAATACTATTATTACTATTTCTATTATTACTATTATTACTATTATTACTATTATTACTATTATTACTATTATTACTATTATTACTATTATCTATTATTACTATTATTACTATTATTATTATTATTATTATTATTATTATTATTATTATTATTGAGAGAAATTCGAATAAGAATATTTAAAAGATGATACCAATTTCCATGTTGAACTATGATTCTGATCCCTGGGTACCTATAAAGAGAACGATGGAAAGAATATAGGCAAGTGAAATGGTGTATGTTTTTGCGTACAATTACATGATGTTCGCCAGAGGAAATGTTTAGAAACAATAACAGAAGATAAGAATTAAAAGTAGAACCAATAAATACTGGGATATGAGAATATAGAGGCAAATGATTACAACGCATAAATAATCCGCCATTTTTTGAACTTAATATAACTAATACTAACTTACACTTCTATTAACAACCTCGTACGACGTCAGATATTTTAATACTACGACCTCTAATAATAAATCATATTTTATGTATTATTATAATAATAATTAAATGCAAATGGGAATGTAAATTTGAAATTCATAAAAAACAGAAAGACTGGAGTACCAAATATAACAGTTCACTGAACTTTCTGATTTTCTAGAATATCACAAAATCGATCAATAAACAAAGTGGAGGTAGACCAATTAGCCAGAAGAGAAAATACCAATTCTGAGCCAAGTCACCAACAGAATTAACAAATTTCTTATCGTAGTCGGCGTAACAGAATCGGCAACAATAACTTGAACGCACTCAAGAAGTGTCCAAATCTAATTATGCTTTTCCAGGCGCCAAGTCGCCCGTTATATACACGTCAGCACTGCTGGCCCCAGACTCGCTCCACGGCTTGATGTTTGGTGGAGTGAATACGAGTATCACTGCGATGAACTGTAGGCTTCATTATAGAGCGCGCACCGTCTTACGAGCGTGCGACAACATGCATGCAAGTTGCGCATACAGCAGTAGAAAACATTCATATATCGTTTATTTAAAATATTATGTATTGTGGAAACTATTAATATTGAATGTATTCCTTATTGTGACGTCTTATATTATTTATACGTTGTTATTTAAGCTTAGTTCTAACGTTGTATTTGGAATTATAACTTGTTTTTCTCGCCAGATATCCCGACGTCGATAAAAGAATTTTCGTCGGCGATCTATAAAGCAAATACGCAGCAGTCTTGTTTTGCTTCTTGCCAGTAAATATAGCTTGCTTCTTCAAATGACAAATCTAGTTGTCAGTTATTCGTAACCTAAGCAAATAAAGTAAAAATGGTTTCGTCAACCGTGATCAGAATGATGTTGCAGACAACTGACTTACCATTATAGATAATTTTCTGTCCTGTACGTATTTTAGCAAGAAACGCACAAAAATAAAACTCTTTACGAGATGCATGTAAAATTACATATAACACACATTAATATATTTAGATTACGTTCTGAGAAAGTGTTCTGTAATATTTTTCTGTGTCGTAGCTTTTCTGTTTCAAGGGGAGCTTCAGCCGAAGATCCAGATGATGTAGATTAAGAAGCACAGTTTTTAACCATAGTTTTCATAGATAATACACAAAATATCATAGGAATTTTCCTGAAACGAATGAAGAGTTTGAGCAATGATTGTAGCTCATAAAAGTATTAAAAATACGGTAGCTTGTAAATACTTCATGTTCAAATTTTTCAGTTTACAAAGCGAGAGCCGAGTGAACTCCGAAGTCCGATTTTGGATAGAATTTATTGTTTCTGAACTTTTCAAAATATAAGTAAAAACATAATCACCTCCCTCACATTCTTACTCTTGTGCTGTTGCTGTTTTCCTACATTTTTCTCCTTCTGTAATGGATTAAACATTGTTCAAACTTTCAACGATCTTCTGTGGGTTTCACCAAGATTTCCTGGTTCTTTTGCATTATACGCAGTATTTTTGTAATTATCTCTAATTTTCAACTATAGAAAACCCTGAGGAGGGAACAATAAAGTTCCGAAACGTTAGAAAACCAGAAGTTTAATTACGTGACCAACACTCGTGATCTATTCCTAGAGCAGGACTATTCCTAGATTCCTACGCAGTATTCATTCATGATATATTGTGATGTATCATCTGATCGTTAGGGGCTTACGCGTGCGGTACAGTGCAAGTGGGGCACGAGGTTATGAAGATTCGCTGAAATAATTGAAGTGGATAAAAGGCGGCATCGAGACGTGGTAATTCAGGTGGCGACCGAATTTAGCTGACTTACTCTTTTTTTAATCTACTTGCCACGGCTGCGACTCACTGCTCTCGCTGGATCTGGGTAGCTCTAGATTTGATCGTACTAGTCTAATATTCCAAATGACAACACTTATGTAAATTAAGAAATGTGCTGACGAAATGACAAGCACAAACTTATTGCTCTTTTATTATTTACACACTCAAATGCGTAAGTTATTCAGGTTTTTCAAACGGCAAGAATTTTATAGTGTTATTTTCTTCCAATTCTTCTTCTAGCTTGATAAATAAATTTACTCTGAATCTTTTACAATGAATGCAAGTATGAAAATGTTTAATATTTTTAATTTCGTTTAAATCCTATTTTGACACATTGATTGATTATGATTGATTGGATTACTGGCGTGTCACTGCAAAATTCATTAGTCTCGTAAGTGTAGTGCATGATTATTCCTCGGGAGATGACGATGGTCTTCTCCCGCTGGATGGCGAGAACCGGCGCCGACCTATAACGTCGGCTAGCGGGACAGTGTTAGCATTCCATCCTTATTCGTATGTAGAACATGAAATGGATTTCGGATGTCATGATTGGTGCTAAAACTCTTCTTTCTGGAAAATTCTAAATGATGCATGTGTACACAAGTGACGTTATGAAAAATGTTGCGCTCTCTAAATTTGTCCTTTTCATCCTTCGCTTCAGAAACTTTCCATAATTCTTCCCAGTTTACATCGACCTTCCAAACGCTGTTCCACACACCCCAGAGTACTACTCGCGCAACTTTTCTTGAACGATGACCTTGCTTCCCCCTCCCTTGAGCAATGAACAGTTGAAGGCAAAGGCTCGCAGCGAGCACTGATAGCAACATTACAAGCATTAAAACTTCATTGGCGCGAAATAGAAGACGGTCAAAGCTAGTTGCTTTCATAGTCGATAGCTTTTGTTCAGCCATATTACCATTATCCAAATAAATGGCTAAGGCAGGTCCAGGTCCTTCAAAGGAGGCACCTAAATCTCCTATCTCGTGTCCCTGCTGTAGCCTATGCAGAGCGATTACCTGGTCGCACATGTAGCAGGTTTAACTTTGAATTTCCAGAGGTTGACATTACTGTAAATACTCAAGGGGCCGACTTTGTAACTTATACCTCCACTCCGCCCGCATTTCTTCAATCTATCATTCAAGAAAAGTTGCGCGAGTAGTAGGTGTGTTTCTGTATTAAAGGATTACAGTCGCTCGGGGTGAATACCACGCTGCCGCGTAGCGCGCAATGGAGCAATGCTATTCAACTCAACTTGTTTTTAACTTCCGTCTATGAATTTATAATTCGTCAAACAAAATTTGCCACATTTCTTTTATTTTAATATTTCATTTATCTTTTTAAAAGCTGCACTTAAATTATACTTGGTTTCTACTAACTACTTACAACTTAAATATATTTTACATTTGTATATAATATTACATGTCTTTGTATGCATCTGACATGTGGTTAGGCGGAAGAGCGGGCCTGATGGCCCGAGCCTCGCCATATCAATAAAGGCATTATTAATTAATTAATTAATTAATAGGTAGTTGTGCGTGACGAATGCCGACGCCCGGCTGGTTGGCGTGCCTAGTGCAAACTATCGCAACGTCTAGAGAGATATTTCGCTCTGTTGTAGGCGCTTTTCTTGATGATTTTAATTTCATTTACGTTTTTTCCTCTTTATCTATTTTTTTTTGTTTTCTCTTGTGTAAAGACGAATCTGTAGTCTATTCTTGGAAACCCTGAAGCAACACGGGATTGCTTAATATAAATGTCTACTTATTGTGAAACAGAGTTTTTTACATCACGGAGTGCAAATTTAATTGATGTTCCTTTTGAATGGGAAATAAGAATTTCTTTACAGTTTTTCTACACGTTTTACTCTCTTAACGTAATTAGAAACGCGGCACATTGGGAGCGTCAACAAAGGAACGATAGTTATTCAGTAGTAAAAGCTACTGTTGACTCAAATTATACATAATAATTAAGAAAAATGACAACTTGCTTGCATATAAAAATATTTAATATTCAATTGTACGAACAATGTGAAAGTTACGAAGTGAAATTAATTATTTGTTTTTAATAAACCGATAGATTACAGAATACTTATTACAATAATAATTTAAAGACAGCGTGTTTTGTATAAAAGATATTAGCAACGATAATATATTACAGTAACTTAATAAAACATGTAAATATCACACATATCATATAGTCACATGTAGTTTCTTGGAAACTAAAACTTTTAGGGGCAACGTCCCTCTATGAAGTCACAAAATCTAATTAAAAATATTTGGCTCTTAATTTGTTTTAAAGCTTTGTAAATTTGTTAATAGAACGTGTAATTCAGAACCAAAGTGCATTTTACAATGCAAAGTTTGGATTTTTTACATTTAGCATTCTAATGGCTTTACTGTTGTTTTACTGAATACTGCTTTACGCTTAAATGAAGCATAAAAAACGTCGTTCTCTGTTTGCCCTTCGTATCGTAACTAAAACATTTCAATAATAGAGCAATGATAAATGAAACGAAATTAAATTTAAGAACTCCAGCAATCCATTATGACAGGATGTAGGAAAAAATTGAATGAAGTTACTGGCATTCTATGGAACGGATTTACACACTAATATAACGTGCCATAGAATCTAATGCGCACCACGATTTTGAATACATATGCATTTGGCCAAAAAAGATGCGCATTAGATTCACGAAAATAGTTCGGTATTTCAAAACCACGACACCGACAGGTTTTTACGCTGTTTCATGTTACTCGTTTCGTTCAGGTCTGACCCATTTTTTGACCGGCCAGTTTTGTGATTGGGCCCTGTGCGGCGGGACGAGGGTCGACCCGACCCGGACGTCAGGCAATTAGCGCCCCTTCCGGGCGCGTGGGCGCGCTGGGAGCACGCGTGCCCGCGCAGCGGATTTTGCGCAGCTCCGAAGCACGCGTGTGTACCTTCTCGAACGCCATGGGACGCGGTCCTTCTGATAATTGGCCTAATTACTGCAATGAGGGAGCTTGGATTGTGTACATGCTATTAGCTACTTCGAGCGAAACTGATCGTTGAGCTGCAATTGAAAGCGTTGGCCCAGTGCCGATGGTTCCGAAAACTTTAGGTGTGAGGGAGTGAATTGCATATTTGTAGTTTTATTTTTAGTTGGGTCGCGACCTGTGGATAGTGACATGGTAAAATAGATACTAAAATAGTAAATGAAAAAAATTATTGAACGACAATTTCACACCCTGTACTGATCATATTTTTCTCCAATTTTAATTCAACATTTGTCCCATCTGTAGTTTTAGCTTGGCAGCATTTAAATATTTTCTTTTTGAAAGCTATTAAACATTTCTTGTTTGTGACCTCTGACCCATGTAATAGCTACATTTAGAAGGCGAATGTGAATTCAAATGCAACTGTCCCGGTTATTTGTAATAAGATATTGTATAAAAATCAACCTACGCTATCACCCATTTGTTGGGTGTACGGTATATAAAACTCCTTCCTGACTGAGAAACTTGATAGAAGGAATAAACAAATGAATTCGTAAAATGTTTTTCATATTTCCGGTAAAAAGCAAAATTGTCAGAAAGGGTATCATATCTTGGAAGAAAACAATTTTTTCTATGGAAAAGGAAAAGACTGTTCAGGTCCAAGTGTATGATATTACAAAAGGAATTATCGTGTAAAGCAAACGGGATTTCAATCTAAAATTTATGTTGCACTCACAAAAATAATGTAATAGAGTAGCTTCAACTTCTTAATATCTACGCAAAATAACGCTTTCTTATATTTTGTCTAACACAATTGTAATATTACTAATTTATTATTGCTTATCACAAATTCTAAAACAAAATTACGTGTTTTCTCCTTTATAACAAGTTTTCAATGATTATTGCTTAAGTACTTTGTCCCAGATAAAAACCAACAAATAAACATCGGTGTGCAGTAGGTTAAGTCAAGCGTTTCTATAGTCGGATAACAGTAATAATTCAGAGGAACCGAACAGATGCAAATTTCCTCTGTTCGGTAATAAAACTAGAGCTTAATTTATTGCCTCTATCGGCCCCAGTTGCATGCGCACCACGTGCATGTGTCTGCGTGCGCGGCGAACAGATGCCTATCTAGAAGAACGCGGTGCCGCTTTATCAGTTGGCACGCCGGCCGCCCGGCGGCGGCAGAGCAGCGCAAATTCCAGGCGTATCGCTCGTTATTCTTTCTCAGATCCCTTTGAACCGGTGCCCGCGTGGCTGGGGGCGGCACAAGCAAACGCTAATGAAACAAATCGGAAAATGAATATTTGCAACAGAATATTGTTAGGAAATCCTCATTGGTGAATTTAGTTTAGTTTAGTTTAGTTTAGGCCTTATTTTACGTGGCGAGACTCGGGCCATCAGGCCCGCTCTTCCGTCTAACCACCCAAATTTCGATACGCTCCTTTCACCACCTAGCGGAGAAAGGAGGTATTATCTTGGGCGATGAAACTGGCGGATCTCAATTTTGCTCAGAGGCTTCTTTTAGGCTTGATGATATTTTACAAGCAGTAAATCTACTACATGGGACAGCCGGCTTTACTTCTCCTCCAAAGGACGGCGTACGAGGGATTTTTTCGCCCTTAAAAACCCACGGTTTCGATCGGGTTTAAACCCGCAACCTCGGGTACAACAGTTCGGTACGCTGACCGTTACACCACCGAATCCGAATTTAGGTTTAAGCTTGTAGAAAACTGCATTTATTTGAAGTGTTGGCAAAAATGAAATTATTAATACAGATAAAACTCGTGAGAACCCGTCAAAATTTGACGGTGTGATCTGAGATAAATGAAAAATACTGTGTCCAGATTAGTGTTCACTATATGTTGCATTGTTTGAATCTTCAGGGTATAACGAAAATATTCTGTGATGAGTTGTCAAAATTTTGAACACGTATGGCCCAGGACCAGGTGGCAATGCAATATCGGCACCAAATTACACAAAAGAAAGAGCACTATTATACTGAAGGATATTATTTCTAAAGTTTTTTGATGTGTCATAATCTCGTATAAACAACTGTTTGATTTCTTCTGGCATATTGCTCGATGGTAAACTTATTTTCCCATTTTAGCAACACAGAGTAAACTCGTTTACAGAATTTCTCTCACATGGGAAGTACAAAGTAGAACAAAACTGACATTTCCTAGACAATGACCCAACAGAAACCGAAAGGACCTTACTATCATAACACATACGCTGACTTTCCCTTTCCCTGCTCCCAGTCAATGTACTACGTTTGCGTCTTTTGGCGCGCGTGGGCAACGATTCGGAATTCGACATAACCTGTGAACAACTTCACTACTTCAGTACAACCGAACAAAACCCACTGTTCGAATGTTCTCTACAAAATACACTACAAAAGAAAATACATGCAACTGTCATCACCACAATGCAATTATTACACTGAAACAAAACTTTGATGAATTCTGAACAAATCTTAACAATCAAAACGAAACATCAAGCAGCGCCACCATGAAGCAGCGGGGACCACATCTATCGACTCATGAATATCAATTTTAAAACAGCCACCTTTTGAGAGAAAACAATTGACTATTGATAAGCGTACTATTAAAGAACAATTAAATTAATTAATTTACACCGTAAATGTTGGTGAATCAACACAAACAATATCTGATAACACATCTAGGGATCGTTTTCTTTCATTTAAAGGAAAAAATACTACAATCGGTTCAGTAAAAGCTCTAAACGAAGCCATGGCAGAATACCTTATTTTTTTTAAATATATAGATTAGGAAAGTGTTTGATATATTTTTCTAATAATTAAATAAGAAAGTAAGTTATCAAGAGACGTAGGGATTAATGGAAGATTGAAGAAATGCATGTAATTAAAGAGAATTCAGGAACTTGTAATCATTATCCGTAAGTGACCTATGAGCTGTGAAGGAAATACTACTTAATATAACGGATTATTGCTGAATTCGTAAATGTGTTATTTAATTGAAATGAAGGACATGCAGTTTTTATTAGGTAGGGTTGACTTTACTAGCAATTCGTCTGAACAATGATACAATTCAACTGCTTCCTTTCGTTGACACGTTTGATGTTGGGACCTTATATTTAATCTTCATGTGAACTGACGAATTAGTGCTACCTCTAGTATTTCGTTTGCTCCACTGAGTGGATATATGGTTGCCTTTATTACTTACTTTTAGAATAGTAATTTCGTTCCAATTATTCTCGTTTGCTGAAAATTTAAAATTATTATTTTACTAATTATTGTAAGAAACTGTTCAACTTTTAGTGACAGAAAAATCTAAAAGGTTTTGGAGTGTAGAGAAATGCAATGAAAATAAAAAAGATGCTTTGATGAATTAGAGTGAATGAAGAGAAATAACGAAAAAAAAATAAACAATTCTGAAATGTAATTAGATTTTGATAACGTCCAGAGAAGTAAAAGAATGTATTGTAAAAAATGGCGAATAGAAGTAAAATTGTTACATATTCTTCAATATACAATGTTATGGCGTATAACTGAAAAACATTCGTAAAAGAATGTTTAGAGAAAAACCTCGAAAACAAACCAATCGTTCAAATTATTTTTGCGAGAGAGACTCGTGGCGCTTGGGGAATTAAGCTCGCAAGTTGCAGTAATTACCCCGGGCGCACGTCGAATTACTGGAATCCCCAGAGCAATTGCTAGGCTAAACGGCGCAACGACTGCCGTGATCCCGTCCACTCCCTCACGGCTTGTGGAGCAGCTTTTCCCGTCCGTCCCACTCCGTTCTTCTCCAATAAGCTCCTCACCATTTGGACTCTTTCACTGGCGCTCCTTCTTGATTGATTGATTTTTTCGTGTTTCCGGGCGCGTCAATTGCTTGGGTCATTAGTCCCGTTAGTGTAGTGCACGTTTTTTTCTCGGGAGATGGCGGTGATCTTCTCCCGCTGGATAGCTAGATCCGGCACCGATCTACCATCGGCTAGTGGGGTTTCCCCCTAACTCTCCCACCAGCGGGGCACCACCCCAGCCGGGACATAACGTTATAATGACATCAGATGATGAGATCTGTAGGAAGCATAAAGCCTTAGGATGAACCTATATTATCCCACATTCGCAGTCTTACTTCTTAACGAGAAATTGCCGGGATCCTGAAGAAAAAAATAGTGTGATTTTTTTCCAGGGGAAGACACTATCGCTGATCAATCCCCAGACAAGAAAATACTGTTATGTAAATGAGATTCTGTAATTATACTTACATATTCAGTTCTTGCAAGAGTACCACAATGCCTATTTCATGCTTTGTATAATATTTCATTTTGAAGCCAATGGCTCCGTCTTTTCAAACAGAGCAGGGAGCAGACACTTTCTGCACCGTGACTGCAAAGACGAGAAGGCAGGTTCAGCCGCCTGAATTCCTCTCGTACTCGTAGTTTGCGGTTGATTGATTGATTGATTGTTTTTTCGTGTTTCCGGGCGCGTCAACTGCTTTGGTCATTAGTCCCGTTAGTATAGTGCTTGTTTTTCTTGGGATATTGCTGTGATTTTCCCCTCGCTCGTAACAGAGAGAGCGAGGCCCTTTCGAAAAAGAGAGAGCCGGATCAGGTTAGAATAGTGCGCAAGAGGAGAAAAATCGGAGAGTATCAAGGTTGGAGCGAATCAGAAGGAAGCAGGACGTAGAGGAACGGATCTTAAGTAAAGGATCGTATCGTATCGGAGAGTCGGATAAGGATAGAGCGGGCTGAAGAGGAGTAGAGGAGCAGAGGAGAGAGAAGAAGCTGTTTCGAATCGGTCGGACGGCAACGGATTCCGAGCAAAGAATCGGTTGATTGATTGATTTTTTCGTGTTTCCGGGCACGTCAACTGCTTTGGTCATTAGTCCCGTTAGAGTAGTGCATGTTTTTTCTCGGAAGATGGCGGTGATCTTTCCCCCGCTGGATGGCGAGATCCGGTGCCGACCTACCGTCGGCTAGAGGGGTTTCCCCCTAACCAGGACTCTCCCACCAGCGCGGCACCACCCCAGCCGGGACAAGCACTAAGCCCCCGACCGGTCTCCCGGAATATGTGGGAGTGTAGTGCATGTCAATTTGAGTGTGTAAGGGGAGAGGATAGGACAAGGATGGGGAAGGAAAGATTGCGCGCGGTCCGTGGCTCGTTTTGTAGGGTACTGCTCCGGCATTCGCCTGGTGTTGATCGGAGAAACGAAGGAAAACTACCGATCAGAGCAGCCGGCCGATAGAATTCTCCTCCAGACAGCGACTGAACTCGACCTAGCTGAAAAGCTAGTGTCGAAAATCCTGCCGCTGTGGGGAGTGTAACCTAGGACCTCCCGGTCAGAGGCGCTGCAGTGGCATCAGTTGATGCACTGAGCTACCGCTCCCGGTAGTTCGCGGTTGAAATTCGGGGAACCACGCCATGAGTACTTACAATCAAATTAAAACCGGCAAACCGATTCGTCTAGAAGGTTTCAGATCTGTTAATACAATTGGACAAGGCACTCTCAACTCTCTGTATGCTTTAACGCCTCTGCATCGCTGCAATCAGCTCAGAAAAATCGAATTTAAAAAGGTCTCCGTGGTAAGCAGACGGGTGCTCGTCGCGTAATGTTTTTATGTTTTTGTGCAATTCAAAGGCTTTTTCTTAAGCAGTTCAACATTACCACAAACGTGCATGCTGGTCAAATGTTTATTTCAATCATGGGATAATCGTATATTTCAAAACTTTGATTAAAACTCAATCGCAAAGATCAAGTGACAATTTCTGAAATCAGATCTAAACACACCAAGCAAACTCACTCACCTATGTTAAATCGCAAAGCTCTCTTACAATATGAATCATGCAACGAACAGCTGTTAATTGTCCATATCCTTCAGTCATGTACAAAATATTTCCAAGAACGCCAATCAATCCTACAGACTGATAATCTTGAAAATATTTTATACTACAGTGAGTTTCAGGAAAAAATATATTAACATTACGCAAAATATTAAAAGTGTATAACGATTTATACGTCTGACTATCAATTGTAAATTAATGTTTCATTCTTGTTTAAATTGCATTTTCACTATGCAATTTCAATCCTGTACTAATTGTGGTGTAACATGTATATTTGCAGTTGCTAATAACCTTGTCGTTGATGTGACTTTAAATAAAATAAATCTAAAAAAACTGTAATTAATTTCATAATTTCTATAACAACTTGCGAACTGTGTCTGCACACCGAGTAGAAAAAATGAACTCTCGCTAGGCTAATCGCAGTGTTCGTGTACAAAATTGTGCCGCGCGCATGGACAAAAGCCAGTACGCTTTTAAATGCTCGTAATGATGCCTATTACTAACGCAATAAAAAAGGCATGGGAACCTCTAGAAACGAGAAGAACAAGAGCGAGGCTTTGCGCTCTTTATAAATCGTACGTAGGTCAACCAGCTTGGAAGGAAATTCAGGTTAGACTAGAAAAAACAAATTATTTCGGCCGAAGCGATCACACTCACAAAATTCGAACAAGGAAACAAAATTCAGATCTTGGGAAATTTTCCTTTTGTAACAGAACAATTAAAGATTGGAACAGTTTACCCGCAGCAATTTTAAAGCTTTTCCTCTAAGTGTCCGAAGCTTTAGAAATAATTAAACAATATGAGAGTAATAGAAAAAAAGTAAGTGCGTGAATGCGTGAATGCGTGAAGCTTAATAAAAGCTATTTAATTAAGTGCTGTGCAGTGCAGTTAAGTGTAGTGAACACGATCATTGAATTAAAAAAAAGCCAATATTTATGTAGCTTGTATTAAATTTTAGCATCACCGACATATAATTATTGGATATCATGACAGAGTTGAAATATTTGTTATAATACTTAATATTAGTGATAGTATGATTATTGCATGTTCGGCTTGTACTGTACTAATTTATTATTACTATTGTTATTATTAATATTGTTATTATTATTGTAATAATTGTTATTTAACTGCCACCGGGTCATACCCAATTGCAGTTCAAATAAATGTATGTATGTATGCATGTATGGATGTATCACAAGAAAACGTCACCTCCTTTGTACGGGCATTCTTCACAAGGCTGTCCGGTCTCCAGGATTAACGTTTCAAGCTACTATTATGGGGGTGTCGCACACGAGCTGCCGCACTTAAAGTGAATTTCTCTTGCTTAGTTACTTGATCTAACTATATTGATGTATGTGATTATGTACAAAGGATTTTGCTACCATATCCCATCGAAATTACCCTACTGAATTAACTCAAGGTTCTGACCACGTGTATCATACCATCTCATTACGCAGACCACATTCAATTCATTCACATACAAAAGCCAGAAACGTGGCCCACAGAATACATTGCGATATAATTTTAGGAATATTTTATATATATTTAATAACTAATGCTGTACATATTTGGCAATATGTTACAATACATTTCTGTGTCAAAACATTTTCAGATTTTGAGGACGATATTATTTTTAGCATTTTCTGTACTTGCAGTCGAAGGGGCAAGATATGAATTTTTAAAACAAGTTCAACAATCAATATGTTGTTCCGCATTTTGAACTATTCACTACGAGTCAGATATCAAAAGAAATTGCAACATTTTTATGGATAAGCCTGGATGCAAGGGAAGGCCCGAGTTTTGGAAAAAAGAGTATGCATGTTGACGAAACTATCACTTAGGGTAAACAATTGTTCTAGAAATAAAAGTACTAAAGGATGGAACATTAGCTTTTTTTCCTAACCAAAGATAGAGGGAAGAAAATTTGCTGGATTCCATCTTTGACATCCCCCTCCATTGTTAAGCGAATGGTAATGTAACATAATGCACCAAGGAAAATTATGTTTTTGTCTAAGTTTCAATCGTCATGAATTCGTTTATTCTTCCCTGCATCATACAAAAATGTATTCACTATCAGAATTAAATTAAAGGCGGGTGTAAAAAATGCTAGTCAACCTCAGAGGGGACTCCTTCCAAACTCAGAGGGGACTCCTTCCAAACTCAGAGGGGACTCCTTCCAAACTCAGAGGGGACTCCTTCAAACTCAGAGGGCAGAGGACTCCTTCCAAACTCAGAGGGGACTCCTTCCAAACTCAGAGGGGACTCCTTTCAAACTCAGAGGGGACTCCTTCCAAACTCAGAGGGGACTCCTTCCAAACTCAGAGGGGACTCCTTCCAAACTCAGAGGGGACTCCTTCCAAACTCAGAGGGGACTCCTTCCAAACTCAGAGGGAACCAGAGGGGACTCCTTCCAAACTCAGAGGGGACTCCTTCCAAACTCAGAGGGGACTCCTTCCAAACTCAGAGGGGACTCCTTCCAAACTCAGAGGGGACTCCTTCCAAACTCAGAGGGGACTCCTTCCAAACTCAGAGGGGACTCCTTTCAAACTCAGAGGGGACTCCTTCCAAACTCAGAGGGGACTCCTTCCAAACTCAGAGGGGACTCCTTTCAAACTCAGAGTGACTCCTTTCAAAATCAGAAAGTCGTCGCCCTCTTTCCCTTCGCCTTCATCGTCACAGATAATAACTCTCGCCCACAGTGACCAGCGAGCGGAGTGAGACGGGAGCGTCGCCGGAGGGGGAATATTTGTAATAGTGCACGGGAAGAAAAATGCGGAGGGGTTTATGGGCGGAGCAGAGACAAGTGAGGTGGGCGGGGTCGTGAATAATTCATGCGCGCGGAAGATGGACTGCCCGCCCACGCCCTTGCACGCCCTCGACCGCGCGCGGGTGACACCGCGCGACGCGCCACGCGCCCGCCCCGCCCGCCCCTTCCCGAAACACCGATGCAGGCCTCCCCCCCCCCGCCCCGCTGCCTTTTGCCCCCGGCCTTCAGTCTCCCCCCCGCGCCCCCGCCCCCACCGCCTCACCCCCTCACCGCCCTCACCGCCCTCACCGCCCTCACCACCCTCACCGCCCTCACCGCTCCCACCCCCACCCCCTCACTGCTCCCACCGCCCAACCGTCCCGCCCCGCTCCCACCGCCCCCACCGCCCCAACCGTTCCCGTCCACCCTCACTGTACCTGGCACCCCAACCGCCTCCCCCCTTTCCACCCCCCCCGCCTTATAGTTTTCACTGCCCCTTCCCCTCCGCAGACCCAACGGTCCCTGCCGGTACCATTGCTTAGGCCACTACCGCGACTCACACTCCCCGCCACCTCTATTTCCTCCACTTCGTTCCCATAATCTCAACCCCATCTTTGCTTTCGGCGCCTTCGTGTCTTCCTTGCTGCTCAATTGCCTCGGCTTGCCACACATTCCCTGTCGCTTCTATTGCCAGCTAATGGGGCTTTTGCCATCGCTCTGCTATGTTGCTTTCCTCTCAACCCACCAGTGCTCACCGGCCAGTTTCTCTTTTCTCCTACCATGTGACATCATGCCGTGTTGTACCTTCCTTGCGCTTCTTCTCTTTAATTCCGGTCCGCCGCACCCCACGTCGCTCTCTGTCACATTTTACTGCACGCTCCGTCACTTCGTCCCGGACCTCTGTGTTGCTTTCATCTTGCCGCTCTGGCATAGCCGCACCAACACCATCATCGCTGCACCAAACACATTTTTGCTCTCTGACTACCTCCATTTTGTGCCAGAACTGTCACAATATCGACGTCGTACTTTTGGTTCGAAAGCCCTTTCCTACAATCTCCGAGTCCTCGTCGGCATCATATCGCCGTTTCTGCGGTCTCGTATCCGTCTCTATATGGCAGCCCTCCACACCCTATGTCCGCTGCTTTTCTCTCCATCCCGCCCGGAACATCGGCGCGCAACTGTTTAACGGCTGCACATTTGCTCAAATCACATTCACTCGTTATTCTGTTGTACCTTTCTTGTCACATGCGGAGAAGTATGTCTCTAGTCTAATCTGCAAGTAGTAATTGCTATAAATTGGTGTCAGCTTCCTTGCCTGGCAGTAAATTAACTCACATTTCTTGATTTGTGGAAATTGTTTCTGTTATTTTTCGTTACTCAGGTAAAGTATCGTGAATTTTTTGTATATGTGTGTAAACGCGGTGCTTCTATGTCGATAATATAAGACAGTGTAGAATATCTCTGAAACTCCTAGAATTATCCTTGCTAATGGACAGGTTTCACGCTCTCAATAGGTATATTCTGTATTCTAATTGCAATGAACTAATATTTTAATGAAGTTCTTTCAGTGAAAATTGTTTTTGTTTAATGAATACATTAAAAAATAATAAATTCATCGCCATTTACCATGCTCTCTTCTAAAAAAAGTTTTTTTTGTTTTGAATAATTACAGGGACCATTACTTGATCTTCTGTGATGTTTTCAAACGAAAGTTGTGATGGGCATATGAGTTCAATAAATGCTGCTAGTCCATTCGATAGACAGTTTCAAAAACCTTTTTAGGAATATGACTCACTTTGCGTGAGTGTCTGCGTAACTCACCTACATTTTCAGACCTGGATATTTTTATTACCTAAAATATCCTCATCCCTTACATCCCCGTTTTCGCTCTCCGCTTGCATATATTCGATGCTTTTACACCGTACTTTTCCATCCTAATCGAGCAGTTTTCGTCGTTATCGAGGCACTTAACGTTCCCAGTTATTACAGAGAATTTTTAGCGTCAATTTTCATAAATTTTCATACATTTTTGCGTCGATAATTCGCCTGATTTAGGGGTTGTTAATCACGCTCTTTTTCGTGCCGTGCTCTTTAATAGGGTCGGCTCCCGTACTTACAGTCCGTGGTCTCTCGCCGTTTTTTCGTTATTCTTCCTCTCGTCCGGTCATCTTGTTTGCGCTCGCGTGAGCTGTTGCCGCTTAGTAGAAAATCGTTGTTTACGCTGCTAATTCCAGCTGATGGCGGTGCAGAGTCGTGTTCTCTACTTCTGTACATACGTTCTTAACCTTTGAAAAACAAACATGATAATAATAACACGACAACGATAAACCCTGATGCTTGTCGCCGAATTTACGAAGCAAACATTGCATTGGTGCTTAATGAAAGAGTTTCTATAACGAAAATAGAACTGTTTTGCTTCTCTACGTCCGAAAATTCGATGACTGCCATTTGTGGATTTTAATGGAGATACTTAAGTTAAATCCAATGGAAATGGATTTAATAATTGTGTTTACGTATCTCGTCGAGTTTTCTCGAGATATTAAGAGCGCCTTCACATTTTTATCATTAAAGTTATATAACACAAAATATGAATAACTTTATTCAAGAATTAGTTTTATGTTTTACGTTGAAAAATTGTAAATAACTTTATTTCCAGATTTTATCTCTAATGTCTCTTACAAAGGAATGAGTTTTATGGACGAAAACATGAACTTTTTAATCATTAAATATTTTATAAAACGTTAATGTAAAATGACAGATAATATTTTTTCACTGCTCATTTGCTTTCCTAAGGTCCACTCTCGATAAGCATACGATAAAAGTTCGAGTTTCTGCTGAGTGTAATTTCTCCTCTACCTCTGTGGAATTTTTGCTAGATATACACCATATCCCTTCTACAGATGTTGACTTATTTAATCTGATTGTTTTCATTGCAGTTATTAAATTAATTTTCCTGTTTATTACTTTTTTTACTCTGGTTATTCGGTAGAGCTTCATTTATATAACTAATAGTATTGTTAAATAATAATTATACCTCATAACAGTGAGGTTCTCAAATCCCATTTGTGGTAAACTATTTTTGTAATTAAATTGTTTTATATATACGATAATCAAATTTACATGCCGCAGCAGATGGTAATGAATAATGGAAAATTAATTTTGTAATGAATTCAAGGTAAATGAATCTATTCTTATTTAGAAAACTCCGGTATTAAAATTAAACAGCAATATTTAACCTACAACCTTTGCTCCATTCATTTAAAAAAGTGTTCTCTATTCAATTATGAAGATGTTGAATTTATGGTCTTTGCAAACATATTTCGAAATATGTACTTATTTTCAAATTCGGGCGTTGAACGTATTATAGTAAATCAGGAAAATATATTATTAATATTTTGAACATGTAACCAAGATATGTAAAAGAAAACGAGAATTTATTGCAATTAAAAAAACCATTTGATCCCAAAAATCAGTTTTTAAATTATTTTTATTTCATTCTTTTACCATGTAATATTAAAAATTTACATTTCCCTTATCCAGAATGAAAAACATTTCCCAACAGCAAAAAAGCATTTTACCACGTATTCTTGCATGGATAGCTAAGATAATACGTATGTTTACTCTATTTCCAGCATTTATACCCACCATCTTTTTCTTTGCTATAAGCGATGATACAAAGAAAAATTTCACGTATGCACAAGTATAAAAAAACTGCTATTCTGTTAAGTAGTTTCAAAGAATTCAATATCGTCAAAACCTATCTACAAATATAATAAATTATAGCTGATACAGAATTGATTATAATGAATGTCTATATTTAGAAAAAATTAGAAAAATATGGAAAAGTAATATCGTCAAATTAAGGGCAGGGGTCGAAGTGTGTAATATTTCTCTAGACTATATTAAACTATTTGCTTGTGAAGCTTATTTACTTTCAGAATAGATTAAAAACCATTTACATTGAAAGCATAAGTATATTTTTTTCTTTTCAAACATTCTGTACAAGCTACTCGCAAGCTTAAATGTACGTATTATAGTCGCGAAGTGAGAATTGTTATTGCTAATTGTTATTAAAAGAGTGTTTCAAGAACACAATTGTTATAGGAAAATTTATTTATGCTTTTTTGTTAGTGTTTTTTCTCTCTTTTTTCGTTTTCTGAGATAATAGGAAAATAATTTTGCATACACTCATTCAGTGTTATCTCTTGATGATTATTTATATATAGAAGTATTTATTTATCAACTCAAAAAGGAGTATCCCGACCAAGCGGAGTATGGACTCAAAAAGGAGTATCTCGACCGACCAAGAGTCCCGACCAATCGGAGGGTACGACTGGCGATGGCGGCAGCTCTGCGCTTTGTTTTGCATAGGAGAGAAAGAGACAGAGCTATTGGTATACTCAGGGCAACTGAAAACTGAAGCACAGATCTAGATGAAGGTCTGAAGACGTATAAATGGCTCTCTTGTAATGGCCATCTTATGTTACCCGTGACAGTTCATTGAAAACCACGGGGAAATGCCGACGAGTTAGAAAATTATACTAATAAATACTCATAACGATATAAAGAATGGAAGTATTTTGAATCCCTGCAAGTAACCACATATTCCAGTCATGCTACACAACAAATTCTACAACATGAGTATACATTATATTATTCGATGTAATGAAAAACATACAGAATTTTTTCTTTGACTTCCAGATTCCCATAAAATACAGCGTTATGGAAATGTGTTTCCAATTGTTAATGAGTGATCAAATTATTAAGTACTTTCTGTGTGATTAAAGGAATGCTTTCGTGGAAAATTATCATAAGAACAACTAATTGGGCTGATTAATTAGCATTACGTATTATGTTATGCAAAAATGATTTATTACTTTCGAACAAGAACACGAATGCACCAAACTATCCTGTCCAGGCGCTAACGCGCGAAGCAACTGTCGCTGTTGTTAGTTGACAGATGCGCCAGTTTCTCTCCAGTCGTACACTTCGCTTGGTCGGATTACACATTACGCCGAAAGCGGTGGCAAGACACGGCGTAGATATGAGTCTATGAACGTTTATTTCAACCTGAGTGCCAACGTCGCGTTCACTAAGCTGTTGTTCATTCAAAACAAGTCATTACATACCGTTAATTAAAAAGAATTTTAAAACAATCAATTTATGTGCATTAAATGCATGCAGTGTATGTATCTATTAACAATAATAAACAGCAAATCTATTAAACAATAATAATACTAATAATTAACTTAGGAACTAATTTAACATGAAATTGAGATCAATATTATTTTATATTTATAGTATATATTGCAATGAGGTCATTGCTAGTCGCCGGACCCAAAACTTCCCCCTCTGTCACGCCGATTAGGATGGTCCCTGATTTGACACGGCTCAGCGCAAGACGCGCGAACGCGTGCCAGGAGCTCTATTCAAAAGATTTACGATTGGGCTGCAATTGTCTCCCGGGGACAGCCCTTCAGGCAAACGGCGGCCTGTCCACGTGCACGGCTAGGCACCGGAACAAGTAAATTATAGAGATCCCGGCTACTGTTTAAGTTATCCCGTAGGACCCATATAAGCGTCACGAAGACAGCAGAAAGGACTGCTTTGTTCATCTCCGGTGTACTGGCCAAAACACACGCACAACAAAGACCACCAATCAGGCGCCCAGAAAATGAGGTTAATTTGAAAATACCCTATCGGCTTCCGACTCGCGTCGAATATTCTGGAAACTAAGATTTCGGCCAATAACATTCAAAATTCCAATCACGTGAAGGAGCGATGGGCGAAACTTGAAAAAAAGGTGGGGATGCGACGCAGGAAGCGCGAGAGCGGCGGACTTTTGGCAGAAGACGGAAAGAAGGCGAGAGAACGTGACAGAATTGAGACTGATGTGTTGAGGAGAGGTAGTGGGAGCAGTGACTACTGTTGTTCGACCAGCGGAGTGCGGGCCGCCCAGTATAAAAGCACAAACAGGAATTTATTCCGATTTCAACGGGCCGGCGCCTCCGTAAGGAATGATTGTGCAGCCGAGTCATTGAGGCTGGCCTGGTGAGGAGTGGGTGGCGTCAGACGGCTTCCTCCAATAACCACCGATCGGAACGAGGAGCACTAGCACCGCACGCATTGCTGCTTCCGGTTGGCTGCGCCTTGCCGTGATGCGGCTCGCGACAGCGACTGCTTCGAGGACGACTACGGATGTGCAATCATCGAAAGAGGTGAACGAAAGACTTTCATTTTTGTACTAATTCCAAAGACATAAAAGAAGGAAAAGAGTCATTTAATGTAAATAACATCTAATTTAGTTTAAGAGGCTTCCTTACCCAAACTGTATTATAGAAACAAAAGCAATAAATGTGTTCTTGCCATTCAGGTGATTGACACTTAACGTTACAAAACTTTGTAATTATTGTAAAGTAGTGGTAGTAGTAGCAAACCCAGTGCATGCCCACATTCAAGAGTGCCCACCCCTGAGGTTCTAGAATGCCGGTGCCAGGTGACAGGTAAGTGCCCGTTTGGCGCCCTTCATTGATAAATTTAACGCGCACACCTGTCAGCTGATTACCGACGCACTTCGGTTGACGGTATTCCCCCCCCCTTTGTGAGGTACCCAGACTGCGAGCTGCGCGCATTGCGCGCATGCGTGTGTTGCCGTAGCGGCAGGATGGGTTCATCACAATATACGAAAAAAAAGTAATGTTCGGTAAGATCATGAAATCGTTTTATGATAATTTTAGAAATAAAAGTGACTTCAGCACGAACATTCCGCAATTACTGAGAGGCTCCTAAGAACAAAGGGCTATCGGACATTGACCTAGTTCTGGGATATTGAGGGATATACTAGTAGAACTTTCATAATATAACACAGTACTCTTTTAAACTTTTAAATATGGTACACTTGCATACAAGTCCGTACTAGGTTTAAATAACATATTACTCTAAAAGAATAATATTTGAAGTTATATTTAATGTTAATAACACAATTTCATAAAAAATGAGGGATAGCTCCATGCTCTACTGAGACCTCCAATTGTTTTGAAAGTGAAAATAGCGTCGAGGAAGAGCTCAGCTCAAACTTCTAACCACCAGCGTGCGTTAACGTGTTATGCCTTATAGGTCCTGTATTATGCGTCAGTAAACATTCCAGAGTTGCTAAATATGGAAATTTAATTGAACCAAAAATCTAATTTGATCGTGAAATCGTGTAATTGTATCGTTGAAATCTAATTTGATCGTGAAATATTATTTCTGTCTCTAACCATTGAAATTAATTTTAACTATAAATTTCAATTTACCGTTTATTTTTGGTCATCCATGCAACAGAGTGGTAGAACACAGAAGATCTAAATGTTCAAAATTATAATAGGAGATTCAAAAATATCTCATTTTGTCGAATACGCCTTAAGAAAAATAACGATGACACCAAACAAACAAATCTGTCCTTCCACAAGTTTCCCTGTATGTTTTACGCACGAGCTCTGCACATTTGTGACATATTTCACGGCGTGTTCCTCACATGCTGACGTATTGTCCACGTGAGTCCCTCACATGTTGTTCGCATGTTCCACTGCATGTTCTCACTCTTGTTTCTGGTTTTTGACAAATGGTGCACAGAGTAGGGGTAGACTCCAAAGTAATAACAGAACGTTCAAATAGTTTGTTCTCAGTAAAATACCTGATGGTAACGTAACACTATCGAAGGACACGATGGGAGGGTATTTAATCACTAGCCAAATAGCTAGGTCGTGTTCAGCCACTGTCTGGAGGAGAATTCTAGCTCCCGGCTGCTCTGATCTCTAGTTTTCCGTGATGATATCAACACCAGGCGAGTGCCGAATCAGTACCCTAACAAACGAGCCAAAGACTGCTCGCGATCTTTCCTTCTTCTTCCTTGTCCTATTCTCACCACTTACTTATACACACACGTCAACTACACTACCACATATGTCGGGAGCTTGTCCGGCTAGAGCGGTGCCCCGTTGATAGGAGAAACCTGTTTGGAGAAAACTCCAGAAGTCGACGAGTAGCTCTGTGCAGGCCGTACCTCGCCATTGAGCAAAAAAGATCCCTCCACCTCCTGCGATAAAATCATGCTCTACACTTTCGGGACTAATGGCCTTGCAGTTGAAGCGCCCAGAAACTCAAATCAATCAATTGAATGACATTAAACCCTAATCATGTATTTGTCTAGATCATAAATTTGTCAATTTTTACACGAGATTTCTTTATAATACTATTCCAAATTTGAAAATTTTCGATGAAAGAAACATTTGTAATTGTTTAAAAATTATTGTATTACAGAACACCTGATGATGCGACCAATTGGTCCGCAAACGTGATTAGTGCATAAATCCCAATAAAAACTGTATTAAACATAAATTGATTAGACTTTCTTTAATGTAAGAGGGTATCACTGCGCATAATAATATTCAATACATAGAGACGCATTTCTGGTCTCTCTGTTTATGTTTGTTAAAAAAATCATAGTGTACTGTGAAAATAGTTACATTTAAATGCGACAAATTTTGTTTTTTACTTCACAGGAACCATGCTGTACCAAAACGTTTTATACTTATTTTAGGACTGTGTTTGTTGCTGTGATGACAACAGTTAAAGTTCAACTGAATAATAAAGCTTCCGCGGCCGGAATCATTGAATTCTTGGCTGTCCTGGATTAGCCACGTCATGGTCGATGGAGCTGCCGTTTCGGCTATCTTGTTGCGGCCTTCTTCAGAGCTATACTGCTGAGTCAGTCGTTCTGGTACTTTTAAATATACGCTCCCCGTAGAGGTTCTTAATGTAGAGTGTAGGCTTCCGCGGCCGGTGTCATTGAATTCTTGGCTGTCCAGTATTAGCCGATGTCGATGAAGCTGCTCTGAAGAAGGCCACAACAAGATGGCCGAAACGTCAGCTCCATCTACCATGACGCGGCTAATCCCAGACAGCCAACAATTCATTGAGGATAATAAGTCCGCATTTTTACCGCACCACACGATGTGAAACTGCGGGAACAATCAGTGCTGTCCCGCGGACAGAATCGGGACCTTGTATTGTAGTCGCGCATAAAGAAGTCGGGGCGAAGAATTGGAATCTCTCATCTGGATTTCCAGATTCCTGGTGGTTCTCACATCGTGAACATAAAAGTGATTGTAGGGGGGAGATGAGCTGGGGACTGCGTGGTCCCCGGGTGTAACGTCCAAAAGGACTTCAGTCGGGCTGTTGGCTTCATCGTGGCAGTGTCTTATTCTCATGGGTGGTGATGAAGGGCTTTGCCGAGACGCAGTGAGTGTCATACATCTCTGGCACCAACCTGGACAGCTGGTAAGCTTCGAGCTGGCGAGGTGCTCCCACCAAGTTGAGGACAGATGAGCGCATCGCGTTCCGGCTATTCGGTTGATTTGATTTTTTCGTGTTTTCGGGCGCGTCAACTGCTCCGGTCATTATTCCCGTTAGGGTAGTGCATGCATTTTTCTCGGAAGATGGCGGTGATCTTCCCCCGCTGGATGGCGAGATCCGGCGCCGACCAACCGACGGCTAGTGGGGTTTCCCCCTAACCAGGACTCTCCCACCAGCGGCGCACCGCCCCAGCCGGGACAAGCTCTAAGCTTCCGACCAGTCTCCCGGAATATGTGGAAGTGTAGTGCATATTAGTGTAACTGTGTGTATAAGAGGAGAGGATAGGACAAGGAAGAGGAAGGACAGATCGCGCGCGGTCCGTGGCCTGTTTGGTAGGGTAGTGCTGTGTGAGATTTTTTTTACCATGTAAATTGTTATACAAAATGTTTCAGAATAAATGTTACCAATGTTTAGAGCATGTAGAGAGGTTACAAATAACCAATTTTTGGGAATGAACATATTCTAGGAAATTGCATGTAACGGAGAATTTATACATGAAGCATTTGCCGCTGATTTCTAAGTAAATCCTTATAAAAAATGTTCGGATAAATGAAATCTCCTTGATTACACCAGAATGTGACCTACGGCACAACTGTGAAAAATTAGTTGCCTACGAATCAAGGGCAGATGTCACATATATAAATGCCTAACCAACCGTTAAATGTTATTTCTCAGTGTTTATTTATTGGCAAAATGTGATCATGTTTGATCCCCCTACATGTTCTAGAAGTTTGTAACATTTATTTTCAGCCATCCCGTTCTGACGGTGCTGCACTGAAATGCGATGTGAAACGTTAAGTGTTGTGTGGGCGCGGCGCCGCAGCAGGGTCTGTCCGTTGTCTCCAACGGAGCTGCGTGCTTTGGAGCTGTCGCCGAGCTACACCGCCACGGGGACTGCAAGCGGCTTAATGACTATCGAGTGCGGGGCGGGATAAGCCGTTAATGCGCTAAGTTCGCTCTGTTTGCTGTCGGAGCAACGCTGTTCACTGTCGGCAATTGCCACTAGGTCTCAGGGACTGCGATTCCATTTGGCGATGACAGAGATTCGTCCTCAAAATAGATGAAATGAATGAAAGTCTATTTCTATGCTAAGCATTTTTAACATGACTTATAAAAGTAGCCGAGAATAATCATAAGACGTGTGTCAAAATTTTTTTCTATGTTGAAGTCTCAAATCGAGTTATCGTAGCTACATCTTGCGCGCAAAACATAATATGTAGTAAGTCGTGTACGTAAAGTAGGAATATTAAAAAACGTAGGATTCTTTTGCATAATTTATTAAAATTTATGTGGCTTAAAAGTAGCCAGATAGTTTCTAAAAACTCATTTATTCACGAAAATACTTGCAATTGAATGTGTAATTTCCAAGATTTTCCGAAGATCTACACTGCTGTATTCATTATTAATATATTTTAAAATCAGAAATTCGGCAACACGTCTGTTGGGGTGGCGCATATTCACCTATGAATAGCAGGTATAGATTAAAAATAATTTATAAACGATATTCTACAATTTTTTGAATTATATATTGTTTATTATTTATAGGCATAAATTATTACAGGAATAAATATTTGACGATGAGCTCTAAATGAAGTGTTTCAAATGACAACTGAGATGAATCCGTACCTTCTTACAGATCTTATGAAATCCAATCCCGTTCACGCACAGTACTGTTCTCTCGATGTCAATTTTCGATTTTTTACATTGCTTAGCTTATTTCATTTGTAAATTTCAATATTTTCAATTTGATGTTCGCAAGGCATTCCTTACAATTAGTTAAATTGTTATGGACTGTTTCTATTTATCACGCAGAGAAATCAGAGATACCCACTATTCCGTCTCTTTAAAGACATCAGTATACTGTGAAGTCTTTCTAAAAGTCATCACCTAAGTCTATTTTTTGTCCATCATTCTTGGTTCACACATTGCGCCAGATGCTTCGCCCGGTGCTCGGCGCGGGCACGGACGAGGACGAGAGCGCGAGCAAGGGCGAAAGCGAGGGCAAGGGCGCTGGCGAGGGCAAAAGCGAGGGCGAAAATGAGAGCGAAAGCGAGGGCAAGGTGAGGCGCAGGCGAGGCGAGGGTAAGGGCGAGGGCAAGGGCAAGGGCGAGGGCGAGGGCAAGGGCGAGGGCGAGGGCAAGGGCGAGGGCGAGGGCAAGGGCGAGGGCGAGGGCGAGGGCGAGGGCGAGGGCGAGGGCGAGGGCGAGGGCGAGGGCGAGGGCGAGAGCGCGGACAAGGGCGCAGGCGAGTGCAAGGTCGAGGGTGAGGGCGAGGGCGCTGGCGAGAGCAAAAGCGAAGGCGAAAGCGAGGGCGAAAGTGAGGGCGAAAGTGAGGGCGAGGGGAGGGCGAGGGGAGGGCGAGGGCGAGGGCGAGGGCGAGGGCGAAAGGCGGGACAAGGAGGGCGAGTGCAGGGCGAGGGTGAGGGCGAGTGAGGGCGAAAGTGAGGGCGAAAGTGAGGGCGAAAGTGAGGGCGAAAGTGAGGGCGAAAGTGAGGGCGAAAGTAAGGGCGAAAGTAAGGGAAAAGCGAGGGCAAAGGGAGGGCCCAGGCGTGGGCGAGGGTGAGGGCGAGAGCGAGGGTAAGGGCGTGGGCGAGGGTAAGGGCGTGGGCGAGGGTAAGGGCGAGCAATAACAAAATCCCTTATAAAATATAGGTGCAATGGAGATTATCACAAAGTGCTATTTTTAACCCTCTCTAGCTTCCCTTGCCAACCGCGGCAACTTTAGCACGCGAACTTCTTCGAACAAGTGATCGGCAGTCGCGTCGCAGTTGTTTATTGCAAGGCGAAGCTCGCGCGACCTCGCGGCGGCCGCTCGTTGCCCTCCCCCTCCCCTGCGAGTGCGAGTGCGAGTGCGAGTGCGAGTGCGAGTGCGAGTGCGAGTGCGAGTGCGAGTGCGAGTGCGAGTGCGAGTGCGAGTGCGAGTGCGAGTGCGAGTGCGAGGGCGAGGGCGAGGGCGAGGGCGAGGGCGAGGGCGAGGGCGAGGGCGAGGGCGAGGGCGAGGGCGGGGGCGGGGGTGGGGGTGGGGGCGGGGTGGGGAGGCGGGGGTGGGGGCGGATGTGGGGGCGCGGGCGCGCTGGGAAGGGTCCGCCTGGCGGTCAGCAGGGCAGCGGGGCTTCTATCGATCTTTCGGGCGACGGCACCAACCCCTTCTCCTCCCCTTTCCCCGCGTCGGCGCGCACTTTGTTGCGGTGTTTATATTATTTTCCCTCCCGGAATGAAGTGCGCCCGCACGCCGCTGCGTGGCCACGGGCCCACGGCTGCCAACCGCTGACCACCACCCACCTGCTCTGGCTCGCCCGCGTTGCCGGCGAACGGACGTCGCCGAAGAGACGGCGAGAGAGAAGCAGGAGGGAAGGGCGGAGGTGGGTGATGGTGCGGACCGGTATGGAGAAGACGGGTTGGGTGATGAGTGAGAAGCGGTGAAGGTCAATAGTTACGAGGGGTGACAGAGAGGAGGAAAGAGAGCGAGAGAGATGAGGAGGACGGCGCAGGGCGACGCGTGATAGGCGAGGCTAGGGAAGCGTGAGGAGGGAAGGAGCCGGGAGGTAAAGTCAATAGTGAGAAGGATGATGAACAAGCAGGGTTAGTGGAAAAGTATGGATGGAAATACCGTGGCTAGGAAAAGAAGGAGTGCGTGAGGATAGTAGAAATGAGAGCAATGGAGATGAGAACGAATGTGAGACGTCGGAAGGGGGAGAGGAGGGAGGGGTAGTAGTGCGCGGAGGATGCACGGATGGCGAGAACGGACAGTACGATTCAAAGCGGGATAGACAGGAAGAGAGACAGGAAGGGGGATGGGAAAGGAGCGTGGTAGGTAATAAAGAGAAGGGTTGGTGATGTGCGTGATGGAGAAGAAAAGAAAGAAGGGAAGTGGAAGGATAGAAAGAGGAGGGAGAAGGAGAGCAAGTGGATGAGGAATGAGGAGAAGTACTGGAAAGGAGAGCAGCAGGCTAGAGAGGAGACGCGGGATGGAGACGGTGGAAGACAGAAAGCTAGGGGGAGGGAACGCGGAGAGGACGAGCGGTGGAGCTGGGTGGAGGGCGGGACAGTGCAACACGGAGCGTGATGGGAGGGGCTGCAAGACAACGAGAAGGATGATAAGGGAGGAGGAGACAGTCAATAGAGAGAAGGGGAAGTGATGTGGGAGGGAAGGAGAAAAGGAAGAAGGAAAGAGTGTGGATAGGAAAAGAAGGGCAAAGCAGAGCAAGTAGAATTGGGGATTGGAATGAGGCAGTAAGGGAAATTGATTGATTGATTGTTAGTATTCCAGGATAAAATAATAGGTCATTAGTCCAGTAAGTGTAGTGCATGTTTCATCGGGAGCTGGTGTGATCTTCCCCTACTGGATGGCATATCCGGCACCGACCCCCCGACTAGCGGGCTTTTCCTCAAACACCAACGGGGCACGGCCCCAACCGAGACAAGCTCTAAGTCCCCGACCAGTCTCCCGGCATGTGTGGTAGTGTAGTGCTTGTTAGTATATGTTGTGTGTGTGAGAGAGGATAGGAGAAGGAAGAGGAAGGAAAGATAGTGCGCGATCCGTACCCGTTTGTAAGAGTACTGCTCTGGCATTGGTCTGGTATTGATCGGAGAAACCACGGAAAACTATCGATCAGAGCATCCGGCCGCTACAATTGTCTTCTCTGTCATAGAATTCGACCTAGCTCACAAGCTAATGTCGAAAATGCTGCTGCCGTCGGGATTCGAACCTAGGTCCGACCGGTCAGAGGCACAGCAATGACATCAGTTGATGCACTCAGCCACCGCTCACAGTAGTAGCGGAGAAAAGAAGGGGATTGGGGAGGTGGCACGCCGCGGAGTCAGTAAAAAGGACTCGGGCGGCGTGTCAGGGCTGAGCGGAGCGGGGTGGATCGGTGTGGAGCGGGGCGGGGGCGGGATGGAGCGCGCCGTGGCGGGGCGGGACGGAGTGGGGTGAGCTGGGTGTGGGGCGGGGCGAGGCGGGGCGGTCGTGCTAGCGCAGAGCAGGGTGGGGCGGTGGCAGAAGAATTGAATGAGGCAGATCGACTTATTTCCCCGAGCGCCTCGCCAGGGGCCGCCGCCAGTCCATCTCCCGCTTCATTGTCGATGGCGCTGGGCCCGACAGGCGACGAAGCTGCGTGCGGCGATCCCCAGGGATCTTATACCAGGCCTCGTATTAGAGGCGCGAAATACTGTATTGGCTATTGGAGTTTTCCACAAAATATCGTTTTCGTTTTTCCACTACGTTATTTTATGATATTGGAACTCAGGTTTCGAGTTTCTACTTAATTATTTTTCACATTATTGCACCTGTAAAGAAGATATTTTACTATATGAACTTCTAAAATATAAATTATAGCGATTTCAGGAACAAAATAAGTTTCTATCTCTATTTCTACCAACTTCAATAAATATTTTTGTCTCTTTTGCAAGGGGTGGTGAACTCAATGAGCAGCTGAGGCTGAATCGATTTTTCTATTGAGAGTGTTCGAGGGAACGCTGCCAACTCTCCTTCCTCCCATTCATTTTATATATCGCTTTCATGAACCAGGTTCCGAGGTTATTGACGAACAACTTCATAGAGTGGTATAGGGAACATTAAAAACACTGTATTCCCTTTTTCTCCCTTTTTGGAAAAGCTCAAGACTGACATAACAAATTGTTTTTTACCCAAAAGTGTCATCAGTATTAATTTAAACATTTATTTAAAAAAAATTAGTTATTTTTTTCAAAATTTTAAATTGTTTGATGAACTTGCATTATAATTAATTGCTAAAAAATAACGCAAGTCGCAGTGCTCACGAATGCAAATAGAGGAAGTACATTGTATTGCTTTTCCGCCAAATTCACTTGCGTCCTTGAACGGTCATTTTACAATACTAAATTGTGATTTCTAATGACTACAATATTAACTCAATATAAAATACAGAAGTGTAACGTTTAATGCCAAGTATTAAAATAATTTTATGAAATAACTCAAAATCGAGTCGAATGTAACCATCATAATAAAAGCGTGTGATTATCCTTATTTATCTTACGTTTAATAGTTAACTGTGGTAATAGTCTGGATCACAAAATAGACATCACACTTACAAGGTCCTATTTCAATTAAATTCAAAACAATAGATAAATATAGCTTTCTTGGGATCAATGAGAACGTGTTGATAATTATGATTTTGAATTTCAACTTTTAACTCATAATAATCATTTGATTCTTCCTAGCCCTAGAATAACCATATTCATGCATTTATAGAGGGAAAACATAATTTGCACGTTTTAATATTATTATTGTTATATGAGAGTTTATAAACCAATTTCATTGGGTCATATTCTGTTGATAACAGTTATTTGAATGAGGTTCGTATTGAGGCATGTCGTTGAGAGTTGTGAACTTACATTATTTTTATTTCAATAAATTAGAACGACGTTATGCTGAATGCTACACTGTATAAGGCTTTTGTGAGCTTCGTTTTTGGTGGACGGTAATTTTCATGAAGTCCCAGCACATTGTTTCTCCCGGTTTACCCTGTTCGTTACGTCACAATTAGACAGTGCAAACCCAACACGTTTACCGACATTGAATAATGTCGCGTGGCGCAGTGTACGGAAGAAGTATCGGGAGCATATTTACGCCAATTACTCCATCGTCCGCGTAATGAAGTCGGCAACGCAGATACATTTCAGCTCTTAATAACATTGGTGGTACGTCCGACTTGTCGCGGGGGCAGTTTGCTTGCCGAACGCGCGGTGCCACTGCATAATTCATCGGAATCCGACTCGTGCCGGCCCGCCCCCGTTCCACCGGGAGCATATTTACGCCAATTACTCACCGCCGCCCACGCCCGTTCTGCCCCGCGCCACCCAGCTCTCCTCTCCTCGCCCCACTCACTCCGCTCTCCCCCACCTAGCAGCGCCCTACTGCACCTGTGCCGCCCGTCCCGCCCTGCCCCGCATATCTCGCCATTCCCGTCGTTCCCCGCCCACACCCGCCTGCCCCGCATATCCCGCCCCGCCCTTCCCACCTTCCTCGCTTTGCCCTTCCACGCCCCGCCCTTCCCGCCCCGCCCTTCCACACCCCGCCCTTCCACTCACAACCCTTCCACTCACAGCCCTTCCACGCCCCGCCCTTCCACGTGCTGCCCTTCCACACCCTGAACTTCCACATGCTGCCCTTCCACGCCCTGCCCATCCACGCCCTGCCCTTCCACGCCCTGCCCTTCCACCCACTGCCCTTCTATGCCCCGCCCTTTCATGCCCTGTCCTTCCACACGCCGCCCTTATATGCCCCGCCCTTCCACTCACTGCCCTTCCACGCCCCGCCCTTCCACGTGCTGCCCTTCCACACCCTGAACTTCCACGTGCTGCCCTTCCACGCCCTGCCCTGCCACCCCTGCCCTTCTACGCCCTGCCCTTCTATGCCCCGCCCTTTCACGCCCTGTCCTTCCACATGCCGCCGTTCCAGACCCTGCCCTTCCACGCACTGCCCCGCTCCGCATATTCCGCCTATCCCTACTGCCCTGCCCACCCCGCGAGCGCTCCCCGATCCGCTTAGCTGCGCTGCGCGGACGGACACTCCGCCACGCCGCGCGGGCAATCGAACTGTGAATAATGACCGGCGCGCTCGCCTTGGCGCGGGCCCCAACTAATTAAAGAGGATCCAAGCGGAGCCGCGCAGCGTCACTCCAAAGGGGCAGCCAAGAGGGCGAGAGAGCGACGTAGAAAATCATCGCATGAAACGGAGCTTTTGAGACGCGATTCGGGGAGCATGTTTAGAGATCAGCAATCGACTGATCACTATGTTTAGTGATCAGGACTGCAGCTGCAATGTGTATTCGGTATGAAGGTTTGGACAGTGGTACTATTGCTAATCTTTATTTTTGATGCATGGTATTAAATCTTGAGCCAGTAGGAACTCACTATCCGGAAAGATCTCAAAAATATCGCCGGAAGTCAGTTCTTGTTTCTTATTACAGGAGCGTTAATCACAATTTCAGTAGTTTTCTAATTTGGGAACCCACAAACAGACCTTGCTTTAGGTTTTCAGTCAAAAGACGAGGAAAATTTTGTGATAAATAATAAACTTTCTCCAGAACAATTCAAGACTTTGAGAAGTTGTTTCATACGACCCAGCTTAATGCGAAGTAGAGGCAGAAGGAAATTATCAGAAGCTACCAATTTATATTTCTGAATATTTTCTTCCCCTTTCCATACCCGTTGAGGCCAAATCTTTCTTTGTAATGGGAACTTCTGATGTGTTGTGTCCCACTCACACAGAAAACAACAATATTCGGTGTAACCACGCTGTTTTCCAATATAATAACTCAAAATTAAATTTAATAATTCAAAACGTATGTCTAGCTCAAAAAGTCAAAACTAATAGCTAACTGCATATTTTAATTTATCATCCCCAAAACCTTTAGAGACATATGTGGGCTTACAAGAAAATTTATCTTTGAAGGGCTGCTATCATTCTGCTATTATTCTGTAAAGCAAATTAGAAGAAAGTTGGGCATGAAAATGGCTGAAAATCTTAATACTACAGTAATGTGAAGTAGCATTTCATTTTTCAAATTTATAATTTTCTTTCCAAGCGAAACTCAAAATGAATCATTCGAATGTTTTGTAACAAATTAATAATGTAAATATATTTGTATTTTATCGAATCGCATTGTGCAGTCAGACTCATAACAACTAATTTTTGAGGTCAACATAACCTTCGCAACGTCGTTAAACAAATAATCGCAAGAGTCTAAACTGAGTATCAAATATTGGAAAAAATAACAGCTCCTCGTTCTTTAAATCTGTTATCAGAAATTATATTAATTAATAGTGATGTCGTGAAATTAATTCACAATATTTTTACGCTTTTATAACATTTTTGAAGCTGCTTGTAGATTTTATTTATTTTTTTATAGTCAACATGGGACACGTTCAAGTGCAGCAAGTAGCACGTTGTTCGTAGCACGTAGCTCATCGCGGTCGCGAAGCACGTTCGTTCTCAGCTAATACGGCGACGGGCTCTACTCGAAGGCCCCAAGCAAGGCCCCTTGCACTTCCTTGCCTCGCCCTCGAGTTCCGCTCCTTTGTTTTTTGTTTGGCCGCGGCCCTTGATTTTGTTTGTCCATTTGCGCTGAGCCGTTGGCAGAGAACAGCCTGTTCGAGTGGTGGACAGCTCGTGTCTCCAGAGCGCCCTCCGGCAGTCGATGCCTCGTTGCACTGCGAGAGAGCGCCTCTCGGGGACTTTCGCCCCGGCGGCGGCGGCGGCGACGGCGGCGGCGGCGGCGGCGGCGGCGGAAGGGAAGCGAAGCGAAGGGGGCGGGGCTGCTTCGGGATGGTCGCAGGGAGCAGTTGGACAGTCCGCGAAATGCAATTTTCGCTAAGAGTTCCTTTGTCACCTTTGTTTTTTGTCTTCAATCGCTGATGTATTACTTGAAATAATTTAAAAATAATTAGATGTACTGTTAATTCTACAATTAGTATGGGAACTTGGTTACATTAGTTTTGAGGTTACATTAATTAATTAATTAAACATAAAACATAATAAAATAGCTCTACACTTCCCTCTTTTCTTTTCTTACTATATTTTAATGTAAGTGCTGTTTTCTCCGTCAAGAGAGCTGATTGCATTGCATCATGGAAGTGCACGTAAAATAATAAATTGCAAAGACAATATTCCGACCATGTTCGAGCTTCCACACTTATAGTTTTTGGATTTAGTCGTTTCGAATACTATCTATCGCGACTTCATTACGACCTGTATCATCTTTTATTCCAATTTCATTTTAGACAACTCCATTAGTTAACTACACGTTACTACTTTATTATTTTAACATCTGATCTGTAGCACAATGTTATATTCGACTTTCGCGGAATAATTCGTCATATCGTGCTCGCGACTGTACTTCTTTCCTCTCTCAAGCCACAACACCTTGATGAATTTATAGTTGAAGCTAATCTTCCTCCACTCGTATGTGAATTGTTTACATTTTTACCAGATCTTTGATGCCATTCTGTCCATTGCAAAATACTGAGTTCTTTTCTCATTCCCATTAAAGCCTATTGATTAAATATTTATATATTACATTGAATATTGAAATATATTTTAAATAATTAATGGAAATACTTCTTCTTTTACTCTTTGCGGCGTATATTCTCACAACGTCACGTTCCTTTTCAAATTTATCCTTAATTATACGAACTTATCGTTGCAATTTGCCATGAAATAATAGCTTATGTCTCTTAAATATCTCTGAGATGTTATGACTCGTTTCAATAAACTGAGTGCGTTGTATGGGAGAGTACTAAAGAACCCAGTACAGGAGAGAGTAATCAAGTTTTATTGATGATTATTCTTAAAATCAGAATTTATTAAACAATCAAAAATTATTTTAATTGCAAGAGATTAAAATAATCAAAATTCAGTTCTTGCTTTTATTTCTTTTCATTATTTAATACTAGTCCATAGAAACACTAGCATTTGAAAATAAGACATTACTGCCAAATACTACTTACCACTAAAATTCTAAACCAATTCGAAAGCAACACCTTCACAAGGCTAATAAAATCGCCCTATATTGTATAAAAGTGCATGCGTGCACTATATTTATAATCAAAAAAGTAATAAATATGTATACTAGAAAATTATTAATATTCAACCTTAGAAATTGTTCTGTAAAATAAGGCAATTGGTTCATTTCTTTTGCCTTTCATGATTTTTAGGGAATGGAAAAACATACTTTGCATTATAACAATTTACATGTTAATAATTTGAAATTTGAATTATTTTGAAATTATGATAGTAATTCTATCAAATTTGTATATGTATGAACTGGGTTCAAATATATTAAAATTATTTCACTTAGCCCTCTCCAAAGAATTTCGACTGATAGTAAAACAAAACACGAACACTGATCGTAATTTTAGAGTATCGCCAAGATACCAGTGTTTTCCCACTAGTTTCGTCAGCAACAATGTAAAGGGAATGAAGAAACCTGGAGATGACGTTTCGGGTAGTATTCCACCACCCAACTCAATCTCCTTTCCCTTTACAATCAGCCATGAAAATGGCACTGCCGACACACACACACGTCCCATCCCATCTGTCCCGAGCATGCGTTGCAATTTCGTTCCCGGGATCGAACGGAGTGGCTTTGTGCCGCTGCATGCAGCCGTATTCTCGGCTCCAGGTTTCGTGTCTCCCGCAGGAGCCGCAGGTGCATTACCTGCGGGATCACGTGCACGCGTCGTTTTGCGCATCACAAAACCAGAACAACACTGCAGATTGAAGTAGTTTCTCTGATCACCCAACTTCCAGTCTGATTCACAGTCCGATGAGTAACAGAGGACAATAAGGTACGTGATACGTTAGGGATGGCTGTTCTTGGCGCCAGCATGACTGGAGATTTGTCTATTTTCACTCGAGTTGGCACTTTCTAGAGCACAAATCTACCAGGTATCTCCCAAAAGCGGGGCACCGTTCCAGCCGAGACAATCTCTAAGCTTCCAACTGGTCTCCCGACTTGCGTGGTAATGTAGTGCATGTAAGTGTACGTGGGTAGGAGATAGAGATAGAGGTGATTACACTGAAGGAAGTAATGCAATATATGGATCCTAGTACGATACAAACTTGTTCCCATTACTTTCTACCCAACTTTTGTAGATGTGAGTTTTAAATTCAATTGATTCGTTAGAATATTATTTACTTCCTTCCTTACTTATTTAAGTTTATTTATCCATAGTTATCTACAGTACATTATGAACTGAAAGCCGTTAATCTCTTTTTGTTGTTCCATTGATTGAAACAAAATACTAAGTCATCTGGTAACGGACGTGGAATGGACGTACGATGAAGCCGACGCAAATAGTTTAGCACGGTGAAAAGAGTAAATAATGTAATATTTAAATAAGAAGAAAAGTGTTGTTATTCCATTTGATCATAAAGCAGAATAACGGAACCCTTCAAAAGTAAATTATAATTCATAGGAAAACCAATAAAATGATATACTTGTAGTGTAGAAATTTTTGGCAGGGCTGGTCAGCTCTGCAACAGAGGATCATCAATTCGCTGAGTAGACATGTCTCGACAAGTCGAGAGAGCAGCACACTTGAACGTATTTGACAATGTGATAAACAAATATTTTATTTTAAACATGGTTGGTTACTAAGTAAAATGAAAATGGAATAACCGACCCTCACATAAACCTAAACTTGCCCTGAAACTGAACTTCAATAAAAACCATATTAATTTCTCGAGAGTTTTGGTGATAATTTTAAAAGGATGTTACGACTAATGCCCAAAAGTAGCTAAAATTCTACCGGACTAACTATCCGGATAAGGTTCACAATATAGAACTAGTGGTACTACAACAACACATACTTTCTCGCAGTATTTGAAACTTTGTTTGTTTTCGAAAATTCAGATATTTCATGGAAAATGTGCGCTCATAATTCTTTTAAGCATCCCTTTTTTAATTCGGGCAGATTTTTCAAGAAAAAATGAATGGTGTTTGAACTTTTTTATATATTGCAATAACTTAAAGCAGAAATTGCGCGGAAACAACTCCTTTTATCAAAACATTGTCCACAATATTCTTAGAAGACCTGCTTTTAACAACAGAATTTTCTTTGAGACATAAATCTCTATCTCTAAATTTGTAGTTTTGCAATGTTGGCAGATGGACAGATAGACAGACACGTAGGGAGGCAGACAGGTAGTCAGACAAACAGACAGACGGACAGTCGGACAGTCGGACAGGCCGACAGACAAGCGGATAGACAGAAGAATGGAGGGATAGACGGACGGACGAATAGATGGACGGACGGATAGATGGACGGACGGACGGGGATAGACAGTCGGACGGTAGACAGAGACGGACGAAAATTTAGTATCCACCAACCCCGGCATCACCGCCGCCGCCGCCGCTGCCCGCCTCCACCGCCGCTTATGCCACAACCACCGCAACCGTCATCATCATCATCATCATCATCATCATCATCACACACCCCCCACCCATCAGCACCGCCCTGCCCATCCCACATCGCCGTGCTGCCGCAGTCATCATTGCCATCACCACCCCCACCACCGCTAGCGAGACCAACCGCCCGGCGGGCGACGAGCGTGGGTAGCGCGCGCGCGAGGGCGGGCAGGGCTGGGCGCTGGGCACGGAGCCAGCTGGCCGCCGCCGCCCCCCCCCCCCTCAGCAACGCAGGTGTCTGCGGCCGCTCCCGGCGCGGGGGCGGTGTTGGGGCGGGGCGGGGTGGGGTGAGGGGGGGGGGGGGGGGGGGCGGGGGCGGGGCGGGGCGGAGTCGCGAGGCGTGGGGGCTGCGGGGGCGGCGGTGAGCACGTCCAGAGGGACGTGGGCGGTGGGGCTGCCAGCGAAGACAAGGGCGGGCGGAAGCGCTCATTAAACGCAGGAAGTAGAACAAAGTTGATGTTATCGTTTTTTTTAAATCGAGGAACTGAATATTTCCTTCCACACTGATTGGCTCTGCCGTGGCTTTACTTGTGAGAGTGAACGTAGATGTACTCATGAAAGTATTGATGGTAACGGTACGTGCGACTGAAGTATGAAATCCATAAGATATTCCGTAAAGCACTGAGCTGACACACTGGTTCTTAGTTAAGAAACAAGTCTATGGGAAAGTTGCAGGGTTGCAAATAAATCTTACAATAAAAGTGATTAAAGAGACAAAATAAATACAAGCTTGTCAATTTCAATTTGTGTAACACTTCTACATTACTTCGTTCAGAATGTCATCAGTGATCATCTGTGATTTGTAACGGCAATACCTAACATTTAATAACGTAATGCAACTTTCGTATGCTTCAAGATTCATTTTCTTCACAAAAGAAATTAGTATGATGATTTTAACCAATAGGATCAACAGAGCAGAGACAGAGTGTATTCGTATGACTGGATGCAGCGAAGGAGACAAATGTGACGAAAAACAAAAAGAAATGCAATGTTGCCATAGAGAAAGAGGGATTTGAATGGCGAGAACCAAATAGTAGTCTATAATGTGATGTTTTGTAGATTTATTGAAGCAAAATAATTTTTGCATCATTTAATAACTATAGTTTAGTAATTTGTCCTTTTAACAACCAATAATAAAAGATAAAATTGATTAAACAATTTTTTAGATGTTGAGAGGTTGGTACGACTCACTGCTCACGAAACACACGAGTGGGATAGGACGTCATGAAAATAGATAATGGAAAGCGGTCACGTTCTCTCGGAGCTCACGTTCCTAAATTTCACAGTTGGTGAGTGAATATCCTTAACAAAGCTCGTAGAAATTGTGGGGGTGGTATAGATGACTGTTCGACCATTCGAAGCAGGAGCGGAGGTATGATTCAGAAAACGCGGAAATTGATTTGGTATCTATATCACCGGCATGACGAATCGAAAAAAAAAAGAACCGACGAGCAGTTGTTGCACAACCAGTAGCAGTGCGAGTGATTCCGAAAGGCGAGAAGCTGTTGCAAGGGTTAGTTTCCCGTTGAAGTGTGAGTGATGGGCAATGAAAGAAGGAGGGCGATGAAAGAAGGAGGTCGAAAAAAGTGGAAACGAGAGGACAGAACTGAGCAGGACTACGTGCAAGCGATCGACCACACAAGGACGAAGCCACGCTGAGCGGTTCAGAGACCAACGGTATAGATTGGGGCGGAACAAAGGATGACGGGATGGCTTGCTGGGCAGCGGGGAGCAGCCAATGGACGGGAGAGTGGAGGGGGAATAGTGTGCCCCGAGTTCCAACACGCACCCGGTCTCTGCATTGCCCGCACCGGATCATAAAGGTCTCCGGATTGAATGCGCTTTGATTTATTTTTGGAAGTACACGGCATGTTCCGTATCTCATTCTGTTATGCAGGGTGAGAGGAAGGGGGAGATGTTTAATTAAAATTCTCGAATGATGGAGGCACATAAAGGAGGTGAGAAATTTCGCAAACGGATAAAATGAGTGCACGCGTGCTTGTCACTGGAATATTGGAAATGTGAGAATACTTCATCGGCTTTCTTGAGATCTCATTCTACAAGAAGGACAAGGCGACAATAAAAATAAGTTGAAAATGTATGGAAAAATAAAAACAGAAAAACAAGGTATCGAATAGTAGAATACATGATGAGCAACATTTTTCTTGCATTCTTAAAGAAATAATATTTTCCATAAATATATCTTGATTTCATAGTTATAATAAAGATACGATGACAAAAATCGAGGGTTTTATTTTTAAAAATTGAATCCGTGGATGAAAAAAGAGCGCAATGCTTTGAAGACACAATGCTTTCTCACTGCTGCGCCTCTGACCGGGAGGTCCTAGGTTCCAGTCCTGACGGCGGCAGGATTTTTGACACTAGCTTTTCAGCTAGGTCGAATTCAGTCGCTGCCTGGAGGAGAATTCTAGCGGCAGGCTGTTCTGATCGGTAGTTTTTCGTAGTTTCTCCGATCAACACCAGGCGAATACCGGAGCAGTACCCTACCAAACGGGCCACGGACCGCGCGCGATCTTTCCTTCCTCTTCCTTGTCCTATCCTCTCCCCTTACACACACTTACACTAACATGCACTACACTACCACATATTCAGGGAGACCGGTCGGGAGCTTAGAGCTTGTCCCGGCTGGGACGGTGCCCCGCTGGTGGGAGAATCCAGGTTAGGGGGAAACCCCACTAGCCGACGGTAGGTCGGCGCCGGATCCTGCCATCCAGCGGGGGAAGATCACCAGCCTCTCCCGAGAAAAATCATGCACTACACTAACGGGACTAGTGACCAAAGCAGTTGACGCGTCCGGAAACACGAAAAACCATACCAAAACCAAACCAAACAATGCTTTCTCTTAACGACTCACGTTTGTGTAACACATCATACATATCGCACACATCATACACATCATACATATCGATCAGTCTTTTTTATTGCTTTACATGAAGGAGAACCTGGTCAAAACAAATATTCTACGAACATTTGATTTGATAAAATGAAATACATCAAAACAAATGTTCGTATTCTTGTTTCATAAATGTATTCGTCTAATTAGATTATTTCACAAATGTCAAAAAATGTGAAAACCTTTTTAGGTTCAGAAATATTTACTCCTAAATTACGTATTTGGTTTTGGGTAGTGGGTTTTTGTATTCCTGTTAAAGCATATTATTTTGTATTCCTTATAAAATTCCTGAAAAACGATACATAATTCCGATTTTCTGCAAGGGTATGTTTCTATCTATTTTTATGCGGTCATGGACATTTTTCGCAAAATGTTTAGCAAATTTTTGCCATTTTCGCGAAAGAATTCATTTTGTACAAAAGTCGCGCAAAAGCACACTTTTTCAGACCAGTATTTCTTCGAAGTTGTAATATATCATAATTTACCACGATTACCATTATACCAATGCAATGCAGATTGAACATCTTGAATCTGTTTAGTTTCTGCTAAGAATTTATCAATCCATCATTGCATGAATAAACAGGAATCTGCTCGCAGGACATTAAAATTTTGTAGATAGTTATTGTGAGGATCTTTAGCAGTAACATTCTAGAAACGAAAGGAACAGCAGATACATTTTCGAGCTTCCTCTCTCGAAAGAGTAAACAGATGCACGTTCTTTCACCTCTTCTTCTATGGTCATCTTGCGAGGAAGTGCCCGATGTCAAGATTTCACTGTGGTTGCTTTTTAATTGTCTCTTGCGGGCATTAATTGAAACGTGACTAACATTTTAGACTAATAAAAATGAAATGAATACTTAATATCTAATTATTTAATCAAGTTAATCTTCATATTTTTAAAACAAATTTTACACCTTATAGTATTTTATGCAACTAGTTTATAATGCAACTAGCTTGTAATATAAGTTATCTTGCATGATTACATGTTTAGAAAACAAGCACGTCAGGAGCAAAAAATTAAATTTTTTTTGTAAACCATAAGAGAATCAAAGTTAATTTTCGGGAACAACAGTAATACGTCACGGGTGTTTGACATTGGCGCGTGGCCTGTTCGGTTTACCCGCTGCGATTGGCTGAGTGTGTGGTGACGAAATTATGCGTGGTCTCAAACAGGAAAAACGTCGTAATCTGTGCCATAACATGTAATTTTATGAACAATTTATTGTAACAAAAAATGTCCTTAATAATTGTTTATGAATGGTTAAATCAAATTTATAATATAGTGCTGTACCTAAATAAATTCACTATGACGTTTGGTGGTGGCGATGAGCAGCTCTACTTGGACACGCTGCGCCTAATCTAAGCCTTTGATGGTGTAAATGACAAGAAAAAATAAGATAAATGAAAATAATTTTTAAAACGGGAGCACACTAATTTCGAAGACTGGCAGTGCCATGAACTCTTCGTACGTAGTTCTCTTTCCTATCCGACGCCCAATCATTTCAATGAAGCATTGCGATGAAAAGCAGAGATTGCTAAGGCAGTAGTGCTGTGGTGATCGTTAAATCAGTAGTGGTGATCTCAGACAGAAATATCGGGGATTTGAGTTCCGCCTCGGGCATGTTTGTATTTGTGTTCCTTCTTTCATCCCTCACCGTCACCATATCACGTCATTCAGTACATAGATACCCCTAACGTTAAATCAATTGTGGTCACTAATGACCTCGTAGTTAATGCAACCTTAAATAAACAAAAGGTATCATTTGATCGATAAAATGCACCAGTGTGTGTCAGTGAAATGTTTGAATACCAATCAACACTGTTATCAAGCATTTTGCATTCCGTTTTATAACAGAGCATGTTTTAATGTAGCTTGCCACAAAATATTTTTTCAATCAATTTCATTTCTTCCTGGTGAAGTATTCTGTTGTGAAGATGTTCAGTTCGCTATTGAGCAAAGAAAAAATAGTCTGTGACTCATATTCGATTCTATAATTCCTATTATTGCCTTCGATGTATAGTCAAAGAGATTAGGTAAACAGAACGTTTACAAACACGCAAGAAAATGGACATTCCAAGAAAAAATAACTAGGAAATCAAACTGCTGCAATTTATGAATGATATTGAGAACTAGAAAATATTGTCATTACATTGCATTGAAGATAACTAACTTCCGGTTTTTGTGCATTGGTAATACGAGACTCGTATTTTATTTTGAAGATAACTTAACCGAAAGTTACATAACCCGACTCTTAACAAATATGTAAATACAGATCATAAAAGTGCACACACTGTGACTACTCAACTACTAAATAGCTGGTGCAAATTACACTTCTCTACGTTTTTGGTCACATAAAGGAGCATTTGCTCCTCCTTTACAAGGAAAGTCAATGAAAAATAGAGCCAAGACTTGTCCTAAGTGACCACTTATATTACGTAATTCCTTATGGATCAATAATTTTCTTATTCCTTAAACGTGGTCTATAAATTCGCTGCTTCCAATGCGTGTAAACATTTATTTATTTTATTTATTTATTTTACGTCAAAAAACAGTTAAAAACTGCGTATGACGTGCTTGGAGAAAAGTGAATTGGTGCACATTTTCAAAATTCTGAAAAAACAGATACACAGGCGCTTTTATCCTTGTTGTGATTCATTAATTACTGCGCGTCAACTACTGAGGCTATTAGTTTCTTAAAACTATAGCATGTTTTTCATCTGGAGTTGGCGGTGATCTTCCCCCACTAAATGGCGAGATCCGGCGCCGACCTACCGTCGACTACGTTTTTTCCCCAAACAAGTTTTCCTACCAGCTACGCACCGCCCCAGCCGGGACAAGTTTTAGGTCCCCGACCGGTCTCCAGACATGTGTGGTAAAGTTGTTCATGTAGTGTGGTAGGTAGTGTGTGTGTGTGTGTGTGTGTGTGTGTGTGTTTGTGTGTGTGTGTGTGTAAGGGGTGAGAATAGGACAAAGAAGTGGAAAGAAAGATCACGCGTAGTCCATGGTCGGTTCGTTAGACTGCTTCGGCATTCGACTGGTGTTGATCGGAGAAATCACGGAAAACTACCGATCAGAGCAGCCGGCCGCCAGAATTCTTCTCGAGATAACGACTGAATTCCATCTAGCTCACAAGTTAGTGTCGAAAATCCTGCCGCCGTGGGGAGTGAGAACCTGGTCAGAGGCGCTGCAGTGACATCAGTTGTTGCACTGAGCCACCGCTCCCGCTCTTATTGTGGCGTAGTATGCTTCTCATTGCTACTCTTATTATATTCTAACCATAAGAACATCTCTCATCTCTCCTCCTAATCATTCATCTCTCTCATTGAGTTTTAAATGTTGGCTTTGTCATTCACACATTGACAAGCAATGTGAAGCCTCGGATGTATCATCTGATCTAGAAAGGAGAAAACAAATTCGGTTCTGCTAGTAGTCAACGTAGTACAAATAACGTGCAGAAGATTTAGTTACCAGTTATGTGTTTCATTACTTACATAATTTCATTACTTCATTGTACGGGGTATTGTTGTTGGTAGAATCTACACTGTTACTGTTATAAAGTTAAATTTCCTAACATTGTTCTGTTCACCTTAAACAAAACGATTAGTTCCATATTAACAAATACATCTGTTTTTATTACTTGTGTGAATTTTGCTGAAGTATTTAAATAGAAAAATATTGTGGGTTTATTCCACACTAAATAATTAACATCCATTATCTATATATCTATTCCTTTTTCCTAGTAAGTCATATTGTTGTATGAAAATTAAATCCATAATGTTGATCGTTCAGAGACAAAATAAAACGGATGATTAAAATGTATATTGTAACTGGAAGACGTGAAAGATATAAATCGTGCAAATGTGTTCATGATACTGCAAATATAGTTTTATTTATTTGCACAGCGTTCTTCCTCGTCGTTCTGGGTTCGAGTCGATGCAACGCAGCGGGGTGTGGGATGGAAGGGCATGGCCTTGGCCCTCGGGAAGGGGCTCCGCTAGGTGGCGCCAGCATCTCGTGAGCGTTTCGAGAAGTGCATCGCGCGGGGGCATTGCGTTGCCGCGTCTCGCTTCCTGGGGGCGATAAAACGGACAGCGCTCCCACCGGGACCTCCCGCGCCGCCGCCGCGAGATTGGATCAGTGCGGCTGCTGTTGCGGTGGCACGGCGGGGGCGGGGCTGGACGGCGCGGGGAGCGGGTAGAGGGGGCGGAGGTGGGACGAAAGAGGGAGGAGGCGAAGGTGACGGAGAAGGGCAAGGGAGGGTGGAGGGGTGGAGGAGCGGAGCGGGAGTGGGGTGGAATGGTTGGATGAAGGGGAGGAGGGGGGGGGGAGCGGAGGAGCTGAGGTAGTTGAGGAGGCGGTTGGGCGGGGAGGAGTGGGGAGGAATGGGGTGTAACGGAATGGGGTGAAGGGGCGGAGATGGTGAACGGAACGGATAGTGTTGGTGTGTGTAGGATGGTGTGGCAGTGCCGACCCGGCATTCAGCTGTCAGGATGCGCCCTGATGCCTTTATCCGTCGCTCGCCCGTATTATATCAAGGGATTTGCTAGTGGCGGATAAGAAGAGCGGGTTCCCGAGCAGAAGTTGTGCGCTGCCAATGTATCGAGTTGCGTGCGCGATTTCCCCTCGACGTCATGTCAGTTTCTGCATTTTGTTCTGAATGTCACTGAAAATTACCTGAGCGTACGTGAACTACGTTTGTCTTACGTTTTGTGATTATTTTTAATAATTTTATGAAGAGAGTATTCTTTCATTCAGGAGAGCGTATGACTTTTACTTTCAGTGATTCAAGCTTTATTCATAGCTAGGCTACAAGTTCGTGTAATGCTCTTCTTCGCGTTCTTCATCCCTAATAAATGCACTGAGAACTACCCTTATCTTCTGAATTAATTTTTGCAAATTTTGCTCGCGTTTTTAATTGTTGGTGATGTCTTATGAAGATGGTCTGCGCTAGGTTTTTCTAGTGTTGACAAATCTTTTCCGCTTTTTTTCGCTTGAGTCATGAAGCGTACTTCCCCTCCGCGAACTTCTCACCCTTCTGCGACATGCACCCAACACAAGATCACGAAGGCGGGCTTTGAATTTGCTGGTTTGGGAACTTCTAGAAAGTTCGTCCGAAAAGTTTCAGTGGGGGCCCCTTCTCCACTAAGTGCCTTACCACCTAACCCACCTGTTCAAGAGTTCTTTCTTTCAGTGTTACAGGAAAATTCACGGATACGAACACCTGTGTGACAAATGTAACTCATGTATCGGGGGGAGGGGCGTAGCAAATTAGGATGGCGCAGACACCGCACTTGTTGAGATGGATAGTAGAAATGACACCCATTACAATAAACTTATTGTAGTTCAGTAATATCAAAGACAACTTCATGACTCATTGTTTAGTATGCATACTTCTTCAAAGTATACCTACGCTCTTCTTTTTCTCTCGCACCTAATGTTGAATCCATGCAGATTGAACAATATAAACTTACAACTGCTTATTTGAATGATATCCCTGTTTTTCACTTCATGACACCATGGCAACATAATCATTCACTTCTTACCATTTCTTTCTTTCCAAAATGACATTGTTATTTTTTTTAAGAATAACAGTACTATTTTCAGTTCAGATTAGTAGTAATAGCTTTAAGGATACTAGTACTTTGCTGTGTGAAGTTAATATATAGACCACAGCGAACAAGCACATGTAATTTAGAACGGTATCTTTTTTACGGCTATTCGGTCATATTTCTAGTTTGGTTGAAATCGATATGTGAATGACACTAGGAAATTAAATGCCGCTGAAAATGGACATCGAAATAAGAGTGATGTATTTTTCCGAAAAAAGTGAGTGAAAATTAAAAAAGTCCACGATGACGTCGAGCACTATTGGCATATAGTTGCCAAGCGATGGAACGACCGTGTACGTGTCAACGAGTAAATGGATGGCTCCCAGCGAGATATATGAGTTTCTCTGAGAAGCAAATAAACCACAAGGAAAAATATTGTTTCCGACACTCCGGGCAAGTCAATATCTACGCTGATATTGACAGCGGACATATTTTACGATTAAAATGCAGGAAAATGAGAAACAATTTTCATTAAAAATCGACGATCGTTTTGAGGAAATACATCTATTATCAACAAAATAAAAACCCTCATGAAGCGCTGTCTGAAAACATATTTCGAAAATAACATTTGAAGTCATCCTGTGTCACCCTGCAACTTTTAGTGTTCAAAGCGAAATATTAGAGGTGGTTTTCACTCCACCACAGAAATGTTTCAATGTTTATAATTGCTTTTGATCTTCCAGTAACTGCAATTGCCTCACGTTCTTGTTAAACTGAACCAGTGTTAGCTTGTAGTTTATGCTTAATCAATTCCTTGGAACAAACCTGTACAAGTTGGCACCAGAGAAGATAATTTCTGTGACTTGCAACGGACTGACGTTAGGACGTGTTTTGTGTCAACGAATTCAGACCACACTCTTGCGTTGTGCAACTCGGGTGGTTATTTTCTTTGTATATTACGACTCCTTTTAATATTTGTCATCAGATGAAAGTGTATGTAATAAGGAATCAAAACTTTGTTAATGAACTAGAATAAAGTAATTTATTTTGTTTTCAATACCACGATGTCTGTTGATACAGTTGACAAAGTAGAGCATGATGTTGAAATGAGAGTTAGTATAAATTCTGTACAAAGCACTTCTAAAATTTCTTCCAAAATTTTCCTAAACAGCAATTCATTGTGAAATAAAGAAGAGGTTTCCTTCGTTTCATTTCTTTTAACTTTGATATTCTTGTGTGCTTCGCGAAACCCTAAAGGTGAAACTCGCCAAAAAGTATTGTAACAATGTTTATAGTTTTTAATTCAATTTTAAATTAATAAATATACACCAAAATCCAAATTCTAAATATTTACCAAAGTAAATAAACTGTTTATTTGTTCGTTTTTTCGTCTGTTTTATCATTGTAAGAGAACCATTAGGGACATAGTATGCAATTTTTGTCTGCAAAATGTAATTGCAGGAAGTTTACTACATGAAAGACTTGTAAACCTGTGCTATTGAATTAAAATTAATGAGGGTTCAATCCACTTTCAAACATGTTAATTTATTGCTTAGTAGTAAATGCGGCTGCGTTCGGCAGACACTTCTGTCTCACCTACGACCTTTTCGGAATTGTTTATCTGCGCACCGAGACAATTGGGAAGGTAGAGGTCTTTTTGTTATGATTGTTTTTGTCTATCACCACACCCACTTCTGGACGGTGGGAGATTTGACCTGCGGAGAATCGCTTGCCTGCATTGTGCGATCAGTTTTCCCTTCCCCTCGCTTTCCAGCTAATCCTTTTTTACTTTTCGTTACGTGACAGGGCACATCCCAACGGGAATCGCCTGACCGCATTCAGTTTCGTTGGTTGGTTGGTTAGTTTGGTTGTTAGTTAGTTAGTCCTTATTTTACTTGGCGAGACTCGGGCCATCAAGCCTGCTCTTCCGTCTAACCACGCAAATTTGGCTACGCTCCTTTCACCACCCACGGGAGAAAAGAGGTATTATCTTGGACGACGAAACAGGTGGATCTCAATTTTGCTCAGAGGCTTCTTTTAGGCTTGAGGGTCTTTTACATGCAGTAAAACTACTACATGCGACAACCGGGTTTACTTCCCCTCCGAAGGAAGGCGTACGAGGGATTTTTCGCCCTTAAATTCCACGGCTTCGATCGGGTTTGAACCCGCAAACTCTGGTACCACACTCCGGTACGCTGACTGTTATACCACCGAATCCGTATTCTACCACCGAATTCGTTGTTAGTGATTCCGGGTGCGTCAACTACAGAGGTCATCAGTACTGTAAGTGTAGTGCATGTTTTTTCGACATGAGGTGGCGATGATCTTTCCCCGCTGGATGACGAGATTCGGCGACGACCTACCATCAGCTAGCGAGGTTTTCCCCACCAGGTATCTCCAACCACCGAGGCACAAGTTCTAAGTCCCCGCCCGGTCTCCCGTCATGTGTGTTAGTATGTGTGTGTGTAAGGGGAGAGGATAGGACAAGGAAGAGGAAGGAAAGATCGCGAGCAGTCCGTGGCCATTTGTTAGGGTACTGCTCAGGCATTCGCCTGGTGTTGAAAATTACGGAAAACTACCGGTCAATGCAGCCGGCCTCCAGAATTCTCCTCCAGACAGCGTCTGCATTCGACCTAGCTGTAAAGCTAGTGTCGATAACCTTGCCACTTTCAGGACTAGAACCTAGGACCTCTCGGTCAGAGTCATTGCAGTGACATTAATTGATGCACTGAGCCACCTCTCCCCGTTCCAGTTTCGTTCATGCGTTGTTTTGGAAGAAGTGAACAGTTTTTTAATGATTGCTTTTGAAAGTAGCGCAAGTAGATATTCTCGCACCAGTGCAGAAAAACCTCGATTACATGTCAACATGACACAATCTTCGGAATTGTGTCCATTGTGTCTGCGGGTTTAGGAGATCCTCGTGATAGAAGGATTCAAGGTGTGTTTAAACAAAAATTAGTGTGGTTTAAGGCTCATCTGGTTCATTGTAGTCAGTGCTCTATAAGGTCGCGGAAATGTATTTTAAAAGTAGACCGAAGCGTAACAGTTATAATCGATCAATATAATACTATGCATTCCACGTTAGCGTATAAATCAAACCTTATGCGAAGGAGGAAAGTGGAACGAGATGCAATCGGGCTATAACGTTTTGGGGAAGTAGGTAAACGGCTTAAGAAGTCGTCTGTGGGATGCAGTTGGTAAACGCCCGTTCCACTTCGGAGCAGAGAAGCTCCCCCACACGCCGTGGGTGCCGCTGAGGAACACATAATTCAGGTGTTCGTTTCCAATTCCCACCAAACTACACTCACCTTGGCGGAGTTACCCCTGCGAGGTACAATATTGTAATGTGTCATGTGTGCTCACGAACAGCGAATTGCCCAAATACACAGTTTCACACCGGGGTATTTAACTCGTCCCAGAGCAGTCATCTGCTTTATTGACTTATTCTCACCCCTTCTTGTAGCAGTAATGCACGTAATTGGTCTAGGTGTACCGAGGCACTTACGATGATAACACGAATCCGGGCAACCATCATGTAACAACCAGGCTCCGTCAATGTTCCAGTGTTCCTTTAGAAAGCCAACATATTTGGGAAGCAAATATTCAAAAGGTGACATGTCCATTTGGCAAAAGTTGAGTTCTTCTGTTGTTTTTGTCTAGAATTTTATTTCCACGGAAAACCTTGAAATTCATTACAATACCTTTAGTAGTGTTCTATTCGTTAGATTAATGACTATGTTAAAAACTAAAATTTTTGCCATATTTTCCATTTTGATTGGAAAAGTGGGAAGGGGACGTGTCACGTTTTTAATGTTTACTCGTCATGTACTCTTGACAAATAACAAAAATAACACAAGCAACTATTTCGGCCTTGCGAGAGATGAATCAAGTATACCGCAGATACTTTTAGTAAATCGTGTTTCTAGTGCAATATGTTTTTCTTGTCTCTTGTGTCTGGGTCTCCTAAGCGGTGAAAAGCTTACTAATCTTATCTCTTTATATGAATATAAATTATCCAAATGAATCGACAATTAATATCAATAAACAATGAATAAATTAATGAATCAATCAATAAATACGTTGTAATTTTGTTTCCGCTAGAGATAATGTTTTCCAGTTTTGAAGTGTAGACTAAAAAGTGTTACGGAACGCGCTCCTGAAAATAAGCAATAAAACAGAATACGCACAGAGTTTTGAAAATTAGGTTCTACTGAATTTTAATTAACATGATTCAAAAATTCAAAATATTACACAGTACGTACCTTACAACGTATTGAGTAAACGAACTGATTTGATTTCCTCCCACCAAGGGGCTTGGCAAGATCGTCATTAATTGATATTTCCCGGCGCGTTGATTGCTAAGGTCATTATTCCGTAAGTGTAGTATGTGTTTTATTGCGCGAGAGCGGAGATCTATCCCAGCTGGATGGCGAGATCCAGCGCCAAACTTACAAGTCTGTGGGGTTTTCCCTTACCAGGTACCTCCCACCAACGGGGCCCCGTCCTCGCCGGAACGAGCTATAAACTACTGACTGGTCCCCCAACATGTGTGCTAGTGTAGTGCATGTAAGTATGCGTAAGTCGGGGATGAAGGAAGGACAAGGAAGAGGAAGGAAAGATAGCGCACAGTCCGTGGCCCGTTTCTTAAGGTACTACCCTAGCATCGGTAGCATCGGTATGATCGGAGAAACCACGGAAAATCACTGATCAGAGCAGTCTCCCGCTACAACTCCCCTCCAGTCAATAGCTAAATTCGCTATCAAGCTGGCGTCGAAATTCCTGCCACCGTCGGGACTCGAACCCTAGGACCTCCCGGTCCGAGGCACTGCAGTACACTCAACAGATGCCCTGAGCCACCTTCGTGTAGGAAACAGCATTACGCGGCTCGCGAACGACTGCATCCGCAAAAAGCTGCCCATTTCCGTGCGTGTTTGAGCGACGCGTGGCTCAAACACGCACGCGCGCGTGTTCGCGCACATGCACGCGTGCGTCCACGCGCTTGGGAAGATCAAAAGACCCCATTGAAGGCGCATCGGCAAGCGGCGCGCGTCCTAGGGGCGGGGGCGGCACTGCGGTGCGGTGCGCTCTCGGTCGGAATGAACTCGGCGGCGAAACAATTGAGCCCCACGCCGCGCCCTCGCCTCTGATGTCCCCGTGCAAACGACCTGGCAGGCGCTTCGGGTAGGCGCTTCGCGGGCGCGCAAATGGGCCAATGATTAGAGGGCGCTTTAAAAGGAAAAAAATACGTGGAATGTAATTTGTATATGGAATCAAATGAGTAACCTCAAAAGCAGTTACGGGAAACTGATGTAACTATTACATACTATGTACTGATAACACATCTCTGAGATTAGTGTAATTTTCTTCAGGCATCTCTTTGGTGTATTTCCGTACCACGTTTCATTGATTGATTTGATTGATTTTTTCATGTTTCCGGGCGCGTCAACTGCTTCGGTCATTAGTCCCGTTAGTGTAGTGCATGTTTTTTCTCGGCAGATGGCGGTGATCTTCGCCCGCAGGTTGGCGAGATCCGGCGCCGGCCTACCGTCGGCTAGTGGGGTTTACCCCTATCCTGGACTCTCCCACCAGCGGGGCACCGCCCCAGTCAGGACAAGCTCTAAGCTCCCGACCGGTCTCCCGGAATATGTGGTACTATGGTGCACGTTAGTGTAAGTGTGTGTGTAAGAGGAGAGGATAGGACAAGGAAGAGGAAGGACAGATCGCGCGCGGTCCGTGGCCCGTTTGGTAGGGTACTGCTCCGGCATTCGCCTGGCGTTGAACACATGTTTCAGATGATAAGTTCTATGTTCACCTAGAACACTTAAATGATCAGATGGTGTACTTCAGTCGAAATGAGTGTAATATTCTTTTTTCAATGAATTAATCGACATCTCTCATTCATACGGCAAATACATATTAAATATGTTCAGTTCTCTCAAAAAAGGTGCGACTTGATTTCATTATTGACTTCAGCATCAAACTTTTTAATACTTGAACATCACCAAGTTTGAGCATAAACTACTGATGTTTTCTCTTGTCACGTAGATTACACGTAGATTGCACGTAGATTGGCACGTAGATTACAATTTACATCGCCTATTAACTTTCCACTAGTTATTAATTTAATTAAATATAGTACCTCCGTAAACTATCGCCGTTTTTCAGTTCAAGAATTAAGAAAACCTAATCAACAACTTTTCTCTGTCTTTCTCACCTTTATCAGCAATCGAACATTCAGAACATACTGAACACTCTAATATACAAATACTAAATAAAATTATCACTGTTATTTATTCAAATCTTCAAATATAAAACTGACTATATCAACATAAAAATACCTATGAGATCGTAACACCTACTACATCTTCAATCAATAAAAATAGTTTTTATTCAGAATGTGAAAATAGGTCAGTTTATTTATAAGTGAACAGGATTGTAAATAGTCCAATAACAGGAGAAATATACAAGGGATTTTGTCCATGTTCTCAAGGTATATGTTATATAAGTTCTTTGTATATTTTCCTACCATTCTGGATGCCTAAATAATCACGAAGAAAGGAACATTATGCCTAATTTTATTATTATTTGGACTATAATTTAAAAGTAAATATGGTATTTGATTTTCTAAGATGACTGAAATGTTTCAGCAGTTATGTCAACATATCTCACTTATGATTTACTCTTAGTCCGAAAACATTATTTCATACAAATTTGTTGGAAAGGAAACAAATCCAAAGGAATATAACCTGCAGTCCCTTATCTAAGAAAGAGTGTGGACAGAAAACTAGACATCAGGGAAATTGTTCAAACATGTGCGAAGCTCTGCTCTAAGTTCTGACAGATTTGACTCTTCTATTGAAACGTAAAATATGAATTTGGACCTGTCTGAACAGCAATAAAACTTATCCGACAATTGGTATGATCTAAGACAAATACAGAAGAAGCGCTACGCTACAAGAAAAACACGATTGTCAAATTGTAAATTTTGTCGCAAAACCAATTGATTTGACCATAAAGGCAAGACAACGTGCACTGTACTCTGGACGGAAATGCAGAACGGGAAATCTCTGTCTGAAAATAAGTTTTTAAATTCTTTTTTTCCGTAAATGAAGAAAAAATACGTTGAAAATGAAAACTTGAGTACAGAGAAATAGATCATTCATTATACAGTGAACTGGTTGCGACCAGCGCTGCTGTGCAATTAAAAAGTATTGATTATGTTAAGAGTAGCAACTTATCTTTTGCGATTTATCTGCACCATTACCGAAACCATTATCGTGCAATTACCTTCACTTCTCTCCTTCTTCCCTTCTCCTCTATTCCTCCCTTCTCATCTCTTACTCGCACATTCTTCCTCTCTATGAATACTTCGTGTCTTTCTGAACTCTGATGATACACTTCGTAAACTGATATAAATTTCCCCGTACGTTAATTGAGTATCTGGAAGCCCAGTGCCTAGAGTATCCTAAAAAAACACACACGTTAGTTAGCGTGGATAATTTAAAAATTTAAATTTAAATTGAAAACACCTTCTGAAAAACAAAATAACACGAAAATTTAAAAAAAATCCTTTGCTCTTACGGGATCAAAACTTGGAAACACTTCTCTTTCCACGAATTATGTTTCGGGTTGATAATTTTATTGAAACTCATCTTTATCGTTGTTAACATTCCAGTGCAAAGTTTGCGGAACAGCGAGTATTTTACAAAGCATTTCATCTTGTGTAGCAGTTTTATCATTAACCTAAAAGACTTTACCAGTGAAGGAGTCTTTTGTAACTGTCCCTATATTTTACGTTGACAACTACGTTTCCTTTTTTAGCTACAAGTTGTAGATTTCTTTCAAATATCTGTAATTAGGCATACACAGAAGTTGCTTTATTATGGTTGGTCATTTATGTCGTCCTCGACGATCAGCAGTAGCGTCTTGAAGAGTTGGATGTTTGATCGTCCTACACAATGTCCGGACTTACTCTCAACAAATTGAATCCTCGAGTTCTCGGATTGTGATAAACGCAAACAAGGTCATCAAACATTTTAGATTAGGCGTTAGATTCGAAGTTACACAATTTTTGGCAATTACTCATGTAATTACAAAATATGCATGAATAAGTGCAAAATAGATCTGAGAGAGACGGAATGCCTCGAGGGACATAAAGTTGGTACTGGACGTGGTCTGTTCAATCTGCTTGCTAGATGTTTTGGTACACTGTTTGTTAAACTCAAATTTTACAGTTTCCGTGCTTCTTTTACACATTTTCTTATGCATTGTGACTGATAATAGCAATGTAAAAATAACAGTTCAAAATTTATCGATTTTCAGGTCTAATCATTAGTAGTTTTTGTATTCATCTGATAATTTCGATTTTTAATTATTGAGCAGCGATATTTTTCAATTTGTGTATCCCACTTGACTGACTATATTTAAAAAAATAATGACACTAACTTTATCTAACATGATAAAAAGGGAGAACACGCTGACATGTTTCAACTTCAAAATTCATTTAATTAAGTAGGTTCGATGCATACCCACTTCAACAAAATATACACTGTCGCTTTCACGTAAACAAATCTGAATTGTGTCCTCTATTCATCCGGGCAGAACGCAGCCGTAATTACAATAGTGTTAGTCAGGCGGCGCGCCCGTCAGTAGTAGCTTGCCCTCCCCGCCTTTAAAATCTCCGGCTTGCAGATCACAGAGGCAGGCCGTGCCGGGCCGCGCATCAAATTCCGAACCAGTGACACCGCGAAGTTTGCACTCGTCGCGAATCGCTGCAGCCCGCGTCAAAAATTCCGTCACGTGCGGCCGGACAAAGCCCCCTGTGTAAACTCTGTTAATGACGGCCGCGGCCATTGTTGTCCGAACCGCCCAGACCCGCCCGACCCCGCCCACTCCCACTCGGTGAAATTCGCAGCCACCACTGCCACCGCTTGGGGCGCTAATTAATTTAGGAGAGCGGCGACGTGCCGCGAGAGGGCGCGGGAGGAAGGCGGAGCGCGTGGAAAAAGTGGCACTGAAAGCGAGACGCTCGCCGACTGAGCAGAGCTCACACCGGCGCGAACGTAAACGAACCGAAACGAAATAAGCTTGATCAACTGATTCGCCAGACGACACAAAAATTCACAGAACAGGCAAAACGAGACATGCATGACTCATATTGTTCGTAATGATAGTTAAAGATCTGAATAAAACATTTTTTCTTCTTCTCTGAAACATAGTTTATAATTTTAAGATACAAATACGGATAATAAAACATCATAAAAATAATATTTATTCACAATAATCAATATAAACCTTTTTACGATATAAAAAGTTAAATTTAACTGTGATTAACAATCAAGTTTTTGAAACTGTGTTTCATGTAATATTTGAGTAATTTACTTTTTTATTGTTGCAGCCCTTGAAATTTTTTATTAAAAATTTGTTTTATCTTATAATGGGAAAATAAGTTCTTTTGTAGGTACTTAAATACTGTGCTGTCATAACTAGCAGAGATAGTCATTTTTATTTAAATAAAAATATAATAAGAATTTTTCATGCCAAATGCTGGTTATGAGGAAACCATTTACATTAGAACACACCGCAATATAGTACAAAATATGCAACATAAAAGGACATTTAATACAAACAATATTACAGTTATAAAAATACATTGTACAGTAAACTCCAGACAAGACGATAAGTGCATTATTGCCTATAACAATATAAAATATTAAGAAACCATAAAACTGTTTTGAATGATTTACGAAGCTACATAAATCGATACAAAACCTCGTAGGTGCGGAACTGCTGGGTAGGGAATACCCTTCTCCCCCCATAAGGGTGCACGGATTCATTACAAACTTATAATTTCAGAGATAATGATTAATGGAAATCGCCAGAGGCAGCCCATGGACCGCATGCTGGTTTCCCATTGTGCAATCCCGAATTCGATTCCCGATCGGGGGACAAATAGAGCTGCAGCTTTTTAACACAATCGTCTAGTTACTATAGGTGTTTGAGGAATTTAAAAGCTCAGGCAGACCAAGTAAGCTAGATACGGTGATGGCAACACCCATGCACGCCTGCCATATGTGTCCCTCAACTCCAGGCGTGGATAATAAATAAAAACAGAGCCGAGGCGTGGGAATACCGCTAGCTGGAAAAAGTGGGATTAGTTGCTCTAAAATGCCAAACATGTGTGCCCCCTTACTACTACATGATTAAAGGAAAAACAAGCCATGCAAAACCAGGCTATGCAACATGCAACGCGTTATGATCATGCGTAACTCGAAGACGAAGCGTCCTATGCCTTTACCCGGGGCTCTTGTCCCGACAGACCTTGATTGATTGATTGATTTTTTCGTGTTTCCGGGCACGTCAACGGTTTTGATCATTAGTCCCGTTAGTGTAGTGAATCTTTTTCTTCTCGAGAGATGGCGGTGATCATCCCCCGCTGGATGGGGAGATCCGGTGCCGACCTACCATCGGCTAGTGGGGTTTCCCCCTAACCAGGACTCTTTCACCAGCGGGGCACCGCCCCAGCCGTGACAAGCTCTAAGCTCCCGACCGATCTCCCGGAATATGTAGTAGTGTAGTGCATGTTAGTGTAAGTGTGTGTTTGTGTGTAAAGGGAGAGGATGGGACAAGGAATGGGAAGGACAGATCGTGCGCGGTCCGTGGCCCGTTTCATAGGGTACTGCTCCGGCATTGCCTGGTGTTGATGGAGAAACCGCGGAAAACTACCGATCAGAGCAGTCGGCCGCTAGACTTCTCCTCCAGGCAGCGACTGAATTCGACCTAGCTGAAAAGCTAGTGTCGAAAATCCTGCCGCCGTCAGGACTCGAACCTAGGACCTCCCGGTCAGAGGCGCTGCAGTGACATCAGTTGATGCACTGAGATCCCGCTCCCGGTCCGACGGAGCTCCTGTCGTAGATTACAAAATGTACTCTCTCACTTTTCGGACATTACAATTTTTGATGGGCTCCCTCTTCCGTAACACAGTTCTTTTTTTAGTATGAAGCTATTGCCACTTTTAAAAGAAGTATTTCAAAAGGTGCGGAAAGTTAAAACGGGTCCAACTAAGGTAAAAAATTATCTTTGTCTTTTCGAAACTCCAAATTATTCTGCATTCGATTGTATATTTTGTTTCCTAATTTTCCTACGTATAGTGATTTATTAACTTGAAAGAAGGGGGAACATTAATTTACAATAAATATTCAATTAATTAAATGAATTTACAGTTAATGTAACAACTCATTTTAAAAACCACACAAACATAGTGAAAATATTTCACCTTGAGTTCCCATATTTTGAGGTTTTAGCTGCTTGTAAGTTTTTAGAATATTCAAACCTTTTTTTATGTTAGGAAATAATATACGCACTCTTGAGCAACTATTCTCCGGTGGTGACGCTTATCTTTCATCACGGCAAAACACGCAAGCCACCTTCACTACGATCAATTTACTAATTTGCATGTGACTTCCATGTTCCTGAAGTGTTCTCATTCTTGAAAAAATTGTTAACATGAAAACGGAAGCTATTGTGGTTGGGACTAACGAGTAAGTGTCACGCTGACAACGTTTTTTCATCCCGTTCCTCGGCGATGAGGCAAAACTGCATTTACATATGTTCATTCTTCTTCACGATTAATAACACATCTGGGTAATTTATTTATAGCGAGTAAATGTAAATCCGTATTTTGAAACTTAATTATGTATTTGAAATTTACATAGCTTTTTTTCTCTCGTTGGTCGTTCACGTATTGAGTAATTCATTTAAAATTTGAGATCTTATTTCTTTCCTCTTGTTATTGTTAATAATTATACTTTTCCTTTAATCCCACTGACATTAATAGAGATGTTTCGTTTAGGAAATTCTCGTCAAATCTGATGTCTTACTAACATTATATTGCCACTTGAAGATAGACTATATTACTAAGAACGAGGCCAAATTTGATGTAATGGTTATACAGATGTCCAAAATTACTGCTCTAAACGATAATACTGTATTCACAATCTGACGACGAACAAGAATCTGAAAAATTCAAAACGCAGAAACATTCTTATTCCAAGAAATGAATGTACGCATTCCTCGTTACTTATATGGTGCCGTAATTAGGCGCAACCCTTTTATTCAGCGATGAGATTAACGCTAACTGCTGATATGTTGCGTCGGTGGGCATCTTATGCAACACGCTCTTATCGTTGAAGTTTCTCAGCTTTTGTCGTGGCAAAACTTCAAATATTTGTTCAAGCATTTCAGGTATGTCGCTCAGTGTTGGTACAGCAAAAATGGTCGCACATGCAGTATCTTGGGACTACACAATGTACCAAATGTTTAGCGCATGCCGGAGCACGTCAGGGCTGCAGTTCGAAAGTAAAACATGAGATCCTGATTCGGATACACGCACCTCCACGCTTGAAGGCGCACAACAGGAAAAGAACTGCAACGTGCAAGTGTTGATGACGTTCCATATTATTTGGCACGCTAACGAACATGCGAATACAACCCTAATCAACCGTGCTCGAGGTTGTCGAACGTGTATGGGCATGTAGAGGGGACCTCTGTGGCCCTTGGTCTTGCAAATTATATGATTTGGGGTAATTTTTAACAATAATATTAAATTGATGAAAATTGTCAGTTGACACTGGCTGAGAAAACCCCGCAAGTCGACGTATAGTTGGGCGCCGGATCTCGATAAACATCGGGAGGAGAACGCCACCTCCTCACGCGATAAAATACGCACTACACTTACGGGAATAATGACTCTAGCTGTTGAGGCACCCAGAAACGCTAAACAACCAATCCTTGATCATCATCAGCTTTAGTCACTGTGCACCGGCTAAAGAAATTGTCCGATTGCAAGTCATTGTGCGTTTTCGCTACAAGTATTTTAGAATAAAAATGGTTAAGAAATAATTCTAGTACATATTCCAGTTTCTGACGTGTAAACCGCAAAAGCTAAAGGTCATAGTCTCCACACCAAATCGGAAATTCGTAGCGAAGCGTCCAATCAGGTCATAGTGAGATGAGGTTAGGTTAAGTGAAAATTTTATTGAAACTTTTAAAATATTTCGGAAATGTAAAAAGTTCAACATTATTTTTGCTTACTCCGGGGGTTTTGTATGGACAAGCAGAAGTTGATGGAGTAATGGATAAGACGATTTATCACGAAGCCTTTGCGCTGAAGTTCCAATCCCAGCAGCATCCACATTTTTGCGGATTGGAAACACTTCTTAGGTTTAACTAGAATTGCATTATCACGTACCATTCTCTAGAAATTTACGAAAGAATGCGCTTTTGTAGGCACCAGAACGTTTCATTATTTTTCGTACAATACAAGGTGGTAAATTTCAAATAACGAAATTACACATATCACATTTACCAATATTTGATCGGCTTCATATTATACATTGGTGTTTGACAGTCATTGTTGTTTACCAGGTGTCTGACGCAGTGAAAGAAGAATCCTTTGCCTGTGAAACGCCTGTGCATGATAAGTTATTTAACCATCTGTGGCAAATTACGCACGCACAAATTTGATTTACGAAATTTCCCACGTCATGTTCACAGTCAATAAGTGAACTTGTTTGAACAACCCCTACATGCCTTAGAAGTTTGTGACCGGCCTAGGTAGCTCGGATCATCAATTAATTTCACTACAGTTCGTTTGATCGGGATATCCTAGGATCGAGACCAGACGGTGGCAGGATTTGCGACTCTAGCTTCTCAACTAAGTAGAATTCAGCTTCTGACTGGAGAATTGTAGCGGCCTGCTACTTTGATCGGTAGTTTTCCGTGGTTTCTTTACTACCAGGCTTATGCCGCAGAAGTGCCCTAACAAAGAGGCCATGAACCGCGCTCGACCTTTTCTTCCTCTTCCTTGCTCTATCTTCATCCCTTACTAACACACAAACACACTTACATGCCCTACTGTACTACGCAAGCCGAGAGACCAGTCCGGTGCTTACAGCTTTATCCCGGTTGGGATGTTGCCTGCTGGTAGGAGATATCTGGTTGAGGAGAAATCTCGCAAGTCGACTTGTGGGTCGAAACCGCACCTCGCCATTCAGCGAGAAAAGACCACTGCCACCTCCCGTCATAAAAGATTCACTACATTTTCCAAGTAACTTAACGCGCCCGGAACTGATGCCACTGCAGCGCCTCTGACCGGGAGGTCCTAGGTTCGAGTCCTGACGGCGGCAGGATTTTCGACACTAGCTTTTCAGCTAGGTCGAATTCAGTCGCTGTCTGGAGGAGAATTCTAGCGGCCGGCTGCTCTGATCGGTAGTTTTCCGTGGTTTCTCCGATCAACACCAGGCAAATGCCGGAGCAGTACCCCACAAAAGGCCACGGACCACGCGTGATCTGTCCTTCCGCTTCCCCTAGCCAGGCTTTTCGCACACTAACATGCACCACACTATCACATATTCCGGGAGACCGGTCGGGCGTTTGGAGCTTGTCCAGGCTGGGGTGGTACCACACTGGTTGGGGGGAAACCCCACTAGCCGACGGTACGTCGGTGTCGGATCTCGCCATCCAGTGGGGGAAGATCACTGCGATCTCCCGAGAAAAACATGTACTACACTAACGGGACGAATGACGGAAGCAGTTGACGCGCCCGGAAACACGAAAAAATCAATCAATCAACCAATTAAAGCACCCGGAAACACCAACCAATCAATCGATCACAAGTGTGTAGTATTAACCCTGATACACGCAGTATAAAATGAATCAGCGGAGTGCGGGGCAGCGAGTGCTCCTTGCACCGGCGTGGGCGAGGGCCGCTTTCGGGCCGCGCCACGCCCCCGCCGCCCGGGTCGCAGGGGGAGGAGCGGGGGCGTGTCAAAGGGCGGACGCTCCACCGGCCACGCGGCGGGAACGTCCGCCCGCGCGCCATGTTTGATCTAAATCCGCTTACCGACCGTCCATATGTAATTACCTTCGATAATTGGCTGCCAGTTCGATCGCCGAGCCGGACCCCCCGTCCTTCCGCCGACCGCAGGGCCCACCGCCCGACCGCCGCAGCACCCGCAACTGCCCGCCCCGTCCCTCCCCCTGCCTTGAAGCAGTTGCCCCCCGGCCAGTGCATGACTCAGCAGATCCGTGTGCGCGAACGGAAGATTGGGGTGGTAGGGCTCCAAGTACAAACTTCAGAGCTGGCGGATTTTCGAGATCGACTGCAGAGCTGGAAGAACGCGCTAACTGAACGAGAGTCCTGGAGGTAGGTGAATTTACTGGGTTATTTCTGTGAATTTGTTCCGGTTAATTCCTGACCAATGTCGGAGCACTACTTTCTTAGAAAAATCTTTCGTACTTTTTATTAGAACGGTTTCGACAACACCAGCCAGAGGTTTCGACCTACAGTAGCAGATGGAGATGACCGACAGAACCTCCATATCATGCGCTTTCTAATAAAATGAATCTTATCGCATTTTGTACAATCAAAATGCTTACATTTATGAAAATAAAAGACTTTAATTATGTTATTATACTCTATGGTAGTTAACTGTCCGTTATTACACCTTCATTGCATGAAAGAACCATTCTCCGTTCGTTACATTCTACGGCTGATTTAGGTTCTCCCAGCTCGCTGGTATGATAGTTCCCCGCTGCCCGCCTCGGATACAGTACAGCTTGGGTGCGAAAGCTACTTACATTACCTTTTATCTGAAGCTTTTGACTAGTGTGCATTTGTTCCAAACTGCTCTCCCAACATCTGCGTGTGTGCCTACCATCCCTAACTCTGCAAACATTTCTCTCTGCGCAACACTTCTATCTGTACTGCCGACCATTTCCATCCCCACTCAGCAATGAAATCGCCACGCCCGCTCCCCGCTCGCGGGCGGTGTGGTGTCCGCGCGGTTGCTGCGTCCGGCGGGGCGGGGGCTCCGCTGATAAAACGCTGCTGCGCCGACAGCGCCGTCTGCGGTGCGGTGCGCGCATGCGCTCCTCGCCGGGACACATCATCTGCTCCTTCCCCTTTGCCCGGTGCTCGCCGCGCATTGATACCTGGGGCCGTGGAGCTATGAATACATGGAGGAGCTCTTACCAACCTCTTCCGTGTGCAGCACTGCAGCGCCTCTGACCGGGAGGTCATAGGTTCGAGTCCTGATGGCGGCAGGATTTTCGACGCTAGCTTTTCAGCTAGGTCGAATTCAGTCGCTGTCTGGAGGAGAATTCTAGCGGCTGGCTGCTCTGATCGGTAGTTTTCCGTGGTGTTCCGATCAACACGAGGCGAATGCCGGAGCAGTACCCTAACAAACGGGCCACGGGCCGCGCGCGATCATTCCTTACTCTTTCTAGTCCTATCCTCTCCCCTTACAACACACACACACACACACACACACACACACACACTTACACACATACACTACCACATATTCCGGGAGACCGGTCGCGAGCTTAGAGCTTGTCCCGGCTGGAGCGGTACCCAGCTGGTGTGAGAGTCCTGGTGAGGGGGAAACTCCGCTAGTCAACGGTACGTCAGCCTCCGATTTCGCCATCCAGCGGGGAAAGATCACCGCCATCTTTCGAGGAAAAAACATGTACTACACTTACGGGGCTAATGACCTAAGCTGTTGACGCTACCGGAATCACCAACCAACCAACCAACCAATCTTCCATGTTCAGCAAATGAAGACTGTCCGTCATATTGGAGGGTACAAAACATGTCTGTCAAACAAATACTTTTTGTTTTTGTTACTTTTTGTAATTGCTGGACTGCCAATTGTGTCTTCCTACAGCTCCAATCGACAATGCTCTCCGCTTTGGATCTGCAGGAAATCTTTAAGAAAAAATTCATGAAAATTAACGAATAACTTACAAAGTTACTAAGTGGTTCAAATGACATGAAGTAGCTACTTACTTGCACACATGCTACAAGCTTTCCGGACTCACCAATATGGTGGAAGTGGCTTCAAGTTTATGACATCATGACATCTTCCTATATTCATAGCCCCATGGTCCGCCCCTTCCCTTCGACTGGTGCTTGCCTCGCATTGAAAAATTGGGACCATTCAGCATCGTCATCGGCCTCCTGCAAACCGCTGTCCTTTTGTCGCTTGTCAATAAGAAATGAACTCGATCTCCATTTGGGATTTTCTTAAGGTAGCTGAAGAAGGAAAATCAAGAATTTTGAATGGATTTTGTTTTTGCTTGTACATTTGATTTCTTTGTTCTTTTAGAGATCATTTTTTTCTCTCTTTTTCTATATAAATAATTTACCAAAATGTAGGTTTTTACTTCAGACATCATAACTCTACAACAGATTGATATATTATTATTCTTTTTAAAATTAAGCACAATGATGTCCTAGAGAATGCATTAGAGTGGTAAAGATACTGTGAACTCTAAGAGTGGAAATTTGATTATTTGAGAAACAATAATTGATTTTAAATTTATTCTGGACATTTCAGTTCATATAACTCAAGTATTTAGTGACACGTTAACTATTCTAGTTCGTTCACTAGAGCAAAACATGGGTTGCATGCTGCAAAAATAATTGTATTATCTTGGATAGTTTCATATTTATGATGTTTGACATCCGTGAATGTGCTTAAATTCCCAATTCGGGATAATGTATCTGAAGTTCACTCTCTAAGGGCTTGACAGTTAACTCTCACTTCGAAAAATCTTATTTTCTTAAAAACTAAGAAATGTAGCAAGAAACGGTTTGATGCATTTAAAAGAGAACAGAACCAAGCATATGACAAAATAAAAATAAAAAAACACGAAATTTCACGCTTTTCCTAATTTTGAGGTGGACCTCAACCTTTCCATATGACCTTAGATGGCAAATACGTACATTATTCCCATTCTCACTTTTGTTCTCAATCGAGACCGGCTTAATCAGTTGAACTGCTTATTTAGGTCTTCTAAATTTCACCTTATTTTTTACTCTTGACCGAAGTTTTTTACAGCAATAAATTAAATTAAAAAGATAAGACAATTAGAAATATCTGACCTAGCACGATACAATTTGGCTTGGCTTTCTATTGTTCTATTGGTCTGTTGAAGCATAATTTTCTTCGTCAATCCCGCATAGCCACATGCGTCTGACATCGTAATTGTTTCCATGGACCTCTCCGAAGTCTATGTGCTTTCGGAGATCGCGGGCGATAGCGCTATTATTACTACGTCATTTAGGCCTATGCAGAGGTCTCCACAATGAGGATGACGACGGCCTCAATTTGTAAAACGAGGCTAAGGCGGCGACGACTGACAGTGGAACAAACATTATAAAAAGATAACGTAGTGTAATATTTTATGTTTACAAGCATTTTAATAACCTCAAATAAATAATATAACACGAAAAAATGAAAAGTACAGACATCAAAAGAAATACCGTTCTGCATTTATTTTCAAAATACGCGTTTACATTAACCGTATATTTTTATTATGATTCATCCGTAGTATTGTTGTTTATTTTATTGTATGCTTTATGAACAGAAAGATATGTAAAGACACAAGAGTTGATATGGACTTTGAGTGAAAAGAATAGGTTTTTGGGACGGTGGATTCATATAGGAATATATTTCTAAAGGGATTACAATAAAAAAAAAACGTTACGTCGGAAAGCACTGAAGATGAAGAAATTACAATACTTGGCGGAGATTTATGACTCGATACTAAAGCTAACGACAGGATAGGGAATGCTACTTAATTTAGCAAATAATATACAAATATTAAAATAATGAGGCTATAAAAATGTGAGAAGTCGAAAATAAAGCAGACGATAAGCTGAAAGATAAAAGGGGGAAGAAAAATTTCATGAAAAATTTGGGGGAGAAATGGAATATTCAGTGAGGGGGAGGACTGGAATATTTAGAGAACGGAATATTTGCTGAGGGAGAAATGAGGCTTTGGGAGCGCTGCGCGCGATGTTAGTATTTAGCACAGACACCCTTCAATCCAATCCAATCCAATCCAATCCAATAATGCCTATTTTACTTCGCGAGATTCAGGTCGTCAAACCTGCTCTTCTGTCTGACCATGCAAACGCCTCATCCTTTCACCATCTACCAGAGAATGAAGGTATCACTCAGACGAAATAGGGGATCTAATTTAACTCAGAGGCTTCTTATGAGGTTGAGGATCTTTCACACGTAGTAGATTTGCAACATGGGACAACCGGCGCCCGCCAGCGGCGAGGGCACCGCGACGGAGGATTTTCAGGGCGAAGCGGCGACCGCACACAAAAGAACCTTAGCGTCTTCGATCCGGTGGTGTGTTGCTAATTAAGCGGCACATTTCCACGCCAAATGCGGTGCTCATTACTCACTCCGAGATGATAGACTTTCCATCGCATTCGCGAACGGCACTTTGCCAACTAATGTGTTCCGCAACATGACATTTTTGGGGGCTGTTATGTTTATTCTTGTGAGATTGACCAAAATAAACGAATCAGAACAAATACACTGCAATTACCGTTACCCAGAACTAGGGAGTGAAATAGTACTGCTATTTCACGTGTTTTAGACCATTAGTGTCGTAAGTGCAGTGTATATTACATCCCGCGATATGACGGTGTTAGTCCCTTGAACGTGAGATGCGACGCTAACCTACACGTTGGCTTTTAAGCTATTTTCTTCCTCCGAGTTCCTTCCCCAGCGGAGCATTGCCCAGCTGGGACAGGCTTAAACGTCTGGTTTGTCTCCCATAATGTGCGGTCGTATAGTGCATGCAAGTGTGTAAGGCGTAATGGAAAGAAGGTTGCGCGTGGTCCTTTTTTCGGGTACGCATTCAGTATTCGCCTGGCCTCAATCGGAAAAAGCACGGAAAACTACAAATCAGAGCGGTTGGTGGTTAGAATTCTCCTCCAGACAGATGTTCAATACGACCCATTCACGTAGCTAATGCAGAAAAAAAGCCACTGTTGAGACTCGAACTCCATGACCTCCCAGTCAATGGTTCTGAAGTGGCAACGGTGTAGAACTGAGCTATTGTAGCTGGAATGTACGCCAAAGGAGAAGAAATGTTTGTCTGTCGACTGTCCATTCTCTTTGCCCTAACTTAATTCCATAACTCCCTCTCCTCGTGCGCGCTGTCGGATGCCAGGGACAGTGGCGGAGGCGGAGATGGAGGAGGAAGTGAAGGTGGTGGAGGAAGTGGAGGTGGTGGGGGTGAAGGTGGAGGGGGTGGTGGTGGTGAAGGTGGAGGTGGTGGAGGTGCTGGTGCTGGAGGTGCTGGTGGTGGAGGTGGAAATGGTGGAGGTGGTGGAGGAAGTGGAGGAAGTGAAGGTGGTGGGGATGGTGGAGGTGGTGGAGGAGTGGCGGTTACGGAGAAAGAGAAAGGGGAAGGGGGGGGGGGGGCGAAGGCAGGGGCGTGGGTGGGGCGGCGGCGGAGGCGCCCGCACGCGCCGCCTGTGACACGTGTCACGCGGCCCGACGCCCGATTTACCGCACGAGCTTCAGCTGTCGCTCGCAGCGCTTTATTCGCGCGATGCTCCCTCCATTAGAGCGGTTTGCATTTGTTATTAGCGGAAGCGGCGCCTCTGACCTCGCGGCCACGCCGCCCGCCCCGCCCGCCGTCGTCGCCGCCGCCGCCCCCGACACCCCCGCTGCCCCCGCTGTCCCCGCCGCCGCCCTCGCTGCCGACTTCCCCTCGGCCCAGGTGGCACCTCGTGCCGGCCGTTATTAGAGGCCATTAACATTTCAAACCGAGCGGGCGGGCAGCACATTAGTTCGGGACATGTGTTCTCACATGTGTTGACGTAAGTCTCATAACTTCGTTTCGTACAAATTGTTTTCAGCATTTCCTGTTGTTTGATGTTCTGTACTGGTAATGTGAAATAATTATTTTGTTATAGTGTAAAACAACGTTACACAATAAAGGATACCAAATACAATGTTGTGCAATTAATGAAAAATCAGTAGCGTGTGTAAAAACAGGTGGAAACGCTTTTAGCAGGGTACAGCCAACTCAGTGAGTTTTAAGAAAATGAAAGTAAGACAATTGGAATAAATTTTGAACATACTAAACGACAAAAATAACGCAACACAATATAAAAATAACTGATGAAAAAATAAACAATTCCGGTTTTATAAACACTTATTTGGCAGTATAGAAAGGTGCTGAGGTGAAAAATGAAAGTGGATGCGATTTTATAGCCGTTGCAACAACCAGGAAAATGAATTTTGGAAATACCGTGTTCCTGATTAATGTCGTACACAGAAACATGTGTAATGAGTTAATTGTGAAAAGAAGAAAAGCTGTTTTTAATGCTAATTAGATTGGCGTGGTTGTGATTTCTGCATTTTCTAGTCAAATGTCTGTTTTGATATTTTTCTGATGTGATGTCTAGTATTACTAATCTTTAGAAAAATGGTTTCAATAGCGGTATCAAGTAAGTGCATGATAAAGGGAGAAATGGTTTTGAAAAGTTACAAAAGCGATATTCTAAAGAATAATTATCGTCCAATAAAAGAGATATGAAATGCAAAGTCATGATAAGGAAAATCGGGGGCTGCATGGCACAGCAAATGCTTTTTTTTTAAAAAAAAAAAAACTTTATCCTTACCCTCATAAATAAATATATAACTCACAACCTTATCTTGCTCAACAATTCTTTTAGATATCTTCTCAGTGAACACAAGAATTAGGTTTCATTTTCTGTATTATTTATAATATAGATATTATATCTTTTATTATACTTCCTTTTTCACCAATTCTAATTACGTGTGGTCTGTTAGAAGTGTGATTGAAATGAATCTGAATATTATGTAAGAACAATTGTTCATATGAAACTGTTTAGAGAAAATAGAAAGATTTCCTAGAAAATGTGAGTGTTTCTGAAAATGCTCTACATTTAAACACATTTATTCTCCCAAACTTAACAAAAGAAACAAACCTTAATTAGTACGAGGAAGTACTTTCTTTTGTAGCACCACCAGTTGCAAAAGAGATTTCATTTTTATCTTTAAAGGGAATTAAAATGACTGTATAAAATATTTTCTATAAGGCATTTCTCCAGAGATGACACCATGATTTCTTTCCATTTGTATATAATAATACTGAGTCTTACCTACGTCCTCTCTCGATACATGGCGTGGTGTGAAATTCATAGATTACAAAGAACTGAAACATAGATGTTTTTGCGAGTTTTAAATTATTTCGAAAAATATCGGCCATAAACCTCAAAAACCAAATCCATTGCCACAAAATGCCTTTTAAATGTGTTCCTTTGCCAAACTTCAAAGGGTTATAAAGCCGAAATTTCTATTTCCAACCTTTACGTCAGCTTGTGTTTGTATTTCATCGTTCTATTTGAGACATCATTTGCATGTGAACTTGCATCAGTCGTTGCGGAAATAACGCGATAGATGCCTTTGCTTTCTGCTGTTTGCCTTTACTTGTTAAACTATTTCAGCCTACTCAATTGTGCTGAAAAGGATTCATGTTAGATTTTATTTTTCATTTTCATTACAACTAGTATCTGTTTAGAATAATTTACCTTTTAAGAAAATATTTTGGACCTTTAAAAATGTTAGAGGATAATAGTTCAAATTCATTACAATGTCAGGTATATTGTGAAACATTCTTTCACTATTGACAAAAATAGAACTTTTTGAAACATTTGCCGAAATATGTCACACAACCTTCCACACAATTTAAGCGTAAGCGTTCTCGAGTTACGTACTACATCTACCCGCACAGCGAACCTGGAAAGTTTTACGAATAATTGCAACAAAACGTCACTCACTCAAGATCAACGTCGCGTAACGTTCTTTCATCTGACCTCTACCAAATCGTGTACTTTAACTTGTGTTTTTGTTTATTCAAATATTAAGAACTGTGTTTAGAATATACAAAATCGTAACACTAGATGTCAAATACGGGTCTCGCCGTGAAAGACGTGTTTCTTCACAAGGATGATTCGATATGATCTTGAACAAGTTGATAATCTAATTAATTTGGTCTGTCGTATAGATGTCAGTATGCATTGGTTGAGTTTCAATCTAAGTTTGGCTCAAATATTACCATCCCAGTTATTGTATTTACTATCATGAATATAATAATTGAACTTAAGTTTTTCTGCCTACAAATATATTTGTTGAAATATTTATATTGTCCTTTGGTGTTTTCATTTTCCAACATTTTCATAGGGTTGATAATTTTTTCATATTTCTGTTATTTTTTAGAGCATTCGACAGTTGAGATTTACTATTGGACTGATAGTAGGACTCAATGGATTTTAATTCAATAAATAAATAAAATGGTCAGTAAGAGAGGGCCGTTAATCACAATTTTTATATTTCCGTTGAGCATTCCACGATTCGTTATTCTTTCTCTAATTCATTTGTTTTAGATTTATACAGGACATCCTTCACATGCACCTGACTTCCTGTCTTTGCTGTCCATAAATTATTTTTTTCCAAAGACGTGTTAATTAGCAGTATTTCAGAACTACTGTGGTGCGACAAATTATTATTTCTCTCTGAACCCTTCAGTGCCATTATGTCAATACAGGTATTCTTGCCGTCTCAAAGAATTTCAATGTTACACTCGATTCCTAATTTTTTCGCATATATTGAGACAACGGCTTTAATACGTTCAGCGCGAGAAAAATAGAACAAAAAATCACTGCACAACTTGTTTCAAGACAATTGTGGATGTGGAATGATGAAAATGTGGATGAGAAATATTTATTTAGAAAGTTAAAATATGGTTATATCCACAGCTGTACTTACCATCGTAAACATGTGTGTTAGTTCCTAAGACCAATTCCTTGAAGAATTCGAAAACAACATAATTATTTAATTTGGGTATTTTTCAAAGTCTATTTCATTTTCAATGACATTTCATTTTATTTTTACTTCCTCGCGCTTAAGAAGGAACTTATTAAAAGAGAAATTTATGTCATGCTGCTTGAAAAGCGGCAAACGTTTGGCAGAAACACTCTTATTACAGGGCCCTGATAACGAGAAAGTGGATAAATTCAGTGGCTAAATTTAGAAAAAACCCTCCAACACGTGGTGCAGCCAGAATCCATATTTTGTGCGTTCTTGATTTCGAAAAATTGACTGACGACAAAACGTCTCTCTCTTCGTCTGTCCATGAACAACTCCGCTGAATGCCCAACAAGGGTTAGGAGACGCGTTGCGTCTTGAGGAAAGACGTCTTTAAAAAATACCTCTTTAGGAAAGGCGCAATAACTTAACAAAAACAATGCTAGCTGCTACACCGTTCAACTGATATTTTTCAATATCGATATTCTCCCATCGATCTGTCTGATGTCACGGCCCCTTGAATTTGAAACCGATATTTTAATTTTGGGGGAACTTTACATGAAGCCCTTCGGACATTTTCAAAATTTTCAAAAAATGGCCATCGATTTTGATTAAACTTTGTTGTTGGATAGTTGAAGGACGTTTAAGAGAATGGCGCAGGTCTCATGTTGGTTGAAAACACTTTTCTCGAAAATTGAAAAAATATCAAAATATTTTTCGGTGACTTCCTACAACTACAATTATGAAGATACATTTTTTGTTAATGAAATATGTTTATCGACAACAGATCTTAAAATACGGTAAGGTTGATGTTTTCGAAAATATGAGTTATTTTAGATTAATTGGGCGTCAAACTTAGCCGCATAGTTTGAATATCCTGTGCTTTGTGACCACAATTTTAAAAGTTTTTTGGGCAGCTGGATGCTACGTAAGTTAAAATGTGTCTATTACTTCACATTTCTTTGTTCGTTTCTTACATTGGAGCTTTTGTTATACATCTTTTGCGGCTGTCACACTTCAGTAATCTTTATAAATGTAATCTTTCTAAAGTAAGAGAATTTCACGGAGACGTGAAGAATTTCACTTTGACTAAAAATATGAAGGATTCGTTTTTTTAAATATATTAATGTCAAATGCAAACCGCAACAATCTGTTGCATGTTTTAATCTCTATTATTAAATAACTCCTAAACGAAGCATTTTAGAGCCTTAAAAACTAAAATTTTGGGGTCGAAGTACTCAAAGAAATGTTTCTCAACGTATTCTACAGGATGAGATCTTCTTGAGCATTTAATTTCATTTTTGCTGGGTCGACGCTTCTTAATTCTACCCCACCTGTTCAGAACCTGTGGAATCTGAAACTGTATGTGAAATTAAACAAATTTCTTGACATTCTACGCGATTGAACTACGCCGGTGAACCTATCTGCTTGGTAATAACGTTAAATAAGAATAGTTTATATTGAGAGGGTGGATTTTATAGTTATCAATTACAAGGAGACGTATAGAATAAGTGACGGAGGGTAAGAAGGTCTTGAAGATATATTACAGACTTAATATGGAAACAGAAAAATAGAGAAGAGGATGGGGTTTAACATGTAACAGTTCACGCACGGATACGCTAGTTTTATATATATATATATATATATATATATATATATATATATATATATATATATATATTCGATCTAGTTGCGTTTGTTTGCCAACTCTATTAGCATCGTACTTATTAACTTTTAATTATTTTACTTTCTCGCATATTGGTCGTGAATAATATTGTAAGGCTAAATACTCATCCCATATGTTTGTGAATATTCTCCATACCTTATACAATGAATTTAATGCCAGAAATATATTTTCACTTAAAGTTGTGAATAAAAAATTATTGTTTAAAACTATTTAAATTCCATTACTATTGGCGAGAAAGTACGTGGTGTTTTAGCAACACAAGTTTAGGATTGATTTTTTTGTCTTGTATGCACTACATTCGGGTTATTTCTGCATTACAGTAATATAATAACCGATTATTGAGTGTGGAAAATGCATAAGGTTTGATACTTAGGCGTGTTTCTGTCTTATACTTGCTATAAAACTCCTTTCTCCCCTGAGATTTAAATGCAGAGGAGGGTTCCAAATTTTGAAATAAGTGGGGTGATATTTGTTCTGTAGATTCATTTGCCATCAAACCAAATATTTATAAATTATTTCAGTAAACCTTCGGTAACTTCTGGTTGTATTATTTCTTAATCTACTGAAGGCAATGTCTATTTTCATGCAGACGTTTCATTCTGGAAGCCCCTAGCGTTTATGTTACCATTTCACAGCTAAAGCAGTACTACACAGCGGGTTGCCTAATCTCAGCCTGAGTGACCTCGGTTTCTGCAGTAGTGGATCATTGATGTCTCTTGGCGGGTATCCCCCTTGCGAAAACACATCCTACAAAAAGCTCCTTATCGATTTTGTGGATTTAGATCCTATTAAATCGTTTGTGATAATATATTTTATATTGGTATCTTGACGTAAATTAACTCTGCAGCATTTACAAATAGGTTCCAATACAACGTAGAATATAAAGGTTACAGTGTTTTTATCATTACCAACTGATTTATTTTGATAAGAGCCACAGATTCTATTATTATATTATGTTGTAGGAGTTACCCTCTTCGTTGTACAATCTTATAAACGAATTTTAGTCTCACAACTGTGAAACTGTTGTACTTATTTGCTTTTTCGACTTTCATACGATTTCTTCCCAACAATTTGTTTATTTATCATAAGAGTGCCAGCAGATGCACTCTATTCTGAATGGAGCACACTTCTGACGGCTATTCTCACATAACGCTCTCTCACTAGGTCTATTAAACGTATTCTCACAATTACGCGTCTCATGAAGTCGGCTCCTGAAGTCCGTTTCTTCGAGCGCTTTTTCCCCCCTGCGTGGCTCCATAAGCGCGGCTTCGCGTACATCGTTTGCCACTTGAGCGACGCTAATGGCGGTGGACGAGCGCAAGGGGGCTGGGGAGGGAGAAGGCACGCCCATCCATCACTCGCCTCGCGCTACTCCGGCAGTCGCCTATGCACCGCCTTGCGCCCACCTCCCCCCGCTCCCGCCCACGAGCCCCGCTTACGCTGCCCGCGTCGCCCTACCTTGCGTTGGTGCGTTGTTTCCTAACACCAGGAATGCGTAGTTTTTTTTTTATTTCTGTGATACTCTTTGTGGAAATTTTTGTCTTATAAAAAATGTTTTCGCTTCCGATCAATCATTTCAGCATGCTGTATTTCACGCAAGACAGATGCTATTGGTCCATTAAAGAAGATTAATATTTGTTACTGCAGCCAAATTTGCTGATGTTTTCATTTCATATATGCGTAACAGCACATTGCGGCATCAGAAGGTAAAGGTTCTACTCGACATTTTTGGTAAAATTGTATATAAAATTATATTGACAAGTTCTAACACTCTGTTGTCAAATATATATAATATTAAAACAGCTTTAAAATCAGACTTGTGTACGCTGTGTGGATAAAGTGTCTCAGCATTTTAACTGCATGCTCTACTTTCATACTTTTGTCAAAGCCATTACGAATTATGAAAATAAAGAAACTACTCTGCGAATAATTCTGAAAATAACTTTGAGTTTGCTAGGTTAATAGTAAAATTCAATAATTTAATTATGAAGTAAATTGTCAAGATTTATTTGCAGACCGATCATAACCTAGTCGTCGGCTGAAGAAGCATAATAGGACACGATTGTCATACATGCTTGTAAAAATTTGCATTATTATAAGGATGTTTCTGTACGAAAATATAACACGTATGTACCTAACATTGTTAAGATACGTTCATCCTAAAATCTATTCACATTTGCTGATACCACCCTTCATTTTTATAGTGTACAATTTAGACTTTTTCTTAATACTTTTCTATTTCCTTCGCTTTATTTTCTAAATCTATATTTTTGTAGTCCTCAGACACGCTCTTTGATGGAAGTTTTTCAAGAAGACTCGAAAAATTAGTAGATACAAGTTGCATATTATAATATTAGTTATCATTTCAATTAATTCAAGAAACTATGTACTGTAGTAACACTGGTTTGATTTTCAGTTATTCGTGAAGAACACACTATTTTACTGTTTATTGTTCCTAAGATCTTCCACTATTCGGCTACTTTGGAATAATGAATTGTTTTTGAATGCATAAAATACCTGGCGTTAACACGAATCAGTAAAATCGCTTCCGATCCGAGGAACATGTAAAATATTGGTTAAATTTTATTTCCAAGAAATTTTTATTATTTTCAGATGTTGCTGTCTGAGTTCTGCAAGTGAATTTTATATAAGCACTTTAAAAGTGAGTATAGGAAATTATTAAAACTTTAAAATAACGGCATGATCTCACTCAGTTGAAAAAGTTCGCGCCTCCATAAAGTTTCTACGGATTGGCGAACTTGAGTAATGAACTACAATTCAGGGCAATAGAAAAAAATCTTATCTTTATTAGGGTAGAGAAACACTAATGCATCATTTCGTCATTGCTCTTCCTCCTCGAGCATAATTGGATGTCCCTCTGTTTCGAATCTCAATCCTGTACAGGAAGCTTTAGGGCGCCGCAAGGCTCTCCCTCTGGCCAATTTCCTCCCCCCACCATCGACTTCCCCTCCCCTTCCGACCCTCGCCCCCTCCCTTCCCCTCTGCTGCGACGGCTCTCGCGGCAGCATCCGCCGCGCCAGTCAATTATCCTCGCATTAGGCGCCTTGTTTTAATTCAGCGGCGGGGGCGGCGCGGGGCTAGGGAGAAACAGGAGCGGGACGGGGTGGGGTCGTGGCGGGGGGGCGGGGCGGGGACGGAGCGGCAGTGGCCGAGGCGGGGTGGGGGGGGGGGGAGATCGCAAATTCGGTTAGCGCGAGGCATCGCTGACTCCCCCACCGCAACCTCGACGCTCTGGTGCGGATATTAGAATTAGCGGACGCGGTGCGCTGCGACGGACAAAGCAGCGAGACCCAGCCACCAGCCAGCCAGCAGGCTCGGGAATTGCCAGCTGTGCGTGGGCAAGAGGGAAAGGACTGGCCAAGCCTTCAATTCGAAGCACTGGCAGGAGGACGATGAAGCGATTGAAATTCTTGAAAGAAAATAGGAAATGCAAATGCAACGGCACTGCTGCCTCGCTTTATTAGATAGACTAGCTCTTACGAACATGGCTTTTAAAGTACGTAAATAAATTACGCAATTTATTTCGCAATATTTTATACGCTAGGGTAAATTTTTCAAATTTCTACAAAAATGTCAAACTTTTAAAATATCTTTTCACCTTAAAATAAAATTAATGAATATAAACATCAGTATGTAAACAAGTTCATCGTTGGAATTTAAATTTAATTTTAATTTGATAAATCCTATTTTATCATCGCAGACGTTAAGTTCTTTTAATTTTAGTAGAAAAAAAAAATGGTCTTACATTTTTATTATTTTAACAAATCGTAGTTAGATTATTTATTTTTCTGTCATCCACTTTTAATTCACAGATCACCGTGAATTCAGACATTTCAAAATCCGTCACGATTACTGAAGGGTTATTGTTTAAATTTTTGATTAGCTCTGTACTTAGTATGTTACGTCTCCTGGTAGTCTTGATCCCGACCACACAATATTTTCTACATGGAAAACGAATGGGGGGGCGTAGGTGCGATCGGCGCAGAGGACCGGGAGTGGTAGCTCAGTGCATCAACTGATGTCACTGCAACGCCTCTGACCGGCAGGTCCTAGGTTCCCACTCCCCACGCCGGCTGGATTTTCGACACTACCTTTTCAGCTAGGTCGAATTGTCGCTGCCTGGAGGAGAATTCTAGCGGCCGGCTACTCTAATCGGTAGTTTTCCGTGGTTTCTCCGATCAACACCAGGCGAATGCCGGAGCAGTATCCTACCAAACGGGTCACGGACCGCGCGCGTCTGTCCTTCCTCTTCCTTGTCCTAGCCTCTCCTCTTACACACTCACACTAACATGCACTACACTACCACATATTCCGGGAGACCGGTCGGGAGCTTAGAGCTTGTCCCGGCTGGGGCGGTGCCCCGCTGGTGGGAGAGTCCTAGTTAGGGGGAAACCCCACCAGCCGACGGTAAGTCGGCGCCGGATCTCGCCATCCAGCGGGGGAAGATCACCGCCACCTCCCGAGAAAAAACATGCACTACCCTAACGGGACTAATGACAAAAGCAGTTGACGCGCACGGAAACACGAAAAAACAAACCAACCAAACCAATCGGCGCAGGGGGCCGAGTGCCGGAGGGGGCCGTGGAAGCCCGTCTGCCACCGCGCGCCGCGACGAACGAAGAGGCTCCACTCCGATGACTCGTTAGGCTGCTAACGGCTCTCGGTGCAGCGACCACCGCGCGCCCTCGTGGCGGAGTGGCGAGGCTTCATTAGAAGCACGAAATTGCGCTTTGGGGCATCTTCAAACAACTGCGTGCTAGTCTCCAAAAAGAGAAATAAAAAAAAGCAGATGGTTGGTAGCTGGGACTATGAAATTATATTTGTTGATTTTGTACTTTCACAGCACTTTATTTTCTAAATGTTATGAGTAAATTCCTAAGTTGTTAATGTGGAAGGAATAGTTTTTTGTTGATTTATCATTTTAAAATTAAAAATAAACAGACGATATATAAAAATAACAATGAAAATTCTTTGATGACGCACAAAAATGATTAAACTTATTCCAAATTTTCCTGTCATACAGATTACGATAAGTAATTGCTCATGACAATAAAATGACAAAATAATATAAATTAAGTAATGTATTAGAGTACATTAATATCCTTATAAATTAGTTTTATGTGATCAATTATGCTGATCAGTAAATGAATCGTGCTAGAGTTTTATTGTTTTTGTCGTGTGACGTGTTTTATAGTCTACAGAAACTTTGAAATTTCGTAATAACGTTTGCAAATGTGTAGTGTTTTTGTGCTCGGTTCTTAGAGGAGGGAAAACAAGAGAGGCTCTAAATATTGACTATTAACTAAATGAACAGTGATGAATGATGCTGGTTCTAGTAGTTTACCTTTCTCGGGAGCTGCTTATGCAGAATAGAGAAAGTATTGCAATGTTGCGGAAAAACCTGCAATTTTCCGAAAGAAAAACTTATTGCCTAACGCTGGTAACGAACAAATGGGTACATCGTGTTGCTATATGTAGTATATTACACCTTCTATTGCATTGTGTAGTCAGAATTGCTGTTTTGTGGTTTCTAGATTCCGAAAAATATTTACGGCAAAACGCGTTTACGTGTTTGCGTATGTTCGTATGTTATCAACGGTAGCCCGAAACTGTTCAGACGATTTTCTCCAAAACTGAAGGAACGAGAACTCCACAAACTATCTAATCGAACTGAAAAGGTCTTGGAAGTTTGAATCGAATATTTTGATTTTTAATTTTTTGCATGAACATCAAAATTTCAAACTATTCTTTAAAAAAAGGTCCAAATATTTGAATTAAACTTTATCTTCGGATAGGAAAAGAACCCTTAAAGAAATGGTGCAAATATCATACCTGTTGAAATCCCTGATTTTTTGAAAATTGCATTAGTTGTGTTATCTACAACTAAGAAAATGAAGATCGATCTTTTCCTTAATAAAATCTGCTCATCAAAATAAGATAATAGGGTCATGCACGATTCTTCGGAAATATAAGTCATTTTCTCACAATTTTACGCGAAATAGGCACTTAAAATTTCCCCCAAAAGCACCTATAGCAAACGAATTTTCCTAGAATATAGAAAAAATAGTAAAGAAGGTGACGTTGGCCGGTTTTCACTGAACTCTGAATTTTTTTAAATTACAAAAATCAAAATTTCTTCGGCGCCTTGCTACAACTACAATATTTAAGATACAAAGTTTTAATGAAATCGGTTCATCAAAAATAAATATTTAAATATGATCATGTTCAAGTTTTTTAAAATATGAGTAAATTTGCGTAATTTGCGTAAAAGCTAGGCAATTTTTACATAATTTTAAACAGTTATTTTCTTAAAAACAGTTGAAATTTTTTCTTGAATCTTTATTCCCAAATGTAGCCAAGGACGGTAAAGAAAACAAGGTTGATTCGATGTTCGATAGACCGTCAATATTTTCGAAAATTACAAACAACAATAAATTAACATCGCGAAAGTACCGCTCAGAGCAGCCGGAAGCTAGAATTCTCCTCCAGACAGCGACTGAATTCGACCTAGCTGAAAAGCTCGTGTCGAAAATCTTGCCGCCGTCAGGAATCGAACCTAGGACCTCCTGGTCAGAAGCGCTGCAGTGACGTCAGTTGATGCACTGAGCTGCCGCCACCGGTACGTCCGTCCGTCCGTCCGTCCGAACTTTTCCAAAGTTTTCTCAAAAACGGCTCCAAATTTTTTCTTACAATTTGTTGTAAAATAAGAGAAAACTACACTTTAAAGGTGACATAGTTCAGAATATCACAGTTAACTCTGAATTTTTGAAAATGGCAAAAGTTTGAATTTTTCCGGCGTCTTCCTACAACTATAAAATTGAAAACTGATTTTTTCTTCAAATTAAATTTGTTGTGCATAAATAATTCTTTCAGTTTGGTCATGTAGATTTTTTTGGAAGTTTTAGTAGTTTTAGAGCGTGCAATAGTGCGTGCAATATTTGCAATTTTAAAATATAACAAAAACATTTTTTTTTCAAATTTTTTTCCGAATTTTTTCTTTAAATATTTATTAAAGTTAGTGCCAAATAAACCCTCTGCCGTGGCATAAATGCCATATTGCTTTATTCTTTTGTTTTCCAAAAATTTCAAAAATTTAGTTTTTTGACTTCTTTCTCACGTCTGTAAAACTTCATTAAAGGCAATTTCTTTACATTATTATACTTATGAGTACATGTGCTTTAAATAATGTTAAATAAAGTTTCTCGAAAACTCAACAGTTTTCTGTAAAAATGAGTACAAAATTCGGCATTTTCAGAAACGCTCCAACGCCATTTTCTCAAAAATGGCTACATTTTTTCTTCAAACTTTTCCAATAGATAGTGCTAATTGCAAATTTTTTTTTTTTTTAAAAATTTTTTGAACCTTTTCCTTAAGGTTTCCTAATTTGTCATTTTTACATTGTGAGAGGTAGCGCTTTACATGTCTTTAATTGACGTTTTTCGAAAACTCAATAGATCCCTGTGAAAAAGAGCTTACATTCCTCATTTACAGTAACGCTTAATCGCCATTTTCTTAAAAAGGACTACGAATGTTTTCATGAAAACTTCTATTTAGGACGCGTTTTTACTCTTATTTAATATTCTTGAAGTAATGATTCAGTTGTACTTCTAGGAAAGCAAAAAGTTGAGAAATTGTCAAAGAATGTGCTTTGGGCGACGATAGATGGCAGCTGGCCAGAGAAGGGAGCACGACCTTAAAGTCAGACCACGCCAAGGAAATTAAAAAAAAGTCTACGAGAAAGAGAAAGTCTGTTCCACTGTGTAGCACTTCTACTTCATTATTAGTTTTGCGTAAGTTTGCAATTTTCGAAATAGTAATCTCGAATTCAGATTGGAAAACTGCGCGCTGCGATACGGAGATTGAAAGAAAAAAATTAATCGCCGAGGTGTGCTTTGGGTTTCTTTGAAAATTGGGCGTTTTTTATTTCTAAAATAGGATTATTTTTTTCATTTTTAACAAATATATTAATTTCTTTCGAAATAATAAACAATTTACATGTCTCTGGGGTGTTTTTACGACGCTTCTACTATGCAGATTGTGTCTCAAAAGCATTTTTTCAAACCAACTTTTAAGTGCTTTTCGCAGCTTAGCCATTTAGAATATTCAAGTAGTTTCTGTGACAAAATATGCTTAAAATTTTCTTAAGAGTATTTGCCAATTTTCGACGTTTCTTCCTGGACCCCATTGTATATACTGTATTTTGGCTACGGCAAATAATAGCTATCTAGTAGTAATTTTCAATGAACGTTATTACGTACATTCTAATGTTAATGACAGGTTCCTGGAAACATACAAGCTGATGTCCAAATGAATTTTAAAATATCTTCTTGTGGTTACACTGTTTAATTATTGCCTTCGTCATGCGGTGAAACTTTAAAATGATATGATGACATTTTGGCAGAATTAATTAGTGTTTCTGTTTTGTGTCTGAATATAACCATTGAATATCAACGTCATCGCTTTATGTTTAATTCCATAAAAATGTAAAAGCAATTTGGTATAATCCATTCAAAACAATTCTTATTCAGCGAATTCAATGAATTAATGAATGCAATGAATCGATCACAATATGTCTTTATCGTAGGTTTATTTCCTGATGAGGCTTCATGATCTTGATATTGGAGAGTTGATGACATTCCAGAAATCCTAGTTCAGCCAAAGTTCAAAATATGTTTAATGTACAGTCGATGTTCAAAATATAATCGTTTCATTAAAAAACGATTATTAAAGAAAATTAATTAAGCTCATTTAGAGAGTAAAAGAAGAAAGATATTGAGAAATTAATGAATTTGTCCACGTGTAACAACATTCTTCTGTCCGAGAAATAGTGTCCGAAACTGGGAGTATGTAAAGAAGTTCATATGTCAGCGTTTTGCATCAGTTGGCAGGCGTTCATCACGATCTATTAATATTCCTCGGCAAAATAATTAAGTTCTCAAGTTTCTATTTATTCAAAAATATGTAATTGTGAAGATTGGCAAAATCAAGAATCTCAGAGACAGAGAGATGGAATATAAAATTATTCAATGTCTGTACGTGTAACGGTAACTACGTCTAACATTCTTATATTCCAACAATAGATTCCGAAACTGGGGTATAATGGGATATTTATTTATTTATTTATTTCACGTCAAAAAAGTTAAAACTGCGTATGACGTGCAATGGGGAAAAGTGAATTGTGTGCACATTTTCAAAATTCTGTGATCCCTACTTAAATTTTAGAAAAAAAGAGCTCACATGTAATAAAATCTATTTTCAATGATAAAAAGGCAATAAATATTGGCTCTTATCCATGATGTCTTTCGTCAAGGAATAATACTTCCTGCCGCGACATGGAAACGATAATTTGAATAATTGTATTTCCCACTGAATTCTAGAAGACGTGCACAGAAAATGACGTTACATTTATGTCGAGAAGCAAAACAAGGGGCCATCTCAGCATTTGCTCATTGGATCAGGGAAACTGGACGAAAGATATATATTTCTTATATATTATATGAAATATATATTTCATATATATTATATGAAGTAGCTCGAATGTTAGCATTATGGATGCTCAAATAGATTTTAAAAGAATGTGGCTAGTCCCACAGGAGAACACCGACATTCCCTACCACAGAAGAATACGCAGGTTAACGAGAGAGTTGGTTACACAGCTACTAAGGTGGACGCAGGTAGCGACGCAAAAAGCGAGAGCGTAAGCTTCCGCTTCCGGCCGGAGTAAGTAAATAAGACTGCCCAGGAGATGCCGCGTCCTAGGCACAGGCGCCAAAATTTAGCCCTGCATTTCGCCCTGAGGAAGGTCGCAGAATGGCGGCCGAAATGACCGGGAGCGGTAGCTCAGTGCATCAACTGATGTCACTGCAGCGCCTCTGACCGGGAGGTCCTAGGTTCCCACTCCCCACGGCGGCGGCAGGATTTTCGACACTAGCTTTCCAGCTAAGTCGAATTCAGTCGCTATCTGGAGGAGAATACTAGCGTTCGGCTGCCCTGATCGGTAGTTTTCCGTGGTTTCTCCGATCAACATCAGGGAATGCCGGAGCAGTACCCTATCAAACGGGCCACTGACCACGCGCGATCTGTCCTTCCTCTTCCTTGTCCTATCCTCTCCCCTTACACACACCCACTTAGACTAACATGCGCTACACTACCACATATTCCGGGAGACCGTTCAGGAGCTTAGAGCTTGTGCCGGCTGGGGCGGTGCCCCGCTGGTGGGAGAGTCCTGGTTAAGGGGAAACTCCACTAGCCGACGGTAGTTCGGCGCCGGATCTCGCCATCCAGCGGGGAAAGATCACCGTCATCTCCCGAGAAAAACACGCACTACAGTAACGGGACTAATGACCAGAGCAGTTGACGTGCCCGAAAACACGAAAAAATTAATCTATCAATCAAGCGGCCGAAATGTTGGCACCTATGCCTAGAACGCGGCGTCACCCGGTCAGCCAAGTAGTTACAGTATAAAAAGCGAGGTAATTCATAAGCGACACACACACACATACACACACACACACACACAAATTGGAGGAAGTAGATGGAAGAGAGGCCCAAAACAGTACTGTGCTGTCGTTACGTTAGATATTAAAAATGCATTCAACTCGGCCAGGTGGAGTAATATTCACCAAGCTCTCCGCAGATTTAATGTGCCAACGTACCTGAGGAAGATTGTGGCCGAGTATCTGAGTAATAGAGCCCTGATTTACAATACAAACAATGGGCCGAATGTACATAATATCATGGCTGGTGTCCCGCAAGGGTTGGTATTGGGTCCACCATTATGGAATGTGATGTATGACGAGGTTCTTCGGCTTCCCCTCCCAGAAGGAACCAGTATTATTGGTTTCGCGGACGACATTTCTATCGTCGCCGTTGCAAAGTACATTGAGGAAATTGTGTTTATTTGCAACGAAGCGATCGCTATTGTTAGTCAGTGGTTGAAGTCCTCAGGACTGCAGTTAGCTGAGCACAAGACTGAGGTTATCCTAGTCACTAGCAGGAAAAAGAGAGAAACCATCACTCTCAAAGTCGGAGACCACCATATTGCATCGCAGCCGTCGATCAAATATCTTGGTCTCATGATTGACGTCCGTCTGACATTTGCTGACCACCTGAAGTACGCCAGCAATAAAGCTGCGGTAATTAATGCAGCATTGTCGAGACTAATGCTCAACATAGGGCCCTGTCAGGAGAAACGGAAACTTCTGGCCTTGGTTGTGAGGTCCGTCTTGCTCTATGGAGCCCCAGTATGGGCCAACTCCATTTCGATAAATAGTTACATCCGAGGGATGACGTCAGCGTACAGGTTATCAGCATTGCGGGTAGCTTGTGCATTCCGCACTGTGTCAAACGATGCAGTGTGCGTCATCGCGGGGATGCCTCCTGTAGATATATTGGCGCAGGAAAGACGGAGGCGATATCACAAAGAAGAGGAGAACCCAGACTGCTCGACAACACTGCTCGAATGACAGGATCGATGGGACAAGTCCATTAAAGGAAGATGGACATACCGCATGATTCCCTCCATTGCACCGTGGATCAACCGCAAACACGGCGAAGTAAATTTCTTCTTGACACAGCTGTTGTCTGGACACGGATGCTTTCTGGCATATCTTCACAGGTTCAAGCTGGAGGATACCCCATTCTGTCCATTATGTGAACCTGCTGTCGAAGACGCCGAGCATGTGTTCTTCCAGTGCCCGCGATACCATCTGCAGCGACGGCACGTTATGAGTATACTCGGGATCGACCCGCTGACACCCGAAGCAATGGTTGGATGCATGCTCGCCTCAGAAACCAACTGGGATGCGGTGAGCTCATATGCGCAGACCATAATAGCTGAGCTCAGGAGAATAGAAAGGGAAAGAAGGGAAGTCGATTGATCCTCGTTAGATCCTTCCTACGTTTTGACGAAGAGAAGTAGCTTGTGACTAAGCCACTCTAATCCACTCCCCGTGATGTAATGCCTAACGGCGGTTCCGCGGGGAGGATGGAGGAGAAGGGAGGTTGGTTTTAGTGGGTAAAAATCTCACACTATCATGTGGTACGGGCCGCATGGTGTCTTTTGAAGATTTCCACCTACCCTCGTAAAAAACAAAAAACAAAAACACACACACACACACACACACACACCTGATGAGACTTTTTGCTTCTGACATCTTAGTATTCTTTTTCATTAATAACGACGACTTATGCTTACGATCTAAAATTCTTGATTGTTCAATATTGAAATGTTAATGATTTTTGGAAGTACTTGAAAACTACTGAGCCATTTTTATGTGGATTGTGAATAGTCTGTTGATGTATTGTTGCTCATTGTCCGGTCTTTTAGAATGCATCTTAGTGTCCAAGTGTTAAATTCTTGTAACCCAGAGAGAAAGTGTTCGTCAAATCAGAGGAAATCGAGCTTGAAAGTGACGCTTTTGCGGAAGGTGCCGCCTTCCTTGACACTACTGTTTATTATTTTCAAGAACTTTTACCATGTTACATTACATAACGCGTTCTTATTTTTTTGAAGTTTATATTCAATATAAACATAATATATAAAAAATAGATTATTCAATAATAATAATAATAATAATAATAATAATAATAATAATAATAATAATAATAATTTGCTCATGTGCAGCAAACCAGCTTTTCGTGGTGTGATCCGCGTTTGATTCCCGGTCGGGGGAAAAATAAAGTTTTAAATTTCCCTTCAATTGCCATATTTTTTGCAGCTGTATGATGAAGAAAAGCTCAGGCAGGGGGAGTTTGCTAGTTACAATGAAGGAAATTAGGTTTTTGTTCCACACATGTCTCTCTTATTCCCACCCCCGAAAAAATGGCCCAGGCATGAGGGCTACCGTTCGCTGGCCGGATAAATGGGACAATAAACTCAACTTCCCAAATACATATATGAATCCTTTATCATTTTGTGGCCAGTGTCATTCACTGTGTTATTGTCATATACGACAGGTTCTTAGTGGCGATTGTTAGTGACTCCGGGCGCGTCAACTACAATGGTCGTTAGTCCCGTATGTGTAGTTCGTGTTTCTTCTCGGGAGGTGGCGGTGGTCTTCCCCTGCTGTACGGCGAGATCCGGCGCCGACCTACCGTCGGCTAGTGGGGTTTCCCTCAACCAAGACTCTCCCACCAGCGGGGCACCGCCCCAGCCGGGACAAGCTCGAAGCTCCTGACCGGTCACACGGAATAAGTGGTAGTGTAGTGCATGTTAGTGTAAGTGTGTGTGTAAGAGGAGAGGATAGGATAGGACAAGGAAGAGGAAGGACAGATCGCGCGCGGTCCGTGGCCCGTTTGGTAGGATACTGCTCCGGCATTATCCTGTTGTTGTTCGAAGAAACCACGAAAAAGTACCGATCAGAGCAGCCGGCCGCTACAATTCTCCTCCAGACAGCGACTGAATTCGACCTAGCTGACAAGGTAGTGTCGAAAATCCTGCCTCGTTTGGAAGTGTCACCTCCCGGTCAGTGGGACTGCGGTGACATCAGTTGATGTCCTGAGCCATCTCTCAGTAGTTCTTGATGGTCAACACCATAGTTACGTTCCGGATATTCACCACCTAAGCTGCGACGGCGGCGGCTGCTGTGGCGGTGGCGGGGCGTGATGCTGTAATAGATAGCGACGCGAAAGTAAATGCAGTGGTGGGGTGGCGGTGGTGGCGGCGAGCGAGCGCCAGTGAAAGCTCCGGAGCTCAACACCACGCGTCATCCGCCCGATGCGCAATCTAATCGAGTAATGGCCCCATTTCCAGATCGATGAAGCAGTTTAACTGCGGCCGTTCGCTACGCCCGGTCCCTTACATACGATCACTTCCACAAAGACCCGGTGGGGTGGGGGAGAGGCACACGTCACGAGACAGCACGCGCCACACGCTCTGTCCAATTGGATAATTCCATGTTCGCAATGTTATTCGCAAATACAATCACATGGCACTTGCACAGACATACGACTAAATTTATCACCTGCAGTATTCATTGCGAATTGACATCTCGCTGGATTAGAGCTCTAGATCGATTGTGTGCAAACGGTGTTACGATCGCGTTAATACCGATTTTAGTTTGTTACTGCTGTGCTATCTACGTAATATAATTCAAAACATAATGTTATTATTTATACATGTTTCAAAGTAAAAAAATCAGAAAACTTATCTTGATTTTTTAGAGAACCGCGTGTGAAGCGAAAAGAGAAACTTTTTTCATTCATTCTTTATTTCCGAATGCATCAAATACTTTGGTTCGTTAATTCTGCGAGTGTAATGGATACCAGTATTACACAGCGGGAGGATGTGAGATCCACACTCAAGCTCATGAGATCCGGTGTTACCTGAACTTGAGCTCGTGGGGTTCCCTCTCCAGGTATTTCCCCCTGAACGGCCCAAACGGTACGATTTGTAAGCTCCCGACTAGACTCCGGTTATTATATGAGGTACTGTAGAGCATGTAAGGTCATGAATGTCCATGTAATGAGAGAGGATGGGACAAGAATAAGGAAAGAAAGATTGCATGTGCTCCGTGGTCTATTTGTTAAAGTGTTTCCCTGACAAACGCCTGGTGCTAGCCCGGAGAAACTAGAAAAAATCTATGAGAGGAATTATTGCTGGAACTCTTCTCTGGGAAGTGACTTAATTCGATCTGTGAGGAAGAGCCGATGGAGGAGCTAGTGTCGAATGGCTTCTAAAATTTAGACCTCTCCGTCAGAAATAATGCAAATGTATCAGCAATGCTGACACTAATCTGTACCTGCCGATAAAAAGAATTTATGACATTTATGATTTGAGCAATATTAAAAGCATTCGATTAAAAGCAACGGCACGTATTGTACAATGATAGTTTTGTAAAGATGTCTATTGGTGATTGAGATGTCAAATCCTACATCTTCAAAGTTCATTTTTGGGTTGACATAGATAATTGCAGCAAATATTACAAAGAAACACTAAATAAACAGAATCACTGATACAAATTATTCTGAGAATCAATACAATCGCGCCTTCCAAAACTAGGCAATATTTGTCAGTTAACGGAAATGCAACATGCATTTTAAAACAACATGCAACATAAAAAGGTTGTGACACTATACTTTACCTTCCTCAAAAATAATTAATTTTACTTTATCGTAGTAGAGAGAAAGTATTGTAATAAAAGAAAAAGACATTTTTTACTGATAAAACGTTTGCTATCAAAAAATTGTATTTTTATTGATGCACTATTTTGTTATCGCCTTCGTCTTTTAGCCAAAGATCATCCGCGATTACTAAAACTAACAGTTTTATTTCATCGAATATTATTATTAGCTATAAGGATAATATTGTCCTTGCTAATTGTTTTCCGCGGAATAAACAAAATCACTTTTTATTTTTCGCATATTAATATTGAATACCATTGCAAAATAGATCACATCACGTGGTCAATAATACAACCCTTTAAAATGCTCTACGAAAAATACCAAACAATTCACAAAACAAATTATTTTTTAAATGTTTTGTTCCAATAGAGCAATGTATGCCTATTAAAATTGTGAGTGATTTTGATTAGAACCTCCAAATTCTGGAAAATTGCGAAAATTAAAACTTTTTCGATCTTCTCCATCAACGCATTCTTTAATGTAGAGCTTTTTCTTGGTCAAATATGTTTTTCAGCGTTAGAGCTGTAAATAATACGATCAACAATTTTTTGAAAAATTGAATATTTATGACCCATATTTAGTGAAATCGTGGCGATTTCACTATAACATAATAACAATAAACGTAAGAAACATTTCTCAGAAAATGCTACGAGCTTTTTAAATGTTTGATCAAATAGAGTTAACTTCGATTAATAATAATGCACAAGTTTAATTTTCTTTCAAATGTTAGAAATTTTGAAAGTTGCAAAGATCAGATAATTCGAAAAGTTTTCTAACCTGTCCTACATCTTTAATATTCACGCTACAACTGTTTTCTGAAAGACAATCTGTTTCTTGATATTTGTTACTTTAATTATTTCATGTATTTTTTGGAAAAAATGGTAGTACTGGTGTATGTATTTGTATATATTGTATTTACTGTTAAATAATGAGAATTATGTTATGTTCTACATTGTCTGTATATATTAAATTGTATCTTTTCTTTCTGTCGCAGTAGGAAAATGGCCAGTAGATGTGAAGAACGGCGTTCGATTCTCACTGTTCCCAGGAGAATTTTTTGTTTTAAATGTTTTTCACCACAACAAATTTTGCGTGTAATATAATTATTATCAATCGAAAATTTTCGAAAATAGCAAATTCTAATCTCCAGCGCAACTTCCGCTGAATTATGGTTTACGAGATGTCTGAAGAATTATCATAATGCAATTTGCAAACTTATAATATTACGTATATGTTACGAATAATACAAAAATTTGTGGTGTTTCAGCCTACCAGTTTGAGTTGAAGCGTTAGTTGGTTTGAAATATTGCTTATTATAATTGTATCTATTAATATTGTAAACATTATGATGAATGATATTAAGAATTACGAATTATAGGGTTGTAAGTCTTAAAATGGAAGTTATATAATTTTGCAAGAGAATTTTCGAACAAAAGAGGTTAAACGGTGAAAGTCTTTGAGAAGGGATTGGCAATGCAAACATGCAAAGCCATGATGGCACAAGATGACAGATAAAGTATCGAAGTGGGTAGGAGCTGAAATAACCGATGATAAGAAGAAAGAACACATCAGTAGCAGCATAAAGGAAAGGATGTTGACAGCGCCTACGTGACGGTTGTATGTAGACGCCGTTCGCTCTTTTCTAAAGCTGAGAGAGACAGGAGGCGGCAGCGGTGCTCTTGTAAGAAACCCTTTTACTCACCGCCCCGACCTTGTCTGTGTCTCCCATTTTCTGCCTTCAGCTGCCCTTTTGTGTTATTTTTGAAGAAGGGAAATTTCAGCAAAGGTTTTCCTTTCCACAAAAAGGAATATGCTTCTCGCAGTAAGCGCCATTTGAATTTCTTCTCTTTGCTGACCGTCTGTTTAATCTAAAGAGATGGAATCGATTGTCTTGGGACAAGGGTCCCCAAGGATGTGGAGAATTTGAATTCGTGAAAAGATCATGTCGTGCACTTTTTAAGATTTCTTTCCATTTCTCTACGAGTGCGTTTGTTGTACATTCACGTTTGTATGTCGAAAATATTTTACAGTAGCTTTAAATCGCACACGTAGTGCAAACGTATTTCTTGTAGAAACGAATTGTGCACACTTTTATTTTATCGTAGGATTAGTAATAACTATTCGGCGTGCTTGAGGATTAAATTTAAAGTTAATGGACTGTATACGCAAGCACACTCATTTTCTCAACAGTAGCTCAGTGACTAACTGCACACAACAATGAGGATTATAAAATTGTTCCACTGTGATAAATGAGTTATAAATACAGACACGTTTAAGATTTGATATACTTATCAATAAATAGTTAACATTTGCAACTGCTGAAGGTTAAAACTTGAGAGGCTTCCATATTATTGTTAATTGACCTCCAATGACGTACATACATTCCCTTCCTGTACATAAATTAATCTTTTCCGGCATTACGTAACAATGACGGAATACATTAAATTGAAAGAGGAAGCATCAATTAAATAATTATACAGCATAATAGCAAGCAATGGATATTAATTGCCTAATAATGAAATGATAGTTGTGAAGTCCAAATATACAAATAATGGGAATTGCGATTGATAATAAATTGGTTACAAAAGAATCCGTACAATATGTGGGAGAAATGGTAGTCGGAATAGAAATAAACTCGTCGTTGAAATATAAAAAGATAATTATATTCTTGAAATACTTGAAGAACAATACAAATAAACTATATCCCGACAATTCACAACGTGTTCTTCTCGGTGTTACTTGCGTTCGAGTGACTTGTTTACGCTCGTTGTCAACCGACTTGGTCCTGCCGCCACGCTATCTTGCGCCTCTACCGGGAACCCCAAAAATCCGCCTGATTTGAATCGGTCTCCCACATTCGGCCGTCCTGACTATCATCCGGCTCGGATGATGAGTATCCGTCTGGCCAAGCTTGCATATACTCGGCACACGTAGTGGTGGTTCGTGGCCCCTCGTTATCTCCGACCTTGCTGACATCGTATGTATCATTTGGTTTGACCATTGTAATTCGGTAGGGCCCCAGATTCTTGGCTTTGAGTTTTAAGCCCGGCCCGAATTGCATCCGCTTGATAGCCACTAAATCGCCGACTTTGTATACTGTAGCTTCCTTACGACCTTATTAAAATCAGCGCGATTTTCGTCCTGGACCTTGAAAATCTGTGCTTTAGCTTCTTCTCGTATAAGGTTGCGTTCTTCTTCGACATTGTTAATTAGCTCTTCTTCCAATAACTCCTTGATACGAATATCAGTCGGATTGCGCATCCTTGCGCCAGTCATAAGTTCGAATGGCGTCCTTCCAATGCTCCGGTTATAGGTAGAATTCATGGCCCGTTGAACAGCTGGTACCACTTTGTACCATTTCTCCGGGTCGTCAATGGAAAGTTTCGCGATGATAGAAGCAATCGTTGAATTGAGACGCTCAACTTGCCCATTGGCTCTGGGCAAGCCGTCGTTACCATTATGTGTTTAATTCTTTCCGTCGTGCAGTAGTCCTGGAACTCTTGTGAACTAAAAGACGTGCCTCTATCAGTGATCACTTGAAGAGGATTACCGAACGTAGTCTTTTGAAGTTCCATCTTTGAAATTGTGTCCCTCGTCTTCGTTGTCTTTACCGGGTGGAGCCAAACAAATTTCGTGAATGAATCGACGATCACTAGAATATGGTTGTAGCCCTTGTTGGTAGACTTCAGTGGGCCGATGTGATCCATATGATAGGTATACAACGGTTGACTCTCCTTGAACAGCGGTTTTTTGATTTGCGATTCACTATCAAACATGTTACACATTGGAATGACTCGACGCTTTTTCTCAACTAGTCCTGGAATGTGGAATTCCTGTTTCACTTCCTCTTCAGTCCTCTTGCTTCCGTAATGACCCTTTTCGTGTGCAGTTTTATTATTTCCTGTTGCATGGCGCGTGGAACAACCAGTAACTCTTTTCCGTCTTCAAATTTGAATAAGAGTCCACTTCTCATCACAAAGTTGTCGTACTTGCCCTCCCTCAGGATGCTCATTATAGCGAGCAACCCTTCGTCTTCGGCTTGTGCCCTTTTGATCCGCGCAGTCAAGCTATCAGCAAAGTTGAAATTTATAGTCATGTAGCGACTCAAAGCATCTACATGCTTCATCCTGTGTCCTGGTCGATGTTCTATCGTGTATGAGTATTCCTCCAGAGCTAAGGCCCATCTAGCGACTCTCGGTGATAAGTCCTTTTGCTCATAGTCTTCTGGAAGGCTGCACAATCAGTAACGATTTTAAAATCTATTCCCAGTAAATAGACTCTAAATTTCCTCAATGCTTTTATAACGGCCAAAACTTCGAGCTCATAGCTACTGTACTTTTCTTCTTGCGTCGTTGTTTTCTTACTCATATAAGAGATTGGATGTAGCTTTTCGTCGTCCGGAAATTTCTGTAATAATACAGCTCCATAGCCATACTTACTTGCATCTGTATGCAATTCGGTTTCGTACTTCTGATTGTAAATCTTCAACACAGGGTCAGATGATAGACTATCCTTCAGTTTTTGAAAAGCCTCTCTTTGCTCAGCACCAAATCGGAATTCTGTATCATCTCTGAGTAGATCGCTTATTGGTTTCGCGATTGTACTGTAATCTGGGATAAACTTTCTAAAATACCCCGTTAGACCTAAAAAACTCTGCACTCCGGTTATATTCTTTGGTTCTCGGAAATTTTGAACAGCCAATGTCTTGCTTGGAGAAGGTTGAATTTGTCCCTCCTGGACTACATATCCCAGGTATTCAACTTTTCTCTTTAGAAATTGACATTTCTCAAAGTTCAATTGTAAACCGTATTCCTGGCGACGTCTAATACCAACGTAAGTTTGCGTAGAGCCTCTTCATCATCTTTAGCGGGAACAATGATGTCGTCCATATATACAAAGCAAACACCGTCCCTCACTAGTTGCCAAAATACACTATTTATATACCGTTGGAATACTGCAGGAGAATTTGTAAATCCAAACGGTACCTTTAAGAACTGGAACTGTCCTGAATGAGTCACGAATGACGTGTATTTTCTGCTGCTGTCTTCGACGTCCACGTGAAAAATTCGTTTCTGAGGTCCAACGTACTGAAAACTCGGGCGTCCTGCAATTTATCAAGCAAATCGTCGATAAGGGGTAAAGGATAGCGGTCCTTCACCACGATCTTATTCAGCCTGCGGTAATCAATGCAAACTCTTGATGATCCGTTCTTCTTTTCACCACGATTACTGCACTTGCATACGCTGATGAACTCGGTTCTATTATTTTGTCATGAATCCAAATTAGCACTTGATTGTCCACCACTTCTTTTCTCGAGGCGAAAGTCGTCGCGGTCCGCAGTGAACTGGCTCTTCATTCTTCACTAAGATCTTCATCTTGACATCAACAGATTTGGTCTTCTCCGGAACATAGTTTGCTATTAAACCTTGAACTTCCTTTTTTATTTCGCTTTTGACCGAATCTCCTATATCCAATTCTTCTTTATTTACGGCCTGGATGCACATGATGTGAGCTTCTAATTTTGGTTTCCGTAGGGTGACACCATTTCTGTTTATGAGCACTTCCGCTTGGTCAAGAAGCTCGTTTCCAATGACCATTTCAAGTTTCATGGTATCTGCTGTAACCACGTATACGTCTGTTGTAAACTGCTCACCATCAACGACTCTAATTTTGGTTTCCGTAGGGTGACACCATTTCTGTTTTTTGGTCAGTGTACGACAGTTGTTGAAAAGTATCCTTGAGGACACACGAAGTTCTTCCCAAATCCGCTCAGTACCATATCCGTTTTGACTAGTTTCGGAGCACTCAGTGAATCGTAAATGTCTTGTCGCAGCAAGCTAACTTGACTTCCACAATCGATGAGCGCCTTTACCTTCCGATTAGCCAATTGTACTTCTTTAAATTTGCAATTATTCGCGTTCCTTACAATGGCACTCATGCTTTTCGACTGTCGCGGTTTCCTTTCCTTTGGGCAATCAGCTGAAATGTGACCAAAAGCGTCGCAATTGAAACACCTCTTACCCTTTTCTTTGTGTTTACAGTTGCTCGAAGTATGTCCGGTACCACCGCAATTGTAGCATCGCTTGTCCGCGTCCTGAAAAGTGCCCTTCGATTTATTACCATCGTCGTTCTTCTTGTCTTTCTCGTCTGTATTCTTCGAGTTCCACTTGTGATCATTCTTGTTTGTCTTCTTAGTTTGGACCTTCATCACTGCCATCTCGTAATGTTTCAGCTTGACCTTGAATTATTTTATGTTGTCTACTCCATATAGCAGAAGTTTCGTTCCTGAATCGTCTTCAATTCCGTCGATTATATATTGTATCAATGATTCGTCATCTATATCACCTCGGCTAGCGATCTCCCTCATGACGAGAAAGTATTCCTGTAAAGATTCTTCTTTTTTCTTCCTTCGTCGATTCAACAACCGATGAATTTCTGCCGTGCTTGTCTTAACATCAAACTCTTCCTTCAAAGCTTTTTTCAGGACGGTCCACGATGTGATTCCTTTCTCGCCCTGGATAAAAGTTTGGCTAGGCCTTCGAGTGATTTCTTAGCAAAACAAACTTTTGTAGACTGTCCCAGCCCATCAAAACAGCTGTCTCTTCGAAATCAGTGATCCACTTTTTACTGGATATCCATCACTACCGTTGAAGGTCTTGAGTGAACCTTCAATATCACGAAAAGTCAATGAAAACTTTGGCTGCGTACGTACAGAAGCGACAGAGCGCGCATCATCACTATTATCCGAATCGTTTTCTTCCTCGTTGTTAATAGCACGCAGCTTCTGCTCAAACTCGAACGTCAACTTCTTCAGTTGGGCTGCCCTTTTGTCATCTTGTTTTTTCGGGTTGCTTAATACTCCTTTCTTATATTCGTCTTCTTCATTTTCTTCTTGCTTGTTCTCGGTCTCGATTTTCGACGCCAACTTTTGCAGATCTCCCAGCATTTCACATATATCGTCGATCATTTCGTCTTTCGTCCCACTGTTGATACAAAGAATACTGCATATAGCTCCCAGATCCGCTTTTGAAAATGTATCGTGAATGAACGACTTTTTCATCTCTTCATCTTTAGATCCGGACTCGAACGTAAAACCGGGAAACTCTCTAAGCCTCTTTCTGTTTTTCGATCCTCTGGGATCGTTTCAAAATCAAGTTATGCAACGTTTTAATTGCTTTTACCGGCGCAGAGGTTATGTTCTTTTCTATTTGTTCGATTTCTCCCAATGTCGCCATCTTCCAAAAATTTTGCGAACTTCCTGTCGAACAGTCGGTAACGTCGATTACAATCGGTATTTTATAAAAACAGCCTCGTGGTTCAAACCTTCAATTGTGCGAACAAATGTATGGAAACAGCAAAAATATTCATACAATTTGTCTTATTTGCATCTACTCACGTATCTTCGAAACAACATCAATTCTCGTCAAGCTTTCGTCGGTGAATTACGTCGTTTTTTTGAGGTTATAATGACCTTCACTCGTCGTCTTATTCCAGCCTATCGTCGTCGCAACTTTGAAAACTGGCCTTCAATTGGAATCCCTCGTCATTTATTCCAAATTGATCGTCGTCGGCTGGCACGTCATAATGTTCTCAATGTTGCGAAATGGCGACCGTGAAAAGTTCTAGTCGTTTCTCGAAATCCAGTTCAATCCCGGACGAGCCCCAAATTGTGGAGAAATGGTAGTCGGAATAGAAATAAACTCGTCGTTGAAATATAAAAGATAATTATATTCTTGAAATACTTGAAGAACAATACAAATAAACTATATCCCGACAATTCACAACGTGTTCTTCTCGGTGTTACTTGCGTTCGAGTGACTTGTTTACGCTCGTTGTCAACCGACTTGGTCCTGCCGCCACGCTATCTTGCGCCTCTACCGGGAACCCCAAAAAATCCGCCTGATTTGAATCGGTCTCCCACAATACCGTAAGAGAAATCTTACGCTTCCGCGGCCGGAGTCATTTGAATGATCTTGGCTGTCCAGGTGACGCCGCGTCAAATGCTATTTTGGCAACGTTTCGACCATCTTTTCGTAGTCTTCCTCAGGCAGATCAGCTACAGCTGCGCTGCTGCCGCTGCAGCTGCAGCTGGCAGAGCAGCCCTGAGGATGACCACGAAACAATGGTCGAGACGTTGGCAACACAGCCGGGGCGTCACCTGGACAGCCAAGATCATTCAATATCGTAAGAGACAATTATATACACTTATTCTCAGAAGAACAGTTGTAGCAATTACATTATACGTATTCATTACTTTACCGAGTCTAAAATTAGAATGTGAATTTACAACTCCGCACAACACACGACCGCTACACGTACATATTTGTACAACTTACGAGAACTCAACGTCTCGTAACTAATACATGTTCATTGCAATGATTCTCAACAATTTCCATTTGTAAAATGCCACAAATCGCGTGACAAGGTACGCTCTCTGAAGACCACGCACACAGAGTGACCGAGTCGAAAGGAGAAATGGTTTAGTTTTTCAGTTTTCCCGCCAAGTTCGTGATTCCAGGAACTCGATTACGGATTCGACAAAAATGTATAAGTTGGAATCACGAATGGAGTGAAATCAAAACACATGATAGATTAGAAGATTTCACTTATATTATAACGGAAGGCGAAAAATAAAGAATTGATCACAATTATTGTAAAATATTTGTTGAAGTGCCATGTTCATGATGTTCATGAAATGCCACGATGAGGAGTTAGCAGGCATTGGATAGTATTACCTTCGTTCGTCCTTAGAAAAACGCTGATATTCCCGAGGTATTCATCTGCCCTGCTCCGATTCCCAATCGCCGACTCCGCACGCACTACTTTCGGCCACACGCGCTCCGTATGGTAACTCCGAGTGGTAACTCAAAAAGAGAACCCGACATGTGCAGATCACCAGACGAATATTAACATTTTTAATAGCTCCGAAAACGCATGTTTACAAACATTACCACAAACTACGTAATAGTACAACTAATTAAATAATCCTTAATGTTATATTCAGAATAATTGCACGCTTTTCACAAACACAGATTTATTACAATGAACCACAGAAAGTATATTGGTCACAATTCCAGAATCCAAAAGAGTATACCATGTCACAAGCAGAAATCAATAACCAAAAGTCCGGGAGATGTACCAAAAAACTAGCTATGTCAAACCAAGAAATACACCATAATGAACCAAAATTACTGCCGGGCCTACACTCACTTCTACACGGTACAATCTCCTCACTCAAGTTTACTCAATACACAGTTATTAACGATCTGTGTCTCTGTCTGTCCGCGCTCGCTTTTAAAGCGGGCGGCGCCGCAGACGTAGCACCGCACCTGGTTCTCCGGCCAGCCTTCCTTCTAAGCTCGGGCGGCGCCTTTTCCGCTTCGCCGCCTCTGTCGACTTCCTCGGTCGCCGCTGAGCGCTGCCATCTTGGCGCGCTATTCAAACGTAGTTATACAGCCGCAACACTTAACATTCAGTTTGCAAAGATAAATTTTAAAAAATCTTTACGATAGTGAAGTGAACAAGTGAATGTCAATATCCAATTTACATTATTTCGACTGCATTAATTAATATTCATCCTTTAATCTCATGCAAACAATTTTCTTACGATCACTCTGCTTCAGGAAGAGGTTAAATTCCTTCTATGTCTGAAGCCGATGTTTCGATGTTGGAAGAGGACCCTTCGGTGATATCTTGTTCACGACAATCAATGAAGCCATCTGCCTCCCACATTCTCTGTTCCTCTTTAATAGTTTGTCCCACACCAGCGTTCTGGCGTCACTTTAGAAATACCTTTCTCGAGAAGTGCTGAAAAGCGCTAAAATGTATTTAAAACGCTCAATACCACACGTTTTTAACCACTCCGTAATAGTTTACCACAATAGTGTTTCACTACAGAAGGACCTGCACCGCTCTCCGACATCAAGCAAACCTTTCGAACTGCTTGATAAAAAATTCTAAACTGATCTGCTTCGCTTCGCATGAGTATACCACCTCCCACCGCGCGTGACCGCACCTGCGTCTGTCATCAGTTCTTACGAAATCAACAGCTCCAGTTACTTCTATGCGTGCTATTACAGTTTGCTCTTGACTCTCCGGATTCATTTTTTCCGCTAGAGCTGTACAAGCAGGCGTGGACACATAATTGTCACCGACATCAATATCTCCTTTTCGGCAAGGCAGGCGTAGAAACAATGGTCTTCTTATTTTCGAGTCGGAGTTATAAATTATAAGTGTCATCTGGAATTTTAACATTGTGAGCGATATGAACCACTGGATCGAAAACTATTTTCTACTGCACATGAACACGACTGAGGTTGTAACGCGTCAACTAACCGATGGAAAGCATCACAAAGCACGTGCTATTGTTTACATCCACTTTTTTTCTTAGGGTGAACGGAGAATAGATGCACTTGTAGCGCTGTACTTGGATTTATTTAGAGGTACCCCTGACGTAAATTAGCGGTTACGACAACATCCAATCGGAAGGTTAAACGTCACCATACTGACGTGTAAGCTCGCGATTGGATGAACCCGTAACAATTTATTTACGTCAGGGGCAGCACTAAATCGAAAGGTAGTGTAGATTTACAAATTTAAGGCTGCTTTTTGCGCCCTATTGTTGGCGGCTAGTTCCATGGCAGGTACTGACGCGCGTGCTGTGTGTCCATACATGACGACCGTTGTGGGTATTTCCCATGTAAATTATTACTATGCAGTGCTTTTGACGTGCTGCACAAAGACTATTATTTATGCATCAATAATAATATAATGTGACCGCTCTACCTTTTCACTATATTCACTAAAAGCCTACAGAGGGTCACTCAAGTAACCTAGTAGTATTACTTGACTGTGACTTGTTATGAAATATCTCACCAAAAATTAGGAATGGTTTTATATGTCCAACTGCCCTACAGGAATGGGTTCGTCTTTTAACCTGCTTTTTGTAATAAAAGAAACATAGGCACGCTAATCTTTTAACTATAAACAGACTTCTGAATATATTCTGTCAAATACTTGAATACAATTTTATCTAGCATTTACAAATTGCATTGAACAATTCTATCACTTGCTCTACCTTTAGCAATTACGTGATTACCTAACAACTGCAGTTGCGTTTTAACACTTGCATAAACACTTTATATAAAATTATATTACCCTTCACAAAAAGCACACAAAAAACACAATAAAATACCTGTACACAAGACAATAATACATGGAAACACAAAATACGAAAAAGAATCACATACCAAAATACCCTTTACATACACCTTCAAAGAAATTGTCAGTTGAATAGTGAATGAAATATATAAAAGACGTTGTTTCACTTTCACGTAGGTTATTACTTAAACAATTTAGCCAGCAAAGAAAGAAAATGTCGTTATGCAATGAACGTACAATTAATAATAACTTTTTACTAATTATTGGTTTTGAAAATTTGAAAAACGATTAAACAATAAATTGAAACACACTAAAAAACAAATTTATCGTTAATAGAAAAATAAAAAAATAGGTTTTTACAATTCTTTACAGGAATTAGCTATCTGGCCTCCTTTTACGACTGCAATATTGTAAAAAGTTACATTTAAATGATATTATTTTAAAGTACTCGACTATCTACGTCTGTAAGTGAGGTGATTCTATCTCTATAGAATAATTCTCGCTTTCTAGTTCTTTGTTTTGAGAATTTCTAGTGATGTTTTCTGACTCACACACGTCGTCTCGAAGAAATATTTCCACAGCTTGGAGCGGCGACGGCGACCCAGATCCTTTCAAGGTCGTGGCAACCCCTTGCTTCGGCAAACACGTCCTCTGGTGAATCGCACCAGTCTTTCGAATTTTATTCACTATGACTGCAATATCTCTACGTAATGAATTTCTTACGTGGTAAGTCAAGACGAAAGACAAAAAAAAAGTTGGAAATAGAAATAAACATTTCCTATAGCACATGCTTTCTACTTCAGTATACGTTCTTGAACGTTGAAATATATTTCCTCGTATATAGAAAAATAGTATATTTCTACGTAATGCGTTCACGTGAATTTATCAGAATACTCATGATTTAAAATTCTCAATTCTCTCATACATGGTATCGTTATTTTAACATGATGAAACAAATTACCTTTTTCAAGCTTCTTATCGTCGAAATACGGTGAATTCTCCTCTCCGTCCAACACGAAAAATTGCGGTGCGTTCAGATCGGCGGTCGGCAGCAAAAAAGATAAATTTTCGGAGTGGTGTTTTGCGCTAGTGCTGATATTTTCAAGGGTGAGTTTTGATTGGTTGTCGTTCCATTCCACGCGAATGCGTTCAGAAACTTTAATAAATTCTCGCAAGGGATACCATTTACTGCTGGCGCGATCTCTTGCAATTCGGTAACTATAATTGCATCTGTCCTGTCTTGACGTTCTCGGGTGCTTCTCAAAAATCAATGGAACCGACATATGGGCGGTTACAATAATGACAGCTTCATGATTCTGTGACCTTAAGGCCAAATGAATCAACTTTACGATTTAAAGAAACTTTCAAAATCACAAACGATACAATCAAGACATGTTTAATTTAGTAACATACAAGAATTTTCATTTTAATTTGGTTCTAACAAATCTGCACACAGAGTTAGAAAATATAAATATAGTTTATATATGCTAAGTATTTTATTCATTCGAAAATGTTTTAGCATTATTCTAAATTGGAAGATAATATTGCATGAATTTTGACCATTTCACAGCATTCTTGCGTGCCGAGCTTTACTTAAATCATTTTCACTTTAAAGAATCATTTGAATCTCACCTTCAGAAAAACACTATTCATTAACTACGGAGGGCAAAAAAACATTTTCAGAATGATAAAAATATTTTAATTCAAATTTCTTTTGGAATAATACATTTCTTTTGTAAAACTTTTCTGTTAACGGATAAGAACGCCAATTGTTTTAAAAGTTAACTTACTAATACGGTTTTTATGTGTGCATTTGAGAAAGAACTTACAGTAGCTTTGTAAAAGAATTTGTGGCTACTAGCTGAATGTAACTTAAAGTGACAGACACTTGTAACGAAGGGATTTTCTATAGTCAGTTTGTTCTTTTTTAAGCTGTTTTTTCTGTTCCCTTTATCTGCAGAAATTCTGAGGATCATAATTTCACCAACATAAGGAGAATATTTATTAGATAAGGATTGGAAGGGTTCCAATTGTAAGTCAAACAAAACGAGCTATTTCCAATTACATTTTTTAAACACGTTTACATTTTTCGTAATTTATTCATCATAGTTGATAGGAACATTTACAATGTCATTTTCAAATTTTTGAATCAGTAATATCCCCTGAAAATAGAGTTAAGAAGTACGGTATTATATGAGCGCGACTGAATTTGCCTACAATATGGCGGAGAGTGCAAAGTTCAATTTGTTACGCTAATGCTCACCTCTCATCATAGGAGTGGTCCTCCTGCGTGGACTCCACACATCTATGTATTCTACCAGGGAGCACAAGTCCCGGTGTTGGTCCCTACGCATTTGCTCTTATCAGCACCCCCCGACGATGCACAAGTACGTCGCCAGGCTGGCATCCGGAACGCAGTTTGTCCCCACGACAACCCCATTCACTGCCTGGGTTGAGCCGCCCTGCCAGCTTAGAGCTCCTAGCTATCCAGGCTAGTACCGGAGTCAAACAAAGCGCCACTCACATGCGCCGGGAACAAGTTCCTTTCTCTTTGCCCAGAGTATCGGGTCACTGCCACGACGAAGCCGAGAGCCCAACTGGGGGCTAACTACGGTTCGGGCGACTCGGAGCCCCCATTCCATCTCCTCACTGCCTGTATCTTTAGGCTAACGACGTGAGTATTGCCAGAACCTGAGCAACCTGACGGTAGGTATCAGTTTCCCGCCGTACTTTTTCTATGTGGGTTCTAGAGCATTTCGAAGAATCTCCTTCACCCAATCCTGCCCAAAGGTCGATGCACCAGGGGCCTAACTGGTGACTGGCAAGCCCCGCAGCCAGGAGCTTAACATCGCCTATTCACAGCCTCCACCTTGAGGCAAACGACGTGAGTGCCGCCGCGAAACTCAGGGTCCAGGTGGTTGTCTGCAACTCTCCCCCAGAGATCTCGACAACCTACGTCACCATAGGAGGGACCATAGGAGTAGTGGGCCTTGCTAGCCGGCACTGTCCATCATCGTGTGTCGAGGCCATGTGGCGAATAGTGATTCTTCTTGAAGACGCCCGGTTCCACGACGAGTAGTCAGTGTGACGTAACAAGACAATTTTTAAGTTGTCAACACATGCAGAGTGGTTGAATTCTGCAAAGCTCAATAATATACAGAAAGTACAGTTCTGCGAGAAGTAATTTGACAAAATATGAATACGAGATTGGCTTAAACACTCGATTTTGTCAGATATTTATGAAATTTATTAAAATACATGTCGAAGAGGTACGCTATCTAAAGTGTAAGTACAGGAAAAATACAGTAAAAATATTGTGCTGATAAATAATTCAGGCAGTTAGTTGAATAATTTCATGTGTTTTATTGTTAAATTGTCTATAATCATTTTCACGTCGTGAAGGCACAATGGGCTCTTATGGACAATGCTATTCTTATAGAAGAACCTCTTGAACTGTTGCCAAATCGTTTGTTGCAAACGTAGAAAAAAAACATAGTCTTGTAGAGAAAATGACGTGGAATACGATAATAATAATAAAAATGTGGCATTAATATGCTTTTTATATATAATACAGAAAACGCTGGATTTCTGCGGATATGACTTTTTAAACACCTTTTTATTCAGACCGTTAAAACATCCAAATATTGGAGGAGTTATTTTGGAAAAATCGATTCAATATTTCAGTTACTTGGGCTAGGGGAAACGCTTTTATTTTATCAATCTCAAAATGTAAAAAGGAATCTATTAAAACAATTAATTATCAATGATTATATTTGAATTTCTAATTTGTGTTTTAAAATACATCATTGTTGGGGTATTTTCGTTCTTGAATTCCAATTAAAAACGTCCAGCGACAAAGTTTTGAATAAAAGAATGAGATTAATTTTTGTCTTCACCCGTAGCTCTTCTGATGTATTGCTTTGTGTATTTGATGTTGTTTTAAAGTGGAGCCGCGTGCGACGTCAAGCTCGACGGGACACGCAACGAAAAGACAAGACACAGACGCAGTAAAAAGCACGTTCAAAATATTCGGGAACATTAAAAAACGGAGTCAATCGTTTGAATGAATTTTGTAGAGTATCTGGCATAAGCAGTCATTCCTTCTTTAGAATGAAAACGGAAAATGAGAATGAAGAAATACCATCTCGAGAAAAATAGCGACAGCTTAGAAATGAGAAAAGGAACATACTGTTCTATGACGAAAGTAAGATAAACGTTGTTCATAGTGTTTCGTTTATTGCGTAATTAATTCATCAATATTTAATGGCACAATTAACGATTTTAATTTTAATTCATAAGAGAATTTATAAAAAGGTCTCTTGGTTTCAATATTTATGGTAATAAAAATATGTGCTATAATAATAAATAATAATAATAACAATAACAACAATAATAATAATATAATAATAATAAATGTGCGAATAAACAATTTGTTTTCAGTAGATGCATGTGTTGCGAAAAGTATCCGTGATTTTGACGATTCTGGAGCGAGCGAACAAGCAAGTGTATTACGGCGACAACAACGCGCGGATTCTCCGTAAGACCCATAAGGCATTCATTCATTTATTCATTCATTCATTGTGCCTTCACAACGTGAAAAGCAGTATAGTTATTTTTTAGAACATTTGGTAGCGAATAAAACACTTATTTCTCCATCACCAACAATCTACAATTCTACGAACTATTCTCTCTAAATGTACGTGCAATTTAGAATCTTATTTATTTAAAATTCATCTGCTTACTCTACTCCAATTATACGGAGAACAATGTATTTTCTTTGAAAGCAGCTCATTGAAGCTCTTCCCGGAAATAATGAGGAACGCTCTGTTAACCGGGTGAGCATCCGTAGCTCATTCGCGCAGCAAAACAATTGAAGTGTCAGCAGCAGACGTCCGTGTGCTCTCGTGACGCCGCGCGATGGCAAAGGGGTTTGGGGGGGAGATGGGCAGGGAGGCAGTAGTTTGGGCGGGTGGACGGGCGGGTGAGCGTACATGAGTGTGTGCGTGGCGGGCGGGCGGGCGGGCGGGCGGGCGGGCGGGCGGGCTTGCGGGCGGGCTTGCGTCCGTGCTTGCGTGCGTGCGTGCGTGCGTGCGTGCGTGCGTGCGTGCCTGCCTGCGTGCGTGCGTGCGGGCCTTGGACAGTCGATTAGGCGGGCAGGCAGGTAGGTGGGTTGATTGATTTTTAGTGATTCCCGGTGCGTTAACTGCAGTCATTACTCCCGTATGTGTAGAACATAGTTTTTCTTCAGGAGGTGGTGGTGGTCCTTCCCCGCCGGATGGCAAGATCCAGCGTCGACTTACCGTCGGCTAGCGGTGTTTTCCCCTTAACCAGGTATCCCCCACCAGTGGGGCACCACCTCAGCGGGACAAGTTCCTAGTCCCCGACTGGTCTCCATGCATAAGATATAGTGCAGTGCGTGTTAATGTGAATGTTTGTAAGTAAAGGGGTGTGGATAGGGCAAGGAAGAAGAATGAAAGATCGCGTGCGTTCCGTGGCCCCTTTGTTAGGGCACGGTTCCGGTATTCGCCTGGTGTTGATCGGAGAAACCACGGAAAATACCGATCAGTGCAGCCAACAGCTAGAATTCTCCTCCAGACTCTCCTGCGACCTAGCTGACAAGCTAATGTCGAAAAACCTGTCGCCGTCGGGACTCGAAACTAGAACCTCCCGGACAGATACTTCTGTGACATCAGTTGAGCGACATCAGTTGAGCGACATCAGTTGAGCGACAGTATGTCAGTGACATCATTTCAGTGACAGTCTCCCTGTAATGGAGGTAGGCAAGCGGGAAGGTAGGTCGACGGGCAGTCAGTCGATCAGGCGCGCAAGCGAGGACTAGAGCAGTTGGGGAAGTATATGGGCGGGCGAGCGGGCGGGCGGGCAGTGACGGCCGCGCGTGAAGAGCGGGTGCATTACACGGCAGCGGCCGCGTCCGACGCCGGTGTAACTCGGGATTACGCGCGGTTATAAATCAGTGACGCGTGCGGCAAGAGGGGGGAGGCGGCGGCAGCGGCGGGTGTCGCTGTCACGGAATCAGCCCTGTAATCAGGATGCTCGCGTACCTGATCCTCTCCGCTCCCCTCCGCCGCGCGAACACGCGCCGGCCTCGCGCCGCGTCGCACCGCGCCGCGCCGCCCGCGTTCCACGCGGCCCACCTGACCCTTCAGAGACTTCGCGTCCGGCCACGACGCCTCACTCAAGGGGGGGGGGTCGTGGCAGAGGACTAGAGCGTGTATGCAATGGTTCAGGCGCTAAACCATCATTGCTGCAGACATTATTAACACACTAGAATATAGTAGAATAGGCATTGCCTATTCTAGTACTGATCATTTGTATTAGTAGATACAGAAAGCGGCAGCGATAGTGTAACGGTTAGTGAATCGAGCTGTTATACCCAAGTTCGCGGGTTCAAACCCGATCGAAGCCAAAAAATACTTCGTAAGCCTTCTTTCGTTGGGGAAGTAAAGCCGGCTGTCCCATGTTAGTAGATTTACTGCATGTAAAAGATCCTCAAGCTGAAATGAAGCCTCTGAGCTAAATTCAAATCGCCTGTTTCATCGCCCAAGTAATACCTTCTTTCTCCCCTTAGGTGAAAGGAGCGTAACGAAATTTGCGTGGTCAGACAGAAGAGGAGGACTCATGGTCTGAGTCTCACTACGTAAAATATAGGCATTCATTCATTCAGAAACAAAAAGGGTTTTATGGCGTTTTATAACATCTTCAGAAGGTCAATGCCCAAAATGTACAAATCAGATGATTAAAAGTCAATAACTTTGATTTTTGATTTTGATTTATTTCGTCAAAGAATATCAGAAAGTGTGTGTGACCTATGGGGGGATGTACAATCTGCTCACGCTTTGTTGAGCTCCAGCATCTTGTCCCAACATTTTAACTATAAATAATTGATGAATAAAAGTTTCAAAAAAAGGCAAGTTAGCATCTTTTGAAAACTAGACATTTTTACTCCTAAGTTATACAAAACCTATTTTCATTGGTAAACGAAATGCAAAATTGTGAACTTGAGTGTTGAATTCAACCTCTCCCTACCCAAAAATTTCTATGTCTTTAGGTAAAAACTACACTCACCAGTGTTCACATAACCGTCACAGCTGAGCATCTCTAACTAGCATTTTGAAACCAGCCGCAACGCTAACAAAGGCAAAGTTGAGGATTAAATGAAGGGTTAAACACATGGATGAGTAGGGCAGTTGAAGGGAAGCGCGTGCCCTTTCGTCCTTCTCCACACGCACCGAGCTTCGGATCACCGCCAATCGCTTTTTGTGTGGATGATCCAATCGCGTCCGCTAAACTGTGCAGCGCCCGGACACCGCCTGGTCCCTTATCTTCACTCGCATGTCTGTATCGTCCTCTCGCTCACTTACTTCTGCGTAATCTATCAGCCTTTAGAGAGCTATCTCTCCCTCCATGTGGTCGTTACCATCCCGCGCACGCCCATAGCTGCTTTGTATCTCCGATTTCCCGCTTTCACTTCGGCCTTCTTTCTGCCGTCCCCTCACTGCTATCCACCCTTTCTCCCACCTCCCTCTCCAGGGAGGGCAACTCTCAGGTCTTCTCCTGCCCTAAACTCAACACTCCCCTACTGTTTGGAGGCGCATCGCATATTCCAGTGGCATCTTTTTGATCAACCCCTGGGAGGGGCGATTTGTTGGTGAGCCGTTGGCTTCTTTGTGCTCAACCGCTGGGAGGAGCAATTTGTTGGTGAGCCACTGGCGTCTTTGTGCTCAACCGCTGGGGGGGCATTTGTTGGTGAGCCATGGCTTCTTTGTGCTCAACCGCTGGGAGGAGCAATTTGTTGGTGAGCCACTGGCTTCTTTGTGCTCAACTGCTGGGAGGAGCAATTTGTTGGTGAGCCACTGGCGTCTTTGTGCTCGACCGCTGGGAGGAGCAATTTGTTGGTGAGCCACTGGCTTCTTTGTACTCAACCGCTGGGAGGAGTGATTTGTTGGTGAGCCGTTGTGCTCAGTAGTGGAATCGGATGATCGCGTCAATTTCGACCCAGAGATACGAGGCGACCGATTGGCCGGCTGGGGCCGAACAGGTAATGCGACTCACTCCGGATGGTAATCCGCTTTACGACTGTTTTGACAGCGTTGCTCCCCGAAAGACACATTTGCGTCGATACGTGCACGCGTGAACGCAATATGCGACGGGTTTGCTCCGCACATGGTACTGGGCTTTGTGAGATAATTTTTCGTATTTCACTTGCGTGGGGCCCATTGAGTTGGAGAACAGAAGGGTTTCAGATAAAAGTGATCTGTTCTGACTCGCGGTACTGCTGATTAGAGAGCGACATAATACGCATTGAAAATGGGCACGTGCGTAGCACTGTGAAATATTATAATCGGCGGAACAACATAATGGTAGTTTTGATGTGCTCCATCGGTTAAACAATAGGGGAGACCAAAGAATTTTAAAAATCAGCTTTTATGGTCACATACTTTAATTCATTAATTTAAAACTTTAAACTCTTCAAAAGCTAAAATAAGAGTTGGAAATCGCTGGTGTAGAAAAAAGTTAGAACACATGTCTCCTGGTCCAGTAGAATTAATGTTTATAATTATGATCAATTTCTGGAATCTATATCAGATTACACCTTATTATTCTTGCAGTCGTGGGTTTTATAAAAGCAAATGCTTTTATGTTACCTTGAAGCCTTGATTACGTTTAAGAGAAAACTTCATACTGCTTGTATTTTACATAATTGGGTAACACAGGAACAAATAGACGAATATTTTTTACAACATGGTAGTTGCGATGAAGTTGTATACAAACATCTGTTATGTCATGATGTAATTAGTATTCAATAATTATACGTTAAATTTGCAATACTCTTTATATGAAGAAAAATACCTGAATTAATCTTCCAGCGGATGGGTGGAAGTAAATTTTACAAGTCAGATTTTTTTGGATTTGCTGTCAACTCATTGTTGGCAAAGACTTCTGCGTTCTTGGTATACTTTGCACATATGTTTATACTTCGGTTTTTAAAACATGGTGCCTGAGGGGCTGTCTTCACAAAAGAATACGGCACAATTTTCGCGTCTTTCTCGGTCATGCCGCTAGACGTTGCATGATCTACAGCACTACTTGATACGGTCGCGATCATGCAGTATCTAGCGGCACGACCGAGAAAGATGCAAAAAATCATGACATTTTCCATCATGAAGACAGGCCCTCACGCGCCATGTTATAAAAACCGAAGTATAGTAATTCATTCCTACAGCCTCTGTTTAATTTGCACGCGATATTCAATTTATAACACTCTTTGCGGGTAAGTGTAAACTCGTAAACTCTACATTGTGCGCTTGCTGTTGCTCTAAAATTATATTATAATCTAATTTGGCCTAATCGAAATTTTGTGTAAAATGTCCAGAGAAAGAATTGATGTGAATAAAAGTCAGAATATTCTAAAAGAGCTGTCGCGAGGAAGGAGGAAGGAAAAACATGGGATAGTGATAGTGAACTATTCCCCGACGATAATTGAAAACAGACGAGCATCAGCACGATACTGGATCGGAATAAAAGCTTCGTGATACTAAATACGAATGTCTATTAACCGATATGTTTTATGGTAGTAAATACTAATGCTCAGAATGGCGTGACAGTTTGGAGCAGTTTAAATGTTATGGGTTATGGAGCAGTTTAAAACATACAAGCACTTATTATGGGGAAAGTACAACCTGTTTTTTAGAAGATTGAAGCAACTAAAATGCGTTATGCGTGGCATAATGCAGGTTCAGTGATGATCAATAGCTCATTCAATTTCTTTCGGCAAGATATAGATTGACGCCATTGTTAGCCTGTTTCCTCTAGTCTTTTCTGGAAGAATTCTACAAAAACACGTGCTTTTAATCATATCAGTACACCTACATACGTGAAATGTGAATTACTTTACTCCTTTCTGGCAAAACATAAATAGTTTCCTCCTGATTCATCAGCTTAAAGATAATAAAACTTACTTCTGAAACATATTAAAAATTAAAAACAAACATTTTAATCCATTACTTTTGCAAGTAACTTTTTATGACCGATAATGGACGACCGGAGCATCTGTAATACGTTTTAATTTAATTTTTATTATGAATTTAAAAAGCACAAAAAACATTTTAACACCAAAAGTACCCAACACATACGCTACAGTAATCAACAAATATATTAATTCGATTATGATTATGTCGTTTCAGAAATAAAACTTTCATTAATCAGCGTAAAGGTCAGCCAGTGAATGTCTCCAAACCGGACGCATAATGAGTTTTCGAGTTAAAAATAGAGAGCGATGGCAGGCCGGATTATAGTGAATAATGTACTCGAGAGACGCCGTGAGGAGGGCGATGGCATGGGACATTAGTTCGCGAGCAGCCATGTGTCTCGTAGCGGGTGGGCGGGGGAGAGGCGCTGTGGGGGCGTGCCGGGGCGGTGTGCAGGCAGGGCGGGCCGGGCAGTGGGCGGGGCGGGGCAAGGGAGGAGGCGGGCGGGGCAGAGCGGGGCGGGGAAAGGGTGGGGCGGGCGGGAGGGGCGGGGCGGGGCGGGGCGGGCGGGCGGACGGGCGGGCGGGACGGGCGGGCGGACAGGGCGGGCGCGGGGCGGGCGCGGGGTCGGGCAGCGGCGGGGCACGGCAGGGGCAGGGCACGCGGGCCGGGCGGGGGCGAGGTGTTGCGGGGCGGGCGTGCCGGGGCAGTGGGCGGGGCGGGGCAAGGGAGAGGGGCGCGGCGGGACAGAGGGCGGGGCGGGGGCTAGGGCGAGGCGGGCGGGGCGAGGACGGGGCGGGCGGGGCGGGGCGGGGGCGGGGCGGGCGGGCGCGGGGCGGGGCGGGCGCGGGGCGGGCGCGGGGCAGCGGCGGGCACGGCGGGCCGGGTGGGGCACGGTGGGGCCGGGCGGGGCGGGTCGAGGTGTGAGCGGGGGAGGGGCGGGGCGGGCGGAGGGCGGGGTTGGGGCGTGGCGGGGGCAGGGCGGGGCGGGGTCGAGGCGTGGCGGGGGCGTGGCGGGGAGGGGGTAACGCCGTGCGTTGGACGCCGTGGGTTGTCTTCGCGGCCCCTCCCCCGCCCGAGGGCTGATTGCGCCTTCTATTAGTGAACGTCCACGCGCGCCGCCTGATTGCTTCGTCCGTTGTTAGCGCGCGAGGTGAGGCAGGTGCGCCTGCGACGCCTGAGAACGCAGCAATGGAAACGGAAGGGCAGGTGCGCGGGGGCGAACAATGCGGAACGTAGAGAGAATACCAAGTGCGAGAGAATACCAGCTAACGATACGTTGGAGGCGCTCTGATGAAGAACAAGATGACTATCCCTTTTTTAAAAGAATGTAAAATTGTCTCAGAAATGACAACTGTTATATAGCATTGTCTAAAAAGAAGCTGTGACAATTAATTGTAGGACCAAAGATAGGATACCTATAGAAAACATGAACAAGCTGGTTTATTCTGTACCACGTAGGGGTTGTGACAAAAGTATTGAACAAACAGGAAAATATCTCAAGAAAAACGTGTATTATCTGGAATTTTTACTGGAAGTATGTTTGTTTGCCTCGTATATTTTCCCTCCTCGTAACTCTGTACCAAGAGCGGACATGTGTGGTGGGGTAGTGCTCCTTGCAAATATGCCGCATATCACGAGTGGTTTAACACTAAGCTTATGTAGCCCCTATTCTTTGTTGCAAAGTATTGTTCTTATATTGAATTATTTCCTTCCATGATTTGATTGTTTTGATTATCACAATAATTGTTTAAGAAAGAATAGGCATGAATACTTTAATTAACACATTATTATATTTATTTTAATTAACACATTATTGTTTTTAATACTGTGCGTTATAGTTGTGATTATATTTATTGAAAACCTCAAAAGTTCCGATTCCCCACAAAGCATTCTTTCTCGTGGGAACTGCTTCACACCCCAAGGCTACTGTTGAGATGCAGTTTGCGTTCAGCAATCACTTTCTTGTCTAAGACAGTTCTGACCGATCCACGGTTGAAAAGAAAAAAATAACATGCTCTTGTAAACAATCATGGACTTTGAAGACAAATGTATCTTCATTAATTTTCCAATAAATATTATAATTTCGAAAGAAGCATTTAAATTCTTTTTAGACATGGACATTTTCAGATCACTTCCAAACTTGTTTCAATTTTTATCTCTAACAAATAGATTAATCATGTTCATAAAAGTGACACAGCTAGAGCAGTCCGGGGGCTGAATTAGTGAAACCATGTGGTAAGTTTTAAACCTTAACCCGTAAGTTTAATCCGTGTGTGGGACATTCACGCCACACTAACTAGTTATCAACAAAACTAAGATAGGGCCCAAACATCCGCGCACAAAAACAGTGTCTATCTCTGTCACAGCTCGCAATTCACGCCTGGACGACGATTCTGGAAACTTGTAATGTCCTTTAAAGCTTAATTAATTACAAAGATTTTCGTGCCCAGGCAATTGTCATGCACTTCTTTTTAAAAATCTAAATTGCTGAGTGAACTGCAGTATGTTTATCAATACAATAAGAATTAAAATTAAATTTACTGTATTCGTTTCCTTAATAAAACTTTCTTTTTAAAATTGTGGACTGTAGATGACAATAACTGCCATAGTATAAAATAATTAGAACAACTGTTCAAAAGCTTCATAAATTTGGGAGTATTTGAGAATATTATAATGTGGTATATAGTAATATTACGACCTTTTTGTTTAATATCGGTAATCAGTTATGGGTCATAAAATAAACACTTTTGTTATTTTATGTCGCCTATAAATGAATTTTCCACGTTTCAGGAACTCACTTTCTTTCCATCATCAAGTGTATACTTTGTATAATTTTCATTATATATCCAATGCTATGTTGTTGCTTACTTCCATTTTTATTCGACAGGAATGTGTTTTGAGAGACCGTTTTTTTTAGTCACGTCATGTTGTACACTGCTTGACGTTTAAATAAAGATAGATATTAAAATAGGGTCAAGTACAATTTTTCAAAAATTTTAATCCTTTTCGCCGTAATTTTGCGTGAAAATACGGGCGAGAATGTACATGGTGTTTTAGCACCACTAGTTAATAATAATCTGATGTCTGCATCGAAGAAGGCTGGCAGCCCCTGAGAAATGAGCGTCGTTTAAAACGCGACGTCTGAGGGGAGGCGCCGGACGCGAGCTGCGTGGGCGGGGGCTCCTCCCATTGGTCGGCCGCGCGAGGGGAGGGGCGTGGCCCGTATGGGACAGAGGCCCGCCACCAGCCACCCGCTGCTCCCCGCCCGGGATTATTTGTGACTGCGCCAAATTGCCTGCTGATTACATGTTTGTGTCAATTCGCCAACCAAAACCGGATGGTTGGGGTTGCGGTGAGTCGAACGCAGACCCTCATCAAATTGTTTGTGGTGATTGCCTCAAGCTTCGTGAACAAGTGGGTAGTCCGGACGTGTGGTTTCTTCAAGTGTGGGATAAGTGTTGTGACAATACAATTTAAAAACTAGTGACGCTAAAACAGCACGTATTTTAAAGCATAATTACGCGAAAAGTGCTCAAATTTTCGAAAAATTGTACTTGACCATATTTAAAAATCTATATTTAAGGATCAGATTATATTAAGGAAAAAATGTGTATCATTAATATTTTAGTTGTAGGAAAACTCCGAAAAATGTTTGAACTTTTACAATTTTCGAAAAATCTGGGTTTTTAACGAAAATGAGACCTGCACTATTCTCTTGAACGTTTTTTACACTATCCAACAACAACATTTAATGAAAACAATAGAGCCATTTTTTGAAAATTTTGAAAATGCCCAGGGGCTTCGTGCAAAGTACCCCATAAAATTAAAATATCGGTTTCAAATTAAAGCGACTGTGACATCAGCCAGATCGATTGAAAAAATCGGTTTTGGAGAACATCAGCTGAAGCCCCAAGCATTGTTCACAGACAGAGAGACAAAAAGACGTTTTGGCCTCATTCGATTTTTCGGTATTAAGAACCCACAAAACATGTATTCTGGCTATACCGCGTGTTAGAAGAGAGTTTTTTAAATTTAGCAACTGAATTTATCCATTCTTTCATTACCAAGGCCCTGTAATAAGAGTTTTTCTTCAGAAAATTCCCTGTTTTTTCGCGTAGTATTACGAGCTTTCTCTCTACTCCGTAGCGAGAAATTAAAAAAACACAACCTTATGCTCAATGTGTCTGGTCTTTCATTACCTTCGGAAAATTAATTCGGGGAGTAGTTGTAGGCATTAAATTGTCACTCAATAGCGCAATGTCTTCCATTGAAGTTTTGGAAAATGGCCACACCATAAACGAGAGTTAATTATTTTTCTGTTCTCCGAGTCTAAATTAGTGTTTCTTATCTTACCGAAAAGGACAGCTCCCTATTTTTTGCCTTTCTTTCGATCGTCATCCTGTGAAAATTTCTCTCATAGCACTGTATACGTGTCTCATCAGCTGGTCGGGAAATTTTGACAATGAATTATATTATTCATAAATTAATTTTTTGATTTGTGAGTTTGCATTTATACGCATATTAAATACGCAAATAAATGTTCAACGTAATTTTGCTGTCATGATGTGTTGAGTGGATGAATGAGACCCCGATAAATCGTGACGAAAAACTGAGTTCATTGCTTCAAAATATCTTCGCCCTTTTAGCTCTCGGTGAAAGAGAATTTTGCGCAAAATGATCTGTCTGTAGTATTCTTAACTTAAAGCCCTCATCTTTGATCTCACAATAATTCTGCTACAACATTGGTATATTTGATTGGTACAGAAAGAACTCTCATAAATAGTCGTCGGATGTTTAGGCACTAAAAAGTCGTCTTTTAGGCGTCTAAAAAGGCACTGAAAATGCCAAGAATAAGGAGAAAAAAGACACTGTCATAAGTTACATACACAATAAAATGAAAAATTGTAATTTTTATCTATATTATTTTGTAAACTGAAATGCACAAAACAAGTTCGTACATTTTATTGTAAACTAGATTTACATATTTACATATCTTCTACATTTTATTCTTAATACTTGTAGTACATAAAAATAATAAGACAAAAAAGTTCTACAAAAGGTATTTATGCAAAAAAGGCATTTATGCTAAAATAAGCCAAAATAAGCATTATAAAAAATCGTCATATGTCATCATTTGTCATGATTTGTGATAACATATTATCAGCCTTTAAATAAGCTCGCTGGAATAAAATACGCATTTCCCTAAACATCGGATGTCCATTCCTGACAATTCACATTTGGAGAGAACAGTTCTCGGTCCCGTCAACATTCATCATGAAATATAGAAAATTGCTAATAGAAACATATATTCTCCAACATTGAATATTAACCAAAATCGTAGAGGAAGAGGAAGATAACAAAACACATTATAAGAAATGCGACACGGAAGATTAAGTCCTGAGATAATAAGAAACAAGAAATAATAACGAAATTTTAGAAAAAGAAAATATACGTACTTAGTATAGTACTAGTAGCCTGTAGCGCCAAACATATTTTTGAATACAACCAGCCAAAATGATTTTCGAAATAGTGGCACGCACACTGCTAAAAGAACAATATAAATAGTTTCGTATAACACTTCAATAAATTAAATATTTCCACAAATACTTCTTGAATAAAAACTGCAAAAAATGGTATGTATAACTATACATATGTATATATTCAGGTGTCAATTTATTGGTCTGTATCCTTGGCTTGGTTATCAGCTATGGCTAGTTTGGGAAATTAATGTCTCTTCCTTTTTTTTCCAAAAAGGAAACGCTCTTGATATCCCAAGTACAATTCTCATAAAGTCCAATGGTAATCATCGTTCTTACTTTGGAAGCACCTAGCACTGAAAACGTGATATCAGAATGTATCTACGTTCACAATTTAGAAAAATATTACAGTAGCTACCACGCGCCGAAATGTGTTCACCAGCATCTGCATTGTAAATGGCATGCGAATCACCCCGCCGCGCCGGCACTGCGGCTCCAAATGTGAAGTTCAGCGCAAAACAGAAGGACACATCGGCTTAGAATATCTGCTCTTCGAATAGCGTAAACTTTAGCATTTCGTCTTGATACATCGCTTAGGAAATTACATTCTAAACGTACAAGAAAACTGTACTATTGCAGATAAACCGCAGTATCGGTTTTGGTGGTTGTCGTGACCGGCCGCACAGTTTTGAATGTGCCGCCACAGTAGGGCGTTACCGCCCCTGGCGGCAGCGGCCAGCGACAAGCGCAGGCCAGCGAGGCTCGACGGTGTGCGGCCGCCACGCCTGAGCGAGCGGGGCGAGGCCCAACCCCCGCCCCCTACTACGCCTGCCAGTCAGCGGGCCTACGGCCCGGGGAAAATATAAGCCGGCCGTGGCCCGGAGAGAGGACAGAGAGTGAGCGGCGGAGTAAGAGTGACGAGTTGGTGATACGAGATAGTACGGTGTGAAGATTGCGATTACGACGACAGTGCTGCGACAACGGACTTCCCTTTACGGAGATTTGGCGACTCTGCAATATTGTGGTGCATCTTCTGGTTACGACAACTCGGCTACGTTTCACTGTACATTCTCCTGGATATTCGACACTATAGCTCTGTACCTGTTTTCGATCAATAAATTTCTTATTGAATTTTGTGTGTGTTGAATTTGGACACATCAGTGGTGTATGTCTTTGTTGGTTCAAGACTTTTTGCACTTCTCAATTTCGTTGAGATTTGTGTTCCAAAATTTGATAATCTTAATATTAGTGAATTTATGAATGTTTACATTGGTCAAGACAAATCTCAGAACGTAAATTTTAAACGTACATTCCGAATTTAAAAAAGCATACTAAACTGTTAATATGCGTTTCCGATGAATGAAATAAAAGCACAGCTAACTATTACTGAAAATGTTCTGAATTGATTACTACAGAAACTTTGTGACTTAACTTACCCATTTTGTAACTGAGCAACAGTGTTATTTTATTGGTGAACCGCCAGATGCTCGAGCAACGCTTCCTGTCTCTACAAGTCGGTTGAAAGCGCTGCGTATTGGCTACGCAGAAGGCACGCGACGGACTGGGAATCGTTCCCAAGAAGCACGACAAGCTTCGTCGCCAAGGCCAAGGCATTCGCGGAAGAGTAAGAGCATGTCTCCATATTCTGGAAGCGTGATCCCGGTATGCTCCTTCATGTTTCACTTGCCCTACCGTCTAGCTGCAGGAAACTGTAATGACAAATACTAGGGAGATTGCCCTATCGGCGACCAAGCGTACTACCCTACAAGCGCCACTGCTCAAATTCGCTGAGCTTGCGTCTGCGTCATACTCTGAGGTGACTTGAACTCGAGAATGTACAGCATTGGTCGCAATTCATGTCCAAATTCATACGCTCCTGTTTCTATCAATAGGGAATGATCTTTCCTAATAGTGGTAGAGGAATGTTGTCTGACAATAACGTTATTTACTAACGTCTTCAAGGAAGTAGACCGATAAATTGACATCTTGATACGCCGACCTTTACACCACTGAAGCCGGTAATTATGTTAGTATCAACGTCACAGAACGACGATCCTGCTCCTCGGTTTACCACGCTCCCTTTAGCAGCAGCCATTTCCTGGGGGAGCTTTAGCGGCGCTCCCTCTGGTATCCCGACTCAGGGGGAGGGGAGGTGTCATCTATCCCATGGGACCTGGCGCCTACACGGGAGCTAATGGCCTCCTACCCCAACCCCATAAGCTAATTGCCCCCCCCCCCACGTGGGTCGACCCGAACGATCCGCCACTGAAAATTATCGCGGGCAATGTGACGTGATGTGATTGTGAGGGACAATAATAACTGTCTCATCATACGAGTTAGATATTTCTTAACTGTATTCTGCTTAACCGTTTAGATTCACTAAAATATCGTTAAAGCGTGGGGAAAAATCTAAAAGATAATGCTATTTAAAGCTATTTATTAAAGCACACTTAGCGAAGTTTTTTTTAATATATCATTTGCGATGAAAATAAGAAAATGTATTTCGCCATTTGGTTTTATTATTATTATTATTATTATTATTATTATTATAATGATGACGCAAATTCCCAAAAATCCGTCAAGAATTATTACAATAAAAATGGGTAGGCGAAATAAGAAGGATCTTCAGAAATGGAATGAGTGAACAACACATTATTATAACAGTAATGGAGTGTCTTCAATTTAAAAAAGGGAGCCCATATTTTGTACAAAAATCATTTCTTTTCACCATATTTTAAAAACTAAAATAAAAATATTCCAAAGAGACCTTTTTTGATATTTCAGGAAGTCAAAAAACTTATCGGATTTATGACTGAGTTAAGATTTGTCAGTAAAGTAAATGATAAACGGTTTTAAAAAAATCAAGAGTCCCTGCAGCTCTTATGTGGATTGTAGAGATGGGAGATTTTTAGAGGTCACAAATAGTTGTTTACCTTTATCAATCAGTTGTATTCGTACTTTGCTCTTTGAGTTTCTGAGAAGAGGTCGATAGAAGAGTAGCAAAAATAAAATGCTTTGCCTAGAGGCGCTCTTAGAATACTTTTATTTCTGAGAAAACGCCAGTGAGTCACAAAGATCGTCGACAATTCATAATCAAAAAGCCGAAAACGTTTATTCATATACCGATGGAATTAACTGATTTGCAATATAATTTAAGCGATGAAATATAATTTATTATTATAAAAATCAATAGGTTTAATGTAAAAAATCAATAATAACTCCAAGCTTCTTTAAGCCACTTGCAAGTGAGAATATATCCCCACAGTGAACTTTCGCGAGATAATGCACAATCGCTTTATGTACTGCAGAAGTGATTCTCATGAGCCATTACCCTGTTGTGTGAAACCGTTCTTCCGCGAGGCAATAGGTTCTCACGATTGACGTTGGCACAGAACCCTCAATGGAGTAAAGCTGCCTTTCAACAGAGGGCGTCTCTATTACGATAATGCCGGCTTATCGCCTGTCCAGTGCAATATTGAGATTCGCAGGCCGAACAGAGAAAGGGCGCCTACTAGAGAGCAGACTGCACGAAAGCGAAGCCCCGCGAGGGTAGAAGAGCGCGTGCGGACGCACATAGAGCTCGGTTCAGAGAGCACCTGCGTTAGCAACCGGACCAAGAGCTATACATGGATTCGTAGTTTCCGGGTAAAAGCATGGTTTATTAGTATCTCTAAACTTAGAATTCCACAGAGGCTATAAGCCTGTCGATGACTTTTTTTTGATTACAAGATTCGTAGGATATTGAAAATATTTATATTGTTCATGATGTTTTTTGTTCAAAACTGTAATTATCACAAAGTTTTTTTTATAATTTGATTTTTTATTATTGCAGCATTTTTTCTATAGGTAAGATATCGAACTATTCACTAGAAAACAACCATCAGGAAACATTTTGAAAACATTCGTAGTACTTAAGTCTGAGTATATTTTAGTTTAATATAGTTTAATAATGTAATGTTGTGAAGATATATGGATATTTTTATCTTAAAAATGAATTAGGTTTTGCTATAAAAAATTAATTCGAGGAAGCCTAGTTGCAGAGCCTGAATTTTAATATTTTTTCTTTGAATGAATGCACATTAATATAAAGTTATACCAATTCCTTAATATATAAAAATCGTCAAACATTTCAATAAAATCAATATATAAGCTGCAGATTCCAACGGCCTCCTCCATAATAACGCACGAGACTGTTTATTCCTTGGGATTGCTAAGATTCATGGGAGTTTTGAATTAGCAACATATTATCTGTACAGGAAATGTTTTTAAATTACTCACACAAAACCTGGTTTAACCAATATACGACCAGTTTAGATGGCTTACAGCATCAGCTGACGTCACTGCAGTGCATCTGACCGGTAAGTTCTAGGTTTCCAATGTCGACGGTGGGAGGATTTTCCACATTAGCTAAGTAGCTAAGTCGACATCAGCCGCAGTCTCGAGGAGAATTCTGACAACCAGCTACTCTCAGAGAGTTTTCCGTGGTTTCTCTGGTGAACCCCAGACGAATATCGACCAGTACCCTAACAAATGAGTCACGGCCCGCGCGCGACCTTTCCTTCCTCTTCCTTGTCCTATCATTAGCCCTTACTATCACACTTACACTTACACCCGCTGCACTACCACACATGGAGGACCGGGAGCGGTAGCTCAGTGCATCAACTGATGTCATTGCAGCGCCTCTGACCGGGAAGTCCTAGGTTCCCACTCCCCACGGCGGCAGAATTTTTGGCTCTAGCTTTTCAGCTAGGTCGAATTCAGTCGCTGTCTGGAGGAGAATTCTAGCGGCCGGCTGCTCTGATCGGTGGTTTTCCGTGGTTTCTCCGATCAACACCAGGCGAATGCCGGAGCAGTACCCTACCAAACGGGCCACGGACCGCGCGCGATCTGTCCTTCCCATTCCTTGTCCTATCCTCTCCCCTTACACACACACACACACACACACACACACACACACACTTACACTAACATGCAATACACTACCACATATTCCGGGAGGCCGGATTCGGTGTTGACGTATTTATGCGAAGAAATAAAAGAGATCATCGTCAACATAGTAAGTTCTACTCAGTATTAAGTAACATACTAAGTTGACGAAGATGATCTCTTATTTCTTCGCAATTCCAAACAACTTCTATTATTGTCACACAATTTATAATTACCTTCAAGTAAAGTTGGAATCTTAGCCAATATATTTAAAAAATACGTGGTAAAAACACCAAAAATATTATCCGTCTTTATTCCCCTCGTCTCCATTCGTCTGATCCTGTTTTGCAACATTAGCAGTCGCCTTCTCCGAACTGAATGTTTGAAAATGTTCCCGAATGGATTACTCTACCTATTCCGTGGATTTTTCTATCTACCGTGCTTCCAATACCTCCTGCTCTATAGTGTTTTGCTTTATAAGACGACCCCGACAGATGATTGATCTCGCATGCCCAGCTTATTAGAATCACAGGAGGAATCATATTTCGCAGGTTATAAGGGCGAATTCAATATGAGAGGTTGGTGTATGAATGAGAAACCTAGTTGCTACAAGTCTAGTACATTGCAGTTTTTTCATACTTTTGCGGTTTTATCCTTACGAGAAAGCACAAAACGTATATTTTTATCTTATCTTGTGCATGTACATTTCATACATACCCTATATATTATTAAAATACTTCAACAGAAAATTTGTAAATAATTATATATAATATATTATGTGTTATGTACTATAGGTAATATAAATTATTTAACATATAATACGTAGTGTACAAAAAATAAAAATTGAATACTATAGAAATAAACTTGAATTAGGACTTTCATCTTTGTTGAGATAAACAAAATCGTTTTCTTAGATGTAATTCCTTAGATTTGCAAATTTACCTTCTGTTTCAAACGTTCTCAATATTTATTAAAGGGATGTTAACGCCTGAAAAAGAGGGACATTCTGAAATGGCTAAATATCTTCATTCAAGAAAGAAATTGAAAATATAATATTTGAATATATCAAACAACTAGCTAAGTACCCGGCGTTGCTCGGGCAATTCTTACAGTAAATTATTATACAGGAAGAGGAATTCAATCTTTTCATGCCCTGCGGCGGGACCTACCTCTATCTCTTCCATTGAATCCCTTCTCCAGCCTACTCCCTGCCATGCTCTGCTAGACCACGCCACGATAGCTGTCCTCTCTTGACCCCCATTTGGAAATTTCCGGACTACCTCGCTCACTTTTCCACAAAAATGACATTTTTCTTACTTAAAGTTCCAGCTTCTAAATATTCACTTTATAACTAAAAGCAATAAACAAATCTAAACTACAAAATAAAATACTTGTATACTCACATATATAATTTTTGTGGAGTTTCATATATAATATTCTTATCAATAAATTGTCACGTTGTAAAACTTATCCTATTTTTATATTTTTTCCTCTATTGTATTCATAAAGAAAGTTTTCAAATTGATCTGTCAACTCGTAACCTTGAAGGGACTTACTGTTTTAAGCTGAGCATAACATGCCGAAGTTCATGCACGGGTACGGTAGTAAGTAGATCGGGAGTAATAGTTATAGATGTCATAAAGTAATTAATGAATCATATTTATAAAAATAAATGAAAATACTTGCATCTATTCTGAAACATAATTACCACTTTTTATAAATCTGAAGACGACAAAAAGATATATGTTTAATGTTCTATGTGCTAGTAACATGTTGTATAAAACGTATTTGTTCAGGTAAAAACAATTTATCATACGACTGATACATTAGAAAACTAATGATCCACCAACATTACATTGTGTGTAAATAATAAATCGACAATGCACTGAGCCACATAACAAAACAATATTAGCATCATTGTTTTGTCTCAAGTGACAGATTATGAATCCTGAAATATGAATAACAGAAACCAAGGACTCCCAGATATTATTTGCTTAGACAAAAATATTTTTAGACAAAATAATTTTTGCTAATTTTTTAAGAAAAATATGAATGAACTCATTCATTGGGAGCAATTGATATGCAAAACAACTTTACAGATTTGTCTTAATATGTAAATGATCATTCCAAAATTACTACCACTGCACGGAAGTCCATCATATATTCAAGAAAAACCTTTACGTGTTTACAAAAACATAAATTACTTTCTATTTTTCCAATTTGTATTGGAAATTAATTTTTTCAATTATTTATTGAAAAATATATATGAATTGATTTATTAGGAGCAAGTGACATGCAAAACAACTGCACAGATTATCTTAATATTGTAATGATCGTTGCTTAATTACCAACCACTGCATAAACTTCTTCACATACAGAAGGAGAAAGTACAACTGCAATTAATATGACAAACAACTGTACAGATTAGTCTTACTATGTAAATGATAATTACTAAATTACACACCAATGTTCAAAATACCTTGCATATTAACGAAAAAATGACTGGATATACTGAAAACATATACATATTTTCCATTTTACCATTTTGAACCTAAGAACTGTGTAAATAGTCAAATTTAGTCCTAATGAACAGCTGCCCTGCTACTTAGAAAATTATTCACATTTCTCCCCTTCTTGCAGTATTATTTTTAATGGGGCGAGTGAGTACTTCAGCAAGTCGATCTTCCCTCTGAGTAGCAGATTCAAAATTTTAGTAGACTGCCCACTCTTGGCATTTATAATCTGTTTTGACAGTCGTGACACTCGTTTCGTCAAACAATTCAGTTGTCACAAATTTATATAAAAGAAGACGTTGTTTAGATTGTGTACGATATCTATATATTGTACATTGTACATTACTATATATTCTGTATTGTACATTATTGTACTTTTTATTCTCTCAACCTACCTCAATTAATAAACAAACTCCCAATAATTTCTTGCCACTTTGTATGTAACACGGACAAAGAGCAATGCATGAACATAGACATTCTTTACCACTTCAGTTACAGCTTTCTTTCAAATGTTCACACAGGGACATTACATAACCTTACATTACTTCAATGATTATCGTAATAATAGTGAACATTGATGAAATCAGTAGTAGATCTCAGACGTCATCCTCTGGTGGCGCGCAGATACACTATTGGCATTGATGCCCTCTTGAATCTGTGATGTAGAGCTAGGCGAAAACGTTCAGAAAAGTATTTATTTTGAAAATATTACTGTTTATATACTGTATATTACTGTTTATCTTTGTAAATCATAACCTATAGTACTCCGGAACTTTAAAGGACGCTAGTACAGAAGTTGAATCGGCATTGGTTCAGTAGATTCAGAGATTACCGCGCTGCAAGACAACTCACTTCTGTCTTTATATATTAGTATAGATATAGATTCTTTTATAGGTTATATTCACGATAAAACAAGCACATGTTATGTTGTCACAAAAAATTTTCCCAAGTATTGAAAGTTATTTTTTAGATATAATTTTTATCTTCTCCATCTGGAAGGGGAGAATGCCTGCGTGTATTTAGAATCAAAACATTATACGCAAAATAAAACCTTTAGTTTAGTTTATTTCCATGAATGCATTGCAGCTTTTGTAATGATATGTTTTATGATGTGCCCGCGGACATTCAAAAAACCTCCAATACTTTTGTCGTTAACGGAACTAATTACTCAGCACATTTTTGAACTAGTATCCAAGTACGAAAATATACCGAATGATTATTTTCTGTTCATAAAATATGAATATATTGTGACATACCAATATGTGGGACGTTGTATTGCGTCACATTTATTGTAAACAGGGTGAATGGTAAGGATAGACATATGTAAATATAGCGGCCAAGCAACGGTAGACGAGTTGTCGTCAAGGTCAACGAACTTCATTGCTTTGAACCATGGGGCGCGGCTAGTTGATAAAGTAAATTGTTTGGGGATAGGCCGAGAAAAAAAAGACAGTCTGGGGCGCGGCTAGTTGAATTTGTAAGTAATTTAGGGATTGGCGAGGCATGGAATGACAATGTATTTCGACGGAAGTGGGTAGAATTTTTTCTGGAAAGAAACAGTAGAAAATATGGACTGAGTTTTGAAGGGCTGAAAGAGGGGAATATAGATTCATACCGACTTATGCCGTGGTGCTGTGGAATCGTGTGTAGATAATTGATGTTGGGAGTTTGGGAATTGTGAACGTCTACTTTGGAGCGTATGGTTGTGAATATTGGTGCGGAAATTGGAACTTGGAAATATTTCGAGTGCAACAGCTAGAATTTAAACTGTGAACTTAGGCGAATTTGCTGGCAACAGGACTGGGAGTATTTGAAGCAGATAATAGTTTACTGAACTTTAATATTTTAAGCATACGCGTAGAAAGAACTGGGAACTTTTAAAAGACAAATTAATTAAGACTTATCAACTTACGAGGCGGTGAGGATCAGTGACTTGAGTACACTTGTGCCAAAACGGAAGAAAAGAAGATGATATTTGGACCTGGAGCCATCGACACCGGGGAAAAATGAAAATTGTTCTACGCGGCGACATCGTTCAAGAGCGCGCGAAGACGGGTACTGCAGTATGTTTGAAACTGGTCATGACCGAATGTACGTTTCGTATTGTTACCAATTTAAAATTGCATGGACATTGAATAAACTTACAAGTTTCTGAGACTAGAAAAGATGATTTTCATTTAGCCAATTCCAATAAACGAGTAGCTAGAAATGTATATTTGCTTTTCAGATTCCTCGGTCACTCTGTATAGATGGCAGATTGAATAATCGGCGATTAGTAGGCAATAGCGATTATTTCTTTTAAGACCCATCGACCCAGTTAGCCGGATATTAATTTATTGGAAATTACAACTGAAGATTAATTTTAATAATAGAGTTAACGTAATATTTTCCTGGCGCCCATATTCTTATATAAATTTGGAACGGATTACGTTGAATTAATATTTAATAATATTAGAAGGACAGAGAAGATATTAAATTTAAAAATTAAATTAGACAGTTTGTTCCAATAGAAATATGAAAATATAAAATATGAATGATTTCTATTCATAAAAGTACGTAAATTATTTTCTATAAAAATTATTTAATATTTTTTTCTTAATGCAGAAATATAAAAGACTGTATTAGAGGACGCAGTACATAGTGTCGCGTAATTCTTGGAACCTTTCAATATCAGACCAATATTGTTTCACTTCCAGGAAAAATACTTCAGTATGAGTATCGAATATATTTGTTACGGTGCTAGAAATTGAGACGACAAAGGCGGATTTCACAGATATTCCCGGAATGTGCGGGCCGCAGGTGCATCGGGAGGGAAATCTGCAAAACCCGTTTATTCGCCGCGCTGGGCCGTGCCACATGTTCACCGATGCAGAATGCGCGCGCCGTGTCGCCTCTGAGATCTCCGTGGCGCGCCACGCGGTATGTGCCTCCGTGCTGGGCAGTGTGAGGTGTTGCAACGCAGATTCCGCCCATCGTGCGGTAATATAGTGCGAGTCATTTCCGGTGGAAAAACACACCAGTGTGATCCTTAAAATTAATCAATAATCATACAATTTGTTTCGGGTTAAACATAATAAATTACGAAATGACGATGTAATGATGGGTATTAATACACGAGTGTGATACACGATAGAGCGAGGTACGAGCGAGTAACTTAAACTTCAAACGAGTGTATTAATACCCATTTTATTGAGTTTCATACGGTTCTTTTTCTACGACTTCTATAAGATAAACTGTTACATTGAATCGTTTCGTGGCAGCTGACATGTAGGATTCATCCAACTCTACCTAACATGCTCCCGCAAGTGACTGTGATTACCAGTCCACCTGCGAGAGAGTACTGCGCTAGTGAAATAGGATCAAAGTGAAATTACTATCCAATTTATTTTAAATAATACTCCACGAAAAAATTACTAGTAATAAAAGAAATTAAAAGTGGCAAGCATAATATAATATCAAATCCAATTTTAATGTACACAATCGAACGAAACATTTACTCGAACGATTCTCAATTATTAATTGTCAATACTTGGTTCGTGAACTTCTCTGTGGTTGGTCAACAATCTGTATCATAATGAAATATGTATCCTAATGAGTATCATTATGCAACTGGTTGCAGCCACTAAATGACAGCAATATACAATGAGAATAGAAAAAAAATTGGATGTACTCATACACGAGTTGTAATTTTCTAATTTCGTTTATTGATGTTTCGGATTCGTCAACTGCCAACATCATTAATCCCGTGAGATGTTATTCCCCCGGTGGATGACGAAATACGGCGCCGTCCTATCCGTCAGTTTGCGGGGTTTTCCCCAACCAGGTATTTCCCACCAACGGGGCACCGCCCCAGCCGGGACAATCTCGTAACTCCTGCCTGGTCTCCCGACATGTGTGGTAGTGTAGTTCGTGTAAGTGTAAGTGAAAGTCAGGAGTGAAGATAGGACAAGGAAGAGGAAGGAAAGATCGCGCGCGGTTCGTGGCCCGCATCTTAGGGTACTGCTCGGGCATTCGCTTGTGTTGATCGGAGACCCCACAGAAAACTACCGATCAGAGTAGCGACCACTAGAGCTCTCCTCCAGGAAACGGCTAAATTCGACTTAGCTATGTAGCTGCTGTCGAAAATCCATCCACTGTCGGAGCTCGAACCCTGCGAGTCAAGATTTTCTGATACCACTGCAGTGTCTCCTGGTTAGAAACGCTGCAGTGATATCAGTTAATACCTTGAGCCTCCTAAACTAGTCTAATTTCGTGCCACTTTGTATATAACCTGAACTTTGTGCGCATTTTAGATAATTAGTTGCTGTCGTAGATTCGTGAGGCCATCTTCGACATTTACGTACAGTGGATGTATCCCAAATCTGACGGCAGGCTGCTGAAATCTGCGCGATTGCAGGTCCGTGCGTGGTAGAGAACTGTTATAGTATGCGTCGCCAAATTCGCCAGTTCACAAATTTTCATTCGTCTCTGGGCGAAAAAAGGAGATTTTTTATTCAATAATTCTTAGAAATATTCTCAGCGCTTTGACTCAGTTTAGGCACTACTTGAATACGTTATAAAAAATAAAAATGGAACTGCAGCAGCGAAGTGCTTCTCGGCATAATGTAACAAACATTTGTTCATCTAATTAACGAAGAGACCGGGATATGGTTTTACCACTTCAAATGCCTCGCCGTTTATAGAACGTCCGGACTGCGCCAATTGATTCTTAAAAAGAACAGGAATGGTTGTTAAATGCGAGTACTAGTTTGATTAATACAAATTTCTCGAATTGACAGTTTTATTCAGCACAAAATTACCTCAATATTTGATATTTAATTCTGATGTTAATATTTGATATTTTATGCTGGCATTTAATGGTATCGTAATATGAATCTATTTAGAGAGAGAAAATACATCTATTCGCCCACAATAATCATTTTCGAATATAATTAATTTCCTACTGAAGGAGATTTCAGGTTTCAGTAATTACATTGGTAATGCATAACGATAGGGTATTCTATTCATATGTAAAGTAAGACATGGTGCCCTAGTGTTTTGTTTGTTAAAATTAAATAACTCAATATCTATTAATATTAATCACAAAATATGTCTGTGTAATTTCTCAGCATGTTTTTTGGTAACAAATTTAAAATTGTAGTTTTCTAAGGACGATTTTAAAGGTCGCTGCCATTTTACTATTGTTTGAAAATTCATCTTATACTCAAAGATTTTGATGGTTAACCTTTTCTAAATAATCGTAGTTTGGGGTTAGTCTGAATGAAATTGTTATCAAGGAATCATTAATTTCTTGAGCAACCCGAAGAGGGAATTTTTTGTACGACGCTGGAAAATAATTATCACAGAATCAACTTACGAAATATTATTTATTTATTTGTTGAATTCGTACATAACGTAAAGTACATTATACATACATTCGTAAAGTCCTAGTTGTGTCCCAAGTGCATGGGTAGCTGAGACAACTTGCTCCGGAAAGAATAAAGACCTCGAACAATATTAGTCAACCGGGAGCCGACAAATTGTCATTTACGACCATTGCTCCAAGACTGACTGTTAGGATGTCAATCGCAAGGGCAGACGAAACATCTGGAACAACTATAAATGCAATTGGATCTTGGCTTATCAGCCCGCTAAGCACTTTTAAATAAATTCATGGAAAAAATATCACAAAAGGATACTTTTTACCTCGAATGAAAAAGAACTATGAAAGTATGTAATATTTAAAGTATTAAAATAATGAAATAGAACTACTTGAAGTAATAAACATGTATAAGGAGTTTAGAAATAGTAGTAATTTATTTGAAAAACTGATGCTATCTCGACAATACACTGGGATTTGCCGTTCCATACACGTTCCACTGCACACTATATCCATCATTATACAGAAATGGACAAATTGAACACATCACAATACAAAGCAACACGAAAACGACAAAGCAAAATAATAAGCCACAAAACAATAAACTGGTAAATTGTGCTAGAAATAAGGGTCTTGTTGATCTACCACGCCAGGACTCAACTTTCCTCTGAGCACTCTTGGGTACAAAGTTCTTCCAGTTAGTGACGGCGAATCAAAATTCGATCATTTTCTAATGCACTATTTAAAGTGCCGGTGTCGCTCATGGTCAATATTACATTGTGAAACGATGATGAAATGATGGATATTAAAATACGAGTGTGATATTACGATACGAGCGAGCAACGAGCGAGTATCGTTATCTTCACATGAGTGTATTAATACCCATTGCATCGAGTTTCATACAGTACATTTTCTACGATTTATGGTAACTTATAAGTTAAACTTTTACATTGAATCGTTTCGTGGCAGTTGCCACGCAGAATTCAGCCAAGGTCATAGCTCCCAAACCCTACCCTCGCATTCTGACGCAGGTAGCTGTGATTCCCAGTCTGCCTGCGGGGGAGTACTTCGCTAGTAAAATAGGATCAAACTGAAAATAGATCCAATTTATTTTAATTAATATTCCACGATAAAAATACTACTAATAAAAGGTATTAAATCTGACAAACCTTATATAATAACAAATGCAATTTTAATGTATACGATCGAACGAAACATTTGCGTTCTTGTAGAACGATTCTCAATGATTAATTGTCAATACTTGGTTTGTGAACTTTTCTGTGATTGATAAAGAACCTGCATATTAAAGAAATTTGTATCGTAATGATTATCATTATGCAGCTGGTTGCAGCCATCAAATGACAGCATTAGACTATGGGAGTAGAAAAAGGTATATTAAATGGTGTTCACCCCTCTTTCTAATAGAAAATATGTTTCTAATACAAACACTTTTTTAGTTCTCTCTAAACAGAAAATATTTTAATAAGTTTTTCAAACATGTATTTGTTGAGTACGTCCTTTCTTCCCGGAATGTCTCATTTATCCTCCCATACAGGACATTATGTCCTGTAAAAAAACAACGAGAATAATTTTCACAAGTTTTCCTGATGTTAACATATTTCCGGAACTGCTGTTTGCAACACCTCCACAACGATCAAACTCCATCGTCCACTCTTGTTAAACCCAACCGCCTCGTCAACACATTTGCAAGACACACGCCGCGTATTTAACGCAGAGTATTTCGGCCAGAAGTGAAACATTGTCCCCGGTTATGAAGTGCGTTGATTTGCGGTAGTTCCAGCGCGGCGCGTAAGTTTCTCTTTACGCTTCATAAAAACCGACTCGCGGACGCGCGCGATCCATCTTGGCGACTTTTACGCGCGCAGGTGGGCGGACAAATGCGTCCGTCGATGGCCCGCGCGAAACGACTGCGCACGCGCAGACCGCCCGTGCGCCCGCGCGCGGCGGCAGTAATTAAAGGGAAGCGGTGGCGGCGGCGGCCGGCGGCGCGAATTTAGCGCCCGCGGTAATTTCGGGGACACGTGACGACCGCGGCGGGCGCGGGGGAGATCCGCGTTTAATGGCTCGGTGCCGCCGCCGCTGAAGCAAGAATACACGCCCGCCGAATCCGCCTCTGCGGCCGGCGAGGAGCACAAGTTGGCGGCGGCGGCGGCGGCGGCGGCGGGGTGGTGGTGGTGGTGGTGGTGGTGGTGGTGGTGGTGGTGGTGGTGGAGGTGGTGGCGTCGGCGGCGGCGTGGTGGGGGCCGTGGTGGTGGCGAGGGACGTGGGGGCGGAGGCGGGCGCGGTGATGAGGTCGGTGGCGTGGGGGGGTTGGGGGGGGGGGGGGCGGGTGTTGGCGGTAGCGGTTGTGATGGCGGAAGCGAGGGCGGGGACGTAGGCGGGGTGGTGGCGGGGGGGGGGGCGGCGGTTCGGCGGCGGTATGGCGGCGGTGGTGGGGCGGTATCGGCGGCGGTGGCGGCGGTGGCTGCGGAGGCGGCGGCGGCGACGACGACGCGACGGAAGGGTGATTGGGGAAGGATGGTGGGGGCTAACGAGGAGCGGTCTTGAGGTAGAGTCGGACTGTTGGGGCAGTGGATGTTGGAGTAGGTGGTGTATACGGAGCATGCTGTTGAGATGGGAGAAGTGATTTGTGACGGAGTGACGGTAGTGGCATGTGTATTTACAGAGCCCCGGGGTTCCTAGTCGGTCACCCAACCAGGAACCCGCGGTCTCGAATTCACTTAACCTTCGTGACTTCATGTAGTTAACGAATTCAGCTAGCTACGCCGTTTTGGGTCGTTGCCTTTCAGCGAAAATCATCCCAACATTCTCCTAGACCATCGAGGTAAACCACAAAAAACCGGTGAGGATGATTGAACCCGGGTCTCTCGAATTTGAAGTCAGCCTGCTACGCCCTGAGCAACTTCGCTCAGTCAGTGTAGAGCATTGGTGGAGATAAAACTCTGATCTGCCAACTTGGTAATGAACTGATTGACTGATTGTAGCTCTGATTGAGTTGGGATCAGAGAGGAAGGACGTTAGCGCATAGAACTGGATCTGCTTGTACATTTAGTTCTCGCTTTCCACAAAACGGGGCATGTTATAATGCCGAAGAACTATAATGAGATTTACGTTTGCGTAATCAGTGTGACTCATTATTAACTGACGATGCAACGATAGTGATTTGGAATCGGGATGGTGGAGGCAGTGAGTTGGGTTACACTCTTTGAAAGACGATGTAATTAAAAATCCTGAGAAGGTGCAGTTACAGAAGGGGAAGTCGTTAAAGTGTCTGTTCCGACGCTAAATTCCGAAGAAGTGATAATAAATAAAATATGTAGCATTATTAAAATATATAATGAATACGTCATTGACAACGTTTTCATCTTATAACTTAAGTCATTGATAAAGGAAAGTGAGGGAATAAGAATTAATTTTACTCTAAGTATTGCAAGCAAAAGCTAATTGTAGCTTACTACCTCCTAATTATAGAGATGTGATAGGAGTATAATGCAACAAAGAATTATCCTTGCAACTGTGATTCTGGCGCAGGACTTTGGTAAATACCCGAGGAAGAAAGTCCTCATTTCAGGAAAAGTAATCCCCAAGAACTGCAAGTTCGAGAATAGGTTAAGGTTAACCACGGAGGTGAGGTAAGATTAAGTTTCCCACTTGTGGCAGGGATGGAGACAACAATTCGAGTGCGGTGGATTTGAGTGCGCTGTCTAAGTGGTATTTGATGGACTGAAGATCTCAGACGGATATAAGTGTTCCGAAGAGAAATCAGGATATTTGCAACATTTATTCTCTCCGGCATCATTATCTGAAAAACGGCAATAGCGGAAGAAATAACGACAGTAGCTCGGGCAGCGCAAAAGTGAGTGGGGATTGACTGAATGATAAAACATTTCGTGCTTCTGTTAACTGCGCTAACTCTTCTGGTCATTAGTTCTGTAAGTGTAAAAAAGGTAAAGGTGGCTGTGCAATTGTACACAGACCCGCAGGTGAGGTGAAGGTAGGGCTCCACCTATTCGTCGCCGTCGGCACAAGGAGGAGGTTGTGTGGCGAGCTCAACAACCCGGCCGCTTTACCCCCTGGTAGTCACTTGAAAAGGACGCTGAGTCGACCTCTAGAGCCGCCCTCAATGGAAATCACATAAAAATCCCAGCCTACGAGGGGATGCGAATCTCAGTTCTGTAAGAGATGGCTTATTAAATTTTGGGAGGTGGCCGAGATCCAGTCATCGGGTGACGACCTACCGTCGGTTTAAGGGGTTTGCCGCCTCCAAATATCTTCGCCAGCAGAACACTGTTCCAGTCGGGTCAAACTCTTTAACTCTCGTCTTGACTCCATACACATGTGGTAGTGTAATAAATGTAAGTGCATGCTAGTGTTTAAGGAGATAAGAGAGGACAACGCTCGGAAAGAAGAGAATGCGTGCAAACCGCGGCTCTTCTTTTAAGATATTGTTCCAGCATTTGCTTGGCACTGACCAGTAAAATCACCAAGCGGAGCAGCCGAACGCTAGCATTCTTCTCCAAATGTGACAAAGCTACCTAGCTACAATCAAAAAAATCCGACACCGCCGGGATGGGTACACTAACACTTGCATGTAGCGGCTGAATTTGACCAAGCTATCTAGCTTCAAACAAAAAAATCTGACACCGTCGAGATTCGTACACTAGCATCTGCATGCAACGGCTGAATTTGACCAAGCTATCTAGCTACAATAAAAAAAATCCGACACCGTCGGCATGCGTACACTAGCACCTCCACGTCATAAACACGTGAGTGGCTTGTTGCCTTAAGCCACGTCAACCCCTCTAAGTCGAGGGAGGGGGCGTGGTCGGCGGAGAAACAGGCGACGCAGGGGGCAGGAGCGCCGGTCGCGGAAGCGTTGATGGCGATGCATTGTGGGCGGCGCGGGCGCGGGCAGCGCTGGAGGCGGAGGTGGCGCTGCGGCGGTGGCGGCACGAAGCGATAGCGCGTTTTACGAGCGCACGCGGCTGCGGAATGATGGCGCGTCCGCGATGGCAAATCGTGAGCATCGGCGGCCGGAGATTCACCGGCGACCGCCCGCCCCGCCCCCCTGCACCGCCCGTCCATCGTTTACGGGCTCTAAACGCGCCTCGGGACGCGCGCTGGGTGGGGAAGGGGGTCTAGCCGCTTTCACCCCCCCATTTCGGCTGCGCTCTGCTCGCTATCCCCGACGCGTCTTTGCCTGCTTCTGTGCTCGTGGTGGCTAGGCGATTTCCCAAAACCATCGGTGATTACTTCACTTTCTGGCTTCGACAGGGGTACTCAAATTAGCGCTTCAGAAGAGGTGGCTCAGAAAATCAACTGATGTCACTGCAGTGCCTCTGACCGGGAGGTCCCATGTTGGAGTTCCAACAGTGGTAGGATTTTCGACACTGGCTTGTTTTCTGAAGGAGAATTCTAGTGGTCGGCTGCTCTGGCCAGTAGTTTTCTGTGGATTCTCTGATCAACTCCAGGTGAATGTCGGAGCAGTACCGTAACAAACGGGCCACGGACCGCGCGCGATCTTTCCTACCTCTTCCTTATCCTCTCCTCTCCCCTTACACACCCACACACTTACACTAACATGCACTACACTACCACAAATGTCGGGAGACCGGTCGGGAGCTTAGAGCTTATCCCGGCTGGGCGGTGACCCGCTGGTGGGAGATACCTGGTTGGGGAGAACCCTGTTAGCCGACGGTAGGTCGACGCCGGATCTCGCCATCCAGCGGGTGAGGACAACCGCCTCTGTCAGTGATCAAACATGCACTAAACTTACAGGACTAATGACCTTAGCCGTTGACGCGAAATCGCTAACAATCAAAGTAGCGGAAACAGTTTTCGCTTGTCTGTTGTTCGATGTAAAGTTGGGGACGTCCATTGCACACAGTAAGCTATCGACCAACCACCAGCGCTGCAAAACTTGCGCGAACGATGTTTTCCTTGTGTCGCTATGGGTCAGTTGATGAATTCAACAAGATAACACCCATTCCTGCGGGCATTTTCATCGTGGTTTAACAGATCCCTTGCGTATTTTTCCTCTTTTATGTAGTAGTGCTGCTACTTTATTTAAATTTATTATCGAATTTTAGGGACGTAGTATGTTGACATATTGAGTATGTAGTATGACAATATTTTATCGTATTATTTGAAAGAGGATCCTTAGTTTTTCAATTAGGATGTTATTTTGAAGAAAAGTATATTATGACTTTATTGGCATTCTAATATTTGTTAAATCACAACGCGTGAACATTACAGACCTATGGGTCAAATTCCAATTGCAATCGCTCTTACCTCAAGTCACTAGTCGATTTAATTGCGGTAAAATCTTTGAATTTATACTGGTAACAGAGATGTGATTTCCTTTTTTAGGAATTTAACTAGTGGAGAAATTTTGAAACAACAAATTTCACCCTGCAAGTTGTTTCCAGAGTAGTCATAAGCAGAAATAAAATACACAGAAATACCAAAAATACATACGATATAAATTAACGTAGCACTCCCTGTCAACACTTAAAACATAAATTCCCCTAACATTTTTTCTCGTGAGGGGAAAAATTAAATGTAAGTTCACTTCACGTAATACAGTAATACTCATTAACAACAACAAATCATAAAACGTATTACATACACATTTATCTTGTATTAATAAATCAGTGTTTGTCTTTGTGCAAATGAAATAAAGTATCAAACGAACAGTAATCCGAACCCCAGCCCCTTCCTCATATTTAAACTGTCTGCCTACGAGAGCGGTGGCAGGGAGCGAGGACGACCTTGAACGCGAGGTACGGTTAACTTTCTCCCCTCACAGCTCACCCCACCGTTCTGCAAGTTCGTTCTTTCGCAAAGTTTTCACACTATACACTTCGTTTAGTTCTTATTCCCTGACATGGAAATATTCAAAGTAGATCTTACTTCTCACAGCAGTTTCTTACACCGCAATGACTTCTCACGTTTCCGTTGCAACAGAATTCGGCTGGCTCTCCACTCCAATAACTAGTTCAGTTTAGGCAGTACATTTTCCAGTAATTTCAATTGAATAAGCAGTGTTCGTGGGTTCTAGTCCACTGTGCAGAAATACTCCAACACAAACGCTCACTGATATAGTTACTCAAAATTAGTTGATCAAAACTGAAATGAATTGTTTTTTATATGAATCACAACCTGCATCAATTTAATAACCTGTCGAAATAACCCTTTCAGTATACTAGATTGCGCTTACCTCTATCCACGAGCTTCGCTTTGTAATATGAATTATGGTTCATGTAATATTTCGAACTCACATTTCCAACAGCAGTCCAGAAACAATCGTTCTAAACGGCTGCATCGTCGGCTACTAAATGTTCACCTCAAACTTCCGTTCTGCGAGTTTCTTCCGTGCTTAGCACAGAACGTTGACAACCGCTTAACAACAGACGGTCGGGTGTGCCGCGCGGTTTGAAATACCGTGTCTGTTTGACGTTGCACCTGCATTTCAAAAGGCAAGTCAGGCAGGCACACTATTTTAGCAAACGTAATGGACACATTAAAGCGACTTCTAAAATATGTGAATAAAATTGTTTCTTGATCTTAATATACAGGTTCAGTATTTTTTTATAACAATTTATTTCTGGTTATGCAGATGGCAAGGTTGAACAGGGTCGATGCGTCATGATTGTTTGACAAGAAATAAATTGTTATAAAAAAAAACCAGTCTATTTATTAAGGTCAAGAAACAATTCAAAATAACATACATTAATATGTTAGTTATATGAATGAAATATCACACTAACAGTTTTTCAATAGGGTTTTGAAGAAAAACACCCGACAACACACCAAATTTTAAGAATTAATGAATTAATGTGTAAACAATTTTAACAAAAAGCCTACTTTAATAGTATCTTGGATATTACACAAACTTTTCATAGTTTTTGTCACGAAGATTGGTACGTAACCCGATTGCATACAGCGGTCAACTTTTCTTTTCTTTTTTTTTTTTTCCTTTCTTCTCCCAAAATGGAGCATCATTGCATCCCGTTAGTATTTCCTAGTGAGTACAAGGAGGAGCTCGCCTAGGTCTCCATGTTTGGAAGATTATCCGCTCGTTTTCCAATTTGTAGATTATTAAAGAAAAATCATGTTTCTTTTAACGTTGTTCAGTTTGCATTACCCTTGAATTGTGAAGGTCAGATTGAGTGAGGAAAGTGTGTTAAGATCGTGGGCAAAGTATCTAGTTTACACGAGTTCGCAGGCAGTTAAACAGCAACTGGTGTGAGATTTTCAAATTAATTATTTTATAAATTGCTCTTGAGTGGTGGTACGCCACCGGACACCTGACTCATGGCAGTCTTTTGGAAAAAGTTGCAGTTGACAGTTATTTCTCCAAGTTTAGCTTTTTTTAATAATTTTTATTATCTTCTCGACAATATTATGTTTTTGAAGAGTTTTTATGTTCTATAGTATATAGAATCATTTTTAACTACATTTCATCATACATGTACAATGTTTGAAGACAATAATATTGACAATATAAGAAAACAACTAACAACTAAAGATACCCAGGAAGGGTCCTTTAGAAAATGCATACAATATTTGGATTAAAAACGTAAATATTGAATTTAGAAATGTTTGCACCTGTCCAAGTTTAGCTGTATTAATTCTCAATTCCTTTACTAAAGCAAGGAAATGATACATTAAAATGTAATATACATTAGTCAGATGTCAAATTGTCAACTTCCAAGTAAATTAAATATTTTAGTCGAAACTATCTTGATATTGTAATCACGTTTACTTAAGAGTCCAACGATTTCATAAATTCCTACGTTTAGGTTAGGAGGTTTGATAGACAAAGATTCGTTTTTGTTCAAAGTGTTCTCCGACCACGAGCGAAAATTTTACTTTTATTGAGACTTGTTAATTTATTTCACTTTATTACCATTATAAATACCAAATATCTTAACGATTTAATAAACCTAACAATAAACAAAAACAAATAAATAATTCACCATTCCTGTTCTTGGCAAACAGTTTAAACAAAAAAGAATTTAAATGAAATAACTGAATTACTATTTTCTGAAATGTCACTGTAAACAAAACACATTATTTTGCTTGTAATACATATTAGCATTTCCTAACATGCTTTCCGCGTTTACAGCAAAATATTCTTACATGTATGATATAAATAGAATTATTATTAAAATATGTGATTTTTCGAAAATGGAACATTGGAATCTCCCGCGCTTTTTTTCTTAATAAAGTCTCACGAGATCGACTGGGTTAATGTCATGTCGCAAAAGGATAGCCACTCCGTGACACGCAGATTGGAGAAGTGATTCTATGCATGTCATTATTTTACAACACTCCTCGGTGCGTAGAACGTAGGTTTGGATTGTTGAGTTTCAGTTATGTTTTAGCTTTAAAATAATTTGTTTGTAAGGACATTTCCAGTGTGTTCTAGACATAATATTTAAAAAACAAAGAACGATTCGCTTTAACGTAATTATTTTAGATTCACAAATTTGCATGCCCAATTAAAATCCTTCTACAGTTGGGAGCTTTGGATGAAGTAATTGAGGAATGCTTGTGAAAATTATTATTTCTTGTCTGAATAATGTCATGCAATTACTTTTACAATTTCGATTCAATCGTATTCGTTTGTTTTGTGAATGGAAAATATTGGAACATTTTTCTCGCTCCCGATGTAATTACAGATTCGCGCCAGATGTTATCCGTAGAGGTAAGAAGGTTGTCAAGTGAGGGCTGGGATGCATTGGTATGTTTGTGTGAGTAGAAGTGAGAATTCTCTCATACGAAGAGGTGAGCTAATAAAACCATGAAAAGAGAAATACTTCTGTTCTAGTTCAACCGCACCCTGTCGGGAGACTCGGTTTTAAGAATATATCAAAGGGAGAACATTTTATTCTTGCCGCAGCCTTCCTTTTTTAACAGAATGTATCTTTTTTGTGGAAATACTAAATGTTAAAATACATTTTTTACAGTCTCTAGTAAATGGAGTTCTTTCAGGGCATGCATAACCTACTACTGATGACCTTAATGTATCATTAAGTGATTACTTAATTATCATTAAGTAATAACATTTTATGAGATTTTGTAAAATGTGATGGTCTGCTGAGAAATAAAGACATTTTTGAATTGTAATTGGATGAGAGACAATCACTTAGATATCATAGAATTACATGTTACATGTCAACTGCAAGAGAAAGATATCTTCTTATACTATCTTTTCCATTGTAGGTCGTTCAATATTGGATTTCAAATTACCTCAAACCAAAAGAGCAAAATCAGAGCGTATTGATTTTACCAAACGGTGTATGAAAGCTTAATTTTAAATATACTAGCCGACAAACAATGAGGTACCCTTTCTATGAGATTGTGGGTTCAGTTTCCTCTGAATTTAACCCACATCATTTACATCTGTCTGCATCTCATCTGCATACGCATAGATTCACATCACATACGCTACTTCATGCCTATAGAAACTGAGAATCAGCTATGGTTAGTTATGCAATGTTGTAATTGTATAGAACCATGAATAATCAACTATTGCAAATAGTGACGGTTGCTTCTAGAGATGGATATGCAATTGGAATCTGGATACTAAAGTATGTCTATTATGGAACAAAGAGAAACAATTGCCTTAATATAACTACTTTCATTCTTGCAAAATAATTTGTTCTGTTTGATTACACATTAAAATTTTGTTTCTATTCACACTTGTGAGATGTTCTTTCAATTAGTTCTATAATGAGATACTGGAAGATTATTCTTTATTTCGCAAGGGAATGTATATTTTACACAGCGGTTTTAATTTGGTTCATGTTCTAATTCTGCATGAAAAATGCTGAATTTTTTTTTGTACTAAGCAAATACCAATGATAAGTTTAACTTGAACAGAACGGTCATGTTTCCTAATGGCGGTTTAGTCTAATGTACAAATCAGGCTCAAAACTAGTATTCAGTGTTAAAGAGTGAGAGTCCTTGCATTATTTATTCCTATGTTCTTCAAGATGCTTCACTATTATATTACATTATTAGATTCAAAAAGAGGCTAAGCTTCAACTAGTAACTGCTGCAATCTAGTGTGTTGTTAGTGATACTGAATGCAAGGAGTGCGCAGTTGATACTTGTATGTAATAATAATGGCACCGTAACGTTCGATGGGCAACGCAAATACCTCCCGTCTATAAGGGGAACACACCAACACTCGATGGGTCTTCAGAACAACTTGGAGCTTTGACAGGTTGTTAAGGACTTTTTCCATTATTTTTTACTTACTCGAATTCGAAGTGAAAACTATGTGAAAATACAATAAATTGACCTTAACATTACGTCGCAAATACGTGTTTTGGGTGCACTGGAACCAAAAAAGGTTTTTTCCCCACAGCTTATGCAGTATAGAGAAAGTATTGTAATGCTTAGGGGGTGGCAGAAGAAACGCTCTTCTTACGGGACCCCGGTATCGAAAAAGTGGATAAATGTGATCCCTTTATATAGTAAATTACTTTCTCCAGCACGCTCTGTCGTCAGAATTCTTGCTTTATTGGTTCTTGATACCGAAAAATCGGTTGACAGACCAGGATTATCGACACTAGCTTTTCAGCTAGGTCAAATTCAGTCGCTGTCTGGAGGAGAATTCTAGCGGCCGGTTGCTCTGATCGGTAGTTTTCCGTGGTTTCTCCGATCAACATCAGGCGAATGCCGGAGTAGTTCCCTAACAAACGGGTCACGGACCGCGCGTGATCTTTCCTGCCTCGTCTTTGTCCTATCCTCTCCCTTGACACATACACTTACACTAATATGCACTACACTACCACATATTCCGGGAGACCGGTCGGGAGCTTAGAGCTTGTCCCGGCTGGGGCGGTGTCCCGCTGGTGGGAGAGTCCTGGCTAGGGGGAAACCCCACTAGCCGAGGGTAGGTCGGTGCCGGATCTCGCCATCCAGCGGGGGAAGATCATCGCCATCTCCCGCGAAAAATCATGCACTCCACTAACGGGACTAATGACCGAAGCAGTTGACGCGCCCGGAAACACGAAAAATCAAACAATCAATCGATTGACAGCAAAAGTTCCGTCCGTCTGTCTGTCTGTGAACAACGCTAGCGGCTAAAGCGTTCAGCCGATTTTCTCCATAATTGATATTCCCCCAATCAATCTGGCTGATGTCGCAGCCTCTCGAATTTAAAACCAATATTTTAATTTTGGGGGTTACTCGACATGAAGCTTCTGGAACATTTTAAAAATTAAAAAAAAGGCTTCAACGTTTTTGTTTAAGCTTTGTTATTGGATAATTGTAAATAACGTTTAAGATCATGGCCAGGTTCATGTTTGTTGAAAACCCTGATTTTTCGAAAATTAAAAAAATCAAATTTTTTTCGGCGTCTTCCTACAATTATCATTGTGAAGACACAATGTTTTTTAATGAAATGTGTTCATTAAAAGTAGATCTTCAAAAATCATCAAGTTGAATTTTTGGAAAATATGAGTATTTTTTGAGTTATTTGCTGTCAAACTAAATCGCTTGCTCCGAAAAACCTGCGCTTTGTGAACGTAATTGTAGATGCATTTTGAGGAGTTGGATCCTACGTAAGTTAGAATTTGTATATTATTTCATATTTCTATGTTCGTTTGTTACCTTCGAGCTTTTTTATACGTTTACAAATTAATCTTTTAGAAATTATTTAAAATCTAACAAATATTTTCTCAGAAACAGCTCCAACTTTTTAATTTTTTTTTCGTATGTATCAAAGAACGGCAAAGAAAGTGGTGTATGTCCCATTTTTGGCGCACTCTCTGTATTTTCGAAAATAGAAAAAAATCGAAATGGTTAATTCGAATATCCCGCGCTCTTTTTTCCCCAAGCTCTTTCTCGTCTCCTCGTCTCCCAGTGTGCTGTCGTCGCTGACGGCGCCTCGGCGATGCTCTTCTTTTCATCCTGCGCGTCGTGGAAGCAAATATTTGATCTTCTCCGAAGACTGATGGAGAAAGTGTTGTTTTGCTGAACAACGTTTGCCATCAAATTTCCAAATTGTAACCAAACGTCTTTTTGTCTCAAATGCAGTATTCGGTATACATTGCTTCTGGTCAATTATTTATTTTTTTCGTATTTGTGCTTTTTCAATTTTGCCGTATTCAAAATTTGATTAATTAATATCTACATTAATATTATTGTAATTCAGAACCAAAATCAAAATCATAAATAATGCATGCATATTGCATTCCATGAATATTCAATAAATATTATTAATTGATATAAGACTACTTCGTGGAGTTGAGATTAAAATAATATTTTTTGTCCACAGTTCGTATTACTAATTAGCTGTTTAAAATAATATATTATATTATAATGTAATCAGAAACTGCAAACTTTTACACGTAAATAAGTGTATACATGGATACGAGCCGGTGTTCATTATCTCAAAGTCAAGTCAGTTATCCTTGGCGAAGTCTATAGTAACACCGGGAGAAATTGCAATGCAAGAAAGGCTAGACATACTATAAAACACATACAAGAATTGATTGCCGCAGAGTCACTTGCCAATACGGTCCGTCGCTTATTCCAGCGGCCAGTACCCCTTCGTGATATCGCTCGGCTCTAGAGCAACGGACTCTATTGAAATTCTCTGCCGAAATTCACTTATTCACTTTATTTATTTATTTATTTATTTATTTATTTATTTATTTATTTATTTATTTATTTATTTATTTATTTATTTATTTATTTATTTATTTATTTATTTATTTATTTATTTATTTATTTATTTATTTATTTATTTATTTATTTATTTATTTATTTATTTATTTATTTATTTATTTATTTATTTATTTATTTATTTATTTATTTATTTATTTATTTATTTATTTATTTATTTATTTATTTATTTATTTATTTATTTATTTATTTTCACTCTACATTTGTTATAGTTGCTTATATCTACTTACAATAATTTTATAAATAATCTTAAAATACAACTTATATTACTAGGGTGGAGAGGTATCTTTGTACAATATCTCTTCTTGGGGTCGAGATCTGAGAGTTTATTTAGGAATGTATGGAAAGGAGAATCCACCATACAGGGTAAGTCAGATAAGGGGTTCGCCCAAGTGTGATAGTTTACTAGGGTTCATTCTCTTAGGACAGGTCATGGAAATTGTTTTGATTACTGCTTTGTTTAATTTCCTATAATTTTATAATAGATAAAAATGTAGTCAGTGAGGCTTTATATGAAGTAGATCTCTGCTGTTTCACTTATTAAATACATTTTTATCGGAATATAATACAACAATTATAGGTAAATAAACTTCTGGTACTCTTCGTGCATCTGAAAAGTGCCTAGTCAAGGGAAAACTTTGTGCCGAAATATATTCACGACTCCTTCAATACCTGCAAGAGTTAAGCATATTTGAGAAAAGGGCTTCGAATGGAGAAAGACCTACAAAGAAGCTCTTGCTACTGTGAATGGTCTCATAAGTGGAGTCCGGAAGTTCGGTCATTAATTTTACCTGAAATAGGCAGGCAAGAAAGGATTTATTTTTACTAAAATAGGCACGCAAAGAAGGCAATTATTATTGTTCAAGAAAGGATGTAAAAACATGGAAATATTAAAAATCAAATTTCAAGGTAATATTGTCAAAAAATTTAATTAAAATAATTACATTTTATTAAATAAATTTACGTTAGCGCTTAGTGGAAGGAAACTTATTTTCTTGGTAATATTATTGCTCATGATCATTCGGTAGCCAACTAAGAATTTATTTTACATGTGGCACCACTTGCAAAATGCTATCGTGGACTCCCTTTTTTGAACCTTGAAATGGTATTAGTGAAAACGGAATTATAGATTTCTTTCTTCGCACGTGTGTAATAGCCAGAAGGGAAGAAAGGACAAGAAGGAACTGAGAAGGGTTCGCACAGATATCTTTGTTCTCAGAAGGGATTTGAGGCCATACTCAAACATACGATAAGATTTATCGTGAACAAACAAGTCAGTATCAATGAAAAATATCAAAACTTTTCTTTGGTATCATTTCCTTTCCCTTTCATTGCATAAAGGAAGAGGGTTCTTCACATGAGGAATTGGAACATTTTACTTGAAAACCTTCTGTATACGTATCAGATGAAACGTGTACCTAGAGTAACTGAGGATGGTCTTCAGGCCAGAATAATTTTCCTTCCGACGCATCTAGCTCCGTATTCTGTATTTACCCATTTTTATAATATATATTGTTTAACGACGAGGGTCAATTTACACATGCCGGTGTCTTCAATCACAATAACAAACATATATGGGTCTACGAAAACCCTACTGTAGTACGAAAAGATAAATGTAACTAGAGAACGTTTGGAGAATCATCATTCATGGTCACCTTGTATATGTATATTTGTATTATCTATATGTAAGGACCTCCTTTGTATTTTAAAAGTCAATCCTGCGTAGTGTTGGTAGGTGTTCCGTGACCATCAAGGATGTCACGAAAAGAGTGATCAACGAACAGTAACATTTTGCGAAGAAGCGAGACTGAATAGCTGTCGTAGGGGAAGAGAACATGACCACTTGTTTCCGAACTGTCACTTTGGTCTATCTAAGCCCACCTCGACCGTAATACTTCTCGTGTCAACAAGAAACGCCGAACATCCCGCGTCACTTACAGAACGGGAAGTTAAGTAAACTATTGTCGCAAACAATGTCAGAGAGTGTGTTGACGGACATTGAACCAGTTATGCTGCACGAGAAGATATCTTTTATGTTTCTCTTTCCGAGCGTTGGGGACACATTTATTCGCCTCGTCCTCTGTGCAGGCGTATGGAAGAAAAGTTCTTTGAATTATCAGTTACCTGTGCATATTAAATTGCAATTGAGTAATGGAAGGAGGAGAATAAGTACTTTTTATAATTGTTATGTGTGAACGTGATAAATTTATGGTAATATGATCTGTAAAATTTGAAAAATTGAAAAAAATTATATAATAATAATAAAAATATTAAACATTATGTGTGATATTTGTTATGTGTGAAAGTGATAAATTTTTTCCCAAAAAAAAAAAATTTAAACAAACATCCCATTTTAAAAAACACCGCTAACTTAATTTTTACGTTTTAAAATTATTTTTGAAAGACCCTGTGTTGAATGCTGCACTGTGTACATCCCACATCCTCGTGTCGGCCGTCATTTTCCGACAAATGCTCTCTCGCCCTCTCTTGCTGTCCAGAAAGCCATAACGCAAAGCAAACGCGTTAGTCGATATCGACAGGTGACAGCACTGGATATTGTTTGTGCAAGGCGGGAACACGAAGTGCCTTCCAGTCCAATGTCTATACAATTTACAAGTGTTCTCTTGAAATTGACAAACGCTTTGACATCCCTTTACATTGCGATTAACAGATGTTACCCCTGAAATAAATAAATATTAACTGTTACTATGAGCAGAAAATATCCACATACCGAAAATAATATTGCCCAAATAACATCACTACATATGTGAATAACATAGAAACATTGAAATATATCAGTTAAAAAGTATTTACCTCTCGGCGATTTGTCGAAAACACCTGTTTATTTTATGGTTTACATATAATATTGTGAAGTTAAATGAACATGGACGAGAGAGAGAGAGAGGAGAGAGAGAGAGAGAGAGAGAGAGAGAGAGAGAGTATGACGGGAAGACGCCAATCAATTGTGATAATTCAGAAATTGAATAGCAATGAAGAGACCAGGAAACAGCCAGCCGGCCGAGGCAGCAGATGAATGACGAAGGGCAAGTGTAGAAGGGCGGATTTCTTGGAGGACAGGAGGACAAAAAGGGGAGCTAGCGAGCACTTGGGATAGTGGGCGAAAGGCGTGATGATTGCAGGGTAGCAAAAGGGGCAATGTCACAGATTGTGTTGGCAAAGAAAGGTGAAGTTCATGGGATGTCCACGAAGGGGCAGATTGAGGATAACACTAAACGTCGGAGGAGAAAGGTTTGACAGGTAGGACATAAATAACTACAAAGATGACTAATAACAACAGGCGATGAACAGGTTTGCGGACCGAAAGTCAAAAAGAGTGGAAACAAGTGTTTAAGAGATCCAAGACAGGCATAGAATGAAGATAGGAAAAAGGCAAGAGATAGGCGAGTTCTAAGAAAAATGCAGCCTGAGAAAAGGGAGGATGTCGAAGAGCTTACCGGGAGAGATGGCTCAGGGCATCAACTGATGTCACTGCAGTCCCTCTGACCGGGAGGTCCTAGATTCGAGTCCCGACTCAGAATTCGACCGCAGGATTTTCGACACTAGCTTGTCAGCTGGGTCGTATTCAGTCGCTGTCTGGAGGAGAATTCTAGCGGCCGGCTGCTCTGATCGGTAGTTTTCCGTGGTTTCTCCGATCCACACCAGGCGAATGCCGGAGCAGTACCATACAAACGGGCCACGGACCGCGCGCGATCTGTCCTTCCTCTTCCTGTCCGATCCTCTCCTCTTACACACACACTTACACTAACATGCACAACACTATCACATATTCAGCAGTTGACGCGCCCGGAAACACGAACAAATCAATCAATCAATCAATCATTGATTGATAGATTAGCGATTACTTGCGCGTAAATTGCTAAGGTCATTAGTCCTGTGTAGTGCATGTTTTGATGGCGGAAGGGACGGTGATCTTCCGTCACTGGACGACGAGACCCACCGTCGACCTACCCGACCGCTTGCGAGTTTTCTCCAAGAGGTATCTCCCAAGCTAGGCACCTCCTCAGTCCAGCCGTGACAAGCTCTAAGCTGTCGATTGGTATCCAGCGAAGTGTGATAGTGCAGTGCATATTAGTGTAAGTGCATGTAAGCAATGGTTGAGGATAAAAGAAGGAAACATCGCGTGGTGAGTGGCCCGTTTGCTAGAGAACTGCTCCGGCTTTCGCCTGGTGTTGATCAGAGCGATAAGAGCAGCCGCGTGCTAGAATTCTCATCCAGTCAGCGTCTGAATTCGACCTTGTTACGCAAAAATCCCACCGCCGTCGGACCTTGAAGCCCAGGCCCGGGTGGTCGTCTGCACCAGAGATTGCTACTGCCCACTGCAGTGAGCGAGATCGAAGGGCAGTGGGAGTTCCGCGGCGTGCGTGCGCAGTGCATAAGAGCACGGGCAGAGGGGGCGTGGCAGGTGAAGGCGCGGGGGGGCGGGCCTCCCGTTGTCGCAACTTGTGGCGCGGGCCGCCGTGTCTCAGGGTCCGGGTGGTCGTCTGCCCCGAGATACTGTCTGCGCGTCCGGGATGTCGCCCTGCGAGGGCGGGAGGGGGCGTGACAAGGGAGGGGCTGACGGGTGGGTGCGGAGGGGGGCGCATGGAGGTGACCGAGCAGCTTAACGCGCGACCTGCGCCCGGTGATAAGCGCTGCATTGTGCGCCCCCTACCCGCGTTCCTGCCCCGCCCAATCCCTCCTCCCACAGTCAACCGCTTCAGCTTGGCGACAACACCGTGGCATCAGGAACAGAGACGTCCTAGAGTTCGCGCCTAGATACTGGACCGGGAGTGGTGGCTCAGTGCATCTCGCCATACAGCGAGGGGAAAATCACCGCCATCTCCCGAGAAAAAATATGTACTGCACTAACGGGACTAATGACCAAAGCAGATGACGCGCCCGGAAACACGAAAAAATCAATCAATCAATCAACCTAGACACTGAAGCAGGGTCGAATGCATCCGCTATCTGAAGGAGAATCCTAGAGGCTAGTGTAACGTCACCACATGGCGGCCAGGTTCGACCATCTTTAGAAAGTTTAGCAGAGGGGATGGGCATCCGGTCGGCTAGTACAAAAGCTGTTAGTAGCTTTTGTCAACTGAAAAGGAGCCATTAACACCCCGGGACGCAAGTCGGCCGGGCAGAGGGCCTGACCCCGCCGGCGGTCAGGGGAGGCTGGCTGGCCATGTGGTCTCAGAGCCACCCACACGTGCAAAGAAGCTAGGGGGTGGGGGTGGGGGACATGACCGCCAGAAGCTAGCCGGCCGGAAGGGGGAGTTCGTTAAGAGATCGCCTCGCGTGCGGACGCAACTGCGGCCCGTTGGCGGTAGTGCATTCCTTGGACACTGCGAGTGCGTAGCACCGGGTGTCAGGACACCGGCGCGGTAAAGCGTCTGGGTGGAGGATGCACTAGCCAGGAGATGGGAGCAGGGTGCGTGGAGTCGCGGAGGTAGATTGCGAACGGAACCCCAGAGCTGTACATACTGTATAATATTCTGTAAATAAATATTGTAACTAGAGCTCGTGTCTGTGTAGTCATTTCGCTACCACGACGCCACACTAGCTATCCTATTGGTAGTTTTCTGTGTTTTTTTCCAACCTACTCCAGGGGAAAGCCGGAGCTGTACCGTAACAAACGGGCCGCTGACTGCGCACAATCTTTCTTTCCTTTTCCTTGTTCTTCTCTCACCCCTTACTTACACTGACGTTATATGTACGACATTAGGAACCACGTCCGGAGACCAGTCCGGAGCTTAGAATTAGATCCAGCTCGAGCGGTGCGTCACTGGAGGAAGAGACGAGGAGGGGCAAATACACAAGACGACATGTAGGTCAACGCTGGATATCAGGTCCCTGCGGGAGGAAGTACATCAATTTGTCGCGGGAAGAAACACTGCACATACGGAAGTAATGACATCGGTTGATTGATTGATTTTTTCGTGTATCTGGGCACGTCAACGGCTTTGGTCATTAGTCCCGTTAGTGTAGTGCATGTTTTTTCTCGGGAGATGGCGGTGATCATCCCCTGCAGGATGGCGAGATCCGGCGCCGATCTACCGTCGTAGTGGGGTTTACCTCTAACCAGGACTCTCCCACTAACGGGGCACCGCCCCAGTCGGGACAAGCTCTAAGCTCCCGACCGGTCTCCCGGAATATGTGGTAGTGTAGTGCATGTTAGTGTAAGTGTGTGTGTGTGTAAGGGGAGATGATAGGACAAGAAAAACCAAGGAAAGATCGCGCGCGGTCCGTGGGGAAATCCTGTTGCCGTGGGGAGTGGGAACCTAGGACCTCCCGGTCAGAAGCGCTGCAGTGACATCAGTTGATGCACTGAGCTACCACTCCCGGTTGTAATGACATCGGAAGTTCGCGCGCCGAGATTCAATAAATGCAATTTTGATCTCCCAATAGTACGATCTGCGGCTGCACTCTGGGGGCATAAAGCGATTTTTCTTACTTCTTACGGCTTTTCTGTTCTTACTTTCACTCTATTTAATTTGTTTTCGACGTGTTATGTTGGAGGTGTTTGAGTAGCATTCTCTCAGTACAACATTAATGTTAAGTAATTGGGCCCAAGAGGAAACTGAACAATTATAAGGCTGTATGTTTATTTATTCACAGGTATTCATGTAGAAAATATATTTTCCTGTAGACATTTATCTTCAAATTTAAGTCAAATTTTTTAACTTACAATTTAGAAAACTATTTTTTAATCGACATCTATTTAAGGAACTTTTTTAGTATTATTTTTCCATTTGTCTCTATCTTCCCATTCTTTCTCTTTAAAATTTGGTTTATTTCTCCGTTCAAGATATGTTTTGGTCTTCCTCTCTTTTTTCTACCATTTGGAAACCAAATAAATATTTTTTAGTAGTCTCACACTTCATTCTTTTATCATGGACATACAGGTTAATTTTTTATATTTAATAAATTCTAACGTTCCTTTTTGGTCCAAATCAAGTGAAATACACGAAATAAGTACACGCTTTCATGTGCTTCCCTAACTCTAACAGAAAGAACAGTAGGACGTCTTTGCAATTCGAAATTGTTTTAGAGACATGTACTATGTAAAAATATATTGCAACGGAATTTTTATAATACTCTCTTGTTTGTAAATTCGCCAGGAAATATATAATTTTTCTTTAACTCTGTCGTTGCAATCGCTGTTCTGTCAAACAATTCACATTTTTTTTAATTGGTTTATTTAAGGTCGCTTCAACATCTAAGGTCATTAGCGACCACTATTGCCGTTAACGGTATGGTAACTATGTGGATGAAACGATATGGTGATTGATGATAAGGGGTGAAAGGACGAACACAATTACAACCATGCCCGAGGCGGGACTCGAATCCGCGACCCTTCGGTCCGAGATCACTACGACACTACTGCCTTAGCGATCTCGGCCACCCGGCCGGCAATTCATATTCAATCATTATTAATGTAGAGTAGATGTGGCTGGTGTAACTAGATTTAATGTAAACGCGAAGCAATTGAAAATCCTGGGAAATGATGATGACGAATGTGAAAAGTGTGTCACAAAGAAGAGGACATCAGTTCATGTGCTCTAGTACTGGTGTAACTAACACTGAAGGGCAACGATTGAGGGCAATTGATAGGCCAATTCTTGTTACTACGAATTTTTGATAATTTTACTCGTAGTAGCGGTTTTAATGTGTACCCTTCTGTATTGAATATGTGACTGGAGATTATTTACATCACAAATATATATGAATATCGACGAAAACGTCCAACATTGTTGTCCAGAGAATCCCCTTTATTTGAACTGTTTATATTCACTTTTTAAGTTAATTAAACATGATGTAAAGCGAGTTACACAGCAATAGTTTGTTATAAATGTAGCATAATATTCTCTATTGAAACTACGTTTCAAACCAATCTATTTATTCATAGTTTTTCTGCAGTTTAAGTAAACTAGCTGATATATTTTCCATTAGAAACATATTTTAAATAATCCTCTGATTCGAATATCCAATTTTTTTATTGTTGTGGACGTTTGTTGCGGCAGGAGAGTCATAGCATCTTCCGGTTAGAGTAGGTTAAACCAAACATCCCATGTTCGTGTCGCGCGTCGGATAGTTTAGTTGAATGTGTAGAGCTGGCGGCTCGCTGTCAGCCCAGAATAGCGCGCGAAAGGTCAAAACGCATCGCATCTGCTTCCGCGTCGCGCGTCATAGGTGCCCCTCCCCTCTCCTCCACCCCCTCCACCCACGCCCGCTTTTCCCCCGTCCACCCGCCCCACTCGTCTTCACAGCGCTCTCTGCGTGGGTCGCCCTCTGCAGCGCGCTCCCGCCCTCGCTCTCGCCCACCGACTTCCGCGTCGCCCTCCCCTCTTCGCGCCTCTCCTCCCAGCCTTACTGAGCGGTACCTCGTACCTTTATATCCCTAATCGTTCTCCGTAAGGCTTCTAAACCCGATCTTTAATTAACAGCAGCTTACCAATGGGGGGATACAAAAATGGACCAGCGTGGTTTTCCCCTTTTGTTAAGGTAAGGATTAATTGATTGATCAGTTATTCCGGGGGCTGCTTAGCTTTTCAGTCCCGTAACCGTAGTGCCTGTTTCTTAAACGTGGGGGTGGCTGTGACAAATCTATAAACAGTTAAAATTGTCATTGTTCACTTGATACAAAGTATAGTTCTAGTTCATATTGATGACAATGCTTCGTCCCGTCTAACCAGAAGATGTAAATAATAAAAGCAATGTTGTCATCAGGAGAATTACCAGCTCAAAGCTAAAGACGCACGAGTCCATATAGAATAACCAAATAGTTGGCATACGCAGAATTACAGCAATAACGTTTGAGATGTGGGCTGTCCGGGTGACGCCCCGTCGAAGGCTGGGGTGCCGACGTTTCGACCGACATATCGCGGTCCCCTTCAGGGCTGTACTGCCACTGAAGAGCACCGCGATACGTCGGTCGAAACGTCGGCACCCCAGCCTCCGACGCGGCGTCAACCGGACAGCCCAGATCATGACTCTGGCCGCGAAAGCCTACGATACCATTTAGTAATAACTATTAACACTTTGGAGCGCACTCACAAAACTAGACTGCCTATTCGAGAGCCTGCGGCTCTTAATACTCCCCGGTGACGCCATAATACTTGACTGTCCTCCACGTCACGTTGCAAAGGCTGCTTCCAAGGCCCTCCGGAGAGCCTTGCTACTTCCGCTGCCCAGCTTCGCACCCCCCAACTATAACTTACTTTTCCTACTCTCATTGTATAATGCTGCCATTTGATGGCACTCATTACGATACAGATTTCATTACGAAACACGTTTTTGACCAATCACAGAGAAGTTTAATAACGAAGTACTCAAATTAATCAGTGATAATCGTTCTAGTATAGGGTTCGTTCGACTGTGTACATTAAAATTGCATTTGATATCATATTATGGTTATCATTTTTAATTTATTTTATTATTAGTAACTTTTTTCGTGGAATATTATTTAAAATAAATTGGATCGTAATTTTACTTTGATCCTATTTGACTAGCGCAGTACTCCTTTGCAGTTGGACAGGTAACCATAGGCACCTGCGGCAGCATGTGAGGGTGGCGTTATGGAGCTGTCCGCTAGGTGGCCTTGGCTGAATTCTGCATGTGAACTGTCGCGAAACGGTTCAATGGAAAAGTTTAACTAATAAGTTAACATAACTCGTAGAAAAAGTTTCGTACGAATCTCGATGTAATGGGTATTAATAAACTCATGAAAGGTTTAAGTTACTCGCTCGTAACGTCATATCAGACTCGTGTATTAATACCCATCATTACATCATCGTTTCATAGTGTACTATTATGTATCCATATCAGTACTATTGTAACTTATTTCTTAAAAATATAATGGTGTTAACGATAATTATATGTGATGAACCTCCCCAATATTGGAAATGTTAACTCTGTTTTCGAATGCACATTTATGTAGCAGAAATGCAATTTATGAACACAATATTTTGCACCATATGAATGCAGCGTATTAGAATATTTTAATACGGAAAACTGAAAAACAAGCAGAAATATTAATACCTCGGAAATAAGCGCATCCATTTTCAATGCAAATCATTCATACAACGTAAGACCCGCACCGGAGGACCTCGTGCGCGAATAAAATCTATGCACACAATTATTAAATGCAATACTTTCACCCTATCACTTCCTCCATCATGTTTTTCGTGTTTCCTTCGTTACGATTGCCGGAAACCAATTCATTCACTTTTCCCTTGATTTTTACTCCACACTACCTTCCAATCCTTTCCCCTGCGCCCTCAGTCGCACAGCTTCTCCAGTCGCTGCCGGATTCCGCAGCGCTGCCCACATCCGCCCCCTCGCCCTGCCTCAGCGGCCGTTCCGCAGCGCAGCCGCTTGCGGGCGAACGCTAATGGAATCACGCGTATGCGATCCTCGCTGGCGCCTGGGCGCATCGGACGGCAGCTGTCTCACCGTCCCGCTCCGCCCGCCACGCCTCCTTTCGCCCACCCACTTCGACAACCCGTCCTCTCCGCCTCGCCCTATCCTCCCCGTCCCGCCTCGCCACGCTCTACATCTGCGCTCCACTCCGCATGCCACGCTCCACCCCTCCACCCTACTATCCTCACCCCCTGCGCCCCTCTCCTTCTCTCCCGACCGTCTCTTTCTCTAAGCCCCATCTTTTTTCCCCCCCGTCCCCGCCTCCCCACCCGCCCTCCCCCCGGCTTCTCCGGCCCATCCCGCTGCTCCACCTCCGTCGGCCCGCGCTCCCCGCCCCACACATCTCTCCTCGCCATTACCCTTCCCTCCTCGCATCCCCAGCTCATCTGTATTTCTCTTCCCCCTGCTTCCGTCGCACCGCATCGCCTCCTCCTTCCCGCGCTACCCCGCACCGCCTCTCCGCACGGAGGAGGAACACAGTCGCAACCTGCAGCGCGAATTGCAGCGCTGTCGTGTCACATCAACGCTCAGTGGGACCCCAGGAACCACGAGCAATTGGCGCGGCTTGCAAACGCTGCTGGTGCTTCGAGGCGGGTCCGCTCTTATTACGCTCCGGACCTCAACGACTTCAGCCGCCGATATCAATTACATCACAACACGGCTATAGAGCCTCTGACCGGGAGGTCCTAGGTTCGAGTCCTGATGGCGGCAGGATTTTCGACACTAGTTTTTCAGCTAGGTTGAACTCAGTCGCTGTCTGGGGAAGACTTCTAGCGGCCGGCTGCTTTGATCGGTAGTTTTCCGTGGTTTCTCCGATCAACACCAGGCGAATGCCGGAGCAGTACCCGAAATAACGGGCTACGGAACGCGCGCGATCTTTCCTTCCTCTTCCTTGTCGTATCCTCTCCCCTTACACACACACACTTACACTAACATGCACTACACTACCACAAATTCCGGGAGACCTGTCGAGAGCTTGAGCTTGTCCCGCCTGGGGCGCTGCCCCGCTGGTGGGAGAGTTCTGGTTAGGGGAAACCCCGCTAGTCGAAGGTAGGTCGGCGCCGGATCTCACCATCCAGCGGGGAAAAGTCACCGCCATTTCCCGAGAAAAACAAGCACTACACTAACGGGACTAATGACCAAAGCAGTTGACGCGCCCGAAAACACGAAAAAATCAATTAATCAATAAAGCTTTCATAGAAACTCATTCCGATAAAATATTCGCAGGACTAACGAAAACTAATCTGTCAGTTCACCGCCAATTCATGTCCGTAGCGCAGCCCTCGAAACCTAAAATCTGAATTACTAGTATTTGCTAAATGAGTATAAATGTAGACGACAATAGAAATACACCAATTGAAACGTGGAGCATTGCGAACCGATTCAAAAGTGGAGAGCCATAGGGGTTGCAGCACTACGATGACCTATTTGTCGTTTCGCGTGCTCAATCGAAGAACTCCAGACCGCTGCGCTCTTCAGAGGCACATGGTCGAACAAGTACGCTTTCTGCTGGAGAACTTTTTAACAAAGTACTTAAATTAAAATTATTCTAATTAAAACCTCTATAACAAGGTCACTGCGGGCAATGCTTAGTATAATATTAGGTTGTTCTATTTATTTATATGGGACTTCGGACGCGCCAACTTAAGAGGTTATTGGTCCATAAGTGAAGTGCATGTTTTCCCTCGGAAGATGCCCATTCTTTTCCTCGGGAGGTAGATCTTCCCTCGCTGGATGTCGAGTTCAGGCGCCGACCATACCGTCGGATACTGGGTTTTCCGCAACCAGGTATTTCCCACCAGCGGGGCACCGCCCCAGCCAGGACAACAAACTCTAAGCTCCCAACCGGTCTCCCAGCATGTGTGGTAGTGTAGTGCATGCTATGGTGTGTGTAAGGGGGTGAGAATAGGACAAGGAAGAGGTAGGAAAGATCGGAGAAACTACGGAAAATTACCGATCAGAGGAGCTGGTTGCTAGAATTCTTCTCCAGACAGCGACTGAATGCGACCTAGCTGAAAAGCTAGTGTCGAAAATCCTGACACCGTCGGAACTTGAACTTAGGACCTCACGATTAGAGGGAATACCGTGACATCAGCTGATGGCCTCAGCCATCTCTCCCAGTCTTGTTCTTTCTTTCTTCTATTTTCATTTATTTTTCATTCATTCTTATACTCTCATTCACTCTTAAGCTGTATTCACAAACACACTCACTAATTCATACATCACTTCACTGCATTATTTACACTGTATACCAGGCATGTCAAGGTCGCGGGCAAAGAACAGGCATACTAGAGCTTGCGCGCACTGCCTCCAGAGAAATTGGCGCAAGATTTAAAAGTAAGGGTTGCACAAATGCTACGGAGTGGTGGTACGACACTGAATACCTGGTTCATGACAGTCTTTGGGAGAAGTTAGTCACAAATTTATCTGTATTAATTTCCATCTTGAATGCAAGTAGATTTGATTGTTTTTCGAGTGATATATGTTACGTTTCTCAATAATACAGTCGAAATTTACAGCCCAAAATGTAACCGTTGTGCAAGTCTCTAGTAAAACACCGAAAGATTGTGTCATGTAGCTGACAATTATTTTTAATAGTACATTAAAAACGATGATGTAATGATGGGCATTAATACAAGAGTGTGATATTAAGATATAAGGAGCTACGAGCGAATATCGTAAACTTCACAGGAGTGTATTAATACCCATTATATCGAGGTGCATTCAGTAATTTTTCGACGACATTTATTAGTTAAACTTTTATAGTGGATCGTTTTGTGGTAGTTGACACGAAGGATTCAGCCAAGGCTACCTAACCCTACCCTCGCATGCTGCCGCAGGTGGCTGTGGTAAGCAGTCCACCTGCGAGGGAGTACTGCGCTAGTCAAATAGGTCGAAGTGAAATTACGATCCTATTTATTTTAAATGTTCCACGAAAAAATAGTAATAATAAAATATATTAAATCCGACAATCATAAAATAATATAAAATGCAATTTTAAGGTACACAATCGAACAAAACATTTACCAGAACGATTCTCAATAATTGTCACTAGTTGGTTTGTAAGCTTTGTTTGGTCAAGAACACGTATCATTATGAAATATGTATCGTAATGAGCTTCATTATGCAACTGGTTGCAGCCAACAAATGACAGCAATATACAATGGCAATAGAAAATAATTAAAGAAATATAGTTTTAAAAATGTTTGAGGAGAGTCTCCTTAAGCGTTTTAAAAATACGGATTGGAAACTTCCAAATGTTTTGTTACCATGGTGATAGCGTATGTAGTTGTGAGTCTACAAATGAAGTTGCGTATCCCGCAACGTTCTATGTTGATGTCCCGACGGCGGACAATTTTGCGATACTAGCTAAAAAGTTTAATCAAGTACGAACGCTGTCTAAATGACAATTCTAGATGTCAGAATTCAAATTCTATTAGAGCATTATGCTGTTTCTCCTTGATAATGCTCACGGATGGGGAGCAGTGTCTTCAAAAAAGGATCACTTACCGACCGTAATTCATCCATTTCCATCGCCCGACCTTAAGGCCGAGTCAATTCTCATTTTGTTCATCTCCAATTGGTCAAGAAAATACTACCATCGTCAAATTCGAGATACAGCCGTAACGCGTGACAGTCCAATTTACATTTGACTGGTGGTGGAAAAATCGACCAGGGTAGAGAATGTTTTGCAGAATTTGTAGAGTTAATATTAAGTAAATATTTAATGAAATCCATAATTGCATTGTGTATTTGTGGTTAAATTTGCCCGAAATATTATACGGCGCTTCTATTATAGGTTCACATTTCACATTGCTGTAGACATATTATTACATTCTAAAATATTCCGACCACATCTCATTAATATTGTCCCAATCATAAATTTTCTGTAAATTTGTGCTTAATGAACTGTTGACAGTTACTTTCCAGAAGAAATTATGAAAATCGCTCGTTTTTTTAATCAATGTCATTTGTTTATTACATTTATTTAATTTGAGTAATTCTCAATTGACTGGGGAACCTATGTATTATTGTTATTATTACTATTATTATTACTATTATTATTATTATTATTATTATTATTATTATTATTGGTGTATCGTCCATTTATGACCATGGTATACGATAATGTGTTACTTTTAGGATAACCTTTTCAGCTGAATCCCTCGATAGGAGAAGGTTATTACTTGAAGTGTGAATAATGAGGTAATAAGATGATGGGATGATGATGATGAGGGATGAAGGGACAGTCACAAATACAACCATGTCTATGCAGGATTCGAACATGCAGTCTCCTCCACGTAGACGACGGCTTCCGCAATCACGGGGCCGGCTTTATTATTATTATTATTATTATTATTATTATTATTATTATTATTATTATTAGAATGGTTGAATGATCCCGTTGATCCCGTTTTTTATATTGTAGAAAGATGGTTCTTTAAATTTATTGGACCAAATAGGTAATAATTCCTGGTATCATCGTGGATTGATACTATTTCATTCAATAAATTTAAAAAGAACCATCTTTCTACAATATTATTATTATTAGTATTATTATTGTTGTTGTTGTTGTAGTTAGATGAAAGCTTGTTTAAAAATGACAGTAATAGAACGATTAATGAGCAAATATGGTAAGTATTTAAGCACAAAATATCAGTTTTTAAGATAATTTACTCATACAAAGAGAAAGATATGAAAGAGGGAACTGTAACAAGTGTATTTTAAAATGGTATTGAATTTGTTATCTGTGTCATCAGCATTTTATAGAATTCGTTTCAGTTTGAATTTGATTTACAAAAACCTTTTGTAAATACTTTTCATATGTGACAATTAATTGAATACATTGATATTCATGTTTCTGATAAATGTCAATGCCTACGTAAGCATCGTTGCTGCTCTGTGTGTTCTATATAGTACTAATACAGTTTCACAGGTATTTACATATTGAATTATACTAAAACAGAGTTTGAAAGCTTCCTTTGTTTATTGATGTCTGGTGTAGGTATAATTCAAATGAGATATTGCATATGTTTAAGAAGTGCTTTTTGGAAAATTATTTTGTAATCTTGTCAACGCTCATTACACTTACTAGCTATGCTGTCAAGAATCTTAAAAAATACATATTTAAATTTAAAATTCAAGAATTACATCACCTGGCCTTTAAGGGGAGTTTCCAAACTCAGTTTCCCTGCAACTAGATTAATTTTTCCAAACACACTGACGTCAAAGCTCAGCTCCTTTGAATTTATGATTTCAGCTTACAAGTGCAGTTTTTAGCCGGTGGGTACAGAAACAAACGCGTTCATTGTACGAGCGTAAAAAACGTGCAACGTTTGTTTTCCGAACGCTGCTCGCAGAGAATCAAATCGGAAATGAAGTTGACGAAGCGATATACCAGTTACCTCGTACTTTGCGGGAAGCAATTACGGAATGAATGAGAGTCCGGGATGTTGTCGTTGTCGTTAAAATGCTGTAAATTAATCCCGTTTCGCAGTCTGTGCCCTCATTAAAAGTCTCATTTGTGGGGCTGGAGCTACTTAGATTAAATTAATTTTCAGCGCATTATGCGCCGTCGACGGTGGCCTAAGAGGCTGGGCCGTCGCGCTCTGCGAGCCTCCTTATATTCCCATCTCCCTCCCCTCCCCCTCCTCATCCGGCCACGAGTGGCTCATCGCTGGGGTGCCTCGCGGGCGCACACGGAATGAAGCTTCGCAGAGCTCATTGTCTAATAATTCGGTGGAAATAGACTGTAATTTAATTAGTATACAATCCGTGTGCTTACATACCTGTCTATTTTTGAACAAATGAGTAAGCCATGCTTTTCTTACTAAGCGGATTCGTAGAGATTATATGATGTTATTTACTTTCTCTTCTTTACTTCATAAGAAAACAAAGTACTGTAATTGTGCGCCGGAAAGCAGCCAATTTTCTACAGAAAATATTTTATTACCGAGCTCTGGTAACGTAAAAGTGGATAAATCTTGTTCTTATATATAGTAAATTACTTCCTCTAATACATTTTGGAGTCAGAATCCATGTTTCGTGGATCCTTGATACCGAAAAATTGATTGTCGGCAAAACGTCTGTCCGTGTTTGGGCAACGCTAGCACCTAAACCGTTCAGTCAATTTTCTCCAACATCAGTATTCCTCGATCGATTTAAAGAAACTCGATTTTTTTATTGATTAGTGATTCCGGGGGCATCACTAAAAAGGTCATTAGTAAATCAATAGGTAATTCAATGGGATAGCAGTTTCCTCACTAAGCACTTAATGATGTAACACAACTAGTTACGAAACGTTGTGCAGTTGCTGAAATAAATGATTGTCATTAAAAAACGTTGGATGCTTTTATTTGTAAGGTCATTAGTCTTGTAAATGAAGTACGTGTATTTTTTCTGGAGAAGTGGCGACGATATTCCCCAGCTGGATGGTGAAATCCGGCGCCGACTTACCGGTCGGTTAGCGGGTTCTCCCGAAACCAGGTATCTCCCACCAGCGGGGCACCGCTCATGTCGGAATAAGCCCTAAGCTCCCGACCGGTCTTCAGGCATGTGTAGTAGTGTAGAGCACGTAGGTGTAGCTTGTAAGTAAGTGGTGAGGATAGGACAAGGAAGAGGAAGGAAAGATCCGTGGCCTGTTTATTAGGTACTCCGACTTTCGCCTGGTATTGAACCGAGAAAACACGGAAAACACGAATTAGGGCATCCAGCCACTAAAACTCTCCTTTAGGTCCGCAACTGAATTCGACCTAGCTATGTACTCGTAGTTAGTATCGAAATTCCTGCCACCATGGGGTCTTGCACCCCAATGGGGTGGGGAATTAGGGCACTGGAAATTAGGGCACCCAAATTAAGGCCCTGCAATGACATTAGTTTATACCCTGAGCCTTATCTCCCAGTTTTAAAGGAACTCGAGGCCCTCCGAGTTGGAAACGAATCTTTTTATATTTGGGGAACTTAATATGAAGCCTCAATTAATTTTTTGGGGGGCTTCTTCCTACAGCTACAATATTGAAGTTAGATATTTTTCTTTAATAAAATTTGTTCTTCAGAAAACGTTCTTGAAATAATTAACAATTATTCGAAAATATGGGTAGTTTTCGCTAATTTTAGGTCGAAATGTAGGCTTTTTTAACTTTAATTTTGAAAGGATTCAATTTTTCAAGTTTTCTTCTCGTATTATCAAAGAAAGGTAGAAGGAACTGGTACTAGTTTGGCAAACTTTCTGTATTTTCGAAAATTGCAAAATCGAAAATTCCCATATGCCCCCACTCCTGATCTGCCGATGTGGATCTCATTGCCTAATAATTCGGTGTAAATAAACTGAAATTTAATTAGTAAACAATCCATGTGCTTACGTATTTGTAGATGTTTAAACAAATATGTGACTGAGCGCGTTTCTACATAAATAAATTATTAAATTTGTACAAATAATAAAACGATATTTTTGATTGTGACAATGATTACTACAGGGTTACTGGAATTATTAGGGCCACAATGCCAACTTTTTTGTATATATTTACGTCAAAATAACAGGTTCAAATTTCAAGTAAATTCATCTCATGTTTTAGAAATTTCTCCATTAAAACCTATCTTTGTTTACAGAATGATTATTGGATATGTTGGATACATATACAATAATCACACGGAGTCTGGTCCAGGGAGCGGTTCAAAATAAATAGCATTATTTCGTGTAGTTAAATGAAATTGGATTTCACTGGGTACGGACCTCTGCAGGAAATAGTGATAGATTATGTAAGCAAATAATTCTGGTTTTAAAATATCTTTTTAATACGTTCTCTATTTTGAGACAATTAATAACGCAAATTAATATAAAATTTAAAGAGGTATTTCTTTTAAAAATATTTCATCGGCTCGAGGAAACTATAACTTAATTAATGACAAGGGAGTATTAAAGCAGTATTAACTTCAGTCTACATACCTGGGATATTGTTTAAATATTCACATAACCAAAGCATCTGAGTAAAGGGAAATTTAAATACGTTAATTATTTCTATATCAAAAGTTCTACATACATGAAAATGTATTAAATTAAGGAAATTTTGAGATGATATTTGTTATTCGATATCTCAGAGAATATGGAATGCAGTTAAATTGAGTGTTATGGAAATTATAGTATCATGTCCGGATTTTATAGAGTGTAAATATTGGCTTCGTCTAGACAAATGGGAATTATGGTAGTAGAAACTTGTGCCCAATGTCTTGCACCAGCAACCTGCAGGGCAGTTCCACATTCTTAGCACGTACGCACCCGTACGCAATCTGTCTTTGCGCGTTGAAATGCTGAGTATAAAATGTTTTATTTAATAGGTAATTATTTCACAGACAGGATAGATAACTTGATACCATGTGGCTAGGACGAAGTCTTTTAAGCCATTACAACACCTACATTCAACCGCGTTCTAACCTTTCAAATTCTGGTATTCTCCCCAAATGGTCTCTCCATTGCATCAAAGCCGCGGAAAAGAGACCATAAGGTACGGCTGAGGAATAAACCCCTGAAGGGGGAGAAACCTGCCGTCAGAAGCCGAGTACATGTTAATCTATCAGACTTTTCGAACTATTTATTTATTTCCTTTCGACATCACGCATTCTCTTTCCCGTGTTTAGCCTTCTCAGCACCTGAAATCAAGCAGCACCACAGGAGATGGTCCGCAGCATCGGGCATGCACTTATATTTCCGACATTGACTCTCCTATGACCCCTATGTGCTTAACACTTCGTCAGTTTCATTTTTTATTGACTTATGTACTTGTTTCTTAACAGGGCCTCTGGAATAGTTCATGGACAGTGTACTAGCTTCCTGTGCTCTGGTTCCTGGTTCGATTCCCGGTCGATGCAAAAATTGAGTTGTATCTTTTCTTTGAAATCGTCCCAGTTTCTGTAGCTGTGTGACGAAGGAAAGCTCAAGCAGGCGGATCTTGCTAGTTACGGAGAAGAGAATACGTCATGTTCGCCTCATGTCGCTCTTACCCCCCAAGCATGGGAATTTAACCACGCTCAGGCATGAAGGACACTGGTAGCTGGCCGGCAAAGTCGGACCACCGACCCAATAACACCAAATACATACTTACATTTCTTAACAGTTGACTATTACTTACTTAACTGTTTACTAAGTCAACTTAAATTACTAATTAACTTAATAATTGTTGGCTTATTTATTTGTTTCGTCTCCACTGTAGGGTCGACCTACCGCAGTTCTTCCACTCGTCGCCTGCGCCGTGGCGGTCGCCTCCGCTGCGTAATGTAGGGCCCGCTGGGCGCTCGGTGATTTCCAGCGCCCCCTGCCCGCGGCCGCAGTTTCGATTCGCGGCCGCGGCATCGGCGGGAGGGGGCCTTGGCGAGGGGGTGGAGGGGAGGGGGAGTCGTTGGCCTCGGGCCAGTTCGCGGTGGGCGCGGTCGCGTCGGTTTGTAGCGCAGCGCTCGAAGCAACTGGTGCGGCAGGGGCGGCCGGCGCCGACAACGCAACAATTGGCGAAGCCCGCCAGAGGCGCCCTCTCGCCCTCTCGTCTTTTCTTTGCGTTTTATTGCTTTCCTTTCAATCTCTTGCTTTTGATTGATTGATTGCTTTGTTCGTGTTTCCGGGCGCGTCAACTGCTTCGGTCATTAGTCCCGTTAGTGTAGTGCATGTTTTTTTCTCGGGAGATGGCGGTGATTTTCCCCTCGCTGGATGGCGAGATCCGGCACCGACCTACCGTTGGCTGGTGGGGTTTCCCCCTAACCAGGACTCTCCCACCAACGGGGCACCGCCCCAGCCGGGACACGCTCTAAGGTCCCGACCGGTCTCCCGGAATGTGTGGTTGTGTAGTGCATGTTAGAGTACGTGAGTGTGTAAGGGAAGAGGATAGGACAAGGAAGAGGAAGGACAGATCGCGCGCGGTCCGTGGCCCGTTTGGTAGGGTCCTACTCCGGCATTCGCCTGGTGTTGATCGGAGAAACCACGGAAAACTACCCATCGGAGCAACCGGCCGCTAGAATTCTCCTCCAGACAGCGCCTGAATTCGACCTAGCTGAAAAGCTAATGTCGAAAATCCTGCCGCCGTCAGGACTCGAACCTAGGGCCTCCCGGTCAGAGTCGCTGCACAATCTCTTGTTCATGGGGCACTCCTAAAGTCTAGGCTTACGTAAAATCGGTGGTTAGTTTGTGGTAATTCATATGGATGGGAGAGGCTTTAACGTATTAATCTGCTAGTACTGTGAAAGACAAATGTTTTAATACGGAAAATTACTTATTTTTGGTATATATATTCACGTTGTCCGGGAAAGAAATGTCGCAAATTGGAAAATAAGCTCTGAAGACAATTTTAAGCATATTTTGTCTGATAAACTACTTCGATAAACTGAATGCTGAGCCGAATAAGCTCACAAAATTTTTAATTTGCATTGGAAGCATAGAAACATTCCAGAAATATGTAAATTGTTTATTATTTACAAAATAAATGGATATCTCTGTACAGAAAGAAAAATTAGCACAGAATTAGAAATAATAAAGCGCCCAATTTACACAATTCAATTGCTTTTTTATTTCTGTGTAAGTTTTTCTTTGTAAGCAAATATACTGATTTATTTAATCAAACCGGATTTTGATTATAACATTTTCAGAAATTACAATTACATCTGTAAAGCTTTTTGAAAAATTTCAATAAATCTAAAACTTTATATTATAACATGATATTGCATTTATCTTTTTAATATTTTGTCTGGGAATTTTAACACGCTGTTTATTGATTCGAGGGAAATTAAGACTGAGTTGCAACACTAATCTCAATATACTATTTTGTATTTATTTCTGTGACAATTCAAATTCATAGCTTCTATATGTTGCATTTTTCGTTAGTCTACTGCGAGCCACAGTACCGTCCGGTACAAGCCGTGAAGCCAGCACCCGACCTGAGACGTCTTGGGGGGGTGGCGAACACAATTCACCAGATGGTCGACTAGCTCAGTATAGACGTCCCAGTGTGGACACAATAAATAAAAAAATAGGGGGGGGCAGGGTCGTGAAGATCGTTTATGGATTGGATGCAAAAATTACAAACAACTCGGGTGAGAATCACTTTTCACTAAATTCAGAATATATTCTAAAAATATTTGCTGCTATGACAAATACATACAATGGCACACAGAAAAAAAATCAAATACAGAATATTCTTGACTGAAAAAAAACACACACTAATAACACAATACACAATTTCCTACTTTCATCTACAACCCACTTGTTTAACAAACACACTTTCAGAAATTCGAAAGAATCGTTAAAATATTACTTTACAAAAATGTGAAAAAACACACATTGAAAATCAAAATTAATACTTTTTACTTAACATTACTTTTACAACAAAAAGGAAACTCTTTCTCTCTCTAAAATCCAGAGAATGACTATTATTATAATTATACTCTTACACAAACTCTTAATCACTATGTTACAATATTTGATCTTCAAATCCTTTTTGAAAGAAAAGATTGATTCTGTTCTCACGTATTAGAAGTCGGAAACAAATGTACTTTTACTTTTCTTATCTTTTAAGCATGGTAAATCTGTTACCCTCCTTTTTCTTTCTACGTGACGGATACAGAATAAGCTTTCTGATTAAACTGAATCACTCCTATCCCTACAAAACAGTTTATTTGGAACGACCTTACTTTGTTCTCGGCCGCGTAGAGCAGTCCGCTGGGCTTCCTTCTACCCCTTTTCTCCGAGCTGCTTCGGCCTTGAAGCGTCGTGGCCTCGGGTTGAGAACGCAGTTGCTCCCCAGAAATCGCCTTCTTCTCGTTCAAGTTTTATATTCTTGCGTGCTCTCATATGAATTTTACTTTATATTTAATTACGGTTAATGACCAACTGGATATTCAGAATTAAAATGAATCCAAAGATCACCCCTTTTCATACGAGCACCAACTTCAAGAGAGTATTTAAATATAAGAAAAGCATGTGAGAGAAAAAAAAACTGGAAAGAGAAATGAATGCAAGCTATTAATTACTGCCATCTATTCAAAATTTCCCTCCCTAATTCTTCCATTATAAATTCATAACGTTTCTTATCTTTCTTCTAAGATTATGTTTAAATCAATTTATAATAGAATAATTACCTCTTCTGGTCTTCTAGAAGAGTTTTCCTCGAAAAAGTTGCAAATCTGAAATCCGCTGCAATGTCACTTCCTGGGGTACCGTTTTCCATACGTCCGCCCAGTTCAGCTGCTACCTTCAGAAAGAACTTTTTCTTTCATCCGACCTCCGGTCTCGCCCTTGGTCTATGGTGGCGGTCTCTCTTGTTCTAAATTCTAATTAGCATTCCAAATATTCATCCGCGTTGGCGCGCGTTCAAAATATTCCTTTCCCTCGCTTTCTTAGGGCGGTATGTGACACGTTTTCGGAATCTAAGAAAACGGACGGTCACACTACGAATATTTATGATAAATTTGTTAAATAGTGTGACGTGTGAATTTATTGTACTAGAAATATTACGTGTATTCAAGTATCCTGCATCATACGATGCATGCATTCAGCATCACTCAAATTATTACTCTAATAACATTCATTAAGTAATGGCCGTATTAAAAAGCTTTCTCATTATAAGTGCATTGCAAACTTTTTAAGTATTTCCCATTTTTTTCATTTCAAACAAAGTAAGTAAATCAGCAACGAATATAAAAGGAGTTTCACGTGAATAGGTGACTTAACAATAACGAGCTAAATTGAAATGCACGAATGACCTTCATTCGTTACCTGTAATATTCTGACATATCCGCGTGAGTGAACTTGTATTGTGTCAGCATTACTCGTGCATTGAATCAGTTAAGTAAATCCTCCGGTTTGCGAAGGATGCGCTTGAAATTTGCATATCAATTAGAGGTCGTGTATGGCCAATTGATTCGTATTCCAATACCCAGATCTGGCCTCCGACGGCTAGGAGAGATCACTCCGAATCTGGTTCATTCTCAAAGTATAATGGGCACTTCTATGTCTCTCCCCAAAACAGATGCATGTTCGATATTACTGAAAATTTTTACTAAAAATGGGTTCCCTATTAATTATTTAAGCACCCACTAGTAATAACAAACGACTAAAAGGGTTTCTGAAACTGTTCTTTTGAAATTTTATTTTCACCCAAAGTTCAGAGTTGTCGAGAAAATTCATTAGAAAATATTTGAAAGAACTGTGCTCAAAAATGCAATATTTATAAGTCAATGCCCATAATTATTGACGGAGAAATATTTTTTAAAAAATATTACACTTGTGAAATTTTTGAAAAATTAAAAAAATACATCGAAGTAGCATTTCGTCCACATAATTCAGTGCATTTAGCACTATTTATAAAAATATAGAAATTAATTGGATTCGTTTTAAAAAGTGGCATCTGAGGTTTTGAAATGCGCAATTTTTGCTCATTTTCAAGATAATTTTGAATTTTTCAAAAGGGTTCATTCAAAATAATTTAAAAGACTTGATTATTTGAAATCAACAAATGCAATGATGTATAGAAAACGCCCGTATTGTAAATATTAACAGCGAGATATTCAAAAATATATTTGTGTGATTTTTGAACAATTAAAAAAATACATCAACATTACATTTGTTTAGAGCCCTTTGTTCAGAGTGCTTTGTACTACTTGTAAAAAAGTTTAAAGTTTCGTAAATTTGGATACTTTTTCAGCTAATCATATTTTATCATTTTTAATATTGCCCAAATTTTATACCAAATGCCAGTAAACTACTAATATTTCCAAACAACATTAGTAATTTTCGAAAGTTTACGCTAACAATGAAAATCGGTCTTATGCCATCTTTACACATGTATTTCACTCTATTTTACAAAACATTTAAGAAAATAATTTGAAGCTATTTTGAGATAAGTTTGAAAATGTGCAAGTGTTTCAACCCCCAAAATTGAATGCTTTTTAAAATTGCAGGTTTTTGTCGGGGCGATAGATCGAGGATTCATTTTGGAAAAAATTCCTACGAATAGTTTTCTAGCTTGTGCTGTTCACAGACGCGAAGTTGGACAGAAGGACGGACAGACATACGGGTAGATGTTTTGAAAAAACAAACATTTTTTCAGAATCAGGGTACCCTAAAACGTGTAATTCCGTTGAAATACAGAAATCGATATTCGGCAGCATTACACAACATTCTTCTTGTTACTCCGCATATATGTATCTATTCGAGAATGGACGAATATGGTATAACAACAATGTAATTTTTTTCAAGATAACCGTAATAAATGAAGAAACATACAGTGCTACTCTCATAAGATGAATCTCAAGTGATATTGTTTAAGGATTTGCATTGTGTTATTTTTTTCAGAATAGAATTTTAAACTAGACTTATAATATTGTAAACTTCGGTGGGCAAAAACTGTTGCTATGTTTTTTGTGTACTTCTGTTTGTTTAAAACCTGTTGCCATAAGCCCGATATTTACTAGAAGGCTTGTTCAGTGTACTTAATGAAACGCATAGATTCAATTGTGAGCCTGCCATCTTGATTTCTTGTATTATTGTCGTCTTTCGTTCTATGTTCTTAGATTTTAGATAGGCATCAGAGATGTTCTCATTGCTCATTTTGTTTTATTGTATATTCAGAATGTCTAATATCTTCTCAATGATCCGCGTAATTTTTGTAAAATTTCCAAAGTAAATAAGCAAATAAAGATGAGCAACTTAAAAATTGAGAAATAAGTAAAAAAGATTACCGAGGATGTTAACGCAATATTTAATGCAAATTGTGTCTCTTCATTCACTCGTCTATTCATTTACTAAACAATACGCCTTTTGGATGTTGGTCAATGGGATTCGTAGGTTGTAGGTCACGTACGTGTATGCAGGGTGATTCAGTCCTCGTGTCTAATTCGCCAGATGTAATATACAGACTTCCATACGTAATGTACAGATTGAATTTGCCAAAATTGGTTGCTCTTCGTCGTTTGGTTTTGTAAATAATTGACGGAAAACTTGTGTCTACTCGCTTTCAAATATTAAATATGTTCTTATCTTTTGAACCTTGCGTGATATAAACTGTTCATAACAATAAACTTTTTATATTTTCAAATCAACGGGATCGTTTCCTTTGAAATTACCTACTTTCTTCCTGAAAGAATGAATTTTTTTGTTCCGTAGTGTATTTAATGTAATATTTGGACTTCCTTTACGCAAAAAATGATCAAAGACAAAAATATTATTTTTTCAAAATTTTGAATGGGGATCAAAGGTTTTCTTGTGAACACGTAGTTAACTTAGTGTACTCTATCACAAGGGTTCTGTATGAGCAACGTGGAATGAATCACCCGTTATGTGTGGAACATCCATGCGTTAGTTAAAGTTCTAGACATCAGAGGGCATGTGTTATTTTTGAGGTGTTTTTGAGTATACTAGTCATTCTGTAAAATGATATCCTAGCTAAAACTGAGCGTAAATAATCAAAATGACACGCGTCTTTTTCTATCCTTTCATAAGGATATTCTTTCTTAGGGTTGTGTTTTCAGGATCTACGTTCCACACTGCCACACCACTCTCAGATCTTTCTGAAGCAAGCGGCGTAGTGTCACGAATTATTAAACACCGAGCGCAAACGTCTTTTTGCAACAGCTACAGAACGACTCTCGAAAAATCGTCATTATTTTTCAGAGCAGGCGGGCGAATTTTGCGCCCTTTGTACCTGTCAGGAGTATGTAAGCCGCAAGGCACACACCGCTCGCAGCGTGCATACAATTTTCAGTTAACTGATGCCCTCTCTCTTTGTGAGTTCTTGTGTTTCTTCTGAATGCACGTGTGACAAGACAAATGAAGCTTGCCACGCGGCCGGGTTTGTTTGCTCGTGTCACAGCGGAGGTTACGTCAGATAAAATTTGACTACTATATTTCCCGAGGAAATGGGGCTTGGCGGTGGCGCCGAGTAATCTGATCGTTATTTTTCTTCCCGCACGCAAAAAGGCGGAACTCCTGAGAATAATCGAGCAAATAACAAGAGCGTGCGCCGCCACGCACGAAATTGAAGGCGACAGTAATCTCAGGATAATTCCTTTTCTTTTCCCGTAGCTGTGTTAAGGCCGTTACAGGGGAGAACCAATGTAATGGCCACTTCATATTTCTTTTTGAAACAACCTGAAAAGCATGCCATATTTTCATGTGTTTAAGTTATCTTCGTTCACTGTACTACTCTGGAAGTTAACGGGCTTTTAGGGTAGATTTTTCCCTGTAAGTGAAATGCAAAAGATGTGATGTTTTAATCATGTTTACACGTGTCCTTGTTGGAAAGGTAGATGAAGATCTTTCTACGGGATGGTGTACAAGTATGATAGTATGGTTAAAATTCATGAAGATATGTTATCGAACTTATTTCTGATGGCAGTAACATTCGTAAAAATTTCTCTTTGACCCCCCCCTCGTGGATAGCAATTGATGAACCCCAAAACTGAAGCGTCGCTGATACTTGAGAAGAGACGATGTAGTTATATTCCTTCACTTTGGAGGAGAATAAAAGTTGAAGAATAAGAGATATTATTGTTGCAAATAAGTAATTTTGCTTCTCCTTTCACTCCTCTTCCCCCTAGAAGACAGTGTATATAAAAATCCATATTAAATGAGAAATTCGTATCCGAATTATCAGTCTCATCATTTGTGATTGTTACGTGGTATAAATGGATAAAACTCCATTATTTTCTAGAGACCTATCGGATCTTTTCATTATCTTGAACATATTCTTTTAATTTTTCGTTCGCTCCAAAAATCACACATACTTTTGACTGTTCTCGTTTGAAGGGGAGAAAATCAGACCGATTACATAGACAGAATAACTAATACAATCCTCCTTCAATTTCCTTTCATGCAATTTTGCATCATTTGTTCGTTAACCTTCCGTAATAACTGATCATTCTCGAGAAAGCCATAACTCTTTATGTTTTCTCTTCTCTCCTTGCTTCAACTCACTTTCCCATATTTTGCAGAAGCGTTCGCTGCTTGTGCGTTTCAGGCGATTCTTAGAGGCCCCGTTTCCACCCCCACCACACAGTGGGGCCAAAACGACTTGAAATACGCCAACTATAGCAAATTGTAACATGTTGACATATTTTAACATACTGATTTATTCGTTAAATGATTCGTACGTAGATTACAGCGGGTATAAGTTGGTCACAGATACCAGTATTCGTGACCAGCTCAAATAATTGAAAACGCATTTTTAACATTATAATTAAAAGTACATAACACAAACTAAAACAATAACATAGGCGCGTAATAATAACATAGCGGCTCAATTGAGGAGCAAACATTCAAAAGGGTCATTTGGAAAACATTGAATTCTTCAGTTGATTTTACTTAGAATTTTATTTCCAGAAAAAAACATGAGATGTCTTACAATACATTAAGTAGTATTTTATTTGTTGACTTACAGACGAGTTAAAAAGTGTAAAATTTGTGCTGTATTTTTTGTTTTAATAGGAAAAGAGTGAATGGACATGTCACGTTTTGAATATTTGCTCCTCAATTGGACCTAGCTTCTAGTTGGAGACGAAAATTGGTCATTATCGGGACTCCAATCTTAGTTACCCAACAGTTGTTACCCTGAGAAATATTAGCTGTGAAGTGGAAGCTGGATAGGAAATTGAAGACAGAACGCGGTCTTTGCTTAACCCTGGCACTGAACTAGAATCGCTGGAAATATATCAACAAAAAACATCCAACTGAGTAACTGACTTTTACGACTCTTATCCAGTGTTGTTTCTTTTTCTCAGTTTTTTTTTTAATTTACATAATTCATTCTTGATTTCTTTTGTTCATTTGGTTGCATTTCGGCCCAGTGTGCGGCGTGGAGGGGGCGTTACCCCGAAGTTGCCTTTTTCTCATCCCGAGGCAGCGCACACGGCCCAGAGTAACTTCGCCCTCGCAGCCAGACCGGCGCGAGGCGCCTCCTCCGCAACCTGCCGCTGCCATTCAGACTTCACTGCGCTCGAACCGCTTGCCTTCACGCGACCAACTTTTACGCCCACTTCTCTTTCATGAGAGTTAATACGAGCTTCTTATTCCTGCATTTATTGAACTGGTTAAAAGTATCATTGTTTATGGTTTCGAGAAAATATAAAATTTGTCTTGAAGTATTTTTTCCCCTGCGAGAGTAAATTACGTTAGATATGGAAATACACTGTTTACTCTTTATAAAAAGGAAATTAAATAGGTACACTTCTATACTCCAAATACCAAGTACCTCATTCAAGTCTTGCATAGAAAGACGTATAAATTTCTGTACATATGTAACAAAGCAATAACAATTTAATTACTGCTTAAGGATTACAATTTTATTTATAATGGATCAAATTTGGTGATTTGAGGAATGATTTTTCGGTTTTGAATGACTATGCACGATTTTTGTTGCATGCATTCACAGACGTTCTAAATGATGATAATATTGATTTGAAATAACATGTGGAGAGCGTGTTCCTCTCATTTTCTGGAGAAGAAGTTATTTACGAATCATTCATGCTATTCAGCCATGTATTTCTCTAAAATTATCTCTCACTCTTGATATTTTTTCACAGTAATTTTAAAGATAATCGATCGATGGACGTACTTTTCATTGTTTTGACAAAATAATATTACAAAACAATTTCATTTAATCGCGCCAGGGAGTATATAAAACAGTTATGTGGAATCGAAAATACACAATTTTATTATGCGTTATTGTTATTGTCCAAATAAACAAAGTAAAATTTGTCAAAGAATATTCTGTGAACTTCCCAGTATACATTTGCCTGTATAATTATCCGATCAATGGAAGATTAAATCATAATTGAATTCACAAACAATCAAACATAATCTTTTCATTTCACTGAAATGTTTGAGATCAAAAATATTTTAATCTATTTTTTATTTCTGTTTTATGATTTTACTTTTATGATTGAAATACCGTTCTGATTTTTGTTCATTCGTCATTAGCTTATAATACGTATTTTGTGTTTGACTGATAATATTTTAAGCCATATCTAACCGTTGGTATTTTGCCTTCTCCTTGAAAATATTCTCTCACATATCATTTTTAAACATTTTAATTTTCCAATTTTTCTTTTTTTTTGGGGAATGTTTTACCTTTAACTCATGTGATCAAAAAGAAAATAACAAAAGCATTATTTTTAAATAGTTACGAAACAGTTCACGGGTCGTTCTTTTTCTTTAAGTACACTGTATACTTTGTGTATATGGGCTATATTTTTTCTTTTTCCTAGAAATGGGGATTCTTTCGTAAGTGCTCATTTGAACATATTGTGTTTATAGTTAAAAACGTAAGTACTTTAAAATACTTATCGTCATACTTATCCTGTCGAGGCTCAGTTTTTCTGTATAACAGAACAACAAATAATGTCTTAATAATCGCTAACACCATAGTAAAGCTAAGAGCAGCATTTCGAAAAACACCCGTGATCTTAAATTATTCTGTACCTTCATGTGTTATGTTGAAAGGGGGTGAACATTTCTTGGTAGAAACCTAACTAGACTAGTACTATATTCAAGGATTTAAATATCCTTGAGTTGCATTGTTCTTGGTACTTTAAGAAACATTAAACATCGACAAAACGAGAATACCCAATAGAGAAACAAATCACAACAAGAAGAAACATCAGAGCCTGGTAACGACTAAGAGAAAGTTCTGAATATTATTGTTCTATGTCAAATTCGCCAGCAAAATAAAAGTCTCCTCACGACGTCGAAAATTATCCTAGAAGAAATTTATAATTACAAATTAATGAAGAGGGAGTTTCGAAGTTCGAAAATGTTTTGATAGTATTGTTTTAACAAGCAAACTAATTTACTAACGTAAAGTAAATCTATTAAACTCACCGAATAGCTGCTGGAATGAGCCATGAAGAGAGAACGTGGCAAGAAAGCAAGAATAGTACGAGTTGAGTGGAGAAGAGGGTAAGGGCGCAGCGGGGGTGAGGAGGCAGGGTCACGGGTGTCGAAAACGATGGCTCGAGAGGGAGGGGGAGGAGAGAGCAAAGGGCTGGGCCGATCTTCGAAGCGGGTCCCAGAACATGGCGAGGCAGTGCTGGAGCTAGGCAATTTAGGACCTGGGACAACTATTTAGTTTTTGACTTTCAACAAACTTGGTTAGAAATACCGTTCAACATGACATGAAGACTATTTAACCTTATCTATTTAACCCCACGATTTAACTACATCTTTTTCGAAATCAATTGTAAGTAAAAAAATTGTAACTTGCGGTTAAAATTACTTTTTCATTATCTCACCGAAAAACCTCGTCAAACTTGTATAAAGTGTACGTGGTAACTTTACCGAAATCGATCACAAATGCGTGGGGTAGAGAGCGGTGCAGCGGGACCGCGAATAGGGATAGCAAAAAATCGATGTTTTTAAAACATCGATATATTCGAGCAAAAAGATCGATATTATAACATCGATGTTTTGCTTTCAATATTTTCTTGAGATCAGTATACTTGTGCAGAAACATTGATGTTTTCCAAAACAATTGTCAAGATATAAATAACACTTCCTTCTACTTTGTTGATTGCTCGCAATCCACAGACCTAAAAACCTGCCACTATTGTCGATCCCGAGGCAGCACGAAACCGTTTGGTAATTGCAACCTTTCTCGAATGTTGTTACCTTTTTTTATTATTTTGAACGGGGAAATATCGTTAAACTACAATTGGAACCCTGAATGTTTAAAACATTGATAACAAAATTAAGATGACAGTCAACTTTAAGGCAGAATGTACTTTAAACCAGTATTGACGTGTTATATGCCACACTAGAACCAGAACATTTTACTTCGATATGTATCATCATATTTAAAAATCGACGATTCTCATTGACGTTGAAAACCCTTTGGTGATGTGCCCAAGTATTGATGTTTAGCTAATCGTTGCCATCACTAGCCACGGGGGTACCGGCGTGGCGGAGCGAGGCAGACGGATCCGAGGTGAGTCGGCGAGGTTCGAGAGCGAGGCTGGGGTAGGGGTGAGGGCGAGTCGGCGGTCACGTGGGGGCGGAGTGCGAGGTTATCGCGCTGGGCAGCAGAATAACGCGACGTCCCGCCACGCACGCGCTCTACCCTTTACCCGCTGAACTACGCGCGACGTAAAGAGGAGATGCCGCTCCAGATAGCGCTTTACTAGCCCTGCAACCCCTAGCCCTTGTACGCTGCAGTAAGGACGAATAATATACAAAACAGACAAGAAAACAAATCTAGTGGTGCCGCAATAGCGCATATTTTTTTGTATTACTTATGACTTTTGCATTTTTGAAAATTCAGCGAGTTCAACGAAAATACTATTTACATAAGCGTACTTCGTACATCCGAACTAAAAACTTGGAACAATTCCGGAGAAAATTTCGATTTTAAAATTCCCTTTATTTCGTGTCAAATTACGCAAAAATATTTATATTTTCAATACGTTACATGACCTCATATAAATATCTACTTTGTAAGAACAGGTTTAATTAAGAGACAATATCTATCTTCAATTTTGTAGTTGTAAGAAGACGTCGAAATTTTCTAAAATGTTGCAGTTTTCAGCAATTCTGAAAGTGCAACGAAAACGATATCTACAATATTTTTATGAACGTATTTCTCCCCATTTTGAAAAAAAAGTTCAAAATATCCTTGTGGTATTGTGGTAAATACCTCCCAAAATACACTTTTTAAGGAGGCTATAATATCACTCAGATCGTTTTGGGAAAGTCATCAAGTATGGTGAAAATCTTGCTTACGGTTCAGCCGCTAGCATTGTTCACAGACGGATGGATGGGAGAATTGACGGACAGACACACAGACATACGGAGAGTCGCCTAATTTTTTGGTATCAAGGTCATACAAGAGGTGATTATAACTTCAAAACATATTTGAGTAAGTTATTGCTACACAAAAGAATAAGAATTTCTCACATTTTCTTTGTCGGGTTTCCTGTCTTAAGTAGTATAGCAAAATATGTAACATATCTCTTCCTCCTCTTCCTATTCCTCATTATCATCATCATCAACATCATTATCATAGCATGCAATCTGAATATTGGACGGCTGACATTCCTTTTACTACGAGGTCTGAAGTGATATATTTGTTTTGTGATGCGGTCACTACTCATTCTGTGTAGATATTGGGGCCATCGGGTCCTGTATTCTTGTATTTTATTTATTAGTGGGAGTACTTCTAGTACTTCTCTCATTACCTCACTTTTTATTTTGTCTATTAAAGTGCAGCCTTCGACTCTCAAGAACCTCATCTCAGACATCTCAATTCTGATAAAAAACATTATATCTATATGTACATATATACATACATACATATATACATACATACATATATACATACATATATAAATAAATATATACTGAAACGCACTCCGTTTCTGTTAATTTATTTCTGCAACCGGTTTCCGAATTTATATCATTTTTGGGCGCCAGGAAAAGGTTGCAATTTAAATTTTCCGCAAACACATCTAAAGCAAAATAATTATCCTACTAGCTCTGCCGCTTGGGTTCTTACGAAAATAATCGTCGCCGGTACTTACTTGCTTCCTAGCAAACGGTCATTCGATCCGCTCTACATATGGAAGAAGCGAGGAATCTGAAATTTGTTTCTGGAAAGAAATTATTAAACTGGGGATTGCACAAAATGTTAAAGAAATGATAATCAGATTTTCATTTTCAGAATGAGAAAGTTATAAGTTTATTCATCGATTAATCTTTTCTATCATAAAATGTCACCTTGGTCATGACCGATCGTAAAAATTGACTCTAGCGCTATTATTCTCACTAATTTAGATATCCGTGTACTCTTGGACGATGAGGTCAGGAAGAATCCACCGCTCCGACCAATCTTCTCTTTTATCTTGTTCTCGGTCCTCTGCCGGATCAATGTCCTCCTCAACTTTTTGTTTCACTTACTTCCCTATTCTTTGCCACGGATGGGCACTAACTCAAAGATTGTCACGTTTTGCTTAATCCACGATACACAAAAGTCTATTTCTTCTAATTAATTCCTCCAACTTTCAACGCGATAAAACATAAAGTTCAACCCCCAACTACAAGATATGTCTCGAGCCTCTCTTCCCTACTCACACGTCTGTATTTTATTCAAGTCCGATTGGCGCACTCCCGGTGCCAGAATTGTTCAAAGTTCCAAATAGAATTACACACACAAATATAAGTCCTCACTGCTCAATTATTTCCCGCAAAATTTCACCAAGTCCCGCATCTATCATTTACAATAACCTCTGCAGTACGATGTGCACGGTACGCGTTAAACCTCATCTCTCCTATTACAAAAAGTTCAACCCTCGATAACTTTCATACATTCTTGTATCTAGTTTTACAAAACAATCTCGAGTTTCCTTCTACATCATACCCCATTACCAGTTTACCACCAATCCTACATGCCCTTATATGTGCCTAATCTTCTGTCCATTACTTGCCGCGCTATGTTTATTTTCTTCCGCTTCCCTGGTTGCTAAGAAACGCCCTGCCTGCATGCCTATGCACTCAACATTTTTTATGAGTTTAATAATATTTTTCCCCAATTCCCATCAAAATATTGTGTGACAGTCTGGTTGTCACAATACATACCCATATATATATATATATATATATATATATATATATATATATATATATATATAAATGAATATATACATACGTATACATAGAATCTCCTATAGCAGGTAAATGCAAAATGAAGTTTCACATTACGACTTATCGAACATTGATGTTAATCAGGAAGCGTTCTGACGCAAAGAGGTTCGTACACCCACCAAACAATAGCGAGGGACGACTTTTATAACAACCAGGGGGAAATATCATAGTGTACCTTCGTTACATGAAGTTTTTTCATCGTAAGTTCATGACAAAACCTGACTTCAACTCTCCTCCTACATGCCCTGTAAGTTTGTAAGATTTATTTTTATAACGAGTTCCTGACAATGACCACTAAATATTTGACATCACATATTCATTGGCAAAAGTTATTATCGTCAACCTCTTTACATGTCCTAGAAGTTTCAAGCATTGATTCTAATACCTCTGCACTGCCACAAATCATTTATAGAACTCATAGTTACTCACACAAATAATGACATTACTTGACGAAATTGTGCCAAAACATTGCCCAAGTTTTATTCAAACATAATTTCCTGTTCTTTCCATTAAAATATTAATATTGAATTATTTAGTGGTTTGCTTGTACTAATTTGCATCACTTTATGCGTAAACTAAACGGAATCGTTTGTTCTTCTCTTTTTCAAAACTCTGTTCTTAAATATTGAAGTTCTCTCCAATAACTTCGTTTATTATCTGATCTCATCGACTGCATCTTCCTTCAGCACGTAAAAATTTTATTTCCCAGTGCCTGCTCTTGATGGATTCTGGGTTATGACTCGCTTCAAAAAAGTAAATAAACGGTGAGGGAGTCAAAACATAGTAAAAATTTAATAAACAGTCATCACTGTTTTCTTTGTTGGTTTGACCGTGCACCATAAAGTTTCGTAAAAGAGAATTCTTGATATGATAACTTGAAATTCCAGGATTACTAGTAATTTTTCTTAAATTGCATCACGAGTGAATTTGAATGATAACTCTGGACAAGCAACTTGAAACAAGCAATACAAGAAAACTTAAAATATTTCTTATTTCACCAATTTAGTTTGACTTTAATTAATTATATATTTTGAATAAATTAGGGACCATATTTGTAGAGTAAGCTCTCATATGTCTGCCTGATGATGGGGACAACAATACCCGAAACTGTTGCACGCTTATGAAAAAAATTACGTTACCAACTTTGTCTGTCTATAAATATGAACCCTAATTCATTCAAAATATAAAACTTGAAATATCATAACAATAACGTTCAAGCCTGTGTCACACGAGCGTTCCATTGACGTGCGTCACCCCGCAGATGACGTCAGCTGCGTCGATGCGTAAGCACACGAGGCACTTAACGCGCGTCGTAGATTAATACTGGTTTATATGCGAAGCGGCACATGAACGCTATTGGCGAGGAAAACTAAATAGGAATACGATCGTTTGGGTTAAATTCTATAAACCGGTAGCGGTAGCTCAGTGTATTAACTGATGTTACTGCAACGCTTCTGACCGGGAGGTCATAGGTTCGCGACCTGACGGCGACAGGATTTTCGACACTAGCTTTTCAGCTAGGTCGAATTCCGTCGCGGTCTGGAGGAGAATTCTAGCACCCGACTGCTCTGATCGCCAGTTTCCCGTGGGTTCTCCGATCAACACCAGGCGAATGCCGGAGCAGTACCCCCAAACGGGCCATGGCCCGCGCGCGATCTTCCTCTTCCTTGTCCTATCCTCGCCTCTTACACACACACTTACACTAACATGCACTACACTACCACTTATTCCGGGAGACCGGTCGGGAGCTTAGAGCTTGTCCCGGCTGGGGCGGTGCCCCGCTGGCGGGAGAGTTCTGGTTGGGGGAAACCCCTCTAGCCGACGCTAGGTCAGCGCCGGATTTCGCCATCCAACGGGGGAAGATCACCGCCATCTCCCGAGGAAAACACAGGCACTACACTAACGGGACTAATGACCGAAACTGTTGACGAGCCCGGAAACACGAGAAAATCAATCAATCAATCACAGCTTTTCAGTTCATAGTCCTCTAGCGCACATTAAAATTTTAGTGAACAAATAGAAACTCCGCACGGCTTTTCTCTTTTGTTTTATTTTCATATAAAAATATCGGAACGTAATAACTGTGACAAATGGTCACTGCATTATTTGTGAATGACGTCTGTAATTGTAGTAGCTTTCAATTATAATACAATTTAACGTGTCGCACGCAGGCATTCCACAAGTTAGACTGCTCTTGTCCCAGTGGTCTAAGAGATCGACTTAGAGGACAATAATTGTAACTTGTTTCATTTATAAACTAAAAAACAAACAAATACGAAGACATAATAAAACGTAAACAGAAAAAAATGCGCAGTAATTAAAGCTGAATGTTTTGTGTAAAATTTTCCTTGGAATGAAGATACTGGTTTATAATGCTTCATCTATTGTATGAATCTGCTCTTAATTACTTGTATAGCTGTTTTCAGCATATTTTAAATTCTCTAAAATATATTTGTCATTCCTCTCAAAATATAATATGCTTCTTTTTTTAAGACATGCTTAATTAAGAATTTACGAATTCTTTAATAGTTTTATTTTACCTCGTATACTACTTTGTGATGTGATGCAATACAGGAGATGACATTATTTCACTTTTTCATTTGAAAAATTAAGAGAAAAAAAAAAAAATGTTTTATACATTTAAAAATTATTTAAACATTTATTTGGGTAATATAAGTGAACATTTTTCAAAACTCTTTATAAAATTTTTATTTTAGTATATTTCGAGGTTTATCATGCATCATTAATTTTGTCTTCCCGGAAATATTGCATTCATTGGATATATTTAAAAGTTTGATTGTGTTGAGAGAATTGAGCATAAATTAGGGAATGAATATTGCTTTATACTTTTAAAAATGTGAAGCATGGAATATCTCTCTTAAGCTTATAAATATTGAAATTAAATTTATGAAACTGGATTTATCCGAAGCCGTATCTCGCATTCTAGTTCTTGTTTCTTCATGTCTGTTAATCTTCTGTCACAGTTCTATTCATTCATTCTTCACGGCAATCATTCTTTCTTCCATTTTCCTTCTTGGTTTTATGAGTCACAGGTCGCCAATGACTTTGCCATCTACGTTTTCTACTTTTTTTAATTTTTCTTTTTTGTTATCTTTTTCTTCTTCGCCTTCTTTTTTTCTGACAACATGGGCTATTCAGATTCTAACAACCCTAGCTGACGAAATATGCGACAAAACCGCCTCCTAACAATTACACCTCAGGCCACTGTATGACGATTTCAATTTCTACCGACCACTTCCCTCCTATCGTGTCCTCTCCCTCCATCGCCCTTCTCGTCCCTCCACCCTCCTCCCCACCCCACGCTCCGTGCTTCGCGTTGCCCAACGCGAGTCTGGTAGTGTTTCAGCGTGTATCGGCATTTGACCTTTCGGCGAACGTCAAATTGACTTTTTCGGGGCAGGTCGGAGGTGAGTTGGACACCGAGCGAAAACCGAAAGTTAGAGCGTGACTGACGCGAGAGATGATTGTGAACTCGGGCAGCTGTGAAAGTGTTTAGCGCTGAGTGCTTTCGCGGAATGTAGAGGTTGTGAAACTTTCATCGACCTGCTGGCGATAGGTAGTGGGGGGTGGTAGGAATGAGGTGGTGGGGATGGTATCAAAGTGAGTGGAATGTTCGACATACGTTTACCTTGCTGTAGAACGACTTGGCACTTTTGCTCATCGTTTTATTACTTTTTACGCTGGAATTATTTGTGTGTAAACATTAATTTCATTTCGTGTAAATACGAAGAATAACTGGAGTAATAGAATGAAAAGTTTTTCAGGTAATACGTTGATAGACTCCTAGATAGTAATGTGTTTATGAACAGCAAAGAGGTTACTCTAGGGACAGCATCACTTTAAGGAGAAATTTCACACTGCATTTCAAATTTAAGAATTTTATTTATAAGAACACCGACACAATTTTTTTGTTTGCTTCTAAACCATAAGATAGCAAACTCCTTCCATGAGTGACATGAACATAATGATTCTTATAAAAATGATTAGTAATAATAATGTAATTGTTAATAATATAACAAATTGCTGTAACTAATAATAAATAATATTGTATTTAAAAAGAAGTTAAATTCATTATCTGTAAGAATGTGCAGATTTCGTATGAAGATATTTTAATTGGCTTTTTAATTTAAGGTATTTATGATCAAATGGGTAAAATAATATATTTTCTTTCAAATGTTTATGATCATCATGGGTACAATAATACACTTTCTGAACAAGATCTGCACAAGTATTTCTTAAATATCAGTGACGTATTACACCAAAGACGAATAACTTCCTTTATTAATGATAGTTTTTAAGTTGCGTTAAACTTTAGCATTAAATTTGTTTTTTATTTCTTTTTTGCTTCTCATCCTCTTATTGCGACCACCACTGCACTACTTGAGCATCCAAATTGCATAGCAGCCCCGCTCTCACGGCCGCCTGTGCTGTTTTTCATCGTGTGCGAGGATCCGAGCCGCCCCCGGTCTCGGGGAGACGCTCTGCTTTAAAAGCCCGAGATTTACAGTGATTGGCGCCAGAACGGAACTTTTCCGCAGAGTGGAGGAGGCCGCCCGCTCTCCCACGCCCCCTCAGTTTCGGCCACCCCCCGCCCGCCGCACTAGCGTCTCTGCAATTAATGGGGCTCTGTAAATATTCCGTTACTTCCGCCACTGTGCAGGAAAACAGTGGGTTATATCTCCTGCATTTTATAAGAAGTAATTACGAAGTAGTATGAAGAGAATTTATTTTCTTCTTGATATTCGGGCACACGTACTGAATTTCTGCCGAGGAGAAGGAGTTCCTTGTAAGTTGTTCTTCGGCAGCTTTGCGCTGCATTGAGAATGAATAAAACATAGTTTTAAGATAAGGATGATTTAAGGGTCCTTATAACTTCCGTTACTTCACACGTTGAAAATTTCAGGCCGTTTGTTCTGCACGAAATTTTCTAACATTCGTATGAAGAAATTTTGTGAAATTTCATATGCACTTGCTCGTCTTGTTCATTTTGCCTTATAAGCTATAGTTTGTAGAACCCTTTATCTTGTGACAAGGAAGGAAATTTCCTTAATGCTTAACGAAAAAATATATTAAATTGGTTGTATCATTGTATCATATATAATATTGTTGTATCATTGCTCCTAAATAAATTGCTATTCTCGTATCAGTATATTGTTAGAATTAGTCCTTACAATCTTGCAAGTTGATTACTCGACTATAAGTGTATTACGTATTATATTAAGAGTTCAAAATTCCGCATTTTCAGAAACGCTTAAACGTTTTTTCTAAAAAATGGCTCCCATTTTTTCTTCAAACTTTTCCAACGGAAGTGCTTATTGCACTGTTTAATATGATCAAAAGTTCGTTTTGGCGTATTTTAAGTTTTTCAAATATGACTCAAAAGTATATTTTTCTAGAATATCTCTCACGCGCTCGTAAGTACCTTTCCGTAAATTTGAATACATTATTACATTTGTGAGTAAAATTGCTTAAAATGACTTCCAATGAAGATTTTCGAGAACCCAATAGATCCCAGTGAAAAGAACTTCAAATTTCGCATTTACAGTAATGCTTAATCGCCATTTTCTTAAAAACGGCTCCAAATTTTTCAATGAAAATTTCTTTGAATGAAAATGTTTTCAATGAAAAAATTGGGAGCCATTTTTAAAAATACCGTTTGAGCATTTTTGAAAACCGTTGAAGCTTTTTTTTTAATTTTAAAAAAGTTTTTTAAATTTATATTAATTTTTTAAAGCACATGTACTCATAAATATAATAATGTCAAGAAATTGTCCCTTATGTAAATATTGCAGACGTGAGAGACATGTCAAAAAATTAATTTTTTGTAATTTTTGAAACAGCAAAAGCATAGAGCAATATGGCGTTCATGTCATCGTATGGGGTTCCTATGGAACTTCTACCAAAAAATTAAAGAAAAATTTGGAACTATTTTAGGACGAGGTTTTACTCTTCTTTAATATTCTTGAAGTAATATTTCGGTTTCACTATTAAGAAAGCGACAAGTTGAGAAAATGTCGCAACGATAGATGGCAGGTGGAATGACAGCATGAAGACCGTAGAGCCAATCAACATCAAGGAAATTAGAACACTTTACTACGAGAAAGTTTGTGGCATTTTGTAGCATCTATAATTCCATTTGCGATTTCCTTTACTTACTGTAGCTACTACTTTTAGTTAATCCTACAGCATATTGTGATCTTTTTCTGCTCCTCCATTTCATAGATCGTTTTTTTACAGTCCTTTCCGGGATTGCATCCTCTCCTCTTCTTTCTTTTCGCGCCGTTCTCCTATGACACTGCTCTGATGACGTCTGGTGCCAATCCCTGCTGCCATTCACTCCAGTACACTAACAGACCGGCTACTGCACAGCCACACATGACGGGAGCTAAGATCTTGTACCGTTTTGTAGCGCTGCTCTGTTGAGCAGCAGCTGACGCAGTTTGGCGCCCGATCTCATGTTCCAGTGAGGGAGGAACACTGCGAACTCCCGAGATGCACTTCTCTCCTGAGACTGATGGACTCGGTACTTTGCTCACTCACGATCTATTTTCATTCGCACTCATTCCCATTCATTTCCGCTCATTCTTGCTTACTACTGCTCAAACTCGTTCGCTCCCTTTGATTCCCATCCGTTCCACCTCACTCCTGTACGCTCCCATTCACTCCCTTTCGTTCCCCCCCCCTCTTCGTTCCTCCGTCCCCCTTGCCCCTTCGTTCCACTCCTCCCCTTCGTTCCCCCTCACTACCCTTTGTTCCCACTCACTCTCCTTCGTTCCCACTCACTTCCCTTTTCCCTCAACCCTTTGTTCCCCCCCCCATCTCACCCCTTCCCTTTCCCCACCTCCTCCCCTCCTCCCGCTGACTTCCTCGTACTCCCGCGTGTTTCCATTCGCTTAAACTCACTCGCCCTGGGTTCTTGCGTGAACCGCTGGCTCGCCCTCCTCCTGACCCTTTGTGCCACATTCCGCCGCGAGCGAGCGCGCCCTTCCCCTCCCGTGCCTGCAGAGGAGCAAACACTCGCGCACCGGCGGGGAGCGCTCACGGCGCGAGGCGCGGGCGGCGGGGAGCGAGCGGCGCAAGAAAGTAATTAAGCAGAGGAGGCGCGACGGGGAGCTCGTCAGTGCGCGCGCCGCTCCACATCTGCCTACGCCGCCCCCAACGGCGCCCAAGCTCTCCTTCGCCTTCGGTGGCTCAGGGAGCAGTGGGTGTCACTGCAGTGCCTCTAACTGCGAAGTCCTTCACTAGCTTTTCAGCTAGGTCGAATGTCGTTCTGGAGGAGAATCTAGCGGCCGGCTGCTCTGATCGGTAGTTTTCCGTGGTTTCTCCGATCAACACCAGGCGAATGCCGGAGCAGTACCCTACCAAACGGGACATGGACTGCGCGCGATCTTTCCTTCCTCTTCCTTGTCCTATCCTCTCCCCCTTACACACACACTTACACTAACATGCACTACACTACCACATATCCCGGGGGACCGGTCGGTAGTTTAGAGTTTGTCCCGGCTGGGGCGGTTCCCCGCTGGTGGGAGAGTCCTGGTTAGGGGGAAACCCCACTAGCCGACGGTAGGTCGGCGCCGGATCTCGCCATCCAGGGAAAGCCAGCGGGGAAAGATCACCGCGCATATCCCGAGAAAAAACACACTACACTAACGGGACTAATGTCCGAAGCAGTCGACGAGCCCGGAAACACTAAAAAATCAAATCAAATCAAATCAATCGACAGTAGCTTTTCAGCTAGGTCGAATTCAGTCGTTGTCTGGAGGAGAATTCTAGCGGCCGGCTGCTCTCATCGGTAGTTTTCCGTGGTTTCCCCGATCAACACCAGGTGAATGCCGGAGCAGTACCCTACCAAACTGGCCACGGACCGCGCGCGATCTGTCCTTCTTCTTTGTCATATCCTCTCCCCTTTAACACAGTTATACTAACGTGCACTACACTATATCACTTGTCGGTAGGTCAGTAGTGATTGTTCCGAATGGGTGGTGCCACGCTGGTGGTAGATACCTCGTTGGGGAAAACTCCGCAATCCAACGTGTTAGTTGGTGACGGATCTCGCCATCCAGTAGCGGAAGATCACCGCGAACATACGCGCTGAAAACAAGGTCTACACTTACGGGATGAAGCACTTGACGCGCAGTTGACTAAGCACTAATTTCTAACCAAATAATCAATCAATTCATTTTTCGCTGCGGTATGGCGTGTCCCTGTTCTTCTTCTTCTTCTTCCTTCCCATCGTAGTCCTCTTCCTCTGCCTCATTCTGTCCCTCCTCCTCTTTTCCCCCTGCCACTTCTTACTTATTCTCTTTCTTCTTGTGCTGCACTTTTCTGTATTCTTTTCATCTCCTATTCTCTTTCTCGTGTTCTACTTCAGTAACTCCACCGAAACGTGCTCTTCTATTGCTATGTCGTACAATACAATACACTTACAATTCTCCTAAGATTCTTTCTAACATATGCACAAGTTCATTTTATCAGAATATTCATCTTCCTTATTCTATTCAGCTATTGCCGTTGCAGCTACAACCATCATCAATTATCAGCTTCGATTCTATCGCGACCCGTTACTCTACCACCACTCATCCTGCCAATTTCCCTTCTCTCAAATTCGTAACTCCACGACCATTTTTGCTGCTTTATTCCTTTCTACTCTTTTCATTTATTTTCCCTACTGCGTTGCCTGCGCCTCCATGCCGTAGTCTTCGCCCAACATTTTCATCAATGTTTCCGCACATCCGTTTCTTCCTCTCTAAAAGCTTCTCTGGAGCAGTCTGCCGGCGCGTACATCAGGCCTCTTCTCAAACAGAGTCCCCATCTTCTCCGGCGCGCCGTCACCGCCGTTGCCGCCGCCGCCGTCGAAGTAATCACCGCTGCCATTGTCACCGCCGTTTCGTTCATCGTTTTCGCGGCCCTAAAACGCCTCTTCTAGTGAAGACTGGCGTTAAGCAGATTGCTCGTTTGGTGGCGCTGGGTAAGATGGCTAAGTGTTCACCGGTCGATTTGTGTACTTCCTTTTCAAAAGGAAGATTAATTTTTATCCTAGTTTTATATTAAAAATGAACTATAATTTCTTAAAAAATCTAAGAATTGACATTTTCCTTGATCTCAACACAAATGTACATAAAAAATCCAGTTCTAAAAAACACGTGGTTTGTTTGCGACATTTTTTTGTGTTTTGGACTCTCTTTTTGAAATTTCACTTCTAAAATATCCTGAAATGTTCCTAATTTATAAATTAATGTCCTACTTTTCCGTTTTAAAAAAATATGGTTTTTAAAACTAGTGTTAACATTTATTATTTAAGGTCATCATTCTATTACAAAACTATTACTTATCTATTAGTAATTCTCTGCTCTATTAGTAATTCATTTCGCTTGAGAATTATCTCTCTACTCCTACCGCTAACGTGGCGGAGAAACTTAATCCCTCATTAATTAAATTTATTCTCGTAAACTATTCATCTATTCCAATTCGTGAAACTAGTACTACTACTACGTCACCTGATTTTTGCATTGATAACGGTTATGTAATATTATACTACTGAAATTTCTGTTCATACTAGCACATTATAGAGATAGAACAAAACCATTATTTAACAGGATACAAAATAGAAAAATTTAAATGAAAATAAAAAGTTAGGGAATTTCTTCAGACAAAAAGTTTCGTTTAATAAAGTTACGCAATCACGTAACGCAACCACCGTGATGTAATATCAACAAATAGGGTCGATTTTCATTTTATTAAGTCTAGGTGATCATAAATACTGACTAAATGAAACAAAAAATACACAAAATTATATTTTTCTCGTAAAAGTTATATTCCCTGAACATAACCATTCAATTATCACTTGAAAACTCGTTTTACAACTATCTAAGTGCCCAATTTGACACCCTTGTCTGGTTTTGGCTCTCAACATTTCCAAAAATTTTAGAGTCCAAAATTGGATCACGTAGATTGCAGCTCAAAACTTCCGAAAAATAATGAGGAATTTTCCCATGGAAGATAATGTATTCAGCTATAGGAAACAATAATTACGTTACATTTCGACAAAATGTTATTTATCTTCTTTCATTTCTAGTCCCTTCATATCTCAGTCATACTAGTAAATCTAATTACTAATCGCAGCGCTTAAGGTGCAAAAACTAATTCTTTGAAACCTACTAATACATTAATACAAATTCTACAAACCAAAACTCCGATCCATGCAGCGAGAAACATTCTGGTCTAACAATTTTATGAATTTGAAATTACCGTGTTGCGGCGTTGCCATTCTCATATTGCGCCCTAGTATGAACTCATTCACTGTCACAATTGCGAGAAAAGAACGATTTTTCAGTTTCAAACCATCAAATATGCTACAACATTACACAAACTTTTTCGTTTTACTCGTAATGGATACGATTAGCACCCCTGATTTATCAGGACATGATGTTTGGACTGTGACCTTACTGTCTTTATTTGTTTCCAGAAGTCCTGATTTCATTAATATGCGTAATCCATTTACTATTTTTTTCCAAGGCTTTTATCCAGCCAACAGTCGGTTACCCTTTACGTCCTGATGGGACGCATATTGGACCATACACTAGACCAACACATTTGCGGGCTCCTCTGATCTGGGGTCAGTAGAATGCGAGGCCCTCCGCGACATCACATATAAAATCAAGGGACTCGAACCCGCGACCCTTCGGACCGAAGCGCTGAGTCGGTACTCGCTCATAGCCACCTCGGCCATCCAGGTCGGTTATTTGCTACTTAATTGAATTTTAGTATTTTCAATATAAAATAAATAAAAATAAAATTTCCTTAGAGAAAAAAGTGACAATTAGTGTATCTCATCCTGATATGTCGGAATGCGTAAACTCACCATGGTCCTTTTCCCACTCCTCGTCCTGTACGATCTAGCCTGATAGCCCGACTTATCCTGTGTTTTCTCTATGATCATCGTTGCTATTATCCTGTAAAATGTACATCAATTCAGAAGTGTAAAAGACATTGGGAAACGCAAATGCGACTTCAAATTCACTGAACTGCACAGTTAACACTGCGCACAAAAAATGCGCTGCGATGCCGCTTCACCAGGCGTACGTCTCCGACAGACTGTGTTTGACCTCGGCTTTTCAATTTTTTATATTATTAATATTTATATAGCATATATAAACATGTGAGTTACACTTGCAGCCATCGACGACTCCTAGCTTTCAAGAAACATCTTATTTCCTGATATAGATTCAGTAGTTAATCCTGAAAAGGGATATTTACGTAACACATATTTTTATATATATATATATATATATATATATATATATATATATATATATATATATAGTGTTTGTTTTCACCCAACAATGAACCGATTACATTTAAAGAGTCTCTTATTTGTCTAATGAACTAAGAAATTCTGCAAGTAGCGCGAATTGGACCCACGAGAAAATTTGAATTTGTTCATTTTGAAAGACAACTGACATTGTTTAAAGTTTTAATCAATTAGTTTTTACCTTTGGACACTATAAGAGCAAACTTTGTCCACGAAGTGTTAAATACAAAATTCATGTAACAGAAATAGAACGGCATTGGTTATTTCAGAACCGAGGTAAACATATTTAGATACTTAAGACATATTTTTATCATTTCCATTTCATTTTCATTAATTATTAATGTATATTATCTACTCAAAATCGATAAACAAATTGAAAAATATTTTGAGTAATGAAACAAATGAAAGTAAAGTAAATTAATATAACGCAATCTCAAAATGACAACGTTCTAAGACACTTTTAAAAAAATTGATTTGTTTGAATTCTACATTGTTAAATTTATAACATATTATAACGTTTTAACAAATCATACGATAACAAATTTACGAACAAATTGACATTGTTACATTTGAATATTCATGTTAACGTATTAGATTATAAACTTTTAAAATATTTTCCTATACAAGTTTTTCAAAGTCGGATAGAACAATGTCATTTTAAGCCCGCGATATACTTTAAGATAATTTCCAGTTAGAAATGAAATGTATTTATCAATTATTAGTAGATTTACCACAATTTCCATCCATTGTTTTCTCTAGGTCGCGGTTTCTTCTGTGCAAGGCTAGATATAGTAAACAAAATTGAGAATAGTGACTTAAAGCTTGCTCTACGAAATCAAGAACGGGTTGTCAAATGCCCTGAGAGAGTCGCTGGCTCAAATGCGGAACCGAGGGTTAGGACGGGCGGAGGGCACAGTTTACGGCGGCGCAAACAACAGCCGGTTCGCCGCCGGGAAATAAGGCCCCATCAGCAAGCTTTACTTCTCCAATGCATATTAAGCGCCGACTAAGGGCGTTATGGCGACATAATCTTTACGGCTGGCGAGAAAGAAAATGGAGGCTCCACGCGCGGGATAAACGCTCCGCGAGGGCGCCAAGTGGAAAACGAGCGGCCGAGAACAGCCGGCCGGCCGGCCGGCAGGCAACTGTTTCAGGGGGAACACGCTTCAGTCGAATACGACGTGATCTTCCCGGGAACAAATCCTGTTCGTGTACCTGGTCTTCAGTAACAAGAAGTGGTAGTAAGTAAATGTTAGTAAAAATTAGCATTGGGAAGTTCACGTAGACCTTGTCGATAAGTTTTAGTTGACACACTTATGTACTTCTCTTCTTGTATAATTTATATAAATATCTTTTTTAATAACATATAAGATTATTTATAATAAATTTTCAATTAATAATAATACTAAGTTAATAAATTATTAATAATAAAGATTTAATATAATAATAATAATAATAATAATAATAATAATAATAATAATAATATTGAGGGTTTCTGCTATATGGTATATCGCATTTACTATTTATTGTGTATACATATTATTGTCAATATCCCACACCAGTTCCAGATATATTAAGGCTATCTTAATGACAAATACACAATATATTTTGGGAAAGGGTTGTTTTCTGTCTCTATTACTTCTGGCTGTGAGGCATATTGAAGACATTCCCCTAGGGGAAATTTCCGTCTTTCTGAAATAGGGAAAAACGCTCCAGAATGTTTTTTCAAACTATTCATTTTTTAACTGTAAGGCTACCTTAATGCGAAGGGTCGGAGATATACGGTTCATCAACTCTCAAAACGTTTTAAGAAAAGAGCACACTTCATTTCTCTTTGGTGAATTCGCGTTTTCTGCGGCCTCTTGAGATTCGTAAGAGCTTCAGCTTCTCCCACGGCTGCCTGCGCACCTGCGGAGTAAGCTGTTATCAACGGGATGATTTGCGAGACGTCTGGGAGCGCGCCACTTCGCTACGAAGCACGGCGTCCCACAAGGGCCGATTCCGTGCCCCCAACTGGCGATAAGCACTGCTGCAGGCTTCCGCTCCTGCAATTCCACAAACGATATTGCAGATTCACCGGAGGAAGAACTCTGAGTCTCGAGATGAACGTACAGTTGCGATTTCAGGAAAGTGTGCCTTTTAGCACGGTCAGATATCATTAGTACATTCCATTAGAAAAGTAACATAAAATGAAATGGGTTAATTTTAGGAAACTCGCGCCCTTAAAATTAAGCCATTAGTTAATTTACTGTTCAAACAACAACGTAATAAAAGTCCTTTGTCCTTCTGATTGTGTAAAACATAGTTGTAAGACTCGTATTGGCCTTGCACAGAAATTGCAGTGTCTCATAAAATGTTGGTAATGATGTGTAATGATACGTTGAAAATTAATATCATCTAATTTAAAAAAGCATCTGAGATAAGAGTTGCCGGACTACATCACTTTCGTTACCAAAGTCTGAAGTTAAAAGTACAATATTTTGTATAGTCTACAGTAGATCTGAGCAACTTTATATGCAGCTATCAGCTTTTGAACTTATGCACTCTTGTATTTTTAAATATTGAGAGGTGGAGATCACATTTTAATAAATAATATTTGTGTTTGTGATATATATTTCTATTCAGATTAATAGAAAAGTAATAACCCCACAGTAAACATTTTTTCTTTTGAGTGAATTTGATAATGCGACTGATCATTATTGCCATAAATTGAAACTAAGGGAATAAATTTGAAGATAAATAATTAATGAATTTTATGAATAATATACGAGTATCGAGTAAATAATATAAATATTTTTAATATTGATTGCGGTGATTAATCAGTAAAGGGTGCCATCTCTTTTATATAAGTAAAAAATATTAACTTTCCTCTGGTTATTTAGATTATTTTGCTATTGTTAGAGAATATAATATTTCATTAATGTTCATATTCAGGCGTAGCGATGAACAATATATCCATCGACTTGTTCTCAGGCCTTGTCAACAATTAATCTTCTACATTTTTAAAGGTCTGACATATTACTACCTTGTATTGCAGTCCGAAGTAGTGCACGATTGACAATTTTTCTATTTTAACCAACTGTGCAAAGCGAAATAGGCTAGCAATATTATTGGAAATATTGAATACATGTAGGTTCGTGTATTCTCCTCTACAACCTGAAAAACTGGACAGATGCCCATTTGTGAGATATGTATCTTGTTTTGATCTCCTGAGTGATAAAAAGGACCAATCAAAATTTTAAAAAAATTGTCAATTAAAAATCGCTATAAATATTGTAGAAGACCTGCAGGATCGCCTTGAAAAAATTAAAAATCTACAAATAACTCATTATCTTCATTTTCAAATTTCCTCATAGTACATAATAGCCTTTATATCATTATAAACCAGATTCACAAAGCACAAAGTCTTATAGAGAGACTGAAAATACGAAATGCAACTGAGAAGCAAGAAGAACGGGTTCGCCCACCACAAACCAACAAGAAAATATTGGTAACTTGTTGATGATGTTGATGGCTTTTGTCTGTTGGTCAGAGAAACGTACGAATAAACATACAAACGTTACTAAGCAATCATCGCACTCAATTCCAACAGATAGCGTCTTCGAATTATTCAATATTCGAATCCCTTATCAATCATCGATCTCAACAAATAATTTATAAGATTTTATTTACTCACTGAAATGGTATTGTTTGCGTTTGCTTCTCGTATTGGTGAACCGATTTAGGTAGCTCAGGGCATCAAGGTGTCACTTTTGGGATTGGATGTCCTAGGAGCGCTTCTGGGAGGTCGGGAGCATAGAAATCTAATCCTGACGGTGTCGGGATTTTAGACACTAGCCAGATAGCTAAGTTGCGCTCATGTGCTGTCTGGGGAGCACCTAGCGGCCGGCCGCTGTGATCGGTAGTTTTCCATAGTTTCTCTGATCAATTCCAGGCGAATACTGGAGCAGTATCCTACCCAACGGGCCACGGACAGCGCGCGATCATTCCTTCCCATTTGTCCCTTTCTCACCCCTTACTTATATACTCTTACACATACATGCGCTACACACCACGCATGCCGAAAGACCAGTCAGGAGATTCGAGCGTGCCCCCACTGAGGCGGTGCCCCTCTGGAGGGGTACCCCGCTATTCGACGTGTCAGTCCGCGCCAGATATCGCCATTCAGCTGGTAAAGATCACCGCCACCTCCCGTGATACAAAAGATTACTACACTTATGGGACTAATGGCCTCAGCAGTTGACCCGCCTGGAGACAGTAATCAATCAAATGTATTCAGTTATTATCAATCAGCATTGGAGGATAAGATCCATCAGTTCGAACTGGAAGAATTAAAGTACGACCACAAGTGGTGGTGAATACTGTGCGAGTTTCGCCCGCTGCACTTACTGCCTTAACCGCCCCCGCCGCCCCCGCCGCCCCCGCCGCCCCGCCGCCCCCCGCCGCCGCCCCGCCCGCCCCGCCGCCCCGCCGCCGCCCGCCGCCCCCGCCGCCGCCCCGCGCCGCCCCGCCGCCGCCCCGCCCCGCCGCCCCCCGCCGCCCCTGCCGCCGCCCCCGCCGCCGCCCCCTGCCGCCGCCCCCGCCGCCGCCCCGCCGCCGCCCCGCCGCCGCCCCGCCGCCGCCCCGCCGCCGCCCCCGCCGCCGCCCCCGCCGCCGCCCGCCGCCGCCCCGCCGCCGCCACCGCCGCCGCCCCGCCGCCGCCCCGCCGCCCCGCCGCCACCGCCGCCGCCACCGCCGCCGCCCCGCCCCGCCGCCGCCACCGCCGCCGCCACCGCCGCCGCCACCCCGCCGCCACCGCCGCCACCGCCGCCACCGCCGCCACCGCGACTCCCACCGCCGCCACCGCCGCCACCGCCGCCACCGCCGCCACCGCCGCCACCGCCGCCACCGCCGCCACCGCCGCCACCGCCGCCACCGCCGCCACCGCCGCGCCGGCGGCTCGGAGGCGGCGGTGCAGCTTTGTGTAATTCGTGTAATTTCTCCGACCCGCGCATAATTCGCGGGTGGTTTTGAACTCAGTTTCCGAAGTTGCTCCCCCTGGGCTGCGGCGCCGTCGACGAGCAAAGGATTCCGCAGGCGACGGAAGGCAGCCCAGCCAACTACAGGAAGGACAGTGCGAGCACCGCGTGCCTCGCGGGAAAAGGGAAACACAAAGAGTGCAAAATAATATGGCAGAACACATCTGAATGAAGGCAAAAATACTGAGAACAATAACAAATAAAATTATATTCTGGTGATAAGTTGGAATTTAAAAGCTTAGTCTCTTCTGTTCTCTCTGATCTTGTCAAGCAAAACTGTTGCAAACGTTCGAATATTAACGTTATTCAATAAAAATATGATGTATTATAGAGCTAAATTAATCATATTCTTATTGTTAATCAAAATTAATTGGAACCATATGTTTCATTCTATCATAGAATAAGAATATTACGATGGATTGGTTCACTTCATCTTTAAGGAAGGCTGTTTTCGCTATTTAGTTTTTATTGATAAAATCCAATTTCAATGACTTGGCACTAAATCTGTTGTTTCTTCAAATAAAAATATCACTCTAAACACTTTTGGTTATTTCTTTTCAATTTATAAATGAAAAGATATTTCAACTACAAATTTACGTGGACAAACGTGCTCATTTTTATGAATAGAAGCACGCGTTTTCTTTGCTGTCTTCGTCATTACCCTCTGCATTTCTCTTTTTCTTTATCTCTGTAATAGCTATCCGTCTAGTTACTCTTTTCTTTGTTTTTGAAAACTCACTTTTCTCTGACTGCTGATAATCTCGACGCAACGGTATCCCCGCTGAGAATCGATTCATGACGTGGAGGCGCACCTGCCCTGCCACAGGGTGATCAGGAATATGCTAGTGACGACCCGCGGCCAAATTATTCCGCCCCCGCATTAGCGCCTGCGTTGACTCACCGGTCTCTCTACCACCTGCGCACACACCCAGGCGAATTAGGTATTGTGATAGCGGATTTAGCTCTCAAATCAAATAAGGAAGCGCATCTCTTAAAGCTACGGTGCACTTCCACGTTTGTTTTCGTCGTGTCATTGCCAACTTCAACTGTCTGGAGGACAATTATAGCGGCCTGCTGCTCTGATCGGTAGTTTTCCGTGGTTTCTCCGATCAACACCAGGCGAATGCCGGAGCAGTACCCTATCAAACTGGCCACAGATCCCGCGCGATCTGTCCTTCCCATTCCTTGTCCTATTCTCTCCCCTTACACACACACACTTACACTAACATGCACTACACTACCACATATTCCGAGAGACCGATCGGGAGTTTAGAGCTTGTCCTGGTTAGGGGGAAACCTCACTAGCCGAAGATAGGTCGGCGCCGAATCTCACCATCCAGCGGGGGAACATCACAGTCATCTTCCGAGAAACAAAACATGCACTACACTTACGGCACCAATGACCAAAGCAGTTGACGCGCCCGGAAACACGAAAAAATCAATGAATCAATGAAGCTAACTTCAATCTTTATCTTGAGATTGATGGACAGCGAAGTAAATCATTTAATTGATCTTGAGATTGATTCGATCAACTTAAAGGGAAGAGTTAATGATGTGTAAATTGCGGCTATGAAAGTTCTCGTCAGAGTGAGTAATGAGAGAGAATAAGGCACTGCATGTAATACAGGAGAGGAATTTAAGTGGAAATTCCTTGCGGCAAACTGAACCACATGAATAGAAAGGCTCAAGTGGCCGAAACTTTCGAAGGCACTTTTACACGAAAACTTCCCTCGTTCAGTGAATTCGCTTGGCGCATGAACTATTCAAACTCCTTAGTTAACTTTGAAGCTTAGTTAAGTGTTTGTCTGGATGTAAAACTAAACTCGAGACTTGCATCTTTCTAATCTCAATATCAGATTTTCATTTAAAGGCGATCGTTTGTTTCTCTCTACTTAAATATTCATTTCAGCAAAACTATAACTTCATTAAGAGCATTGTGCAAATAGTATATTGGTATAACTTCCTAATTTTTAATCTATGTTCGTATTTGTTCCATTCTCAAATATTTCTCAAGATCTGAATGAGCGAAAGTAACTCGTCTATTTCCTCTATAACCTCTTAATGTATCAAATGATTTAGTTGATCTCCTTATAATACATAAACAAATTATAACTAATTAGAAGTAGATGAACTTAAAAACAGTAAGGAACTATATAACGAGAATCGACGTTTAAAAAATTTCTAGAAGGAAAGAAAGAATAAAAAGATGGAAAGCATAATAAACAGAAGGGCTGAAAATCAAGATGAATTTTCAATGTGCTTCCTTAGATCAGGAAAAGAGATGGGCTTGTAAAGAAATAAATAGTAAAACTAACTGAGATATGAAAGTATATCATTTTGTACATCTTTTTATTGAAGATTGGCTTTTCCGTCCAGACTTTCATTCACACCCTTCGTATATTTTTGAATTCATTTTACTTCGTAATCCATAATACTTTAAATAAAATTTTACACAGTTTTAACCTCTATACCTTAACTGTAAATAACCCACATAACACTTACTTAAACATGTAACTCGCGCAAAAAGTTTTAATACTTCCAGCGTGTTACAATTACATGCCGCAATTGCTTTGAATTAGAGCAGCATTCACGTTTTCACAAAATACCGTTATTCATCTCGGAGTGTCGCAACGTAATATTTATTAAGGAGTCGCAAGCGAGGGTCGGTGCGAGGCGGGGCGGGGCGGGGCGGACGCTTTAAAACGTTTATTTCGTTAAGGATGAAAGCGAGGGGGCGGGGCGGGGGGCCGTCGAGGAAGCAAAGGCGTCGCGACGTCGCGCGCCGAGCGCTCGTCGCTTGTTAGTGCGCTTGTGGCGCCGCGACGGCGCGGAAGCGCAGACAAGAGGCGCCGATTGCCGTCTCCGCCCCCCCCGCCCCCGCCCCCGCCCGGGGCGATCGCCCGCGCGTCTGGAGGTACGCGGCGCCGCGCAGTCGTAGGGCGGCTCGGGAGCGCGCAAGTGGGTGGATTGGACGGGCCCGGGCGGCACAGAGGAGGGTTGGGTTCTCCGCGATCAGGAGCGGCGGCTGCTGGAAAAAACGCTATTGTAAGGAGCTGCGAGAAGACTTTCCGTTGTTTTTTCGTTATTTTCTTTCTTGTTTTTTTGGCGTTCAGCGTCGGTTTCGGCACGTTACTTTTGTATATCTTTAAGTAAATTTTTATCCTTCCTATTTATATTATGTTTTTCCCTCCTTTAGGTCGCACAGTGGTTATAAACAAAAATATTGTAATCGTAGGTACTGTGATGTGTTAAATTAATATTATTAATGGATAAAACTTATAGACTTTGCATGCCTACGTGGTCAAATTACTGGCGGTAAACACGTTTTCCAATTTCTTGTGGCGCATTATGATGACCTGATGAGAGTACTGTTAACATTGATGGGATCGCATGAAACTTTTTTATGTAGAACGTTATATCACAATCAAAACTAGAATCGTATTATTTCAGAAGTCAAGTTTGAGTTTTGGAAGATATCAAATAAATAAATAATTTCCGCAATCGTAATACACAAGTGTCTAAGCGAGCAAATGAGTTGTACTAAAGAAATATCGGTTTACATGTTTATTTTTATGGAAAAGATTCGGCAACACAGAATACGAGTTCAAGATTAATAACTAGCTATTTCTTTTCACGAAAGAAATAACTACATCTGCTGAGTAGTTTTGTCTGACAAATCGTTTAGTAACATTTGCACACATTACTGCTCCACCAGGTTTCCTCAAAATGTTGTTTTCCGACCACGCGTTTATAGAGGAGACCGTGAATAGGAACTGAATACAGTCAACTCCGGTTGTAGTGATCTTCTGGGAACTAACAACTTTGGTTCGCTATATCCGATGTTCACGATATTGGATGATTGTAAAATTAAATAGAATTTCTCCATAGCGATTGGTTTTATTAATATAGATATATAGCAAAATGCATTAATAATACGAATTGAAAATTACAATATCTTTATTTTCCTTAAAAATCAATTATTTTCAATTGTTTTCTTCTTACTTTTTCATTAGTAACTTCTCTACATCCTTCTCCAAAGTTCGTGATCTCTCCATACTTGATTGACATCGCTGTCTTTCAGTATTGTAATGCAAACTTTAGTCCTTCAAAGTCTCTTGCACTGTTGAAACACCATTCCGATGGCGCATTTACTCGCCCAATAACATACGCAATGCTTTCGGTAGCGGGAGGTCGCCAAGGGCTAATGAAACTGATTGCTTTTCCCCGCGGCAGGGTGGATATCGCCAGGCTATGGCAGTCGTGTGCTTCCTGTCACGTACGTAAATGTGCTTTCTCTCGCAGTATATCAAGTAATAACAAAATTGAAAGTGAAGAAAACAATTCGCATCGCCAGTTGTAGCCCACGCAGGTCACGATCTTTGTTTCCGTAATGAAACTTGAGTGGCTAAGGTCATCAGTAAGGTACCCATTCCCGGTCCGCTACCTTCATCTCAGGGGACATTTCTTCGATTATGACCTCTAGCCAACAATATTTCTTTCAAGCTGCCTAGTGTTGGAATTTGTGGCACTGAGGCGATATATTCTTTTCTAGGAGGGAACTAATTTGCAGGACGTTGAATGTTACTACGTTCATTGTAGCCGAGGTTCTGGTTCACTATACCTGAATCTTTTTATCCTTCTTTGTAATGTAAGAAAAACGGGACCAGTGCCTTAAGATCACTATAACCGGAGTATACTTCATATTCATACCACCGCACCTAGCTTGCGCTCCGATGCAGTCCGTATTGATGAGATGATTAGAAACGTTTGTGGCGTTCTTTTTGATTTAGTTTTATAAAGGAAATTGGATATGTTTCCTTCCAGTTGAAGATAGTTATACGAAGATTGAGGTATTTAGATGAACAAACCAAGATATGGAGACCCAGACGACACAATGAAAATTATCACCGAGTGGCAGTGAGCGGAAAATTTTCATGTAAGATGAAAAAATAAGTGTCAATATTAAATTTGTTAGGATACAAAAGGATATAATACAATCCATAGAATATATAACAATCAATGCAATACATAGAATGCATAGAACAAACATACAATATAATAAGACACAATACAATGAAGCTACATTGTGTTAAGACCTCGGAATAGTTTTTAGCAGTTTTTGAAGAGCAATAAGGTGAAATTGTGCAGCTGCTGTTAAATATATACAGCAACAAACAATTAGTTTCTTAGTATAAAACTATTGTTTCCAGCTCCTAGAGAGTTAAATCTTGTTACAAACATTAATCTACATTCAGAACAATCACTTCAATCACCTAAAAGCAGCCTTCACACTAGATCACTCGAACACGCCACTGAACCTGCTTTTATCTGCTGACTGTCTTTCTTGCCTGAGCCGACAGTGGTGTGACTCATAAATCCTTCCTTTGTCGCGGTCAGTGGCTGCGTGTGAAGCGCTATACCGCTTCTCGGTGGTGCCACCGAATGGCTTCATATGAAGGTACCCTAAAAGCAGCCTTCACACTAGACCACTCGAACCGCCACTGAACCTGTTTTTATCTGCTGACTGTCTTTCTTGCCTGAGCCCACAGTGGTGTGTCTCATGAATCCTTCCTTTCTCGCGGTCAGTGGCTGCGTGTGAAGCGTTATACCGCTTCTCGGTGGCGCCACCGAGTGGTTCCGTGTGAAGGCACCTTTAGGCCATCGATCACCGGTGCCACCACCATTGTCGGCCGGCCTACTCGATGTCGGCCCGAATGCCGTTGGTCGTTCGCCGCGTGTTCGACTAGATTAGATCAGGTAGCAAAAACCACAAAAGTACGTGCAATAGGAGTGCGTCTTGGATCGAAACCATAGTCATCGAATATTCGCGTGCCGTGTTGGAACTATCCTGAGTCTACATCATTGCAATATCTGACTTTGCCAACCGGCCTGCGTCTGCTGCTCGAAGAAGAATTTCAGGGGAGCCCACGGCGTTGCTGGTCGACTAGTTGATCGCCAGCTGGCTTTCTCTCCGACTGCTCCGCCACCGGTGACCATGTTGCCAAGTAATTTGGTCACGGTGGGAAAGACTGAATTTCTGGCGCGAGTCAACGACGCTAGCGGTCATCCGAGAAAATGGATACTGATACAATCAGTTCCTCAAGGAGATAGTTCTCTGTTGATTTAAGTTAGTTTTTAATAGGGCCTTGCAAACATGTATTGACAACCCTCATTCATGCATCTAGGATTTCTACGAGTGACTGATTTAACCAATAAGTTCAGTAATCTCAATATGAGTTTAATTCATATCTTTTTCTGGGTAACTGCGTGTTATGCCTATCTTGCCCCAATAGTCAAGCATTGCAGCAAAAACAAGTTAGGAAAGAAGGTAAGCCATTTGGCTTCAGTTCACTTACTCTGTCGGTCGATTACCTGCAACTGCAGTGCAACAACTCAAAATGTTGACGGAAAAAAATTATTATTGATTTTTTTAATGAAGCTTAAAATCTTTTACTCCATTAGCATTTGAAATACATTTTCAGATTCCAATTTTTTTTTAAAACAGAATAAAGAAATGTAATATTATTAAATTATTTTTCCTCTGACAATAGTTACAGTAGAGAAAAGCACATACATTGAACAAACCGAACGAAAAGCCTCTCGGTGTATTTCGTTGTGGATATTTGAAATACAATCGTCGATAGAGTAATGGATAAGAATTGAAATCTTCATGTATATGCTAATATGAGGAAAGAGAAAGAGTTTAAAGTTAGATTAGTCATTAATTTCTGATATCGGAGGCAGTGCATATCTCCTAGAGCTGATGAGTTAAAAGTGAACGGGGTGTTAAATTGTTTTGGGAATACATGTGTTATTCTGTGACGGAGCAACAATTGCATATATGTCATTTATTGTTCGGAAAAGGAAGCAAGTGAGGCGAAGTAAAAAGATAAATATTTATATAATATTATAAAATAAATATTTATTTCCGTCAATAAAATATACTGTAAAACATCTTGCATCATTATACCCTACATTAAGGGGTAGTTCCTTTAGGTCAATTGTTCATCTCGGTTAAATTGAAATGCAAATGTGAATGTCGGTAAATACACTCAGAGTAGTATGTATTGATTTTGACATTTGTGAGCGAAGGACAGCAACGGCAGTTAGGAACACTTTACGTCTCCATTTTCTGCAGAGTCAACGCGCTGCTCAGCATCTTCGCCTTTAAGGCCGCTCTCCTTCCCCTTTACCTCCCACCCCCAAGCGCAGGGGTGGGGGAGGCGCCGAAAGGCTGCGCGAGGCCGAGGAAGAGGTGACTGAAATGGAAACTGATATGTTTTCTTTGCCGCTATCCCTCGTGAGAGGAAATCACAGTAAGCGCTGGACGAAACATGTGTAACGTAACCAGCCTTGGTTGATTGATTTTTTCGTGTGTCCGGGACGCGTCAACTGCTTTGGTCATTAGTCCCGTTAGTGTAGTGTATGTTTTTCTTCTCGGGAGATGGCGGTGACCTTCTCTCGCTGGATGGCGAGATCCGGCGCCGACCTACCGTCGGCTAGTGGGGTTTCCCCCTCACCAGGACTCTCCCACACCAGCGGGGCACCGCCCCAGCCGGGACAAGCTCTAAGCTCTCGACCGGTCTCCCGGAATATGTAGTAGTATAGTGCATGTTAGTGTGTGTGTGTGTGTGTGTGTAAGGGGAGAGGATAAGATAAGGAAGAGGAAGGACAGATCGCGTGCCGTCCGTGGCTCGTTTGGTAGGGTACTGTTCCGGCATTTACCTGGTGTTGAACCAGCTTTGAAGAAAATCCGTTTCAAACCTGATGAATCTGAGTGAATTGATGAATAAGCGAACTGCTGAATCTTAAATGAAACAAAGTTTTAACACTCCTAGGAAAATATTATTATGGATCAGAAAAAAGCGTTACTCTGTACGTTCCTTCATACACGAGTACACGATTTTCACGAAACCCTTGGTGATTTCAAAAATTCTTGATTCCGTCAAAATGCCATTTTCAGATTTTGTGTTGAGTTTAAATGTTAAACCAGTTTAGAGGAAACAAAATTGATGTCGGTAGAAATAAAAAATAAACGCGAAACATTTGAAAATAAAACGCTCATTATTTAAAGTCTGCAATGAAATCTATAAGCTGCTGTCTTCAAATTGAGATCTGTTGGATCGAAACAATTCCCTAAATACAGAATGATGATAACTATACTCTTCATTTGTAATAGAGTTACTGAAAGAAATGAAAAGAGCTTATGCACAAAATGATTTATTTAATTAGTGCCAGAAATCTGCGCACATCACGATATTTTTAACATTCGCCCACAGACATTATCTCATTTATTTTTATATTGTGAGGCGAAGTATAGCTTAGCGAAGTATCCAGTGAGCATTGTACGAAAACCAATATATTGGAGTGAGACGCCTGAGAGTTAAAATAATTGGCTGTGGTAGCGTACCTATTGTTTGGTCGATATCCTTCGAAGATCAAAAATTCCGTCCAAACCCCTGCAGAAGAATTTTTCGAAGCCATTTTCTCTCTTTAGACTATTCGCTTCAAAAGTCCGTTTTTACCCTTCTAATGGTTTATTACAAGATCCGTTTCACCCAACAATCTCTTGCAAGTTAGTTCATTTTTTCTGGTACGTTTTCACCCTTCTGACGATCAAGCACATTTCGGCAGTTTGCATGGTCCATTTTCCCCTTCTGACGATTTTCTGCAACGAGCGTTTCAACCCTACTGGCGGTTTATATGCAAGGTTTGTTTTCATCCTCTTGAAACTTGCTTTCGTAGTACCTTTTAATTCTTCACGTGCAAGGCGTTTTCACTTTTAGGTTTTTTTTATTGTTCGTTAAGTTTGTAAGGCTCGCTTCACTCGTCTATCGATTCCCTTGCAAGGTCCGTTTTGCCCTTCTGGCAATTCGCTTGCAAGGTCTATTTTCGTTCTTCTGACTTTTAGCTTGCAAGGCTCGTTTCACTCGTCTATCGATTCCCTTGCAAGGTCCGTTTTTGCCCTCCTGGCAATTCGCTTGCAGGTCTATTTTTCGTTCTTCTGACTTTAGCTTGCAAGGCCGTTTCACTCGCTAGCGATTCCCTTGCAAGGCCCGAATGTTCCCTTCTGACAATTCTCAAGATTCAGCGTGGATGCGATTCGATTTCTTGTGGGAGTGTAGCCCACCCGCTTCCTCTGAAGGCGCCCTACTCTTTCGAGGGCGGCTCTGAGGTTTCTGCGGTGGCGATAATCGTTTACTTAAATTCCTGCGACGCCCCCGCGACCAACCTTTGCACAGTGAAGCGCCCTTCGTATCACGAGAATTTTCCCTTTTACGCCGCTTCCTTTGTCACGGAGATATCAGATTTTACTTCCTTCTTTTGCTTATTTACTCTCTGGGCGGCCTCCAATTTACATTATTTTGTTGATGTGTTCCTGAAGGCGTCTTTTGGGGCAGACTTAATCCTTTTACGCCAGCCTGGTCCGGGAACTCGGCATGAAAATGCGAAATGATAAAGTCGCTAGATGACATTTTCATTATGTTACCAGCCGAATGTTTTCTCTCTTGATTACAAACGCGATCTGTATCCTACATATACAAAAGGACGTCATTTTTTTTCTTTATTAAAATCCTGAGTTTTCTATGATACACGTAGTACAGAAAATTAAAATTTCATGAAATATTTTGTTTGGATAAAATGACCCACTATATGTGTTTGTTACATTAGTTAACCAAAAGTTATGGTTTCAATTAAGAGTTAATGCGTTATAATTTCTATAAAAATATTGTAATATTTGAGCATAAAATTAATGTAAAAATTATAACCACTTGAGTAAGGTTTGAGTTACGTTAATGATTGATTGCTCTGATAAGAAATTAATCAACGAAGACATAAACGGAATTCTGGAAATAATATCGGTATAGCTAGAGTTCAAGATGCCATAACCAGCTAAAAAATGTATTGTACATATTGACATTGATAACAGAATACTTGAAAGCAGTGTAGGTTTTGTGTGTGGATTGCGTGTTGCGTCGTGCTAACAAACAACTAAGTGTATCGGTTTGAAATTTCCTACAAATTATGATCAATAACCCATAAAATAATGCTTTCAATAATAGAGTATGATTACAGAAGGAAAATATTATTTTTTGTCAGAATGTTTAAGTTTTGGAAATAATAAAATTGTTCTCATATATATATATATATATATATATATATATATTCCTTTAGACCAACAAGCAAACTAATTTTACTAGATTTAAAAGATCAGTTATATATTAATGGTACTGTATATTACATAAATTTGTTTTTTACACTCCTATAAATGACAAATTAATTATTTATGTTATTTTAGAAGTACATATTATTGTAATCGAATAAAATGCACCATACGAGTAGGATTCAAACATTTTCAATTGCACACTCATTTGCAGAATAGACCAATCTCTGTTAAATCAGCTCACGATAAAATGTGTTCTCCAAATTTCAATTCTAGAAACTTCGGCTCGTAAAATGCGATTACCAGAGGATGGAAGCGTAGAGAGCAGCGCAATTACATTTTCCAGAGCGGTCTGCCAGTACTGCTGGGGCACTCAGCGCAACCCCACGCGCGTCGTTCGTTCCCCGCCCGCGGCAAAGGGAGTGAGCCCCAATCGCCAGCCATTACGTCCTGAGTTCGCCTCCGTGTACGAGTAAGCGAGGGGTCACCCCAACTGAGCAACTGCAGACTGAAGCAACGAGTGGGCGGGTCGGAAGCGGGTCGGAAGCGGGTCGGAAGCGGGTCGGAAGCGGGTCGGAAGCGGGTCGGAAGCGGGTCGGAAGCGGGTCGGAAGCGGGTCGGAAGCGGGTCGGAAGCGGGTCGGAAGCGGGTCGGAAGCGGGCGGAAGGGGCGGAAGCGGGCGGGAGGCCGGAGCGGGGCGGGAGCGGGGCGGGAGCGGGGCGGGAGCGGGGCCGGAGCGGCGCGTCAACTACTAAGGTCATTAGTACCGTAAGTGTAATGGATGTTTTTTCATCGGGAGGTGGCGGTGAACATCCCTCGCTGAATGGCGAGATTGCCCCGCTGGATGGATAGAACCACGTGGTTATAGGCACAGAGGTGACATCAGTTGATGCACTTGAGCCACCTCTCCCGGTCGGAGCGGAGCGGGGCGGGCGGGAACCGCGTCAGAGGGCGTTGACAGCTCGGGCACGCTCGTAGACGAGCGATAACGCAATCGCCCTCGCTCGCCCGCCGTTCCCCGCCCTCGCCCCGCACCTTCTCCCCGCCATCAACCAACTATCGAACGCGGCGTTCTCGGGCACAAATCGTTTCTGGGATGCTACCTGATATCGTTACCATCATTTGGTATGAAATGTATATGACAAGCAGCAATTCAAACGATACGTGATCTATTGTGTGCTTGTAGAGCTAATGTTATTTCGTCTGTCAGAGAAAGGAAGTGGAATGCGTAAAAGGCTGCGCGGAATTGAATCTCGGTAATGAAAGAGATCGCTTTATGACGAAATAATAGTGTATGGGTTGTTATTGTGTTCAAATGACGACATGAGCGGTACTGTTTCAACTGCCGGACTTGTTATCTTATTACAAGGATAACGTTGCTGGCATTAAATGAAGTTGTGTCTAGATACTATTATGAAACTTTCGTCTAATTCGATGTCACATATTGACATGAATGCACCGGAGAATATTATGGGAGAATATTATGTATGAGAAATAAATACAAAAATATTTTTGAATCCGAAATAAAATTTGATGTAATATTTTGTTATTAAATAACATTAGGAATGTATTTACATGATGTGCCCATAGGAAAATAAAGATGAATCTGAAGAACGGTTCGACTAAATTCCAACTCTATTGAAAAACTTTAAGCATTTTTATTTGTGCGCATAATTAAAAACACAAAACTACATTGGCGCATATTGAAAATAAGAGTACACCTGATCAGATATTGATGGACGATTCTAAGTCCGATACAGTGTTGCTTCTTAGACTACAGAAGGTTCTTCCGTTTAGATGTAAATTTTATCAAAGAAAAGTTTCTAAGCAGATCGTATCATAGTCATAGACATTATGTGTACCTGCCGAACACAGATGGTACCTAACTGTTACATGCGTAACTTCATTAAAACAATTTCGGAACACAAGTTCATTCTTAAAAAGGGACCATCTTTGAAGCCTCTACATGTCCTAGGCATTTTTAGCATTTATTGTAAGACATTCTTTATAACATACTGTGTTGGTAATTATTTTCTCTGCGAATTCACCGACACATCTTTGCAAACAATGCAAGTAATATTTTTATTTCTACAACCTTTCAACAGATCACATTCTTTATCGCAAGTTTTTCCTTTGCAAATTTCTAGACAGTAAACTATCCACATGTCGACTTCAGTTCTATTAGATCTGGCGCCGACCTACCGTCGGCTAGTGGGGTTTCCCCCTAACTAGGATTCTCCCACCAGCGGGGCGCCGCCCCAGACGAGACAATCTCTAAGCTCCCGATCGGTCTCCCGAAATATGTGGTGGTGTAATGCATGTTAGTGTAAGTGTGTGTGTAAAGGGGGAGGTTAGGACGCGCGCGGCCCGTGGCCCGTTTTGGTAGGGTACTGCTCCTGCATTCGCCTGGTGTTGATCGGAGAAACCACGGATAACTACCGATCAGAGCAGCCGGCCGCTAGAATTCTCCTCTAGACAGCGGCTGAATTCGACCTAGCTGAAAAGCTAGTGACGAAACTCCTGCCGCCGTGGGGAGTCGGAACCTAGGACCTCCCGGTCAGAGGCGCTGCAGTGGTATCAGTTGAGGCACTGAACAACCGCTCCCGGTGTGGCGGTGTTACTCCGCCTTGGAATGACATATCCAGTGCCAGGTTGAGACATTCTCCTCCTATGGATATCCGTCACTGGGGTACTGGATATCATAACCAGCACAATCTGCAAGTGACAACACGTGATCTTCAGACACGTGTTACAGGGTAGTGCATGAAAGTGTAAGTGTATGTGTGTGTGTGTTTGGGGGGTATAAGGGGAAAGGAAGGGCAAGGATGTGGAAGGAAAGATCGTGTGTGGTTGATAGCCTTTTTTTAGGATACTGATTTGATCAGAAATTGTGCTGACAGAACTACAGTGAGAAACGCAGCAGTGGCAATAACTAATGTTCTAAGATGTCAGTCGTTTTTTGTTTTTTTAATTTCTTCATTCTTGTTTGTATCGCACTAATTCAGGAACATCTCACAAGAATTAAGAGTTGTGTGCTTATGCAGACAGAAAATTGCCGAAACTCGAAACGAAAGCCATCACTAAGCAAAAGTTTCCAACGTCTCTCGTCTGTCACTTTTAAGCCGAGATACGCTACGATTGTCAAATCTCTGAACGCATTGAGTCATTGCAATATTTATGATGAATGAACAGCCCTACTCTCAAACTAATAATGGTTGACTTATAAAAAAACAATAAACACCTAACTAAACACTTTTACGTGCTCATTAGTAATCATACACTAGCACTAATAAACTCTAAATAAACAACTCAATTGGACATAATTGCGTGTTATAGACACTTGTAAAATAAACTAATATTTATCATGGTTTTCAAAAAGGGTGATGTTTCTGAATTAAGGTTATGGTTTTGAAATACCAATGTTTATTTTGCATCTCTGGTAGCTCTTTGGTAAAACATTATGGAATTCAGATACATCTATTTGAATGACCATTGATGAATGGGAATTAAGTGGATGGCTGTAATTAAAGTGTTGTAATTTCGAAAATTTTTAATGAACAAACTTTACTGAGGGACAACAAATACTTCCATGCAAACATACAATATTCAAATTGCCTTGATGGTTGGTATGGCATAAATTGTTTAACTTAAACTAAATACAACCGTTGCTGCGTTTCCAGATGATAGTTTGTAGATTTCCGTTAGCTCGGCACCACGAGGGAAAGTACACCGATGATTTGGCGTGTTATTGCATCAGCTTATTCTCTACATGCGTAACACTTCTTAGTTTTACCTTTACACAGTTGAATGTTAAGTTTTACTCTTACAGTTGAATAATTACTCAATCGACAAATTATTAATAGAAGTTGGAGTAGAAAGATCAGATAAATTAACGTTTTCAGGATTGTACTGTGGGTGAGCGCTTGGGCTCGTGTTCTCGCTCGACCGCCAATGGTCACACACTGCCAGTTAACGGCTCCCGGTCGCTCGGCCGCTCGCGGTGCTATGGCCGCTTTTTAAATTCCGGTTCCGCTGGCCTGCATTATGGACGTTTCTTGATGAAAGAAAGCGTTTGTAACAAAGGGCTTTATAAGTTCGGGCACAATATTTTAATACATTGCATAAATGCCTGACATCATAATCGAGTGATTATTCAAACCTAATTGTATTCATAGTTAGTGAAGTTACTACATATAATTGTTTCTTATGCACATTATTGAGCTTTGCAGAATTCAATCACCCAACGAGCTTCCCGTCTTATATTATTACGTCCTACTGGTCACCAGGTGTATGAACAAATAGCTACAAGAAATACCATTATTTGCCACCAGATGACGACACAGGATGGAGAGTGCCTGTTAGCCCCGCCTCATGAGAAGTTACAAATTTCACACTGAAACAAAATATTCTACAATAATTGCGCCAAACTCTTATTTAGTCCTCACTTAAAACTATAATACGGAGACAATCTAATTAATTACATATTTTTTTTTATTTTGCGATTCCAACCCAATCCGTTTGTTAAAATCTATAACTGAATATCTGGAATCACGAACGAGCGGAAAAAACCTAAAGCTAAAACATTTTCTCCGGTGAAATACACACTTCGTATCCGGGCTTGGTAGAGAGAAGATGTATATCATGCTCGTAGTTGCATTTTGTATCATTCATTTTGTTTGACTTAGTTACGATGTAACTGAGCATTAATTACGACACTGTAGATTGCCGTAAGGTGTATAGCTATGTAAATTCTAGCTGATTTCCTGTATTACAGTTTTAATTTTTAATACGTTGTTAGAATAAAGCAGCGTCTCTGGTAAGGTGTTATAACTTACATTTTAACATGTAACTTCTAGCAAGATAGTTTTTGATATTTGCAAGATAAAAAATACAATTGTCTCTTGTTTTATACTTTCACGAGCTCAATCTTATAACTTGATGATGTATCATTGTAGTAATTCGTAATAATTGAATTATATTATGTAAGAATTTTATATCAAATACTATTACTTATTTTAAACAGTTTCTAATTCATTGTTCAAGGCTTTATGTTGTAAATAGTCATCAATGCTAAATTCTCGTTTTCTTCAAAATTGTAAATATTATATTTCAATCAGTAAGTGTGTTATTGTACCATGAGGCAACATTGTTATTGTGATTGTATGAATTCCATCAACTCGAAGAATGATCAATTCATATATTCATTTGAGGACTAACCTTTAACAGTTGCCAATCAAATAAATCGTCTTTGAGAATTATACTAACATTGAAGTCTTAAGTGCATTAATAGTCCATCCATTAGAGTAAATTCAATTCACAATTCTTTGTCCGTCTTTGTCAATCCTTGTCCTTGAACGTCTTTGTGATGGAGCTGTTGCTTAGAAATGGTATGCATTCGGAAAACAGTCCACAATCATTTTTAAATCTTCAATAAATGTTCACTCCATGTAGATTAGATCCAAATGTGACAGAAAGGTCTCATCTATAAGTTTCATAAACTAGGTATTCCATGCTATGTGCTTCCGATTATAGCTTTTTTATCACAACATTCGGTGAAAATGTAGTCACTCCTTTTTAAACCCCGCGCTAGTTCGGCAGGTGTCCTATTTCTTTCTCCCAAAAAATCCAACAATCCAAATTAATTTGTCAACAAAAAATACTATCAAAAAAGAATTATGTCTCTTGAGAAAGTAACAAAATTGGCCATAATTCAATTATCGATGTTGATTGTAGGATATATTTCTTCAAATGCGCGAAATAGTAAATCCATGAACAGTAATTGCAGTTAATAATTTGTTTGACAATAACTTTAACGAAAGTATATTATTTTATTTTTTGTCGGTTGACTTTCTATAATTGCAATTTTACTACTGGAGAAAGAAAAATGCAAAATATAGTATAACGTGTAGTTTACTTTGACACTATTTGTTCAAGAGAGATTCCTACGCCATGTTAGAGAGACATAATATAAATATTTATGTTTCATGGGAAATTTTGAAAATGAAGCTTTACTTGGCGTTGGTGAAAAAAGCTCTGTGTGTTTTGTCCACAACACACGTGTTTTATTTTAATGTTCGTGAAGTATGCTGTTCACTTACTCTCTATGCAAACAACGGCCACTAATGACGAAATGCAGATGTCGTCGCTTTTAGAGCTCAGCGGGGAACGAGAAAAGAGGGAAGCCCCTGTAATTACTTTTTCCCCGAGTGCTGCTGGAAATGTCTCCTAACCACAACCGTTCGTTTCCTGACGGAGTATGACTTACTTGTCTCAACTTCCAGTAATTTCAATGAAAGAATATGGAGGATTCATTTTCGTCTCCTTATTGTTTCTTCTCATTCTTTTTATCTGTCCGTTCTTATAGTTTCCCCGCTCCTTCATTCTCCTCCATGGAGATTATCTTCCTTCTTGTTAAAAAAATCTATTATTTTTCTTCACTTTTTTTCTCCTCCACCTTCCTTCCCTTCCCCCTTTTTTACACATACATATACTCGTCCCGGTTTCTCTCCAACCTTTTTTACTCCTCTTGTGTTACTCTGACCGTCTTCTTTTCACTACAGGAAACCTCATTCGATTCTCTTCGTAATCTAGTGATTATTTTTTTGTCCAGCTATGGATGCATTTTGATTCTTTAGCTCTCCATTTATCCGTTACTTTTCCAGTTTGTTTCTCCAGAGCCTTCCAAAGTCTTCTCCAATTCCTAAGGCCCTTCTGCCTTCCGGGTGCCGTACACCCTCCCACGGAAAGGCCGTTCGCGAGCCAGCGCGAGACGTGGTGAGGGGTGGGGATGGGCGGGGAGCGGAGGGGAGGGGATGCAGATGATGGGAGAAACACACGCACTCTGAAGCGCCCGCGAGTTCAGCTCATGTATAAAACAGAACGGACGCAAAATACAAAGTCAACACGCGGGCCGAGGTAATGAAGAAGGGCGCAGCTGCATAAACACGAGGAGGACAAATGTTTGGCCGGCGGCCGGCCGGCTGGAGCGGGAGCATGGGGCAGGGGCGGCGCCGCGGGCGGGGCGGGGGGGCGGGAAGGGCACGAAGCGGAAGGGGGCGGGGCTCGTCTGCGGTGTGTCGGGGTGGGCGGAGGCGACCACACCAGACGCAGCGGCCGCAGGCGAAAGGTCTCTGCTCGTGACGGCCTCGCGACTTTCCACAGCCCAAAGTCCAAACGGCCTCACTGCAGTCGCGCTGACCGGGAGGTTCTAGGTGCGAGTCCTGACGGTGGCAGGATTTTCGACACTAACTTGTCAGCTAGGTCGAATTCAGTCGCTGTATAGAGGGGAATTGTAGCGGCCGGCTTCTCTGATCGGTTGTTTGCTCCGGTCAACACCAAGCGCATGCTGGAGTAGTATCCTAACAAACGGGCCACCGACCGCGTGCGATCTTTCCTTTACATTCCTTATCCTGTTCTCTCCCCTTACACACACACACACACACACACTAACATGCACTACACTACCACACATGCCGAGAGACCGGTCGGGAGTTTAGAGCTTGTCCCGGCTGGGACGGTGCCCCGGTGGTGGGTGATACTTGGTTGGGGAAAACCCCGCTAGCCGAGGGTAATGCTCGTCGGCGCTACGTCTCGACATCCAGCAGGGGAAGAACACCGCCACCTTCTGATAAAAACATGAACTACCCTTACGGGACTAATGACCCTACTATTTGATGCGCCAGGAATCACTAACAATCAATCAATTCGAACAGCCGTTGGCCAGCAGGGACATCAGCGTTGGCAGCAGAGTACGACTCGCGTAGTCGATTCGTCCCATAGTCGCCATCCACCTCCGTCAGCTCTGCCACTAAAAAATGAAAATTGATACGAATGTGATTTTTAATTCGTGCCTTATTTTATGTGGCGAGTCTCGAGTCATAAGGTTCTGTCTTCCGTCTGACCACACAACTTTCGCTACCTTGGAACGGACAAAGAAGATATCACCCGGGCAACGAAACAGGCAATTTTAACTTAGCTCAGAGGCTTCTTTTAGGCTTGAGGATCTTCCACACGCACTTTGGACAGCCGGCTTTACTTCCCCGTTTGAAAGAAGTCTTACGAAGGATTTTTTCCCTCAGAAGACATCGGCTTTGATTGGGTTTGAGTACCCGCAAACTTGGGTTCAACTACTCGTTACACTAACCGTTACATCATCGAAGCCACCAAAGTCAAAGTCAAAAAAATAAGTTGATCATTTAACGAATGGTACACACAATATTAATAATAGTAAATAATAAATACTTTCGAGTACTTACATCCCACGATGAATTGAAAGTTGGCATAAATATGAGAGATTAGAAAAACTCATGCGCTATGTTGATTGTTGCTAATAAACATAACGCCACAGATCTACGACACATTATGGATCGGATCAGTTTGTGACGGCAGGATGTGCGTCTCAGATATTTTCCTAGCCCTGTATTGTATTTCTTAGATAAACAATTTTTATCACAGTTTGAATAGCAGAAAAATACACAGAGACATTTGAGAAGAATGGATACCTAACAAATTACGAATCCTTAAGTGTATTTCTTAGACCAAAAACCTTATGCGGTCTCTTATTTTCTTTACTTTGAATTACATAATTAATGGGAATAGTAGACGTCATTCTCATATTCGTAAAATAATAGGAGGATAACGACTAAGATATAATTTTCCAAATTTGACGAGATACAAGAGTTTGTTTGAAGGTTGCTCTGTAATTTGTTGTCGTTTTTAATTAATGCATAGACATGTAACTACTTTGTAGGGAATGTTCTTTTTAAGGAATTCGCATTGTCCTTTTTTCAGGCAGGGCAGATTGCGAAGTAGTGGGAATTTAGGAATTGGGTTGTGAATATCGCCCACGCCCACGACGAATCCCTTTCCCCCGCGACCCCGTCAGCAAATCGCCTGACCGCATGTCCACAAGAGGACGGTGCCTGAGGATCATTCACTGCTACGTCAAGCCGCAAAAATTCACGTATATTTAATCCTCGAAATATCATCCCACCCGCAAAGCTGTCAAACGAATAATCAGCACAGGAGATTTTACGTCTCTGAATGATAGATGAGACATTTTAAAAACAGAAAAAAATATTTTGAGTACGATATCCGTACAATGTTATCTTACAATGTTTGAATCTGTATTAAGGCACCTTTTTTTTGATTTGAAGAATATAATTTTTGTCAGTGTACTGTTTGAAATCTGAAACAATATTCAAATACCCTTCACAAATTAATTGGAGTCAATTTGATTCAATTTATTAGTAAAGAGAAATACAATTCAATGTACTAAATTCAATTATTGCCCGCTTTCTCCCACTCGATATTCTGTGTAGTGCCCTTGGCAAAAACGCCCGAAGCGCCGTTTATCGAATAGTATTCTGAAACTTCTTACAATCCTTCAGAATCAAATTATGTAATTTTTGAAATCTGCAACAATGGTCAAATCCCCTTTTACAAATTAATTACGTCCAATTTCATTTATTCTTTAAGAAATACAATTCAATTACTACAATTCAATTATTGCCCGCTATCGCTGTGCAGCGCCCCTGGCGGAAGAGCCCGAAGCGCCTGAGCAGAAGCCGCTCCGCCGGCCAAGGGGATTCCCCGCAACGGACGAGCGCTAATTGCGCGCGGCGGTGATCCTCTTTTGTCTCTCTTAATTGACTGCTCTCCGCATATTTCGCCAGCTTTTGTTGCGCTGGTTGCTAAGAACGGCCGGACTCGTTCCGCCGTCGTCGCCTTTCAATAACTTGGCAATTCTGAGAAATCCGTAAGTAACTCGCAGCTTTCTCGGAGAGCCTTTGGATAACTTAATTGAAGGAGTGCCGGAAGCTAGGGAATTGCGACTGTGCGGTAAGAATTTCTCTTATCAAGTCTTGCGTTTCGTTTTTCTCCCTCATCTGGAATGCAAGTATTTGCGTTCGCGTGAAGGTGAACATTTCATTCCAGTTGGATTAAACGTGGTGTGTTCTCTGTTTGTGAGACACCTACTATGGTATGCATCCATATCAGTAGATAACCGACTCGTTCTTCCCTCTAATCAGATTAATGCCTTACACGTGTTGTTTCAATCACTGTAAAAATCACAAACACATGTTAAATATGCTATATTGCATATTTAGTTATACTATATCTAGACGTAATTTTTAACATGCCGTAGATTATATGTTGATTTATGAAGACACTTTTATAACAATTTTATCACTCATGGGAAAAGTGCTTCAGACAGAGATCGAATTATATAAATAAAATAAATATTATTATTATTTAATATGCTCTTTGGTTCCAAAATTATTCGCAGTGTTGCTGTCAACAATTCTGATTAAATATAACACATACGAGTGACTTTTTAGAATTATAGACAGTAATGGGTATTCAAATTTCGAAACTATTCAATTCTGCTTTAAGTAATTTATATTTAAGTGTACAAAACACAACTTCCCAGTTTCTGTTTATCGTCTTGCTTTTTTTAATTTATATTTTTATTGTTCATAGCCTACTTTTGTAGGAACATAGACCAGGAAGATTTTAAAGCATGGTAGGAAATTGTTTAGAGACTCTGAACGTATGTAAATATCAGTTTTTACGGAAGTGTTAAGAGGTTTCAAAATCTTCCCACCCAGATTCAACAATAAATTGAAAAATGCCTAAAGAACACTCCTTTAATTTATCATCAAACGTTAATGAGTAGGGACAGTATTTTTATGCCTAAAAAGCTTGAAATATGTTTTTAAAAATATTCATTTAGGATCTAAAAAAAAAATTTTTTTAAAGTATGATTTAGACCTGAAAAGCTTTAATATGCTATTAAATTAACACTATTTTTTTAAACCTTTAAAAAAATTGGTTTAAATAATGGAAGTAAATATTCACCAAGTATGTCTTGTTGTATCTGCATTTTTTTCAAATATGTCATCATATTGTTAAAAATTCTACATGTTGCTTTCAGGCAACATTGGGGCTAAAGGGTAATTTGTAGGTGATTGCAAGGAAGTGCATAATAAATGTGAAATTTTTAATTTATTAAAAAAAACTTAATAACAACTTACAATTGGTCTTTTATTTTGTGTGAAAATCACAAAAACATTTTTTGTTAGTTGTTAATGATTGTGCATGCTCTTTACGAAGGCGAGATCATGCAGTATGGATGGCAAGGGGAACCTGGAAAGTGTGAAAGCGCCAGAGGGCGGTGGCTCTGCCGTGTGCGGGAGCGCGTGGCGGGTCTCTTCGTGGCAGCGGGCGCGAGGGCGTGCGTGCGGGAGGCCGCGACCTCACAGTGATTGGACGCCCCTCCCCCACATTCGCCCTTGCCTGGCCGGTGGCGGCGTGCCCGTCGCGCAAGCCGTTAACGCGCGTTATGCAAATGCCTCGCTCAGGCCCGCCGCCCAGGGAAAATAATCCGCTCTCGCCCGCCGCACACGCCACGCCCTCCCCGCTCGCACCCCGTCACGCCCAATCGTTCGCAACAACCGCCCTGCTCGCCGTTTCCCGGCCCCTGTGCACGACGCGCCCGCACGCTCATCATGCCCGCCACGCCCCCCCGTTTGCACCAACCCTTTCAGCCCCCCGCCCCCCCCCCCGTCCCCCCTTCCGCCCCGTCCTTCTCGTTCCGCCGTTCCCCCGTCCTCCCCACCTCCACGTCCTCCCCTCCTCCCCGTCCTCCCCGTCCTCCCCGTCCTCCCCGTCCTCCCGGTCCTCCGGCCCTCCCGGACCTCCCTCAAAAAATTAAAAATCGTCCACTTTCATAAAAAATAAGCTAAAAATTACAGAGATCTAACGGTATATATCCATTATAAAATGTATAACTACCTAAAAAGTAAATAACTTAACATACATATAAAGACGTTTTGTACAATATTTCAGTTATCATGTTCGATTTTCCTCCGATCACGATCTCCAACGATTTCCTTTCCCGTGTCACAGCTCACAACGCCACCCTCTCTCACACGGTTTGGAATCGTTGACTCTGCGCCCACTGCTGTGTTTGCGTGGAGCTACCTGTTGGAATGGCGGTCGCCTGTCGCGGTCGCCTGCCACCGCCACCCCGCCACCCCGCCCCCGCCGTCCCCGCCGCCCCCGCCGTCCCCGCCGCCCCGCCGTCCCCGCCGCCCCGCCGTCCCCGCCGCCCCGCCGCCCACGCCGCCCACGCCGCCCACGCCTCCCACGCCTCCCACGCCCCCACGCCGCCCACGCCGCCCACGCCCCCACGCCGCCGTCGCCGCTTCCGCCCCGCCGTCTCTGCTGACCCCGCCGCCATCGCCGCCGCCGCCGCCGCCACCGCCACCGCCACCGCCACCGCCACCGCCACCGCCACCGCCACCCCAGCCCGCCGCAGTCGCCGTCGTCGTCGTCGCCGCCTTTGATCCGCTGCCCGCGCCACTCGGCTGCGTCCTTTGACGTTGCCAACGCCAGCCCGTGTTTTTCCAATTTCACAGGCAATTGAGGCGAAGGTACACGACATGCTCACATAGGTTCTCTAGTATATATCAGGCATTCTAATATTTTGTTTTCAAAAGTAAGTAATGCTGTTTTTGAAGAATTTTGTTTACGATTTGTCTCTAAAGCTCTTTGTTCTTTTCTTAATGCTCTAAGGTGTTTAAGTTTACTAGTTCTTAATGCTCTAAGGTGTTTAAGTTTACTGACGGATTTCAAAGTTACTTATACTGCGAAGTTTATGTGTTTAAATTGTCTTTTATGGGAAAGGGCTCAGAAGTTTTTGTTCATGATTTCATGTTTACTTCGTTCGTGATTGTATACACTGACATTGAATATTGCTGACTACTTCATATTTTTTCTTATTCTACAGTGATTTATTTTTGTGTTTTTCCTTCCAACGGATTTTTGTTTTAATTGTTCTATTATCTATTTTATTGCTTTTTTTCATTTCGTTTTAATATATTACGATCAATTTTTCTCACCTGCACTAAGAAAGTTGAAATTTCTCTGTATTTTCTTATGTATTCCGTACGGAGAAAGTTATGTATGACCACAAGGAAATTTAAACGTTAAAGTTTGTTGCGTCCGGAGCGGCCATATATTAACAGAAGTGGCGTGAACTATAAGAGAATATCGCGGAATATATGTGGTAAGGTCAAATCGCAGCTTATTCCGCGTTGGAAACAATTTTCCGGTTTCAAATATACCATAACCGTTAAAAATAATACATGAAAGAATGTGCTCTTGCATGTACGATGATAATTTCACAATTTCCTTTCTTAATAAATTCACAGCTTCATTTCGTGCATTACCCACTTCTCGTGGGAAACAATGGATTTCATTGTGTGTGTCGTGCCGTTTGTTGCTATTCCGATTGCCTTGTTTATTCATTACATGTGTGAGAGCAATTAAACGTGCTTCGAAGATATTCGAAGTCACGTGACAGGTTTTAGAACCGGCGCGCGTTCGACCTCCAGTCGCGTTGAGGGAGCGCGTGTGGTTCTGAGGAGAGAGCTTGTGCCTGATCGGCAGAAGCGACCTCCCTTCTCTGACTCAAGTGAGCGCTTGAAAAGGAGGAACTCGGGACCATAAGTTGTGTTCAGTCACTTTCATGATACCCCTGGTGGAATCTGTGCTACGTGGTAAATCGTTTTGTGTGATTTATTTTTCGAAAACAGTAAGGAAACTGATAGGTATTCTATTTGTATTAAGCAAATTATTCGAGTAATTAACAATATTTAGACTAAAATGTTTCCTCACTAATAATAACATCATCCCTTCCTGTCAGTTTGGATTCAGATCAAAACATTCTACAGTCCACCAACTCTTAAGAATTTCTGATGACATTGCCCAGGACTTTCATAATAAATACTAACAGCAGCATTTTTTTGATTTCGCACAAGCGTTTGATCGTGTCTGGCACCAAGGATTACTTCAAAATCTACGACCCATAGGATCTCTCGTCTCTTTATTCAACATAATGCATAGTTTCATATCAAATTTCTATTTCTCAGTCAAATTAAACAATTATATTTCTCCTCCCTCAATATTCCTCGCTGGAGTCTCCAAAGGATCCCCCTTTCCTCCCACTTTGTTCAACACATTCACCTCAGATATACCCGTTCGATACAAAACATAAGAGCGCTTTATACAGACACAGCCATCTATGCAGCGGACTCACAGCTTTCCTCCGCCATATAACACTTGCAAGACGCATTAAACATTTTTCAAAATTGGGCATCTTCATGAGACTTAATCTCAACCATCCAAATGAGAAAAATTCATTTTCGGGCATCAACAACCCCACTTTCATATATATTGACATAAAAACGTTTCTTGAAATCCTCCAAATAAACCGATAAAATATTTGGTGTGCTCCTTGCACCAGACAAATTGAATAGCGCACATTTTAAATAAATGTAATAAAGCACAGGTTACACTTTTTAAATTATATTCTTTAATAAACAAAGAGTCAGCTCTTAAAACAGATCTCTCCCTATTTCTGTACAAAACTGTCATTCATCCCATAATTACATATGCATGTCCGATCTCGGGAGGAGCTGCACCTTCGGTACCTCAAACACTCCAAACAATCCAAAATAATATCTTTCGCACTGCCGTCAGAGGTCCTTGGTACGTGTCAAACAAGCAACTCCACAGAGAGGTTGTTCTTCACACGATTGATGATTATAGCAGTCACCAAATCATTTTTTTTCTTTCCTTACCATTCTACCATATTCATTTATCGATGATGTATTCCATAAATACGTTTTATATTAATGTATTCTAATAATTATAATAAAGAAATGTAATTTACTACTTTCAGGACACAAACGTCAATATCAGAAGTGTCATAAAATGAACAACCTTGCGTGAAACGGAAACCTCCTTAAACCGGATTTTTTTGTGTCCCCATCGATTCCGGTTTAGAAAGATTTAACTGTATTATTATTTCATGTTTAATTTATTTTTAAATTTGTCTTGTATAAATATTTTTTCCAGCGGGAAAAATATGTTTGAATGTGAATTATTATTTCTTTGTTTGTGTTGTGTTGCTGAATCACTCTGTTATTTATTGCATTTACCAATAATATAAATAAATAACAAGACTCGTAAGTTAACAATCTACTTATGACGGACAGCGCTTTTGACACACAAGAAACTTGCTAAACCTCCTAACCTGAACGTTAAAAGTTAATGCTATTATATCATTGTTAAATAAACTTGATTAAAAAATTAAGAGACCGTCGATTTTAAATGTTTAATTTTACTCACACGGAGAATTTGAATTTTATTGATTTATTTCTTTATTTTTAATAAGAATTTTTGCTTCAAAGAGAAAATGGCTGGTGACAATAACTGTCAAATAACGTCTTCAAAAACCTATCATTTACCAGGTATGCAGTGACGTCCCTCTACTCCGAGCAATTTGTACATCCTTACTTTTAAATCTTGGCCATTTTTTCTGGAGCAGTGCCCGTAGCTCGGAAATTTGTTTCCTTTGACATGCCTGGTGTAAAGAACGCTTAAAAGTATGGCGCAGGTTTCACTATCTTTAAAATCCCTGATTTTTCAAAATCGTAAAATTTCAAAATTTTTCAGCATCTTTCTATACACACAAAATTAAAGATTGATTTGTTTTCCTTAATGAAATCGTTTTTTTGAATGCGGTCTTGAAACACGGTCATATCAATTTTTTCGAAAAAATGAATTATTTTTCATAATTTGCGTGAAATACAGGGAATCAAAAGTGTCAATAAACACTACTCGTATTAAGAGAAAATTATTTTTTATTATTTACTATCAACGATATGATAATTCGTATCTTCGAATCGAGAATCAAGTTGATAAATTCTGAATTGATGCAGTTGAAACAAACATATTATATTAAATTTTTCTGGCCGTCTGGAAAGAAATAATCCTGAACACTAACCAGAAGACAGAGTATTTATAGCGAGAATAAATTAGATTTTTGAGTTATTTCATCCCCTTTATTTCTGAATACTGTGTCTTGAATACGAATTCCGACTTAGCACAGCGTCATTCAGTGGTGTAAATGAACTACATGGTCGGGTTGTCCCTGACCGATTTTTAGTAGACCTAAATTTACTAGCAGAACTTGTAGTTCCAGAGCATTGGTACTTTGGTCGAATTATACAAGAAGCGAGTCTTCGTCTCACGGACATCAGCGTGTCGTTCGATAGTGTCACGCCGCGAACGAAGCTGTCTGTCAGTCGTGGGAACAGGGCATTGGCGTGAAATTTTAAGCAATATTTTTAAAGCGAGGCTCCCGGTGGCGACGAAGTGTCTCCGCTGCTGTCACTCTGCTCCGGGCTGCCGAGCGATGCACATCAATCATCGAAGCTCCGACGGCAACGCGGTGGAGACGACACGGCGGGGAGGCGAGCTGGTAGAACATCATTCTAAATGGCAACCGGGTTATCGTTCTCGTCCTCCCCATCACTGCGCCATCATTTCCATGGCACACGACGGGGCGGGGAGGTGAAACATCATTGTAAATGGCAGGTAGGTTATCGTTCTCGTCCCTCCCCATCACTGCGCCATCATTTACATTTCTATGGCACACGACGGGGCGGGCAGGTGAAACATCACTCTAAATGGCAGGCAGGTTATCGTTCTCGTCCCTCCCCATCACTGCGCCATCATTTACATTTCTATGGCACACGACGGGGCGGACAGGTGAAACATATTCTAAATGGCAGGCAGGTTATCGTTCTCGTCCCTCCCCATCACTGCGCCATCATTTCCATTTCTATGGCATACGACGGGGCGAGCAGGTGGAACATCATTCTAAATGGCAGACGGTTTATAGTTTGCGTAGCGCGATATACACTACGTAAGCTATGTAAGCACATGTGTGTCAATAGGCACTACGTAGAAGTTAAAACTCATTACTTGAATTCGAAGCAGTTTCATGAACTTCCCAACGTTTAATTTTTCTGATGTCACGATTGCGGGCACATTAGGCTATCAACGTAGTATTTAAGAACCAGGTTGACTCGCTATTGTTCTTCCATTTTTAACGATTTCTTCCCAATATATTTCCATGAATGAACCATGAGTCTGTGCATCGCACATTTTTCCAAGTTTTTAATGTCAAAAATCATCACAAAAACGTGGCTTACGAAATCCGAACCCGTGAAATTATTAGTGGTAGTTGTACCATTAGTGGTACAACTCCATTAGTGGTTTCTCTTACTGATATCAGGAGAAAATACTAAACGTGACGATAGTAGTTGCGGTTTCAACGGAGAGAACGAGAACTAAAACTTAGAATGATGTTGTGGTGTTGATGTTGGCGTTGCAAGTGGTTACAGAGCTGATGCTAGCAAAATTATGATGAGAATTGTGATGTTAGTTCTTGATTGTAATAGTGATAATGCCGAATTATTCTCGAAAGTAGTGTAAATGTGTGATGAAGTAATAATGTTGATGGGATTTGCGATGATAGTGATGGTAACGATCATAGTCTTCGTGGTAAGAATTGACAGTTGTGGTGGTAATGATTCAAGATAATGACGATTCGGAAAGTTGCCAGAAGTAGGATAGTGGCTGTAATGATGGCAGTGATGTGGATAGTGCTTTTACAGCGACGCTGATGATAATGGTGTTGGAGGCGACAGTGACCGCGGCGGATAGTGCGACTGATGGCAATGGAGAGATGATGATCAGGGAGAGCTCTGTAATAGCGAGAGTGGATGGGCATTGGTGTGATGAAGCAATTGTGACACAGTGATGGTGACTTTTTCGGGCGCGTCAACTACTAGAATCATTATTCCCGTAAGTGTAGTTCGTGTATTTTTTCGTGAGCGGGCGATGACATTGCCATTCTGTATAGCGAGATCCGACACCCATCTTCCGTCAGCTAGTGGAGTTTTACCCAACCAGGACTCTCCCATAATCGGGGCACCGCTCCTGCTGGGACAAGCTCTAAGCCCCCAACCAGTCTCCCCGAATGTGTGCTAGTGTAGAGCATGTTAGTGTAAAAATGTGTGTAAGGCGGAAGAATAGGACAAGGAAGAAGTAGGAAAGATGGTGCGCGGTCCGTGGCCCGTTTATTGGGGTACTGCTCCGGCATTCGCTTGGTGTTGATCGGAGAAATCATGGAAAACAACTGATCGGAGCAGCCGGCCGCGAGAATTCTCCTCCATACATCGGCTGAATCCTACCTAGCTGGCAAGTGAATGTCGAAAATACTGCCACCGTCGCGACTTGAACCTAGGTCCTCCCAGTCAGAGGGATTGCAGTGACATCAGTTAATGCCCTAGGCCGTCTCTCCCAGTTCAGTGCTGGAGGTGAAGGTGTTGGTGCGGTAAATCAATAGTTTCATGGTGGACGTGGTGATGACAATGGTAGAGAAAGTATTATTTTTTTAAATTTTATTTTGTTATTTAAGGTATCATCAACATTTAGGTCATTAGCGACCACTATTGGAGTTAACATTATAGTAACTGTGGAGATGAAACGGAATGGTGAAACGGAGGTGAAAGGACGAGCAGAAACACACAAATGCCCGAGGCGGGACTCGAACCCGCGACCCTTTTGTCGAAAATCGCTACGACACTACTGCCTTAGCAATCTCGGTCATCTAATCGACGTGAAGGTATTGTTGTGATGAAGCAATATTGTTACGGTAGTTAGAGTGTGTATTTGTATATCGACCGTCACGACGATCTAAGCTAGTGATCAATGCTGAAACGCTCTTACTAAAAGTAAATGAGAGGATCACACATGTGCCACTTGGTTTTGCAATTCAAAAACTTGAGAAAGAGATCACGGTATTGAATATAAATTTGAGTTGCATAAATAGTTTCAAGAAAATAATTCATTCCTTCGCCGACCGTAGCACGGTGAACATCGCTTCGCTCGCATTGCTCGGAAGGACTGCTGAAGGCATCGATCCACTCTAAAACAGGTCAAATTTCCACTGCATTTTCCCGCTTGTATAAAGGACTGTATATGCAAATCATATGAAAGTGCTATTTTTTAACAGTGTACGGTGATAGTGAAACCCGGAGTGTTAGTTTTCCAGTTACGTAGTTTGCGATAGTTTCGGCCACCGCAACAGCACAGAATAGCAAGAGTGTTCCAGACCTACTGATGAACAGATAACGCGTAAACTGTACGTGCAACAAGTAATCCAACAGCGACATATTGTCCAACCACACCTATATGAAATACACCACCAATAGTGACAAGAACAACTGAAAGAGCAAGTGCTGAAGACGGTAGCTGGCAGTCAACATTTCCACCTCCAATAGAGCGGCAAGACTGTCCTCTCTTCATGGAAATGACTAGCAAAGGCGAAGGTGGCTCTACTGGAAAGCAACTAAAATAAAGTAGGTGAAATGCTTTCTAATCATACGAGGGCACGTCAATAAATAAGTTACAAACATGTGTGTGGCGTATTTTACATTTCGCGCGCGCGCGTTTCATCAGCAGATGGCAGCATATGTATGCTTGTCGTACGACATCTTGCAGTCACTCAGTCAGTCCGATTTGGTTGGGTTTGTTTTTTTCGTGATTCCGGGCGCGTCAACTGCTTTGGTTAGTGTAGTGCATGTTTTTTCTCAGGAGATGGCGGTGGTCTTTCCCCGCTGGATGGCAAGATCCGGCGCCGACCTACCGCCGACTAATTGGGTTTCCCTCTAACCAGGACTCTCCCACCAGCGGGGCACCGACCCAGCCGGGACAAGCTCTAAGTTCCCGACCGGTCTCCCGGAATATGTGGTAGTGTAGTGCATATTAGTGTAAGTGTGTGTGCGTAAGGGGAGAGGATAGGACAAGGAAGAGGAAGGACAGATCGCGCGCGGTCCGTGGCCCGTTTGGTAGGATACTGCTCCGGCATTCGCCGACTACCGATTCGACAACTACCGATCAGAGCAGTCGGCCGCTAGAATTCTCCTCCAGACAGCGACTGAATTCGACCTAGCTGAAAAGCTAGTGCCGAAAATCCTGCCGCCGTCAGGACTCGAACCTAGTCAGTCAGTCCGAGTGTGTTAGTGCACAATGGCACATGTGTTGTACACGGGAAGAAAACACGGGAAGAAAAGCGTGCAATTGTGCGTTCTTTGTAGACAAAAGGACTGTCCACAAAAGAAGTGCATCGTGAAATGCGACCCGTCTATGGTGACAAATGTTTCTCGCAGAAAGCTGAGTTTAATTGGATTGAAACGTTTAACGGTGGAAGGAAAAGCATCAGAGATGGAGAGCGTTCTGGTCGTCCCGCGGAGGTGTCAACTGCAACCACATTGCAGCGTGTGGATCAACTCTTCCGTAATGACCGGCATGTGAAGATTGATGACAGCGCGTGCTGTAGGCCGTTCACTTGGAACCGCATGGAACATTGTGCATGAGCAGTTGCAGTTTCGTAAAGTTTGTGCACGGTGAAGCCCCGCCAGTTGACTGAGCAACACCAACACAACAGAATGGGTCTATCCTTGCATATCACTCGGTACACAGTGGAAGCAGAGGAGTTCGTGGCACGAATTTTTACGTGGGACAAGTGTTGGATTCACCACTTTCAACCAGAATCCAAACGTTCGTGTATTGCATCGAAACATAACGCCTCCCCAACAAGAAAAAGTTCAAGACGATTCCATCGGCCCGCAAGGTTTTACTCACAGTGTTTTGGAACATGCGGGGAGTCATACTGCAGAAATTCCAGCGTCGTGGTGAAACTGTGAATGCCGCGTCGTACTCTGCGGGAACTCCGGCAGGCCAATCGCCACAAGCGACCTGGACTCCTGTCAAAGGGAGTGATTCTTCTGGATGACAATGCCCGCACTCACACGGCAAGACCAACGCAGGAGCTGTTACGGACATTTCATTGTAAATGCTTGGAACATCCACCGTACAGCCCTGACGTAGCCCCCAGTGATTTTCATGTTTGGGATCCTAAAAAATCATTTGGCTGGCCGTCATTTTGATACAGATGATGTATAATCTATGAATTTACACGTTGGCTGCGACAGCAACCAAAGGACTTCTTTGCTGCTGGCTTTCAAGGACTTGTATTTAGATGGGGTAAGTGCCTGAATGTATAGGGTGAGTATGTGGAAAGTGAAATAAATGTCAGAAAGTTACGTTAATTATTTTCGCCTCAATTCCGTTTTGCGACTTATTTATTGACCTACCGTCGTAGTTGGGACAACAAGACTCTCGAAGGTCTTTGTGAGACAGAGGAATGCGTAGTTAATTACAGTGTACGAATATCAGCAAGTTACAAAGCCTTAGTAAACTTTCCACTCAAATCCCCAACGTACGAAATTTAAGAGATCTGCGAGCCAGAATTAACAGAAAATAAAATCCCTTCAAAATGTTTGCACTTTTGCAAGAATATTAATTGAAACGAGGTTACAGATAACATCGCTCTTTTGAATATAAATAGAATATAAAAAGAGGCATGATGAAGTGGCAAAGCAGGTACACCAATTATTGGCAATGAAAAAGGGCTTACTCGCCACTTCCTCACCCTATTATAAATATGTTCGTCAGAATGTGTTTGAAAGTAGCGAGCATATTCTGTACTGGGGTCCCTCCGTTATCACTGACAGACAAGTCGGCGGCAATAGAGCGGATGTAACATACATCAATAAAAACCATCAGTTGGCTTACTCTATTGATGTATCAATACCCAACACCCACAATATATCGGCAAAACATCAAGAAAAGATCCAAAAATATTCCCCGATTTTGCCCATGAAGTCGCAGCTCAGTGGAACGTCAGCAAAGTGACAATTGTGCCAATAATAATATCAGCCACCGGAGTGATCACGAAAATGACACTTCGAGCACTACAGTGCCTTCACTTGCATGCCTGGAGTAAATACAATACGCAGAAGGCTTCAAGCGTTTAAGCGAATACTTGAATCTTGAATACATGTCGTATTGTTAGATACCACCTGAATGTTTAATAAAGCAACCGCACACCTGGTCATCATACCTGTAAGTGGACCGACCAGTAAAAAGTGTGAACAATAAATATAATAGTAATAATAATAATAATAATAATAATAATAATAATAATAATAATAATAATAATAATAATAATAATAATAATAAAGCCGATCCCGGTAGCCGAGATCGCTAAGGCAGTAGTGCCGTGGCGGTCTTGGACCGAAGGATCGCGGCTTCGAGTCCCGCCTCGGGCATGGTTGTGCTTGTGTCTTTGCATGTTTGTGTCAGTTTCATCATCATCACTTCCATACATCATTTCCCAGGGCTAACAACCCTGGGGAGTAAAAATGGACTAAGCATAGAAAATGTGATTCCCCCGAATAAAGACTCGTGAAAACGCCGCAAAACAATACAAGGAGTTTAGGTGAGAATAACTACACGTTCGCGTGGATCATAGATGTCCAATTAGAGACCAAAAAATAAATTGTGCATTGGTGTTTACAATATCTATTTTAGTTTTTAAACAAGCTTTTATATTGTGCATTATTGTATTTAGAAGTGTAGTGAAGAAGTAAGGCTGTCAATCAACATCAACTTCCTTTCGGTAACCTGATTGTAATGCATTATGCAGATGTTCGATAACTTCTTTTTTCTTTTCCTCTTTGTATAGAGGTTCGTGAAGAGAATTTTCTGGTAAAGATACGAAACCATAAGATAAATTAAAAGCTAAAATCGTAGTGATTGATGAAAATTGAGTTTTAATGGAGGTAGTTTGTTTCATTAAAGACTTAGTGCATTTCAGATATCTTTTATATAAAATTAAGTCAGAAAATCAATACTCCTTCGCATTTGATGTCTTCTAAAGAAGAATGTCACGGTTGATGTCTAAAATGTTCGCACATTTTAGTTGTATTATCAAGTTTATTAATGAAAGTGTTCCCCTTAGTTGCAATACGTGTTTTCGAGAGTTCTCTGAAGAAAATTGTACTATTCTATCAGTTTAGTTAAAAAGATTGTCGGCATGAGTAGTGAAGTTGATGTTGACCGATTTCTTTCAGCAATACAACCCTTATACTGGATTTTTCGAGTGTTTGGTCTTGTACCTTTTCGTCTCAGTTCTCGACCCGTCAGGAAATGTTCATTGTTTGCATATATTAGAAATGTGTTTTTCACCGTTTTATATATTTCATCTGCACTTTATTCACTCGTAATAACAATCATAAAGGTAACGACTTGGGACGAGAAGAAACTTCAATTTTCGTCTGATAAAACTACAACTCGTTCCATGTCCTGGTACATAGGAACAACGTTTATATACAGCATTTCAATGTGTCAGTGGATCATCTTGCTACATCCTTCATTCTATAGATCAAAAATCATGTTTATTCTAAAGGAGATGACCTATGCGGACCGTGATTTGTTGCCAGATATCTTAGGAACATACCGACTCACATATTATAATTCAATGGCGCATTTGGTGTGGGTATTATTTGCAAATTTCGGTGGTGTAGTTATTAATTTATCCGGTTCGCTACCTGACTCGGAACCATCCGAAAGCCTGTTAAGATCTGTAGTCTTCATGGGAACTCAGTGTCTCATCGCCGAGTACGTTTACTTGATGTGGTACCTGAGCCACCGCTACAAGGTGCTGAGCGCGAGGCTGGAGAACGTGTGCTCAGGCTGGCCGGCGATGGGACTCTCCTGGCCGCCCAGCTGCACGCATGCAGGACGGGAGCGGGGAACAAGATGGGGGAGAAGGATCTGACGCAGGAGCTGTATTTCCTCCGCAGGTACTCGTTTACAATTATGTACGCATTTGTAAAAAATGATATGACTTGCTGACAATAGCATGCATATATATACACATGTACAAACAGGGAGCGGTAGCTCAGTGTATTAACTGATGTCACTGCAGCGCCTCTGACTGGGAGGTCCTAGATTCGAGTCCTGGCGGCGGCAGGATTTTCGACACTAGTTTTTCAGCTACGTCGAATTCAGTCGTTGTATGGAGGAGAATTCTAGCGGCCGGCTGCTCTGATCGGTAGTATTCCATGGTTTCTCCGATCAACACCAGGCAAATGCCGGAGCAGTCCCCTAACAAACGGGCCACAGACCGCGCGTGAACTTACCTTCCTCTTCCTTGCCCTATCTTCACCACCTTACACACACACACACACACTAACATGCACTAAACTTCCACATATTCCGGGAGACCTGTCGGGAGCTTAGATCTTGTCCCGGCTGGGGCGGTTCCCTGCTGAAGGGAGAGTCCTGGTTAGGGGGAAACACCGCTAGCCGACAATAGGTTGGCGACTAATCTCGCCATCCAGCGGGGGAAGACTACCGCCCTCTCTCGGGGGGAAACATGCACTACACCTACGGGACTAATGACCTACGCTGTTGACGCGCCCGGAATCATTAACCAACCAAATCAAGCCACATGTACATATATAGCAAGAGCCACATGTAATAGGGGCAAGAGCTAGCGGTTTTGGTGTAAACAAAGTATCCTTCCTTGTGCATTTCCAAATTTCTAAATGAGACTTAGCATTTATGTGTGCCCTTGCCAATGTCCTTTGAATAACATGTGAAAATGCAGCAGGAGGCATGTCTATAAACATCAGGGTAATTGTTCGGTGTACATAGGGGACGTAGGACCCCCACTATACTTACGGGAATAATTGCCATAACAGTTGGCTAACCCAGAATCAGTAATCAAGAAGCAAGACTAATTAGAAGAGATAGGTCATAGCCACTTTGCGGCGAATGTCAAAGCAGCCCCGCACCCTTCGATCCTTTAGCAGTTGACTAGTCCAGAAACACTAATCAATGCATCAATCAATCAATCAATCAAAAAGATAACAAATTATTAGAGCAGGTCAACGGCACTTTGTAGTGAACGCTAAGCTGCTCCCGCTCCCTGCGTTCCCTTAACAGTTGACTAGTCCAGAAACACTAATCAATGCATCAATCAACCAATCAATCAAAAAGATAACAAATTAGAGCAGGTCAACGGCACTTGGGAAGTAGTCCCCCTCCCTGCTTCCTTACTTGCTAGTCCAGAAACACTAATCATCCATCAATCCATCCATCCATCCTACATCAATCAATCAATCAAAAATAAGACAAATTAGGAGGGGGTCATCGCCACTTTGCGACGAATGTTGTCCAGAAACACTAATCAATCAAAAATAAACCATTGAAGGGCCACGCCCCGCTCCTGCGCAGGGGGCACTACCGGCTGGGGCGCGTGGCGTCGGAGGTGAACGCGGCGCTGGGGCCGCAGATGCTGCTGGAGGTGATGACGCGCGCCCCGCCTGCGTTCTCCTCCACGGCCCCGGGCGGACGCCGCCCTTCGCGCGCGCCACCCTTACCCCATGGCGCTGTCGGCCGCCACCTTCTGCTCGGAGGCGTTCGTGCTGGCGGCGCGAGCGGGGCGTGCGGCGCGCGCCGAGGGCGTGGCCCCCCCCCCCCCCCCCCCCGGCTTCCTGCCCTCGACCTCTCGCTGCTGCGCGTCGTCGCCGGCGCCACCGCCTCATGGCTCGTCGGGGGCTCTCTCCTCCTGGTGCTCTCAGCCTCAGGTGAAACGGCTCTCTCTCCGGCTCCTGGCTCGTCGTGCTCATCAGCCTTGGGTGACACGGCTCTCTCTCTTTGCCTCCTGGCTTGGCATGCTCGTCAGCCTCGGATGAAACGGCTCTTTCTTTGACTCCTGGCTTGGCATGCTCATCAGCCTCAGGTGACACGGCTCTCTCTCTTAGCCTCCTGGCTTGGCATGCTCGTCAGCCTCGGGTAAAACGGCTCTCTCTCCGGCTCCTGGCTCGTCGTGCTCATCAGCCTCGGATTAAACGACTCTCTCTCTCCGGCTCCTGTCCCGTCGTGCTTGTCAGTTCGATTCCTCGGCCTCTATTGAAACTGCTCTCTTTTCGGCTTATGCCTCTCTCTGCTGCCCGTTGTCACAGGCGCCGCCGCCTCAAGGCTCGTTGTGCTCATCAGTCTCGGATGAAACGGCTCTCTTTTACGCCGCGTGCCGCCTTCACACGGAGCCACTGCCACAGAGAAGCGCAGAGTCCTTCACACGCAGCCACCGCCGACCGCCAATGACCACAAAAGAGAAAGGCTGCCTTCACAAGCTGCCACTTGGTGGCGCCACCACGAATCGGCAGATCCCTTCACACGCAGCCACCGGCGACCGCTACTGGCCACTAGAGAGGACCCTTCACACGGAGCACTTAGTGGGGCCACCGAGAAGCGGCAGAGTCCTTCACAACTGCCTCACCGGGAGAGAGGAAGGCTGCCTTTACACGGAGTCACTCGGTGGCGCAACCGAGAATCCCTTCACACGCACCTCCGCTGATCGTCAATGACGCAGAGAAGGTTTCGTAAGTTACACCGCTATGAGCTCCGTTGGCCGAAAGGTAACCAGCAAGTAATATCCGGTTCAGTGATGAGATTAGTATGAAGGCTGCCATTTAGAATTATGTTCTGCTACCGGTGGTGTGGACGTGCGTGTCTACACTACTGGATGAGGGAGTTTGCCACCAAGAACACAGAAGCGGACCTACGCCTCTCGTGGTGAATACCTCGATTTAAGCCAATGCTTTGCCAGCACACGCGCTATACGGAAGCACTGCCCAGTGACGCCGTTGAAGATACCCTTATACCTCTCGCTGCTACAAGCCGTCGTGGGCCGCCGCCGCCTCCTGGATGGTCGTTGTCATCACCCTCGGTCGCAACGGCTTTGTTTTCGTCATAATTCGGGTCCATATGTCGTCATTCGCCAAGTCACCAGCTTGCCCAATCCCGAGCAGGTGATGATCTTGGTGAATGTTTGCTTCGTTTGATGTGATCAAATGACAGACACACGATGGGTAGTGCGGACACCGTTCGTTTGTCGATCGGTAAGTAGTAAGCAACCTATCCACACTACTCGGGATTCGGCGAGCGATTGCTTGGCTCGCCGAATACTCGCCGCTACTCGCCGTGTGGAGTCGTCTTTATAAAAGATACCTACGGATATATGTTAACAATTTTTACAATATAGAAAGGTCGAATGTGATAACCGTTTTGAAATAAAGATGTAGAAAATTTCATTTATCGAAGTTTCAGGTGAACCTTCTTTCTCTACTGAGTACACTACTTATTTTGCTTTGGTGGTTGGCAGGTTCAAAGGAAAAGTTTTTCTTCTAAATGCAACCCGCAAAACGAGAGTGCATTGTTGAGTTGCATATCAATGAGGAGCAAATGAACTAAGCCATCTGGCGTCTCGCTGCCGTCTTTGACCCTCTACATGCTTGAGAAGTTTGTAACATTTATTCTCAATCAATAGTATATTTATTTTGTTAACATCTTTCATTGGACAGTATCCAGATATCACAAGACTTCTACACTTGTTCTAAGTCTAGTATGAGACTGAAGAACGTCATTTTCGTATCATTCTCTCGATTAAGAATCTTTTGAACATTCGATCGAATTTCCAATAAGATTTGATCTCCATACATTTTAGGCGTGGAATAGCTTAAATTTACACAAAAATGTTCCAAATAAATCAGGTAACAAACTTTTCAGTTAATACAAAAAGTCAATACGCTTGTATGTCACATTGTGTGAAGGTTTGTTCCAACCATTAAGATTTGATCTACCTCAAGCAATACACAAACATACTGAGAATGTATTAGAAAGTGAAAATAGCGCAGAAACATATGCTAAATTAAATCAGTACTGTTTGCAGTGTGTCGTTATATGCGGGTCAGAGTTCAGGCAAACATCGAAACTGGTTCAATGAATACACTGAGCACCGACACCATGCTCCTAAGTCGCTTCATGTTCTTTCTTTCTTTCTTTCTTTCTTTCTTTCTTTCTTTCTTTCTTTCTTTCTTTCTTTCTTTCTTTCTTTCTTTCTTTCTTTCTTTCTTTCTTTCTCGCCCTTACTTCGTAAGAAGAGAAAGTATTCCTGGACCGTGGTACCGAGAAAGTGGATAAATCCAGTTTTTGAAATAAATCATTCAATGGGTTCTCCTGCCTTCTCGGCCTTCGAAGTTCCCAGTGGTCTCGGACGCGCCAGTGCAGAGGCGCCGCGCCGGCGCGAAGTGAGAAGGAGCTCCGGGAAGCGGAGGGAAGTGCGAAAAAGCTCCGGGAAGCGGCAAGAAGTTAGAAGGCGCTCCGGGAAGCGGTGCGAAGTGCGAAGGTGCCTCAGTGGCCGCATCGCGCAAAGGAGCCTCTCCCCCTCCCGCTCCCCCTCCCCGCTCGGCCAACACCACCTTCGCCATTGGCTTCGTCAGCCACCCTCCGCTGCGCCTGGCGCCTCGGCGACGGCAGCGGAGAGTGGACTCAGACCCTTTCGCTTTCGTGCAGCACGAGGAAGTTTGAAGTCGGGTTTCTGCCAAAGACCACGTTTTTCCTGACTTTCTGCTGATACGGTTTTGATTGATTAATTGATTAGAGATTCCGAGCATGTTAACTACTAAGGTCAATAGTCCTGTAAATGTAGTGCATGTTTTTTTATCGAGAGAGGTGCGATCTTCCCTCGCAGGATGACGAGATCCGCCGTCAACCTACCCGTTGGCTTACAGTGCTTTCCCCAACTAGGTGTCTCCACCAGTGGGACACCGCCCCGGTCGCGACAAACTCAAAGCTCCCGACTGGTCTGCAGGCATGTGTGGCAGCGTAGTGCATGTTAGTGTAAGTGTATGTAAGGGATGAGGATAGATTGATAGATATTTCTTATTTCTGCAGGTAGGTTTTTAAAACCTGGTGGCAGAAGACAACTTACATATCGCAATAAGAGAGATAAATAAAATCAACTATAAATTATTTTAAGATGAAAAAATTCTAACAATAATAACAATAATAGAATTACTTCTACATTTTATGGCTGACAAACGCAAGTATTTTAAACTATTAAATACACGACATTTTTATTACATTTCACTTCACCTTACTTAACTTCACTTCACAAAATTTGCACTTTACTTCTCTTTCAACTTCTCTATTGCACTACACTTCACAACACGTCACCACACTTCAATACAATACTACTTGAATATAATTATTTGCTTAATAAGTAACACATTTAGTAGTCATTATTACAATACTAATAATAACAATAGAAATAAAAACTACAATAATAATATTATTTATAATTATTATTTATTAATATTATTTCTATACTATCAAAAATTATTCCCAAGTACTTACAAGAAAAGACTCTTGAAATATGTTTTTGCCTTAAGTTTGCCTTAAGTTTCTCTATATTTTCGGCCCCTAACAAACGTGATAGTTTTGCTTTTCGGACTATTTATTGTCATGCCATTTTTTCCGCCCATAAATAAGAGGAAGGAGAAATCGCGCGCGCTTCGTGGTCCGTTTGTTAATGTACTGCTCCGGCATTCGTCCATTGGAGGAGCCAGCCGCTAGAATTCCTTTTTAGACAGAGGTTGAATTTGACCTACCTCCGTATGTTGGTTCGAAAATCCTACCACCATCGGGACTGGAACCCTAGGATCTCCTGGTCTGAAACACTTCAGTAATCCACTGATGTTCTGAGCCACCTAAGCACGTGCTGTTAAATGGTACTTAAATACGTGTTGACGTATAGAATCCTTCATGTCTTTGAATTAGATCTTTCCGCACCCGTTCGTTTATTACAAGACGAATCTGTATTCCATCGTCAAACTTCCAGAGATACCTGTTATGGAGCAAGAAGGAACAGATTCCGAAAATTCACAATATGAACAGCGTCGTTATCATGGTTTAAAACTCATCATTCCTGTGCAATGAACAACAGTGTCAGAAATGCACCATTAACAATGAGTGCTATTCATACTTTACTGACTCACGTCAACAGCACTGTTCTGTTATACCCCCTAGTATCGGTATCATTATAATTAAAACTTAATAATTAGCATTTATTTGTCTATATGGTATTTTCAAAAAGTATGTTGCGTTGCGTCGTCAACATATCTTGGGTAGGGATATCTTATCTACTCAACTCATTAATTCTCGAAAAGGTGACGGTCTTACAAGAAATTTCATTAGAATAAACACACAGATCAGCCACTCGAATGTATGTCTTAATAACCACATGCATGATTGATATACTTCCAAACTTTGCCACAACTTCTTTTCGTAAAGGCAGGTTGGAATTAAGAAAAAAATTGCGATAGCATGTTCTTTTGTCCGCTGTTTGGCGTGACATATGTTCTAGCGACTTGACAAATGATGTCTCGTCACGAAAATTCTCAGGTTAGAAGGCAACTTGGGGAAGTGTATATTTTTTCAGGTTGCTAGGTGAAATATCGTGGTTTAGTGGCATTCAAATATTTGACAGTCATGAAATATAAAATATAGTGGTCTTGGCATTTTAGAGACTGGATCTATACAGAATGGTTCGTTTTCGGTTCTTCTGAGAGCGTAAGTTAAAAAAATTAACAGAACTACGAAGAGATACATCGTGAAAAATTAGAATATTAAATTTTTTCCAGGGCGCTGACACAAACATATTGAACATTTAAGATTTAATGACTCATTTCGGATTTATTCTCTATATTTTAAGTTCATTGAGAGGGCTTGGGCAAAATGTGAATTAATGACTATTAATTAATTATTTTAAACATATTCGACTAATGCTGGTACCTTCCAGAGGGTGCTGATAAGGTCAAACGAGTACGATGCGTATCTGAGTTTTATTTTTTGCAAAAAATTGAGTTAAAAATTAAGTTTTACACAGACTCAACTTTGTTTTATGTAAATTGGAAATACCGAAGACCATAGAGGCTTCACCGAAAATATCTTCGGAAATGCGTAGCGAAGCGTCAGGTGATGTATAGTGAGGTTAAATTTGGTCGTAACGTGTTAACGAAAATTTACGACTTCAGTTAAACTCAAAATTACACACCACTTGCAGCCTGATTTCATATCTGCTATTCAAAGTCATCGTAACGTAGTTTATATACACTATCTATCTCTTAATTTATAATATGCAGTAAGTGTAGTTCATGAGGTATATATTTGAGGTAGGCATAGAGACCGTTCCCACTTCCGACTTTATCCATCCCCTTTGGATATAAACATTAACCGGCTATTTCGCGAATTAAGCATATTCGCACTGTATCCATAACATGTATATATTCGCATTCTCTACACAGTAAGCTAGTGAAATGAATTTACAGAGCATGTCATGCAGAAGGCAGTAAAAACATCAGACTGAGCAATGCAGAGCAAAGATGTTGAAAAAATATTAAACCCATTCACATTGCTAGTGAAGTAGGATGAAGTACAATACCCTGCCACGTAAGTGACAAAATCGCTTATGTTCGTATTTGTTGCTAGTAGGTTAGTTAGTTAATGCCTTATTTTACGTTGTGAGACTCGCGCCATCAGGCCCGCTATTCCGTCTGACTACGCAAATTTCGCTACGCCCCTTCCATCATCTAGCAGAGAAATGAGGTATTATCTTGGGTGACGAAACAGGCGATTTGAATTTAGTTAAGAGTCTTCTTTTACGCTTGAGAATCATTTACAAGCTGTAAATCTACTAAATGGGACAGCCGGCTTCACTTCCCCTCCAAAGGAAGATGCAGGAATGATTTTTTCATCCTTAAAAACCCACGACATCGATCGGGTTTGAACCCGCAAACGTGGGTACAACAGTATGGTACGCTAACCGTTATACCACCAAATTTGCAAAAAGCAGGTCGAAATCAATCTCATCACTTTTTGTCTTAACCGGGAATGTCTTTGTTGTTTGGGAATTTTATTTTACTGTGTAATGATAAGATCACGCGCTTTTGTGAATAATCAACCTTCAAATTCCTTTGGTGCACAAACGGCCTCCTTGCCACGGTAACCTGGAACACCACGGTGAACGGTGCTGCTACTATTTCTCGCGCAACTTTTCTTGAACGATAGATTGACGAAGTGCGGGCGGAGTGGGGGTATTAGTCACAAAGTCGGCCACTAGAGTATTTTCAGTAATGCCAACCTTTGGTAGATAAATGTCAAACCTGCTACATTTGCGGCCAGGTCATCGCTCTGGGTAGTAAGTAGGGACACTAGATGAATTAAAATGTATTTAAGTGTTCGGCTTGTGTAGATCTTTGCTAATTTTGACAAGCATTCTTGTCGAAATTACCCAGAACTCACCACGAGGAGGTGTCTACACATCGAGTTCTCCACTTGCCCTCCCAACCCCCTTACCGTTTGAGAGTAAGTTAGTCATAATCGAGGTTTATAAATTCATGTCCGGGTTTGCTGTCGTAGTCGTAATCGGGTAATGGTCAGATTATTCAGAATATTGAGAGCTCTCAGAAGAATCTTCACTCTCATCACTGGACCGTGAAGAAGTGTTTATAATAATATCATCAATGGCCATTTCTACAATGCCATTCTTGGTCCAATATTCTGCCTCAAGGTTTTGTACATGCCTACAGTAACCTTCCCGGTCTGAAGGTGATACTTGTGCAAAAGCTGATTTTGTGAGCTTAAGCAAATTGTCTGCCGACATATCTCCAGAAATGTTCTGCTCTCTGTCATATCTTTTAATTTTAGCACATGCAAGTTCTATGGGGTTGAAATCACAATGGAATGGGGACACGAATTACTTTATGGCCTTTCCATGCTGGGATTTCATCTACAACATATGTCTTATGAGCAGGCTTATTTTGCTTAATTTTTTGAAATAGTGCTTCTTTTCTCATGAACATATCACATGAAATGCCCTCATTGTCTAACCATTGCACCATGGTTATTTTGGTGTCATATCTACATGGGATTTTTTCTACCTGTCTGCTGTGATATGGAGCGTTTTCCAGCACTATTACTAATTCAGGAGGCAGATTATCAATTATTTTTGTACAAAACCATCTTTCAAAATTGTCTGAATTCATCTGACCATGATAATCTCCTGTTGTAGATTTGGCTTTAAATATTAATTGAGCCTCTTCCATGAATCCATTTTGGGAACCAATACTAGCCTCAATAAATCTTTTGGATGTACTTCCCCATTCAGTGACACCAATAACGTCTTTTCTTTGCCAGCATTTTCCAACAGAAAGATTGCTGTCGATCCAGGATTCATCGAGATAAAATGTATTTCTCCCATTCTCTCTAGAATTTTTCATTTGGACAATCGTTCGCCAATCAACAATATCTGCCCTCTTCAGATGCAAAGTTCTCTTATTTTGAACTCTTTTCCAAGAAAACCATGCTGTGTAATGTTTTTCGAAGAATGGTTTTCCACCATTTCCAATTAATCTTTTCTTGTAGAACAGGTAGAAGTTTTTGTAATGATGGAACAACTTTTTCAAGAGAATAAAAATGCTGGATTGTATCTCGTATAACTCTCTCATGAAATTCATCGACAGCAACTTAACCTGTTGTTTTTGTTCTAATAAAAAAAGAAAAGAATAAACGCTTAAATAATGTTTAAATACTATGGAACATTTCAAATTAGCAAACAATAATGACGTGATTACACCAAAATGCCATTTTATGTTTTTAGAATGCCATAATTTAATAATTACAGAGGTGAGGAATTTATTATAACCGAAGCATATCTATAATTACCTTTTACATCTTTTCACAATTTTTCCAAGTTCTTAGAATGAATGGTTGATTTATAATATCATAAGTAATTAAAAATTGTATAAAAACAATATTAGTGTTGAGGGAATTAATAAGAAGGAATTCATTTTTTTCATAATGCAACCAAATTTATTGTCCCAGCAAAAACAAGCATGGCTAAGCAGAAAATTAATCTAAGATAATTCTGAAGTCAATAAGGAAAAGTTGATTGAAAGTAAAGGAATGTTAAAACATTAAATTATATCATAATTAAATGTTTTCTTAATAACATTGAGGGCTGAATTAAAATTTAAAAAATTTAAGAAGCAGTATTTTTTGTTGTTTTTAATTTCATATATAATAATAATAATTATTATTATTATTATAATTATAATAATGGATAACAATTACTCATTCATTGCATAAAATTAAAGGAATATTAAATTTGAGGAAATAATTCATTACTGAGATTTGTGCTGTAAGTATTCACAACTTTTCCTTTCTAGCTTAATTGATTTGTGCTTCCAGTACACATTGAATAGAAATGTTCTATATCAGATTTCAATTTAAAATTGCCCCTTTCATCTGTAATGCATAAGTGATTAATTCCTTGACTTGTGAACCGTATTAAGTGTGTTTGTCTGAATCTTATTTTATTAAATCTTGTTTTATTGCATTAATTGCTTCTTATAAATTGTGACAATCTAAAGACTTACTAACAAGGTAAACATTAAAGTCTTAAAATAATATAAATCAGCCTTTCGTTGAAAGTGTAAAGTTGGTGGAAAAAGTATGTAAAAAATATAATTACAGAGAGTATGATAAATGTGTTTTCTTGAATATTACCTTTTTACCGGGCGTTTCTAGAGGTTGTGAGGGGTCTTTGGCTTTTGCATCTTTATTCTACCTATAGTAAATACTAGCACAAGTATACGCAGAAGCCCAGTCTACAGCATGACTGATAGGATGCAACAAAACCTTATTCTCCTTTTCACTTCACAAGATTTCACAACTTTTTCTGTAATTTTGCGTTCGCCGCTACGATACGACCTCCTAACTTTTTCGGGAGTTTTTGGTGCCTCCCTTGAAGGACCTGAACCTGCCTCAGGCATTTCTTCAGATACTGATAATAAACCTGACCAGACGTTCATTACTATGAAAGCTACTAGCTTATGTTTCGCGCCAACGAAGTTTTAATGCTGGGAATGTTATCAGTGCTCGCTGCGATCTTTTGCCTTCAGCTGTTTATGGTTCCCGGGAGGGGGAAGCAAGATCATCGTTCAAGAAAAGGGGCGCGAGTAGTAGTTACGATTGTCACGTGGTTTTAATGCATGCCGTTGCTGCGGAACATAGTTATTAGGGAGCACGTATACTATTTTCCGTTTTTACGGACACCGTAATTATTACGTCATACGCCACTATTCTTTCTATGACCGGGGGCGGTAGCTCAGTGTATCAACTGATGTTTCTGCAGCGCCTCTGACCGGGAGGTCCTAGGTTCGAGTCCTGATGGCGGCAAGATTTTCGACACTAGCTTTTCAGCTAGGTCGAATTCAGTTGCTGTCTGGCGGAGAATTCTGGCGGCCGGCTGCTCTGATCGGTAGTTTTCCGTGGTTTCTCCGATCAACACCAGGCGAATGCCGGAGCAGTACCCTACCAAACGGGTCACGGACCGCGCGCGATCTTTCCTTACTCTTCCTTGGCCTATCCTCTCCCCTTACACACGCACACTTACATTAACATGCACTATACAACCACATATTCGGGAGGCCGGTCGGGAGCTTAAAGTTTGTCACGGCTGGAGCGGTGCCCCGCTGGTGGGAGAGTCCTGGTTAGGGGGAAACCGCACTAGGAAACCACAGGTAGGTCGGCGCCGGATCTCGCCATCCAGCGGGGAAGATGACCATCTCCGGAGAAAAACATGCACTACATTAACGGGACTAATGACCAAAGCGGTTAACGTGCCCGGAAACACGAAAAAATCAAATCAAATCAAATTATTCTTTCTATGGTGTTCGGCTGCTACTAATGGCGCATTCACGCCGTTTCCCAGGCACTAGCGTGCCATTGGTGCTCTAAATTTTGTACTGTAAAGGCACGACTGTTGGCGGTCCGAATCAATTATATAATTCTTCCATTTCTTTCATTATTTTGTGAGAAATTTCTTTCTACTGAGAACGTATTATATAAAAAACACTACAAGAAATAATTTTATTTAGGGCTTCTCAAAATGTGATACGCGTACGAGATAGGGTTGTAGCGGGTCACAGGATTAATTTCAAAGCAAAGCTATATAAATGAACCATTTAATGGTACCTGGTAGCAATAAAATTTGCAAAAAATGAGAATTTTAAATCGTGCAACATTTTCAAGAGTCGACAATTATCGAGCATTCGATCCTCTGCAATGTTCAATCCTCTATTAATTTACGCTCTTGGGGAGTAATTCTCCATTAACTTTATGTCAAGTCAAGTCACGTCACATCGCAGTCAGTTGTCAAGAGGACCGCCAGATAGCATCTCCGCGTACGTGCCTCCTGCTACGCGCTCCTGCGACACTACCCAGCGACCACAATTGGGAAGGAATAGGAATAGGGGTGGGGTTTAGGACACATCACAGGGGTTGGACTAGCCCTTGTGAAGCAGACAAACTCGTTGTGTTGGATTCATGCTGTAGCACTCAGACAGCTCGTTTAATCATCTCAAAACCGGCTGAGATGGCTCATCATTTGATGTCACTGCAATTCTTCGGATCGGGAGGTTCTGGGGTTGGAGTCCCGACAGAGCCAGGATTTTTCGACACTAGTTACATAGCTACGTCGAATTCAGCCACTGTCTGGAGGAGAATTCTAGAAGGCAGCTACTCTGATAGGTAGTTTTTTTGTGGTTTCTCAGATCAACGACAGGCGAATGCCGAAGCAGTAATCTAATAAACGGGCGACAGCCGGAAGCGATCTTTCCTTCCTATTCCTTGTTCTATCCTCATCCCAACACTATCCCTTTCCACACACTTACACTTACACTTAGATTATCACACATGTCGAGAAAGCAGTCGGGAGATTTTACCTTCTCCCAGCTGTGGCGATCCCTCGCTGGTGGGAGATACCTGGATGATAAAACCCGCAATTCAACGTTGAAGTCAGCGCTGGATCTTACTAGGAGTGGGGCTAAATCACCGCCAACTCTCACGATAAATGCATGCACTACACTTGAGGGACTAAGGACCATAGCAGTTGCGCGCCCGGAAACACAAAATAATCAACCAATTATTGTAATTGAAATGATTCAAGGCGTTGTCATTGTCAACAATACTATTTATTTCAATAAGAGCAGCTTTTGAAATAGCTACTAATTGAAATAAATAGTATTGTTGACAATGACAACGCCATCAATCATTTCAATTATGTAAATGTCAACTACAACTCACCACTAAACCAATACAATTATTGTAAGCCATCCTTGCAGCACACGAATCACATTGGATTCCAAACGGCCTCTCTTCTGATGAATTTGATTCGAAACAAATTGCTTTTGTAAGCAGGTTTGAACATGTTGAATCGTAATCCTGATAATCTTATTAATTTAACGTGCCAGTAGAACACTCAGTCTAGTCTAGCTTACTCAGCTTTAGAGCAATCTCCTTAAACCCTGAGAAAAGAACCCGGTAAAGAAACTGGTGCCCAGTTGTAGAAAGTCCGCTATTGTTCCTCCCCTGAAAGCCTTTGGTCCTATAATTAAATAGCTCAGCCTCTTAGTAAAATGTCGACCCAACTTCCAGACGCGACAAATACTGCTCCTAACGCAATTAGCACGCGCCGCGACGAAACCCGCGTCGCATAACGCGATTACGCAGCGCGTTGCTCACGCGGTTATCCCCCCCCTTCCCTCTCCCCGCCCGGCCGCCCCTCGTTTTGTGCGAGCGCCGCGAGAGATCGCGGCAACTGCGCAAAGAAGTCCTCTCCGCGTGCAGACAGAGGAACTTCGCACTCGGAGACAAGTGCAACTTCGCCTCTTTTACTGGGTCGTAATTAAATGAGTGTTTCATTTGCGGTCGTAATTTCTGTGCAGTTCCCCAACAAGCAGTAGTTTGCGCACCTGTCGGCGTGCCCCCTTGCGCGCGCTCGTGGACCCGAGCCAAGTTCTTTCTGAGAGGCGCTGCCGCTGCGAACAAAGTGGAAGAAGGCTGGGAAGTCTCGTCGTTTTCGTGAGGCCACGCTTCCAGTGCATGCAACCCTTGGAAAATGCAATGGGTTCAGGAAAGAGTTGTTTACGCACCAAGGACGTTATAAGGTTTCTAATGATCGAGTGGCGACTGAAAGGTCGAAATCCTGAAGGTTTTATGTTGCCGGAGATTATTATAACTAATTAACGACCGTCTACATGTAAGATTTTGTTTTTTAACCTACTTTTGTATATAGCGCTATTATTCTTACTATTCTAGATATATCCAGATATCCATGCGCTCTAGGACGATGAGGCCAGGAAGAATCCACCGCTCCGACCAATCTTCTCTCTTGTATCTAGTTCTCGGTCCGCTGCCGGGTCAATTTCCTCCCAACTTATTGTTTCACTTACTACTCCCGGTGCCAGAATTATTCAAAAGTTACAAATAGAATTACGCACACAAAATATAAGTCCTCACTGCTCAATTATTTCCCGCAAAATTCCACCAAGTCCCCCATCTCTCATTTACAATGACCTCTGCAGTACGATGTGCACGGCACGCGGTCTAAAGCTCCTCTCCCAAAAATGAAAGTCCATCACTTTCATACCTTCTTGTCTCTTGTTTTACAAAACAATCTCCAGTTTCCTTCTACGTCATACCCCATTACTAGTTTACCACCAATTCTCCATGCCCTTATATCACAATCTTCTGTCCGTTACTTGCCGCGCTATGTTTATTTACTTCCGCTTCCCTGGTTGCTAAGGAACGCCCTGCCTGCATGCCTAAACCCTCAACATTTACACTTTTTACAAAGAATTTAATAAATTCTTGTCCCCAATTTCCCATCAAAATATTGTGTGACAGTCTGGTATGTCACAACTTATATCACTTTGCAGACAATAGTCAGTGTTTTGTGAGATTCAAAGAAAACTTCAATTACAAGTTTTGAAAATTATTTTTCCACGTTGCCTTAATTGCACTGAATATTTTTGTTTTTATGTTTTTTGCAGTGTACTATTTGAAATTCACTTTCACAATTTACTTTCCCGAACAAGTTCTCTCCGATGATTGACTCAACATATGAAGATGTGCTTACATTCTCCTCTCCGCGTTTTGAAACTTTCGATTAACTGAAATGTGTACGTATTAGCAACGATCATATCTAGCGACCCCAAAGGACACCAATTCTACAATTACAGAGAGATAATGGTATTGACCTGACTGGTCTGCATACGCAGTAACAGAGAAATTCATTTCCATAAAATGAATACATTATACATACCCTTATTGTGAATAACATGTCCACTCGTGACTCGGTACAGCCGCTTATCTGACTTTTCTCATTTCTTGTTGTCCTTGCCAGAGCAATATTTGACACTTAGGAAATTACGGTAAAGCTATGCTATTTGAATGAAATTGAATTTTAAATACACGTGACAGTAAAAATTGCGTCTGCACTGCCAAGTCCAGGCCCAAGAGCTGTCAGGTGTCATTCACATGAAAAAAAAAGCATTTTTGAGGTAGATAGTGTATAAATTATTCCCATTGCCATTTTAAAAACAAAAATTGAGCAGGGCCCGACTGAATTTTTGAGCGGCTCGTTGTGCATGTTTAAACTGATCTATGGGAAAGCGACACCCGTCGGCGGAGGAAGGGGGCGGAGGAAGAGCGTATACCTACTAAAACCCCCCTGTCTCCATAGATATTCTTTTTTTTTTTAATTCACTCCCTGCTCTAGTCCCCGCTCAGAAAACAACGCGAACCAAACAACTTTCCTTCATCGACTCCTTCATTTAGTCTTCACATTATCTCTCTTCCAGCCTCCTACTTCAAATTCCACTGGCCCTTGACTACCCGCCTCTCAGCCTCTGGGCTCTGCCCCTCCTGGTCTCCACCTCTTGCCTCCAAGCCCCTAGTCCCATTCCTCTCGGCCTTTGAAAACTCATTCCTTTTCGCGAAATTCTTATTTGCAAATCCATCTTTTCGGAACTCCTTTCGGACGTTGCAACCTTTTATGAAATCTGAAACTTTGAAATGAGAAACGATTCAAGTCGTCAAACATACCAAAGTAAAGATATTGTATTGACAAACTAAAACAACTTGAGAAAAACATTTTTTTAAAATTCTATTGATTTTAATTTCTCCCTAATATTGATTTCTTTATGATAAGTTGTATAGTTACACCTTTGTGTGTTACTGGAATTCTTATATATTTATTTTTAATTACTTCATTACACCAGCTTCCTCACTTCTCCAATGACCCCTATCATTTTGTCTGACATAATCCCTGACGTTGTAGTAGCTGACACCATTGTCGAGGACGGCTCTACGCTTCGTCTCAACACCTTGGGCGTGACTCCCTTCTGTTCGTGAGGCCTCAGAATCCTCCCTCTGCGCCGAACCCAGTCCGCGCTTTCGGGCGTGAGCGACCGCGCCTGCCACCGTCACACAGCCGCCGCCGTCGCCACCGCCTCCGCCTCCGTTCCCGCCTCCGCCCCCGCCTCCGCCCCCGCCTCCGTCACCGCCTCCGCTACCGCCTCCGCCACCGCCACCGCCTCCGCCGCCGCCACCGCCACCGCCACCGCCAGCGCCAGCGCCACCGCCAGCGCCACCGCCCCGCCACCGCCGCCGCCTCCGCCTCCGCCGCCGCCCCCTCCACCTCCCCTCCGCCTCTAAACCTCCTCCGACACCGCCTCCACCTCTGAGTCCGCCTCCACCGTTCACACCGCTGCCATCACCACCGCCGTCGCCACCGCCGCCGCCGCCCAGCACCTGCCGCGCTTTCTGACGCCCGCGGCGCTCATCCATATGCATGTGGCATGCCCTGGCGCCACCCCAGCGCCCGCCGCGCGCGCTGCCATCGCCCCGACGCTAAGTGCGCCTCCCGTCCTCTGCTGCTCGCCTCCAGAGCCCACTTACCACCATCAGCCGGGCGGTCGCACTTGCAGGCTTTCTGTATATTTGGTGCCAGACGGCTCGCCTTCAAGATCGTCATTCGTGGGGAGAACACGTTAGCATCATTTTGGGGGGCCACCTGGGGCACACAACCATTAGATGTAGCCATTTCACGTTCCCGGTCATTTCATTTCCACTACCATAAATTCCCTCGGCATGGTCTTGCTGAACAATCTACTTCACCTAAACCCCAACAACTCCAGCTACCGCCACCGCAGAGAGCGGCTGCCTCTTCAAGCCGGCCCCCCGGCCGGCTCCCACCTCCGCCAGCCGCCCCCCCCCTGCCGGCCCCAGCCTCCTGTTCAGTCGACGCAGCCCCGGGCCAGACGGTTGCATCCGCCGTCTGCTGCTGCCGCCGCCGCCGCCGCTGCGTGGGCGCTCAAGCGAACCTGCCATTTTCAGAGCGAGTCAACTCGCTTATAAATATGTACATCCCGTCGCGGGCCAGCTAAGCGTGAAATGACGTCACAATGCCCGAGGCGGAGGGGAATGGGAGGGTAGCTCATTTGGGCGCGTTGCGTCGTTGTCCGACGGGATCCCGGCATCAGCCGCCGCCGCCGCCCTACGAGATGCTGGGCGATTCCCGCGCTAAACCCGGGAGTTGCACAGCACTCCTTGCATTGTGCGAGTTGGTGACGTAAGGTGTCCAAACCGCCAACGTCAGCGGATACAACGTGTTGCCTGGAGTGTGTAATTAAGATAACACTCGTTTCCGCTACAATTTTGCATGAACATTTTCGTAATATATTCGTAGATAATTAATATGTCAAATTTTGTCTAGTCGTGTTTGCAATGTTGCTCTTTTAAATTATTTTTTAAAACTTTTATTACGTGTATTATTAATATTAGTTTACTTTATAGTTCTTTTTTTCATCAGTTCAGTTTATTTCACTGCACAACATTTGCTCTTGTTCACTTTCGTGACATATTTCTTTGTTGGTGATAATATTTCTCCATATTCCAACACCATATTTGAAGTAATAACTTTGTCTTGCTTTGGTTTAAAAATTTTTAATTTTATTTACCAAATGCTTATGGTCTTTGAAGGAATCGCGGAAAGAATACTTATTTATAATACGAGTGGGAAAAGTGATATTTTATTGTGCATATACGAATGGTTGCGACACGAGCCTATCGCCCTTGTGCTGAAATCCTATGAAATCCTATGTGTAAAATAAAATCATTTTTACTCTTTATTTAATACATTGTTCTTTAGACAGCCTTACCGACTTTCTTTTTTTCTTTTTATTGTAATTCTGTAATTTATTGTATGTGTACACATCACATAATAGGCTACTATGTTACAGAAACGAAGATCAGTTGTAAGATCAATAGTAGCTGACGCTGTCAGATAGAAGATTTTTGTTTTCTTTGTTGCATCCAAAGTTTTATTTAAACATTTGAGCTTCATCGTGCTTTTAGCACTAGTACTAAAAATTGAATTATAGCACGCTGTCCATGTCCTAAAAGTAGCCGTGAGTGACTGATCTCCCGTCATATCTAGTAGTGTAGTGTATGTAAGTAAACTTTAATTAGTAGTTTGATCTATCTACGCATTAGAACCACTGACACCGCGATTTTCATACAGAAACGATGTTATTAATTAAGCCGTCCTAATTTTTAATTCCGATATAGTCGGTATATTTCAAAATTTGGGGAAATTAAATGTGGTAAAATGGAATTGTAAGATGTCATGTCGCGAAACCATCGCGGAGAATAATAATATCCATAACTGAGGTAAAATTAATATTTTTGCATGTGTTTCCAATTTGTTATTCTTTAAAATATTTGATATAAGAAAACCAGATGCCCGTATTTATTCCTCTGATTAGTTCCTTTCTCGACAGATGAGTTAAAGACGTCAGCGTTGTCGTTGAGTCGTGAGACACACGATGCATTAGATGCTTTGATACATATGTACCCACTTAATTAACCCGAGTTCAATATAAAATAATTAGCAATACCAGTGGTAGTTGATATCGTAGGCTTCCGCGGCCATAGTTATGATCTGGGCTGTCCGGGTGACGCCGCGTCGAAGGCTGGGGTGCCGACGTTTCGACCGACATATCGCGGTCCTCTTCATCGCGGTCCTGTTCTTGGCAGTACAGCCCTGAAGAGGACCGCGATATGTCGGTCGAAACGTCGGCACCCCAGCCTTCGACGCGGCGTCACCCGGACAGCCCAGATCACCAGTGGTAGTTACTATTTGAGTTCAAGAATAACCGACTACAGCAAATATAGTTTCTGCGCTATGTTAACAACAGTATAAATTGAGTTGTCGTTCACCATTCTTTTACTTTTTGTTACTAACTCCAAAATCTCAGCTCTGACATGAACATTTGAAGTCTCTGATTAGACAACAATTCCCCTTCTCTTATTTCTTAAATAATTATCTTACTAGTAAACATGAATTTTAATGATCGAGAATATATTTCACCAGCCAGTGGATAACATGGCTTAAAAGCATTGATTTATGAAGTTTGATGTTGCTGTGTCATGTTCTTGCTTTGCGCACGGTTACGTATGTACTCCATGCATGTTACTTTGAGAAGCAGGAGGAAGTTGCCAGCTTTCGCCTACGACCGAGTGCAGCGCTGCCTGAGTTGGATCGTTGCGAGTAATTAAGGAAGAGCGATGCCTTCTAACGAGATCAACACACGACTTGTTTCGAAAAGCAACTCTGGACTGAAGAGTGAGTTTTTCATAATTTGTGCGTCAGCGAATCCGCTTTTGAAGAACTGGTAGTGCTGCGTACTTTCTAAACTCTAAATGTATGGTTGGTTTCATTTAAACATCCGATTAAGTAACTTTAGTGTAAGAAATTATGCTTTTACTAGCATACCCGTGTGAGAACTCTCACGTGTCAGACCCCACATTCTTCCCTATTTTGCCATTTCTATAGAAAACCTGAAATATATATTTTTCTTAAGACCCTCTTATTCACCGTCACTTGTTCTATATGTCTCCTTGTAATTGATAACAATATAAGACAATTAATAATTATATTATAAGATAATATTAAGGGGAGTCAAATGAAAACCATAATTATTTTTTAAAATATTATTTATTGATCACATAGGGTTTAGAAGTAAATCACTTTTCAAAATAGTCCCCCCCTCGTTCAATGCAAGTCCGCCAGCGCTTCGGAAGAGCCTGAATCCCTGCAGAAAAAAAGTATTTTCGGCGTCGGCGCAACCACTCGTGCACCGCGTCGCGTACCTCTTCATCGGAGTGGAACTTCCTGCCGCCCATTGCTTCTTTGAGCGGACCAAACAGATGGAAATCGCTCGGTGCGAGGTCTGGCGAGTAAGGGGGATGTGGGAGGCATTCAAATTTCAGATCTGTGATGGTCGCAACCGTTGCACGCGCCGTATGGGGTCGTGCATTGTCGTGTTGCAGCAGCACACCGACTGACAGCAATCCACGTCGTTTCGTTTTGATGGCAGGCCGAGATGATTTTTCAGGAGGTCCAAGTACGTAGCACTCGTCACAGAGGTTCCTCGTGGCGTGTAGTTTTCTAAGATGATGCCCTTTTCGTCCCAAAAGAAGGTCAGCATAACCTTCCCTGCAGACGGCTCTGTCCGAAACTTTTTGGGTTTCCGTGATGAGGAATGGCGCCACTCCTTGCTCGCTCGCTTTGTTTCAGGCTGATGGTAATGCACCCATGTTTCGTCACCAGTGACGATTCGTGACAGGAACGCATTACCGTCACGATCAGCTCGTCACAAAAGATCTTCGCACGCATCAACGCGTCGCTGTTTCAGTTCAGGCTTGTCGGGGCACCCATCTTGCAGACACCTTGTGAAACTGGAGAACATCATTCACAATATGATGTGCCGATCCATGACTCATGTGTACACATGCTGCAATTTCGTCTATTGTCACACGGCGGTTTTCCAAAACGGTGGCTTCAACGGCTCCAATGGTCTCTGGAGTCACTACGCGCCGAGCCTGGCCGGGGCGTGGAGCATCGGCCACGGACGGAACACCATTTGCAAATTTCCGGCACCATTCATAGATTTGTGGCTGTGACCAACACGCATCTCCATACTGAACCTTCATTCGCCTAAAAATTTCAATCGGTTTCACACCTTCACTTCGCAAAAACCGAATCACAGAACGCTGCACCTCGTTGGTGCATGTGGCTAGTGGGGCTGCCGTTTTGGAACTATTGTTGCGCCGGTGTTTGTGCATCTGCCGGCTGCTGCCACCTAGGAGACATCCGGCATACTATCGCAAATAGGCATGCCAACTTACAGCTCACTGGCGCCATATGCGGATTTTTATTTCTACTTTTATGGTTTTCATTTGACTCCCCTCGTATAAACTTGTCAATATAAACTACTCTTATTTAACTTTATTACCGACCAGAGAAGTACACTCGTGTAATTCAATCGTGTATAATATCAAGTAAGAGTAATTAGTTTAATTTCACATACAGTTGCAGATTCTATAGACTCTGAACAGGTGGGGTAGAATTGAGAAGCGACGAACTGCAAAAATGTAATAGAATGTTCAAGATGATCTCACCCTGTAGATGAGTGTGTGAGGAACGTTTCTTTGAGAATTTTGGTCTCGAAACTTTAGTTTGTAAGTCTTTAAAACGCTTTGTTTAGGAGTTATTTAACGACATAGATTTATTTATTTTTATTTAATAGGTAATTATTACAGCCAAATTAGAAACTTGATGCAATGTGGCTAGGCCGAAGGCCTTTAAGCCATTACAATACCTACATTCTACCGCGTTCTAACCTTTCGCCTTCTGGTATTCACCCCAAATGGTCTCTCCATCGCCTCAAAGCCGCGGAAACGAGACCATAAGGTACGGCTGAGGGAAAAACCCCTGAAGGGGAAAAACCTGCTGTCAGAAGCCGAGTACATGCTACTCTATCCGGTTTTAGACTATTTATTTATTTGGCGCGGGCGTCAGGCATTCTCCTTCCAGTGTTTGGCCTCCACCGCACCTGAAAACAAACAGCACCACAGAAAATCGTCCGCACCAACGCCTCTGCCCTAACATTTCCGATTCCCACTTCCCTTCGCCCCCTAATGTGCTTTATTTTAACCGTTTCCTTTTATTTTATTTTATAATTTAATTTTAATTTATTTAACTTTTTTAATTTAATTTTAATTTATTTAACTTATTTTAATTAATTTAATTTTAATTTATTAACTTATTTTAATTTAATTTTAATTTATTTAACTTATTTTAATTATTTTAATTATTATTAACTTATATATATTTAATTTGACTACAATTTATAACTTTATTAAAATTTTGTACTACAATTTCGGACTCTATTGTGCGCAACTAGCGAACGTTTTTCGGCCGTTGCTGCCAGGATCTCTTGCCTTTTAATATCCGCAAGTCTATCCGAAATTAACCGTTCTATGTCACGTGTTCCCCTATCTCCCACCATTTCCGGAGAAACGTCTCCCAGACCTGAACGTTCCAGTAGCAGTTTAATTTTATACGACCAGTAGCGTTGGTTGCTTCCCTGTAACTGCACCCGAAAACATCTATTTATAAGTGAGTCAGCCTGTTCACCTGCTAATTTAATCCAAAGTTAAATGGGTTTCATTTTAAAATCTTTCCAAATTCCTACACTACCGACCTCTCTTAGGACTCCAGCATTTGCTGCGAATCTAGAGACTCGAGAATTAATTTGAAATAATCTGTTTCGACGCTTTCTAGTCGATCTATCCTATCCACCCCCAAATTTCTGCCCCATAATTCATTGCTGGGAGAACTAGCGATTTAAACATCGTCTCGCACACCTTTAAAGGCAATTCCGGATTCCTGCGCACTGCGCAAACGATTTCATTGAGCGCAATTCTTCCTTTACTGTGCGCCGCCACTATGTGATTACTCCATCCCCCATTCATGGAAAATTTTGCCCCAAGATATGTAAATGTTTTTACCCGGTCAATCTCCTCCTGAGCGTAAAACCATTTCTCCTTATTACCCCAGATAAATCCATTCTTGAAGACAACTACTTTGGTTTTGAATATTTACTTTTAATCCCCATGTTTCACTATACGTTTCTAGGATATTTAAACTTTTTTGTAAGCCGTCAATAGTCTCCGAACATAAAACTAAATCATCAGCATATAGTAGTCCGGGAATGTTCAGGCCCTCAATTTCCGGCGCAGATGTATCCGCATCCTGTAACCACGTCAATAAATCGTTTATAAACAAGATAAACAATAGCGGTGAGAGAGGACAGCCCTGTCTTACTCCTACTGTCGATTTTATTTTTCGCGATGTACTTCCATCACCGCACCTGACACAGAAATTTACGTCTTCGTATATGCTCTGCAACACTTTTAAAACTTTACGTGAGACGCCTAGCTCATTAAGTTTTTGCCATAAAGCTTTCCTATTGATAGAGTCAAAAGCCATTTCGAAATCTACAAAACTGCAATATAAGTGGCCCGTTTACGCGCAAGCGCCTGCTTTACTAGGGTATCTAACACAAAGCTATTGTCGGTAGTCGCGAAGCCTCCCCTAAAGCCTGCTTGCAATTCTGATATTTTACTGTGCTTTTCCGCCCATTCACTCAGTCGCCCGTTGAGTATTTTACAAAATAGTTTGCTCAGCGCTGGTAAAAGACTAATTCCGCGATAATTTTGTGGGCAATTCGTATTACCTTTATTCTTAAAGACTGGTTGGAGGATCGCTGTACTCCACGTTTCTGGATACGATCCAGAATCAACTATTGCATTAAATAAATTTAGAATACTCTCTGGGTCTATGTGCCACAATTCCGAAATAAATTGTGTCGGAATGCCGTCCGCGCCGCCTGCCTTCTTATTATTCATGGCTAGCATAGCCCTATTCACTTCATTCCAGGTTATCGGTTCGTCTAATTCAGGGACATCCCGGTCCGTGATAATATCTATCCCTATTTCAATATATTTAACGACATAGATTCAAAAATGCTACTCTGTGATGTGGGTTGCATTTGACATGAATATTTAGATGCGTTTTTTTAAACAAATCCTTCACATTTTTAAAATTAAAATGTAATCACATCACGTCTCCATGAAATTCTCTTTGTTTAGAGACCTCATTTATAAAGGTTGGTTGAGTGTGAGAGGCGCAAAAGTTTTGTATACTACTGAAATAATATAGGAGACGATGTTGCAATTCCACAAAAAATCTTTAAGATTAATTATAAAATATGTCTTAATAACCCGCATAAAAACATTTTAAGAAAGAAAATGTGAAATGTACAGTCACTAAGTGGCGTTCTCAATGTGGATGAAGCCGAGGAAGAAGAGAACTAAAAGGAGGAAAGAAGTAAACTTTACTTAAAGGGAATCATATGTTTGAACTCGAAATAGTCCAATGTTGAAAAGTAGTTAATGGCTTAAGAAACGCTAGAAAAGAAGACTTGAAATAATGAGAAACAGTTGAAGAACGGAAAAGGTCTTTTGTTCAGATTTTTATGAACCGAAAACTTCCTAACGACTAACAGCAAAGTATGAAGGACGTAAAGAAATGTACACAGCTCTTATTAGAAAAGTATTACGTGTATTGCAATTTTGTTGAGCCGCATTCTTTACTATGAAGATAAGTCTTCTGCTCCTTTTGAAATCTTATATTGGAGATATGATGAAAATATTCATCACACAAAGTTTCATCACATTGATATAGGCGCTTTGGGAAGCCCGTATTAAAATGCCTGTTTTATGAAGGATTCTACTTTCTGGATACTTTTTGTGTTACTGGGAATTTTAGACTAATTCTAGAAACTGTTCTCGTCAACCTTAGGTGAATTACTTTCTTAATTTCTTTGTAACTTAGATGAAATATCATCAACTACAACATTACATTAGTCATCGACCATTTCGTGCCCTTGAGTTATTGTACGATAATTGTGTATGGTTAATAAAAACCTTTGCCGATAGACCAAGAATTGTTTGTATTGTTTAAATAATTATTCTTCTTTGTTCTAGAGACTTTTAGGGGCTCTTTCAGAGACTTATCTGATACCATGAAATTGAGGTGGAAATTTTCGATCTCGGGTCTATAGTTCAAAAGAATACCTGAAGGGAGGACATTAGGATATGTAGAGAAAGTACCGGAAGGAGGTACATATTTGATCGGCATAAGGAGACTCAAACCTACTCAGTAAAACTGTTGACTCCGAGGGAAGGCAAAATAAGTACGACAAGAAATACTTCCTCTTAGAAGTATGAAGTCGACTCTCATGAAGAGGAGAGTCTCTGTAGTACGGGTTTATTAAAATTTCCTGACACCATATGCATTTTTGTTTGTTGTTATTATTATTATTATTATTATTATTATTATTATTATTATTATTATGGCTAATGTGATTGTTATTAGGTTATTATTATATTTTTATCGCAAATTGGCCGTCTAGGAGCTAAATTTAACTGAGCCACGCTTTTACCGAGGGTCAGTTACATTTACCCCGTGGCTAGTGTATGTGACTCCGTTTTGGGGGGATCAGCATCATGCTGAATCCAATTTTTATCCCCCAGAGTTGCTAGTCCTGGGAGATGGAATATGGAATGATGATAATGAAGGATGAATGGATGACACACACCTATAGACATACACAAACACATCCGTGTCTGAGGTGGGGCTCGAACTCGCGATCCTTCCGTACGAGATCGCCTTCCGTGCGACACTACTGCCTTAGCGACCTCGGCTATCGGCATTATATTATTATTATTATTATTATTATTATTATTATTATTACTATTATGATCCTTACACAAAAGTATTTTCCTTGATAACATACTTAAATATGTACTTCATTCAAATGCCATTTTTCATAAATGTCTCCCACAAACGCTGAGTTTCTCTTAAAGAGGGCGTGCCCCGGGGCCGCGGCGTGAGGTCAACCGCAATCAAGGCGTGGGCGGGACGCGTTCCAGGAGCCGCAGCGGCAGCGGCAGGGGCAGGGCAGGGGGGGGGGGGGACGGGGGAAGCCTGGGGGCGACCGGCGGGGGAGAAGGGGTCACAAGGAAGTGCGGGGTCGGGAAAGAGTGAGGCGGGGGCGACACGAGTTCCGGGGACAGAGAGAGACAGACAGAGAGAGAGACAGACACAGAGACAGACAGACAGACAGTGAGAGAGACAGAGAGAGAGAGAGAGGGAGATGGTGAACATAGAATCCGAGTGGTTGAGACAAGGAATGTGAAGAGAAAAGGTGGGTTGATTTATTGATTTCTTCGTTTCCGTGAGCGTCAATTGCTATGGTCATTAGTACCATTTTTCGCATAGTACATGTTTTTATCACGGGAGATGACTGTGCTTTTCCCCCATGAATGTCGAGATCCAGCACCTTCCAAAACGTCGGATTCCGCGATCTCCCGAAATTTCGACCAACGGGCACCGGCCCGGAAGGCACAAGCTCTACGCCTCCGTCTGAGCTTCCGACGTGTCTGGTAGAGTTGTGCATGCAAGTGTAAGTATGTGCAGGTAAGGGGTAATGATGGAACAAGGAAGAGGAATAAAAGATCGCGCGCGGTTCGCGGCCCTTTTGCTAGAATTCTGCTCCAGCCTTTGCCTGGCATTTACCGGATAAACCGCGGACAACAACCGATCAGAGCAGCTGGCCTACAGAATTTTCCTCCAGATTGCAGCTGAATTCGACCTAACTTTCCAGCCAATGTCGTAAATATTGGCAGTAGGATTGCTTAGGACCTCTAGGAAGCCTAGAGCGTCCCAGTCAGAGGCATTGCAGCGGTATCAGTTGATGCGCCCTGCAACCTCCGCTGGCAAAAGTGCTTGTGAGAAGCGTTGGGGAGCTGTGGTTGGGTAGACTAAAAACACGTGGGGATGAAGATGTGTCTCGAGACTTGCAGCAAATGTGCCAACCAGTAGGGAAGAGACCAAAATAATGTTCCCATAACAAAATAACGGGGAGGAGAGAAATAAGAGAAGGAATGAAACGATAAGGAAGAATAAAAAGAAGAGAATGTACGAGAAGCACGGAATGTTAGACGAGGAAAAGAATAGCGGAAAAGAAAGAGAAACAATTAGACGGTGAAAGGAAGAGAAAAGCGTTAAGGTATGTGAAAACGATAATATGTGAAGCATCAGGGCAGATATGGATTGTGGTCACGAATAGGATACTGAGGAAGGGAGAACAGACTAGGTCATGGGGGCGAACAATGAACAGGCATATTTAGAGATCCGAGCTATGAATGTCTGGAGCAGAAGTGATGGATTGGAGTGGAGAGGAGTGGTCATGGAAGATCCGATGGGAGGTGAGCTCTAGCGTCAATTCGGTGGGGGGGGGGGGGGGGGGGCGGGAGTGGCGGGGCGGGGAGGGGAGAGGCGGGGAGGGTAGGGGCGGGGAGGGGAGGGTGGGGTAGAGGCGGATGGGGGGTAGGGGCGGGAAGGGTAGGTCAGGGAGTGTAGGGGCGGGGAGAGTAGGGCGGGAGAGGGTAAAGGTGGAAAGGGTAGGGGCGGGGAAGGTAGGAGCGGAAAGGGTATGGCCGGGAAGGCGGGGAATGGGGGGGAGGGGCGGGCCAGACGGGGAGGAGGAGAGGGGACGTGGTGGGGGCGTTGAGAGGGTGTCGCCGCGGAATGCGCCAATCGTCTCGATCGCTCGTCTCCGCCCCCCTGACATCGGCGCGTCCGTCCGTCAGGCGCTTTGCCCGCGTGCCTGCCCACCCTCGCACGGCGCAACCCCTGTCCTCACGCTGCATCGCCCTCCCCTCCCCTTCCTTCCCCCTCCTCAACCCTCTCCTTGCGCTCCGTTCGACTCGTTCTAGTCACCCCGTCCCACCGGGACCTACTATTTTTAGGGAACAAGTAAAGCCTCTCCATTGTATCTTCAGACATTTTTAGTGTGACCTGCTCAGATATTTCAGTCACAATCTTCGTTTATACTTCCTTGCTACGGAGTGGAGAGAAAGCTATGTAATACTGCGCAAGAAAAATGGCAAAGTTTTGGCAGAAAAACTCTTATTACAGGGCCCTTGTAACGAAAATGTGGATAAATCCAACTGCGAATTTTTTTTAAAAAATCTCCATAACGTGATGTAACCAGAATCCATGGTTTGTGAGTCTTTGATACCGAAAAATTGACTGACCACAAAACGTCTGTCTGTTTGGCTGAGAACAACCTGAGCGGATAAACCGTTCAGTCTATTTTCTCCAAAATTGAAATCTGACTGATATAGTTGCTCCTTCAATTTGAAACAGATATTTTAATTTTGGGGGTACTTTACATGAAGTCCCTGGGACATTTTCAAAAAACATTATTCCACGTTTTTTATTATTTTTTGTTGAATAATGTGAAGGACGTTTGAGAAAATGGTGCAATCATATTCATTGAAAATCCTGATTTTTCGAAAATTGTCTTACATCAAATAAAAATTTAAAGATAGATATTTTTTCGCTTAATGAAATCTGTTAACTCCTTTTATTTGTATTTTCGATCAATAGTTTCAATCAGATATTTTTACTTTCCCGAATTATACCTATACGAAAAAGTGATGCAATGCTTAAAATTCGATGACGAGATTTCTACGGAAATATTCGTTTGAGAGAGAGGTAATCTAAAATTGATACTCTAAAGTTGGATAGTTTCAAAACGTCTTCCTATTTGTTTGCCTGACAGAATTTTCCTCAGAACAGAAAGTAAATATCCCAGTAAATTTGGCTGACCCCGAAAATTTGAAACAAATCTGTTCACATTTCGAGGAGTACATGAACTCCCTAGAACATTTTGAGCCCTGTAAGTCCAGGAGATTGTATAATCTGAGAGCTAAATGGCACTAAGAATATGCAATTTACAATACGCTAACGTTTGCTTTCCTGAATAGGGTTTCAATCACAATCGTATGGATCTATTTTCTTGCCTATTAATGTACTTTTTTCAAAACCACAGAAATGTGGGGGGCGATAATTTTTCGCTACAGCTTGGTATTGGGCAATAGTTTCCTGTATTCTTTCTTTGAGTGACAGCTATTGGCCATAGAGAGCTTTACAGTGTTAAATGTCTGTAACGTCGTTCCAAACTAAGGGCGTGAGATATAGTCGTTGAATATACCACTCACACCACGTTGAAACTTGACATTTATAGCGTATATTTAACCAAAGAATAATAAATTTAACATTTATGTAGAGATATATACTGAGATATTTATTAAATCAATTCTGAAAATCACGGAAAATCCAATCAGTCGTTGAATATATGAACCAGAAAAATTAAAACATTTGGTTAAAGAGAAACGAGCTGATAAAACATCGTAATACTAAAAATTAATGACTCATTAAATAATTAAAAATTAAAAATCATAGTATCGTACAACCGATCTGTTGGCGCCGTTTAAGGACAGTGATAGAATGTCTTTAGATGACGTCAACATAACGGTTTTACGTTTGTATTTTTTCAATATTTATTGAAATTTATTGAATTATTTGAAACACAATTATAATTGCTTTTCATATGTTCAATGCAACTCATTGTCTTTAAAAGTACATTAAAATATTCAGCAATCTTACTAATTGTTTGCCAGACGCATTTGTATTAATTATACGAAAAATTGAACATTCAAACAGTTAATTCTGAGAATGTTAATGCATGAGAATATATTAAAATTATTGTTCTCATATTATTTGTGCGCATACGTTAAAGTAATCAATTTTATTGCTTTAAAAAACAAAACAATTATAACTACGTTATGAATTAGTTCAATAGTAAACATTAATGGTACTACTTCTTAGTTATAACAATTTTTCGTAATGAGTATTGAGACCCTTTACTTTAGAACTCCATGACAAAATCACAGAGGAAAAGTTTTCGTAGTAGAAGTTTCAAAGTAGGAAAGTGGTGAAATTGAATACTGGATCAAGGGTGCAACAAAACACTTAATATACTTTATATTTATAAATGATAGTGCTCGTACGAAGTAAGGTGCAGCGCCACTGTTTGGTGCTAATGTTCATGCTAATACTCTTGCTGCCTTATGTAGAAACTAATGCTGCCAGAGACTCAGTCTATTGCCCAGAATGTCCAGCAAGCCGTCATAGAAAGTGCGTATGTCTTGGTGGCGAAGTGGTCTTTAACTATTGGCTCTTTATATTGCAACTCCATACGACAGACATGTGTTGGATCCAGAACGTTTTGTCGAGACTCCAAGAACAATATATGATTCTCTTGTTTCTCAGATCATGAACAAAGAGTAGAAAGTTGAGATCGACGTGATAAGTGTTAACAACAACAACAATAATAATAATAATAATAATAATAATAATAATAATAAAAAAAACACAATTGTAAATGCAATTTAATGTTGTGTTAAAAATAAGGTATTTTATATAAAATTGCACTACAAACGTCAAACAAATAATTATATTTGCTACATACAAAAAGTTTATAATAAACGCTAAGGAAACAAGTTACCAATAGGGATGTCGCAAAATTATGCAATTTTCAAACATTTAGACTTAACAGTAAAAATCGAACCTATTCCACCTTCACAGGTAATTTAAAGAAATAACTTTATTATAAGTAATTAAAGAAACATTGGAGCCGATTTTGAGAAAATTTTTAAAATGTCCCAGGGATTCAGATAAAGTACCCCCCAAAATTAAAGAAAGTTATTCAAAATCGTTAGATTGACCAGGGAATATCCCGTTTGCTTAAAATCCTACGCATAGTTAAGGTGCAAGTGTTGTTCACAGACGACTAGATCACAGGCGGACCCATTGACAGGCAGACAGATGGTTGGTTGGTTTTTTCGTATTTCCGGGCGCGTCAACTGCTTTGGTCATTAGTCCCGTTAGTGTAGTGCGTGTTCTTTTTCCTCGGGAGATAGCGGTGATCTTCTCCCGCTGGATGGCGAGATCCGGCGCCGACCTACCGTCGGCTAGTGGGGTTTCTCCCTAACCAGGACTCTCCCACCAGCGGGGCACCGCCCCAGTCGGGACAAGCTCTCAGCTCCCGACCGGTCTCCCGGAATATGTGGTAGTGTAGTGCATGTTAGTGTAAATGTGTGTGTAAGGGGAGAGGATAGGAGAAGGAAGAGGAAGGACAGATCGCGCGCGGTCCGTGGCCCGTTGTTTAGAGCACTGCTCCGGCATTCGCCTGGCGTTGATGGAAGAAACCACGAAAACTACCGATGAGAGCAGCCGGGCGCTAGAATTCTCCTCCAGACAGCGACTGAATTCGACCTGGTCGAAAATTCTGGGTGGACGGACGGACGGACGGCAGTTGTGTTGAAAAAACAACACTTTTTCGGTATCAGGGGACTCCCAAACATGTGTTTTCTCGAAATTGATTTTCCGCAGCATTAGATGGCTTTCTCTGAACTATGCATATTACTCTGTATATACGTATGTATACGAGAAAGTAAAAGCAGGCTATGGTCGCACGCTAACCGCGACCTGTTATTAAGGTATTGCTTCGGTACTCGCCTGATATTGATCGGAGAAACCATGGCCAGCTACCAATCAGTACGACAGGCTGCTATATTCTCTTCAGGCAGCGACTGAATTAGGCCTATTTATCAAGCTCGTGTTAAGAATCCTGCATCTATAGCATTCGTACCCAATCACTTCCCGCTTCAATTGATGTCACTGCAGTCCGTCTGACCGGGAGTCCCTTGTGTCCCGACGGTGACAGAATTTTTTAGTGGGGTTTCCCCCTAACCTGGACTCTCCCACCAGCGGGACACCGCCCCAGCCGGGACAAGCTCTAAGATCCCGACCGTTCTCCCGGAATATGTGGTAGTGTAGTGCATGTTAGTGTAAGTGTGTGTACGAAGAGAGGATAGGACAAGGAAGAGGAAGGACAGATCGAGCGCGGTTCGTGGCTCGTTTGGTAGGGTACTGCTCCGGCATCCGCCTGGTGTTGATCGGAGAAACCATGGAATACAACCAATCAGAGCAGCCGTCCGCTAGAAATCTCCTCCAGACAGCAGCTGAATTTGACCTAGCTGAAAATCTAGTGTGGAAAATCCTGCCGCCGTCAGAACTCGAACCTAGGACCTCCCGGTTAGAGACTATTCAGCAGAGATCACCGCCACCTCCCGCAATAAAACAAGCACTACACGTACGGGACCATATCCTTTGATGCGCTCGTGACCACCAATCAATCAATCTATCCAACCCTAGTACCTTGCGGTCTCCAGCACAGTTCCTAAGCTATCTCAGCCGGCCCGCGGGCGGTATCCTTTAGCCGCTCCCGATGTCCACCCCCGCTCTGCTCCCTCGCTGCGCCTTCTCCCCCGAGGGCCGTTAGGGCGAGCCTCGCCTTTGGCTTTTTGTCGGCTCCGCGCCGCTAACGAGGCAAAGCTTGCCCTTCGCCTCCTCACTCTTCGTCCGCCACGGTATTTGCGAAGAGCTGCCGACAAATCGATGCCGGTCCCAACTCAAATGCGCGTACGAATGAAAGAAATTAATGACTGATTGGGAAAAGGAAATGAATCTATAGTAAAAGGACTGGGATAGATGAGATAGTCGGGTAATAGTAAAAGAAGGAGCCAAAGAAATTAATAAATTTCTTGAATGTTCGGAATACTGTTAGAATTTTACTCCAGTTTACTGTATTGCGTATAAATGTGTGGTAAGAGAGAGTTAAAACAATTGGGGGGAAAAGATTTTTCAAGAGAAAGGCAAGTTTTGCATAGGTATCGCTAAGATAAGATATCGAAAATGGGTTTTTCTTCGTTCTGAAAGGTGTATTTCATTTTCTTATTTAGGTCTTTTTACTCTCAAAAAGGAAGAGGTAGGAAAGATCGCGCACGGTCCTTGGCCCGTTTGTTAGGGTACTGTTCCGGCATTCGCCTGGTGTTGATCCGAGAAACCACGGAAAACTACCGATCAGAGCAGCCGGCCGCTAGAATTCTCCTCCAGGCAGCAACCGAATTCGACGTAGCTGAAAAACTAGCGTCGAAAATCCTGCCGCCGTGAGGAGTGGGAACCTAGGACCTCCCGGTCAGAAGCGCTGCAGTGACATCAGTTGATGCACTCACGACCGCACCCGGAATGTGTCCGGTGGTAGTCGCCGTTAGACTAGCGAGTGAGCGCAGTGTGGAGACTAAACTGTGATGGACCGATGGGTCCCGAAGACGAAACGTGCCGGTCGACAGGCTGGAGAGTGGCGACTCCGTTGGAGCAGGCGAACTGGCCAATTAGAGCCGGGGCCCGAGCTTGGTGAGTGCAGGGACTTGAAGGGGCGCGCCGCGATTAAATATATGGCAATTACATCATAACGGAAGCGCATCACGCAACAGAAAATGTTTCAGAGCACACATTAATGTTTTGACTCAGTATGTACTTTCTTTGGTTGTACAAATTAGGTAAATGAACAGTTGTATCATAAGTTATATTTAACATAACAGTAACGGAAAGAGCTTCTCAAAGAGAATAATATTCTATTACGTTTCTCGCATCCCACTCAGAAAACTTGTGATTGGAGTACTTTTCTACTTAAATACGCCACTTTCCAATACTTTATCCTCCTACCTCAAACCCTTTAGTGACTTCCAAGCAATTTAAAGCTACGATTTGAATCGTAAGAAGCGAATTGTTTGGCACGTGACACTACTTTCGATACTCACCTGAAGCAGTAGTTCACAATAGGAAGAGAGGGAAAGTCATGAGACTTTTTATGCAACATACTAATCTGAGAAGTACAGCAAGTTGCATATTCCATGAGTTATGTCGTCCATATTTTGAGCTTGTTAGTTAACATTGTTATAGGTTGAACGCCAGTTGTTTTGTTTTGCAATTTAATGCGATGTGTGCCGTAACGATTCATAAACCTCCTGGTTCGAGTTCATCTTGAGTAAGAATATTTTAATATGGATTTCGAGTATTGTTTGCCAACTAACCTTATTCCGTAGCAAACTCTTGTTCTGCTGATTTCTGGCAAGTAACTTCGCAAATGCCATGAATAAGTAAGAGTTATCATCACTTCAATTTTTAATTTAATCAAATTTCCAGATTTTTACAACAAACGTTGATGTTCCCGTGTAGTTCCTTTAATGAAACCAAGGCAAAGAAGTTATTGACCCATCGCCAGTCGACTGTAATTTTAAATAAAACTCGGGAAGAAACTCCTTCAAGAACTCATATTTATGTAAATTACTTGTGCTCGCAGTTTTGAGCCTGTTTATTTACACAATGAGAAATGAAGGTAAAAATGTTCTATTTCTGAGAAATTTCTTTTGCTTTCTTTGAAAACCGAAAGAGAGGCGGGGAGAGATAGAACTGCAATAAGAACTGATCACAAATAGAATAGGAAACTGGAAAGAGAAAACGTTAAGGGCGTGCAGACGGGTTGAAAATTATGTTTTTTCGCCAATGAAGATGTGATCGGAAATTTTGTATACAGTAAACCCTCATTAACACGAATTCCAAGGGACAGAAATAATAAAAGTTGGTGTTATAAAAAATCGTGTAATACAACTATTACATCTTTATTACCACAATTCCTTGCTGGGACTGAAGTTTTGTTCGGGTTACGGCGATATTCATGTTAAGCGATTCGAGCTAACGAGAGTTTTCTGTAGTAACGAATGTAATAAATGTTACACATGTGATATTTGCACATGTGACGTGTATCATACACATTACAGATGCTCCTGATTGTTAGGCAACTTTTCACACATCGGTGTTTAGCAGGTACACCAGATCCCTTAGACTGTGATAGAACGTGACATACCGCAATGTAAGATCACATGTGAAACTTCGTTATTTGTATTTAAGGTTGCACTTTAAGTAGTCAATACTGACCATTAAAATTGTGTCACAGTGTGTTTATGTTGTTAATTTTCTCTGGGCTACTGTTAATGAGTCTAGCGATTTTCAGATGATATCTTTAGAGTTATTGCTTATTAGGACAGTAATTGTTTACGAATTTGAGAAAACAACCAACTACTGACTACAATGGTAAAATGATAGCATCCGGTCACAAACACATTACACAATGTCATGTAGTAAAATTCTGCTTATTCTAAACGTGTAGCAAATTTAAAATCTTCGCCGACAGAAACATAATTTATAATTCGAATTGAGAGTGGTTTTCTAAAACATAAAATGACATGTCGGTCGTGTGTTACCCAGTAAATGCGCAAAATTTATTGGACAGAAATCTTTGCTCAAACACTTTCAAAGGTACGATCCGAAAGTAATTTGTTAACCTTACGTGGGGCGATGTCGTGGAGGCATTGACGCGATAGATGGATCTCCCTCAATCCGCCTTTCTTCCCTTCTCTTTCCCGCCTAAAGCGACGCGGAGCTGTCGGCGACCACCGCCAGGGGCACTCCTGTCGGTGTGTCGAGGAAACGCATTTATCACTCGCAGGCGAGAAGAAATGTTTTAGAATTGAGCCGTCGTGTTCCTCAGCCTTCGAAGAAGAGAAAGAAAGATGAAGAAACGTGCTGGAGCGAGGAGACGAAGTAAAGAGAGGCATCATCAACCATAACATTTTTCTTCTTCATCATCGTGTTTTCAGATTCCGCCTCCTACGCTTGTCGGATATTCCCTAGATCCAGGTACCTCCAGTGATGTAACGGTTAGCGTATCGAACTGTTGTACCCAAGCCCGGTCGAAGTCGAGGATTTTTCAGGGCGATATAATTCTTCGTAGGGCTTCCTCCGTAGAGGATGTAAATACGGCAGTCCCGTGATGTAGATTTACTGCACGTAAAAGAACCCCACGCCTAATAGAATCTTTTGAGCATAATTCAAACCGCCTACTTCGTCCCCCGACTGGTACCCTCTTTCCCTGGCAGATGGTGAAAGTAGCAGAGCGGAATTTGTGTTGTCAGGTCGTAGAGCACATCTGATGGTTTGAGCTTCGCCACGGAAATTAAGGCTGAATTGAATTGATCGGCGGAATGCCAGAATAGACGATCACCCCATCGCTTATTTCTAAGGATGGGAATGGGAAAACGATTGATAATAGGTCGCACGCAATTTGTGACTCGAACTTTAGAGTGCTGCTCCGATATTCGCCTGGAAGCCAGGAAAATTCCTGAAAACAGTTGATTATAATCGAATGCAATAAACCGGGAGCGGTAGCTCAGTGCATCAATTGATGTCACTGCAACGCCTCTGACCGGGAGGTCCTAGGTTCCCACTCCCCACGGCGGCAGGATTTTCGACACTAGCTTTTCAGCTAGGTCGAATTCAGTCGCTGTCTGGAGGATAATTCTAGCTGCTCTGATTGGTAGTTTTCCTTGGTTTCTCCGATCAACACCAGGCGAATGACGGAGCAGTACCCTACGAAACGGGCCACGGACCGCGCGCGATCTGTCCTTCCTCTTCCTTGTCCTATCCTCTCCCTTTACACACGCACTTACACTAACATGCACTACACTACCACATTTTCCTGGAGATCGGTCGGGAGCTTAGAGCGTGTCCCGGCTGGGGCGGTGCCCCGCTAGTGGGAGAGTCCTGGTTAGGGGGAAATATCACTAACCGACGGTAGGTCGGGGCCGGATCTCGCCGTCCAGCGAGGGAAGATCATCGCCATCTTCAGCGAAAAAAACATGCACTACACTAACAGGACTAATCACCAAAGCAGTTGTCGCGCCCGGAAACACGAAAAATCAATTAATCAATCAATCGAATGCAATAAAGCAACTATGTATGCATATTTTTTTGTATAACATCTTTGAGAGAATCAATGTTAATTTTTGGAAACAATTTTATTGTCATGTAACAAGTATTTGACATCTTCTCGAAAAATTGGTTTATAATTAATTATTTTAATTATTGGGTTTTGTCTAGATGGCTGTATCCATTATCAATGTGATATCGTTTGGTACGGGTTTAGATTATAACATGCATTAATTTATTTTCTTAAACTCAATTACAAAATAAATAGCACCTAGTTGCGCCGTTTTGTTAGATAAAAGCTGTATGTTTGTTATAATATATCTATTTTATCGTGTATTTGCTCTCCTCAGATTATAATAAAATATTTTGATAATGCAATAATCTACCTTGCGATTGTATCATAAATTCAAGTTTGGCAATCCATTACTCTGAAAAAATGCAGTTATATTAAAAAAAATTAACTCTTTGTTTCCGGTTAGTTGTTTGGCGTCCCATTTCCCTCAACAGATCTTTACTAATAATTAAACAATATGAGCACTTTAGGAAGAACGTAAACGTGAAAAAAGGTTAGTGTTATTCAATTGGACTCACTCTCTACAATATAAATTATGTATTACTATAACGAAAACTAAATTATTTGATTAATTAATAACATTTAGGCGCGACTTTGGCATGTACTTTTCATGGTAAAAATTTTATTTGTGATTTGTAAGTTCATTTTAAAATTGGAATTGAAACTCATTCCAATTACTTGGCTAATCCAATTCCGAGCGTAGAAATGTACACCAAGCATAGAAGTAGAAGATAAGCGACATACAAATGTTGGAACATATTTCATTAATTAAACAAATCTCTATCATCTTGTTCTGTTCCATTTACTGTTCAGTTTTCAAAAATTTAGATAGTTCGTGTATATTAAGATTTGTACAATTTTTAAAAGTGTAATGCTACATCTCAGGAAAAAAATTATAGAAAATTCTTGGAGTTGATGTTTAGAAATTAATACCTGCAAATCATTACTTGAATTTTTATGAACACTATGTGAAAATGTTTCATGTCAAGTCATCTTCATTAATGATTAAATAAATACATTTTTCGTGCAACTCTATACAATTCTTTCTGTATACCCCCTTAAATGTCCTAATTTGCCTGAATGAAAAGCACTTTAATTCTAGCGAGAAAGGATTAAATAATCTCCTGAATTTGCAACAACTTTGTCAGTGATGGAATCTCATGTGCAAGGTTCGTTTTTGTTACTTGCAGTTTCTCAAAGCAATAGTGTACACAGTGTTCATATTAAGCTCCACTCTCTATTGTCTCGTGCGTAATTAGCCCGGCCACTCGCCGTGCGGCAGTTGTCTTCCGAGACACCCACGCGTTTCCTTACGAGCTTCAGATGGCAGCAGCGGCGGCGGCGGCTGAGCGTCGTTATATTGAGGCCTCCTACTGCACCGTAAGTTGTTTATAAGCGGAAAACTTACAACTTGCTTGTATGGAGCGAAGAGGTAAAACTTTGTCTAAAGACGTTGTGAGGTTGAAGTAGCTTGCCAGACTTCGATGTTGCTATTATGTCTCCCGCTGATGGCGCCTTCTGTGCGGTACCTTAGGGATAGAGTTGAAAATTACCTTCAGACACGTAGGCGTGTGGATACAGTATTCGATCACAGCGCTGCTGTGGCGTACATCGGCATCTACTGGTTTACTTCCACATCTATTTTCACGACGTTTTCTACTCCTGCATTAAATATATTGCCGTTCTTTCTCTCTCCTCTCTCTCTTTCGTTGTCTGATTCCTTCTCTCTCCTTCTCTCGTCTTTGACACCGCTTCTTCCTTGTCAGTCTTCTTAGAACAAGATGTCCAGTAAAGAGAACGTTATGCCACATCGTATTCCCCCTGTAGCATGTATAGCGTAGAACATTTTTGAGCTTCTCAAAAACATCAAAACTCTCATTGTCACATTATTTATACAATCACTGAGTGTTTATTAACTCATATTTATTATTATAAAACTTTTGAGACTGTGTGTGACGTTAAAATAGTTGAGAAAATGTAAAAAATTTCATTGGCTTTTCAAAAGAAATACAAGAGACCTTTCCAATATTTAATCAATTCAGGGAACACGGCGGAAGACAGAACGAAAAACCGAACACTTCAAAACTAAGATTATGCATTCAGAAATTTCAGTAATTAGTAATTAAATTCTCGGTTTTATTAATTACAAAAATAAAGTTAGTTATTTAATGCCTTAATTTAATACTCGTGCCGTCAGGTTCGCTCTTCCGTCTTACCACGCAAATGTAGCTATGCTCTTTTCACCGTCCAGCGGAAAAAGTACGTATTATCTTGGGCGACGAAACAAGCGATTTGAATGTATCCCATATCTTCTTTTAGGCTAGAGGGTCTAGTAAATCTACTATATAGGACAGCCGGCTTTACTTCTCCTCCGAAGGCAAGCGTACGAAGGATTTTTTGCCCCCAAAAATGCACGTCTTCGGATTTAAACGCGCTAAACTTGAGTACAACAGACTGGTACGCAAACCGCTATACCACCAGATCTGCCGATGATATGTTGAGATATTTTACGTCCATTTGTAACTAGAAAAAACTCCTTCCAAAACGAACGCAACTACATATGCTAGGTACGATAATTCGTTTGCAGTAGTGTGTTTTTATCTAGCACACGACGGTCCATTTTCCAATTGTTACACGCGATGGGTTTTTAGCCAATGGAGCTCGTTTCTACCCTGGCCAACGACTTCGGAATAAATTCGCATCCAACGCGGAGTGGACCGGGTGTGCGGTGTCGACGGTCATTGGGCGCTCGCAAATAAACAACTTAAACAGGCCTCAATTGTTTAAATAACGAATCGATTCGCACGAGCTTAGCGCGTCGGCCACGGGGCTTTTTACAGCGTTTTAATTCAGAATGATGCGGAGTGTTGGCACGGTAATCGGTTGGCGCGATGAAGAAATATCGCGCTCTTTGTGGCCGCTGGACGCTCATTTCTGCGGTTTAATGGACTACACGGCTAAATACACAATTTACAATAACGAATTGGAATTAATGCGGTTGAGTAAATCGACGGGAAAACACATTATGAGTCCGCCAGACAGGCATAACGCATGCGAGGGCAACGGATGCAGCGAGAGGGGGACTGGCCTCAACTGAGTTTGATGCGTGGGTTGCCTAAGCGACGGGGCACGCCACGGAAACTCACGTTCGTTACACCTGGGTTTGGTTTGGTTTGGTTTTTTCGTGTTTCCGGGCGCGTCAACTGATGTGGTCATTAGTCTCGTTAGTGTAGTGAATGCTTTTTCTCAGGAGATGGCGGTGATCTTCCCCTGCCGGATGGCGAGATCCGGCGCCGACCTACCGTCGGCTAGTGGGGTTTGCCCTAACCGGGCAACCCTAAGAGATGGTGGTGGTCTTCCCCCGCTGGATGGCGAAATTAGGCGCCGACCTACCGTCGGCTCGTTTTTTTACCCCTAACCAGGACTCTCCCTTCAGCAGGGAACCGCCCCAGCCGGGACAAGCTCTAAGCTCCCGACCGGTCTCCCGAAATATGTGGTAGTGTAGTGCATGTTACTGTAAGTGTGTGTGTAAAAGGAGAGGATAGGACAAGGAAGAGGAAGGACAGAACGCGCGCGGTCAATGGCCCGTTTTGTAGGGTACTTCTCCGGCATTCGCTGGGTTGATCGGAGAAACCAGGGAAAACTACCGATCAGCGCAGCCGGCCGCTAGAATTCTTTACAGACAGCAGCTGAATTCGATCTAGCTGAAAAGCTAGTGTCGAAAATCCTGCTGCCGTCAGGACTCGAACCTAGGACCTCCTGGTTAGAGGCGCTGCAGTGACATCAGTTGATGCACTGAGCTACCGCTACCGGTCGTTATACCTCGGTTTTCGTAACATGGCAGCTGAGGGTATTAGCTTCGAGATGGAATATGGCACGGCTTTTTGCGTCTTCCTTGTTAGTGCTGCTAGAGTCTCTTGATCTGCAGCACTGCTTGATAGGGTCGCAATCATGCGGCATCTTTCGGTAGGACCGAGGAAGAGACGCATAAACTCGTGCCATTAATTCAATAAAATTCAAATAAACCAATAATTCCTGATCGTATTTTTCTCTACTAAATGTAAATAAATGACCAAAGCAGATCCAGATCCATCACAGGAGATACCTCGAAGTCCTGAGAAAGTTAGAACTCAAATTATTGATGAAGTAGCGAAGGCGTGACTGATATTTCAGAGATTGATATTGCTTCATAAAGTCTAGTGGTTGATGTCGTAACAAATACCCGTACTCTACCAACATTTCTCCAAGCCATCGGTTCAGAAAAGTTGCGAGATTAATACTATATGTCTAGGGTACAGAGATTGCATTTTGAATATGATGAACTTCGAATCCAGTCGCATTACTCAGGTGCGTGTCTATGCGGGGAACTGAGAAAAAGTGTTCGCGACCACGATTCATAAATTACTCGTATTTCTCCTACAATTTCCTCTCCAATAGGAAAAAGTGTTCGAAAGAAGATGAATTTATATTTTATTTTCGTATTTCGTCCTTTAAGGTTTTGTGTTAAATTGATTTATTATTTATAGTAGATACTTCGATGCTGAGATTTGTTAGTAAAACTTTAGAATTGCAATAGTATAAATAAAATTAGAGTATTCGAATATGCTGGTAAGTCATGATCAGTTGCTTATCTAGTAAATATGAATTAAAATGTTTGTTAAATCACCTTTAATATTACCGTGACATTCCTGTGTGTCAAATATGTTAGAAAAAATAAAAGTGTGATTCAGAGAAAAATAAATTGAAGTAGACATTTTGTTGAGCTAGTGTTGTAATGACAAGTATCTTGAGCATCCCAATAATTTTTATTAAGTAACGGAGATAATAAAAATGTTCCTGTTCTTTGGCTCCACAGCCCGCTTCGGGCCTTGACCATCCAGCGGCGACCCAGCCGCTCGGCCATGGGAGAAGGGATTCATGTGGTTAGCACGAAGACATCTCTTCACCGTATATACTGGCCTTCATAACCTTAGGATGGGCTTTCTCATCGTCACACAACAATAGATACCGGGACATTTGAAGGAAAGAGCTCAGGTATAATTTGCTCCGACCGGGAATCGAACCCGGGATTCGGCCGTAGAAAGCGATGACGCTAGCAAACGAGCCTCCGAGAGAGGCTAATAAAAACATACATTCGTCAAAAAATTCATCAAAATTTCACTAGCAAGTATTCTATTAAAGTAAGTGAGAATTACAGCTCAAAAACGTTTGCTGTAAAATTATAATTTATTCAGATACTGAGAATCTTCGCTCGAAATTAAATCTCGTTTCGTTGAAGTAATTATACCTTATAACAAGTGTCGAATGTGAATAATTTTAATTACAGATTGAATTTTCATTAGTTAATCATTATGGGCATGCATGTAAATTCATTACCTGCTCAAGTCTTAAATGAATAATGTCACTACCAATCGAAAAACACTACACTTCTAGAGATTTTCTCCCTGTGTCTCGGATTTTCTAAACTTGTTCCCGAACACAGAAGCCAGTTGTTTTGCGGTTAGCGTTGCCGAAGTAGTAAGTCAGCGTTCGCAAGGGAATGCAGAAGGAAGCGCCCAGTTTCTCGCTGGGCTGTCTCTCTTCTGTTCTCCCAGACGCAACCGACCTCTCATTTACACAGCGAGGCGCCGCCCGTCCATCTTCCACGCGTACCGCAATGGGCGGGGCCCAAAATTCCCAATGGTCAAAATTGCTTCCATTGATTGATTGATTGATTGATTGATTAGTGTTTTCGCACGCATCAACCACTAAGGTCATTAATCTCGGAAATGTAATGCTGCTTTTATCGCGATAGGTGGCGCTGATTTCCCTCCCCCGGATAGGGAGATCTGGCGCCGACCTACACCTCGGTTTGCGATGTTTTTCCTCAACCAGGTATCTCCCACCAGCGTGGCTTCGCCCCACCTGAGAATAGCTGTAAGTTCCTGAGTGGTACCGGGAGCGGTGGCTCAGTGCATCAACTGATGTCACTGCAACCCCTCTGACCGGGAAATCCTAGATTCGAGTCCCAACGGCAACAGGATTTTTGACACTGAGTTTCCAGCTAGGACGAATTCACACGCTGTCTGGGGGATTCTAACGGTTCTAACGGTCGGCTGTTCTGATCGGTAGTTTTCCGTGGTTTCTCCGACCAACACCCTAACAAACCTGTACCCTAACTAAACCGAGCAGTACCCTAACAAACGGGCCACGGACCGCGTGCGATCTTTCCTTCCTCTTCCTTGTCCTATCCTCACCCCCCCACACACAAAAACACCTACAGGAACATGCACTAAACTACCACACACGGCGGGAGACCGGTCAGGGACTTAGAACTTGTCCCGGCTGGGGCGGTGCCCCGCTGATGGGTGATACCTGGTTGAGGAAAGTTCCGTTAGCCGACGGTAGGTCGGCGCCGGGTCTGGCCATCCAGCAGGAGAAGACCACCGCCCCCACAAGAAAAAACACGCACTTCACTTACGGGACTAATGACCAAATAGTTGACGTGCCCGGAATCACTAACAATCAATGTGGTTGTATGCTGGATTTTGGGTGAATGTACAGGTAAAAGAAACAAGAAAGGATAAGAACAAGAAAGAGGAATGAAAGGTGTGGCGTAGTTCGTGGCTTGTTTGTTAGGCTACTGCTCCGACATTCACCTGGGGTTGATAGGATAAAGCATGGGAAACTACCGAACAAAGCAGCCGACCGTTAAAATTTTCGTCCAGAAGCGGATGAATCAAAAATGCTTCAAGAACGCCCGAATATATGGTCAGGAGAATTGAATAAATCTTTCACTTTTTAATTCATTGTTTCAGAATTAGTTCATTGTTTTACACAAGAGTGCTTCCTTCAAGTAAAGTGGGTGCAGAAAATACATCCCTTAAAGTTCGCCACTGGTAGTATTAATTCAAGTGCGTAATTAATCCGTACTACCTAATTATTGAGTTTTGTTGCTAGTATCTCAATATTGCTGGCCCTACATAAATCACAATAACGCGCGAGACAGCAGAATAATTATATAAGTAAAAAACCAAGTGAAGTGAGTTTTAATAATTGTTTTTTAACATAATATACTCCTTTAATATTACTTGAACTTGAATTACTGTTTATTTGTTTTCTTTTTATCATCTTGGGTGTGAATATCTGAAACATACTGTCTACCCAATACAACCTCCTTTTATCCTGTAAAGTCATCATTTATCAATTCCTCAAGAACTCGTGAATAATAGAAAAAAATAATCCTTTCATTATTTACAGCAACTGAAGGGCTGGATTGTTAAATGTGATGTAGGTTAACAGGTTACAATACAGCTTGGGGATTAATGTACGAAGCACATTGTGATATAATAAATTGGTTGTTTGATATCCAGCAACCCTTGTGTTTTTCCAATGTTTGCTTTCCATGAACCCTCAGGCACCCACTCACGAATCAGGAGTACCTACACCCCTTTAAACTAAATTTATTGGAACGCACCCGGATTACCAGGTACACACACACACACACACACACACACACTCACTCACACTCTCTCTCTCTCTCTCTCTCGCTCTCTCTCGCTCTCTCTCGCTCTCTCTCGCTCTCTCTCGCTCTCTCTCGCTCTCTCTCTCTCTATATATATATATATAGAGAGAGAGAGAGAGAGAGGGAGAATTATTTTCCTATTTACATTTTATCATCTATCATTTGTAATTTATCATTGTATCATTTATCATTTGCAATATTACTACACCAGAATCCGAGATTGCTTTGATATTATATTTTCGGCATGAGCGTTCCTCTTTCTGCGCTTTCTTTCCGCTTGCGACGCCTGCGTGTGGCCCAGTGTGGCGCTTAGAGATGCAGCGCCGTCCTCCGCCAGAGAATCACTCCCGAGTGGAGGGGCGAAATGTTTCGCGGGCAGCGCGCGCCGAGGGCGGGGGTGGGGGAGGGGAGGGAGGGAAACTTCGGACAGTGGAGTGATCGATGCGCGCGAAAACTTCGCGGAGCTTAAAACCCCGAGCCCCTTCGTTCACGGCCCTTCCCCAGCGGCCGCCGCCCTCTTCGTCGCCCGCCGTTTCCGCTGCTTTCTCAACCTCACTACCCCCTCCCCCGCTGCTCACCGACATGCTACCTACGCTCACGGGTCATCGGCATTGGGATGGCGGCGGGGGTGGCGGGTGGCGGATGTCGAGTTTCGGGCGGCGAGCAGTGAGCAGGCGGTGAGAGACGTTCAGAGGGTGAGAGCGCGTGATGAGCGGGCGGTGAGGAGAGATGAGCAGGTGGTTAGCGAAAGTGATAGAGCGGTGAGCGAGTGGGTGAGCGGCGGTGAGCGGCGGTGAGCGGCGGTGAGCGGGCGGTGAGCGTGCGGTGAGCGGCGGTGAGCGTGCGGTGAGCGGCGGTGAGCGGGCGGTGAGCGGGCGGTGAGCGGGAGTTGAGCGGACGGTGAGCGGGCAGTGAGCGGGCAGTGAGCGGGCGGTGAAGGGGCGGTGAGCGGGTGGAGAGCGGGGGTGAGTGGGCGGTGAGCGGGCAGTGAACGGGCGGTGAGGGGGCGGTGAGCGGGTGGAAAGCGGGGGTGAGTGGGCGATGAGCGGGCGGTGATCAGGCTGTGAGCGGGCGGTGGCGGTGAGCGGGCGGTGAGCGGGCGGTGAGCGGGCGGTGAGCGGGCGGTGAGCGGGCGGTGAGCGGGCGGTGAGCGGGCGGTGAGCGGGCGGTGAGCGGGCGGTGAGCGGGCGGTGAGCGGGCGGTGAGCGGGCGGTGAGCGGGCGATGAGTGAGCGGTGAGCGGAGAGAACGGGCAGTGAACGAACGGTGAACGGGTGATAAGCAGGTGGTGATCGGGTTCTACCAGCGATGTGTGGGTAGAGAGGAGGTGGTGATCGCACTTTGAGGAGGCGGGCAGTTGGCGATGGTAGGGAGGAAGGGGAGTGAGCGGCCGGTGAGAGGGAGGCGAGCGACGGGCTTGGAATGGTGGGGAGATTAGGCATCCAGGGGGTGGGAGGCGGAGGGATGATGGCTTGGGAGTGGGGGTGGGTAGCGGGTAGGAGAAGAGGCAGAGGAAAAATGAGCGCTGCTTAGTGCTTCAATTTCTCAGCTGAGCTGCGGCCGCTGCTGTTTGCCTGCCCCAACGACTCTGCGATTGGGCGTACGTCGTCAAGAGATGTGTGGGCGGCTGTGTAATGCCTTTCTATTTCCAGAGTTTACGAGATGAAAGAACTTAGTTTGTTTCCGCGTGGAAAATAAAAAGTCGACACTTTATATTCTCTGCGTGTAGCATCGGAGAAAGGAAAAAACGAAATTAAGTTAGAAGAGCAGGAGGAGGAGTTAAAAACATGTTTTGAGTGCTACATCCAAGTATAGGTAATTTATAAATTTGTTTTGATGCGTTTTGTCGTAAGCAAATAAAACTTTTCCATGTTATGAAAAGTTTTGGAGCCGCCCTTTCCAAAGACTTTTCGATTACCTCAGGAGTATTTTGTATGGTCGTAACCCCGTGCGCGGCTATAAATTAAATGAATGATCCAATGTTCCTTTCTAAAATGCGTTCTCGATCATCAAAATATACTTGAGATCATAACAAGTATTGACAGATCATTAATACATCAGCAATGGCATAAGCACTGACATCACCGTGACTTACTGCGAATACATTAATATGTTTCAAACCACCATTTACCTAATAATTGAGTGTCCTTTCACGTTCATAAGCGAACAAATAATTCCAGGTACGTTTTGTCGCAGGACCCCAGTCGGTTTTAGATTACGAAAAACGTATTCGAGATGAATATCGCCATGTCACTTTCATAAGCGGTCAAGGGTGAAATATTGAGCATTACATCTCGTCCGGAACCTTTTGTGGTCTGTTCACTTTCGCGCGCAATTCCTTTCTGACGAGAGCGGCGTCCGCGTGAAAAATGCCCTTCCATTCCAGGTCGCAGGGCGCGGCGCGCGGGGGCGGGCGGGGAGGGGCGGGGAGCGTGTGGAGGGGGCGGAAAGAATCCGCGCGCGCCGTGGGAGGCCGCAGAGAGCGCTCCGCGAATATTTACGCGCCAGGTCGCGCGGCGCGGTCGCCCTCCTCCGTGCTTTGCATCCGCCGCGGGCGACGCGACAGCCGCAAGGGCGGGGGCCCGAAACACGGAGGAATGGAGTGGGGCACGAGGGCGATAGACGGGGGCGGAGATGAGACGGGGGTGGTGAGGGGACTGGGGCGGAGAACGGGGATGGGGGCAGAGAGCGGAGGCAGAATGCGGGGCGGGAGCAGAGAGGGGGGCGGAGGCAGAGAGGGGGTGGAGACGGGGTGGAGGTAGGGGGCATGGCGGAGAGGGGACAAGCGCGAAGCGGGAGGGCGGGGCAGAGAGCGAGGGCGGGAGCAGAAAGTGGGGGCGGGGCCAGAGAGCGGAGGCAGAGAGGGGTGGAGAGCGGGGGGGGTGGAGACGGGGTGGAGGCAGGGGGCGTGGCGGAAGGGGACGGGCAAGGGGGGGGGCCGGGGGGTGGGGGCGGGGAGCGCGGCAGAGGGCGGCGCGAATACCTGCATGAATTCCTACAGATCCTCCGCCCCCACCCTGCTGCTGGCGCCTGCAGGAGCCGAGAAGGCGGTGGGGAAACCAAGAGAGGGCACGACTACGCTGCTTCATGTCAAATCCCTGAGCTCAACTCTTGTGCCCTCGTGTCTCATCTTGTTTGCTCTCCCTCAATCTGGCCCTGGCTCACCATTCTTGTCTTACTTTTTAACCTCTCATTTTTGTTTAGTGCTTTGATTTTGTATGAATATTTCACTTGTTTTCGGATCTTCTTGTTATGCGTGATTATTTATATCTTTGGTTCTCTCAATATTATTATTGTTGTGATAACTCGTACCTGCCATTCCCTTTCCTTCTTCAAGCCCTAATATAACGATTTACTTTTAAACCTGATTCGACGTCTAATTGTCACAAAAACGCACATGCCTTCTTTAAAATATATTGCCTTTCCCTCTGTTGTGTAACATGATGCCATTGTGGCTCCCTTGTGACATCGGACGAATTTTATTTGTTCTTTTACTTTGTTGCTAGGTAGTTTTCTTTCTTCCTTCTACAATTCGTGTTCTAATTCTGAGGTTCTTTTCCGTTTTAAGATCATTTTAAAATGTGTCTTATTTTAAAATTACTACTTTTCTTTAAAAACATTTCACACTGAATCCCAATCTGCAATTCTATACACTTCCAATAGGATAATATATTTCATTACTTCCTCCTCTCACCAAGAAAGACGAGAAATTAAAAGATTTTAATTTAGTAATAGTAATTGGTAGTAATGATATTCGTACTTTATATTCATATTTAAATGCCACTTTTTATAATTACATAATGCATTTACATCATATTTTATACAACAAATCGTTATTTCTACATTTCAAAAACAGATCAATCTGAATGCACAATTTTAATAAATTATAAGAGAAAGATGAAATAGCCTTCTCGCGCATCTCGCAATGCAAACGAGAGCATCTGGGTCGGGAGCTTAGAGCTTGTCCCGGCTGGGATGGTGCACCGCTGGTGGGAGAGTGCTGGGTAGGGGGAAACCCCGCTAGCCGACGGTCGGTCGGCGCCGGATCTCGTCATCCAGCGGGGGGAGATCACCGCCACCTCCCGAGGAAAAAGCATGCACTACACTTACGGGACTAATGACCCAAGCTGTTACGCGCCCGGACAACAACCCATCAACGAACCAACTCAATGCAACTCCATTCGCTCCGCGATTAAACAGCTGCTGTGCAGAGCCAATCGCACGGAAACCACGCGGGAGACCCTTTCCAGCAGTGGGTTTCATCGCAACCCAGAAACGAGGTCGCTGGGTTGCCTTTTTCGATACCCCGCCCCTGCGCCCCGCAGTGCCGTGATAAGTGCGGAAGTGCGGTGGCGGGCAGTGGCGGGCAGTGGCGGGCAGTGGCGGGCAGTGGCGGGCAGTGGCGGGCGTGGCGGCAGTGGCGGGCAGTGGCGGGCAGTGGCGGCAGTGGCGGGCAGTGGCGGGCAGTGGCGGGCAGTGGCGGGCAGTGGCGGGCAGTGGCGGGCAGTGGCGGGCAGTGGCGGGCAGTGGCGGGCAGTGGCGGGCAGTGGCGGGCAGTGGCGGGCAGTGGCGGGCAGTGGCGGGCGGTGGCGGGCAGTGGCGGGCAGGTGGCGGGCAGTGGCGGGCAGTGGGGGGGCAGTGGCGGGCAGTGGCGGGCAGTGGCGGGCAGTGGCGGGCAGTGGCGGGCAGTGGCGGGCAGGGGGCGGGCGTGGCGGGCAGTGGCGGGCAGTGGCCGGGCAGTGGCGGGCAGGTGGCGGGCGGTGGCGGGCAGTGGCGGGCGGGCAGTGGCGGGCAGTGGCGGGCAGTGGCGGGCAGTGGCGGGCGTGGCGGGCAGTGGCGGGCAGTGGCGGGCCGTGGCGGGCGGTGGCGGGCAGTGGCGGGCAGTGGCGGGCAGTGGCGGGCAGTGGCGGGCAGTGGCGGGCAGTGGCGGGCAGTGGCGGGCAGTGGCGGGCAGTGGCGGGCAGTGGCGGGCAGTGGCGGGCAGTGGCGGGCAGTGGCGGGCAGTGGCGGGCAGTGGCGGCAGTGGCGGGCAGTGGCGGGCAGTGGCGGCGTGGCGGCAGTGGCGGGCAGTGGCGGGCAGTGGCGGGCAGTGGCGGGCAGTGGCGGGCAGTGGCGGGCAGTGGCGGGCAGTGGCGGGCAGTGGCGGGCAGTGGCGGGCAGTGGCGGGCGTGGCGGCGTGGCGGGCAGTGGCGGGCAGTGGCGGGCAGTGGCGGCGTGGCGGCAGTGGCGGGCAGTGCGGGCAGTGGGGGCAGTGGCGGGCAGTGGCGGGCAGTGGCGGGCGGTGGCGGGCGGTGGTGGGCGGTGGTGGGCGGTGGCGGGCAGTCGTAGGCGGTGGGGCGACGGACGCAACAGGAGCGCGGGCGATTGAGGTCGTAAATTCTCGCAAAAAGATTTACCGATCCTGTTCATTTCTCTTCCAATCGTATACGAAATTATCGGAATCGTTCGCCGAATTTGTAGTTGACTTTCAATTTCAAATGCGCTCGCGGATAAAACGTTGCGTTTATAGTTTGGAGGACGGGAAATGCAGCACGCTCGGGATTTTACTCCGTTGCTTCCGCCGGTGGAAAGAATGTTGGGTAAAATGTTCTGTCAATATTGTGGCGAGCTAGAAATCCTCCCCATTTTATTCACATAAACTGGTGATACAATATCTGTTAAATAGGATGTTGATATGTGTTATCACCTCTTATATTATTTCAGAAGTATCATACCTTTTGCGGTCTCACACACAACCAATATTTATAAATAAGAACTCTAAAGAAGGAGAATTTCACGGAGGGGTGATGAATTGCACTTTCACTTTAAAAATATGAAGGCTTGTTTCGATTAAAAAAACCGCATTTAAATATTCATGTCAAATGCAATCCGCAACACTCAGCAACATTTTTTAAATCTAAAACGTTAAATAACTTCTAAACGAAGCGTTTTAGTGGCTTAAAAAATAAAACACTGATGCCAAAGGTATTAAAGGAACGTTCCTCACAGCCTACAGGATGAGATCTTCTTGAACGTTCTATTACATTTTTGCTGGTTCGACGCTTCTTGATTCTATCTCACCTGTTCAGAGATTGTAGAATCTGCCTCCTTGCACCTCCCCTACCTCTATGTATGGTAGTAACGTTAACTAAGATTAGTTTGTATAGACGAGGATATACTGTATCAATAATAAGAAGATATACAGAATAAGTGACGGAGGATAATATGGTCTTCAAGAAGTATAATACAGGCTTAATATGGAAATGTCAAAATTGGGTGCGAAGTTTCTGAATACACGTTAGGGCGATGGATAAATAAACAAGCCCGGCGAAGATGAACATTGATAAACTTTAAAAAGGGAAGCAGATCTCCTTGCAATATATTTTGATCGTTTTTGATTCATTGAAATCTTTTTCTTTTTGATATTAGAAACTCGTGACGAAGAGTCTACCCGACGCTTCATGCAGGGAAATTTCGCGAACGCATAAAAATTTAATAATTATTCGATGAATCAGGAATATATTGGCAAAATCGCGGTTGGCATTTTTATTTTAGGAATTGACATCGGGGAACATCATCTTAAGCAGGGCGAAAGCATTTACATCAACGCGGCGAGTAAGAGAGAAAGACATGGTGGATATTCTCCATTCTCCATACCGAGCTGCAATCTTGGAAGGCACATGAAGATTTTACGTACGTCCCGAACATTTAAATTGATTGTACACCAACCATTATTATCAAAACTATAGAAGTATAATGAGCTCAATTAGAATTGTTAATGTTAATTCATGAATAAATATTTTGTTTATTATTAGAAACAAGACAGATCATTAATTTTTTATTGCCATCAATCAAAGAATGATTTAAACTATCAGACCTTCCAGAAATCGCTGGTCTATACAGACAGCCCGTCGACATGCGACAAGGTAAGATATTTTTTTTATTTAATAGGAAATTATTACATACAAATTAGAGAACGTGATGCTTAGTGGCTAGGCCGAAAGCCTTTAAGCCATTACAATACTTACATTCTACCGCGTTCTAACCTTTCGTATTCTGGTATTCACCCCAAATGGTCTTTTCATCGCATCAATGCCGCGGAAAAGAGACCATAAGATACGGCTGAAGAAAAAACCCCTGAAGGGGAAAAACCTGCCGTCAGAAGCCGAGTACATGCTAATCTATCCGGTTTTTAATCTATAAATTTATTTGGCGCGGACGTCAGGCATTCTCCTTCCAGTGTTTGGCCTCCTCAGCACCTGAAAACAAACAGCACCACAGAAAATCATCCGCACCAACGCCTGTGCCGTAACATTTCCGATTCCCACTTCCCTTCGCCCCCTAATGTGTTTTATTTTAACCGTTTCCTTTTATTTTATTTTAATTTAATTTAATTTTAATTTATTTCACTTATTTTAAGTTAATTTATTTTTATTGACTTATTTATCTACTTATACTTTACAATTGACTACAACTTATGACTTTTTTTGTACTGTTTACTAACCTAACATAACTTACTGACTAACTTAATTATTGTTAGTTTATTGATTTTTATTTATTTCCTCAGTCTAGGCTCTGCTCGCCAGTGCTTTTTCCCCCAATTTGTTTCCAGGTCCGACCTTTCCAAATTCCTAATTTTTAATTTTTTATCACTAAAATTTTTGGGGTCGTTACGTTCCTATGTTGGAAGTAGTAATTCCTCATTCCCATCCATTTTCCTCTCCAAGTTTCGGTCGCACAGCAAATTAAAAGGATGTGGATCCAGTCTTTCCTATCACCGCAAAGCACACAGATGCCATTACCATTAGAGTCCTTTAATCTACGTTGCATCCACCCCCCGACCCTGAACCAGGCGTATCCCCCTCTTGCGTCCTTTCGCAGTGTGTGTACGTAACGTTCGCAACCCCATAAGGGACTCGCGTGAATTTGCGCAACTATCGAACGTTTTTCGGTCGTTGCTGCCAGGATCTCTTGCCTTTTAATATCCGCAAGTCTATCCGAAATTAACCGTTCTATGTCACGTCTTCCCCTTTCTCCCACCATCTCCGGAGAAACGTCTCCCAGACCTGCACGTTCCAGAAGCAGTTTAACTTTATACGATCAGTGGCGTTGGTTGCTTACCTGTAACTGCACTCGAAAACATCTATGTATAAGTGTGTCAGCCTGTTCACCTGCTAATTTAATGCTAACTTTGGATTAGGTAACATATAGTATGTCGTATATTGATGCCTACGAATAAGGAATATTAAAGGTAATTTAATAGAATATTTGATATAAAATAGGTACGTGACCAGACCAGAGCAACAGAGTCACATAAATTAAATATTAACAATGATAGTAAATGTCATTATATGGAAATTCGGAGAAATAAATAATATATTAGGTTCAAGTTATAAGCTTCATCAGGATCCTTTCAAATGGCATTCCCAAGTAGGGGAGATTAATTCAATAGTCACCAGATACATTATTTAATACGTTACAGTATATTTATTTTTACTTTCTCACCTTATCACGTTCTTGCGTAGTAAAGATAAAGTAATGTTGCGACAGGAATCGTCGATTTTTAGATAAAAATCTCAAATTTTAGGGCCCTGGTGTCGAAAAAGTGGATAAATCTTGTTCCTACATACTGAGAGCGAGTTACTATTTTGTTAACAATGCAGAAAAATCAAATCCGCAGTTCCTTTACCGTTACAAATAAGTGTTGTGTAACTCGGGAACGAAAATGTATAGTTTTTCAAATGTTGCTAATCTCGCACTTTTTTTATATTTCATTATTATTATTATTATTATTATTATTAACTTTTATCATCTTTGAACTATTTATAGTTAAAATGTTGGGAAGTGATTCTGGATCTACAAAAGCGTGCGCAGATGATCTTCGTCCCCATATGTCATGTACAGCTTTTACTGTTTTTGACTAAATAAATACTAAATGTTTACGCCCCAATCTATCTGAACGCACTTGGGGCTCTGAAAGTTTGAAATAGTTAATTTGCTTTTTGGTCGTACTTTGCATGACTCAGCCTTTTCAATATTTCTTTAAAAAAATGCCGTAAATTTTTTTATTAAACTTGGTTCTAGGAGAGCGTAACGCTTAGAAACCAGCGCAGGTCCTATTTTCGTTTAATCTTTGGATTTTCGAAAAGAGGAAATGTTCAAATTTTATTCGGCTTACTCTTTCAACTAGAATATTGAAGATGGTTCTTTTGCCAACTAAATCTACTCTTCAAATAAATCTTGAAATAGTTCATGTAGAGTTTTTCAAAAACATGAGTAGTTTTTGCGTAATTATACATGTAAAATAGTCAATTTTTAAACAATTATTTTCTCAAAAAACTGTTCTATTTTTTTAAGTTTTACTTATGCTTAGCAGGTAGCATAAATCCCATTTCAGCCAATCACTCTATATTAATCTAATCTAATCTAATCTATATCACTCACTCTCGTAAAATTCAAAATTTATTGCTTATTTATTTTTGAAAATAGATTTTACTACATGGGAGTTTTTTTCTCTCTTTCAAAATTCAAAATTTAAGTAGTATATGACTTAGTGTAGGGATCACAGAATTTTGAAAATGTGCACACAATTCACTTTTCCCCATAGCACGTCATACGCAGTTTTTAACTGTTTTTTGACGTAAAATAAATAAATAAATAAATAAATAAATTTTCGAAAATTGCTCCTAGTCGTCTAATGACAACATGACTGGCTTGTAAACTTTTAGGTCGAGTTCGAATCTCGGAGCGGAGAAAAAATTATTCTGACTGGAAATACTTTCAGAGATATTTTGTAATTTAATGGTCTAATTATTATAATTTTAAACCTAACTACTATTTATATTAATTCCTCACTTTATCTTATTTTGTATTTTATTTATATTTTCTTTTCTTTATATTTGTAGACTGATGATGACGGCAAAGCCGTCGAAAGCCCGCTATATATATATATATATATATATATATATATATATATATATATATATTGCAATGAGGTCATTGCTAGTCCCGGACCCAAAACTTCCCCCTCTGTCTCGCCGATTAGGAAGGTCCCTGATTTGACACGGCTCAGCGCAAGACGCGCGAACGCGTGCCAGGAGACTCAAAAGATTTACGATTAGGGTGCAATTGTCTCTCGGGGACAGCCCTTCAGGCAAACGGCGGCCAGTCCACGTGCACGGCTAGGCACCGGAACAAGCAAATTATAGAGATCCCGGCTACTGTTGAAGTTATCCCGTAGGACCCATATAAGCGTCACGAAGACAGCAGAAAGGACTGCTTTGTTCATCTCCGGTGTACTCACACGCACAACAAAGACCACCAATCAGGCGCCCAGAAAATGAGGTTAATTTGAAAACACCCTATCGGCTTCCGACGCGCGTCGAATACCATGGAAACTAAGATTTCGGCCAATAATATTCAAAATTCCAATCACGTGAAGGAGCGATGGGCGAAACTTAGAAAAAGGGTGGGGATGCGACGCAGGAAGCTCGAGAGCGGCGGATTTTTTTTGGCAGAAGACGGATAGAAGGCGAGAGAACGACACAGAATTGAGACTGCGGTGTTGATGAGAGGTAGTGGAGCAGTGACTTGGGGGCAGAAGACGGATAGACAATCAGGAATTTATTCCGATTTCAACGGGCCGGCGCCTCCGGAAGGAATGATTGTGCAGCCGAGTCATTGAGGCTGGCCTGGTGAGGAGTGGGTGGCGTCAGACGACTTCCTCCAATAATCACCGATCGGAGCCAGGAGCACTAGCACCGCACGCACTGCTGCTTCCGGTTGGCTGCGCCTTGCCGTGGTGCGGCTCGCGACAGCGACTGCTTCGGGGACGACTACGGATTGTGCAATCATCGAAAGAGGTGAACGAAAGACTTTCATTTTGTAATTATTCCAAAGACAGTAAAAAATAGGAAAGGTGTCATTTAATGTAAATAACATATAATTTAGTTTAAGGGGATTCCTTACCCAAACTGTATTATAGAAACAAAAGCAATAAATGTGTTCTTGCCATTCAGGTGATTGACACTTAAAGTTACAAAACTTTGTGATTATTGTAAAGTAGTGGTAGTAATAGCAAACCCCGTGCATGCCCTCATTCAAGAGTGCCTACCCCTTGAGGTTCTCAAATGCCGGTGCCAGGTGACAGGTAAGTGCCCGTTTGGCGCCCTTCATTGATAAATTTAACGCGCACATCTGTCAGCTGATTACCGACGCACTTCGGTGTGACGGTATTCCCCCCCCCTTTGTGAGGTACCCAGACCGCGAGCTGCGCGCATTGCGCGCATGCGTGTGTTGCCGTAGCGGCAGGATGGGTTCATCACTATATATATATATATATATATATATATATATATATATATATATATACTTGACTGAGATGACTTTCTTTGTTTCTTCATGTGATAACGTCAACGACACTGCATCAAAATTCCCACAATACGTTTTAGTTTCGTTACATTCATATAATTTTTTTAGCTCATTTTTTGTTTTTGTTTTAACACTAGAAGATTAATCCTTTAACCTTCTCTTAGTCACACGATTTTCTGTAAAAGAAACATCCACATTCGCTCGACGTTTTCATTCGTAACTGTCACAGACCATTAGATCATATGTCACGTATTCATTCTTAACTGTCACAGACCAGGAGTATCTACCATCACTGTCACTTGGCGTACGTGCATTCGTTCACCACTGCCTCATTAAGCGTATTCATCCTCGAAAATATTCCGCCGTAAAGCCTCCTCTTAAGAAAACTTCGCTTTCTTCAGGTGTTCTCTGATTGGTGATAATTTATTCAAGCGAAAGTTGTTCACAGTGGTCCTCGAATACTCACGGTGTTCGCCGAATCGATCAGAAACTTGTGTACTCATCATTATTATTTTGTAGCGATCACAATATTTATTCAGGAGGTGGAGGTAGGTGTTCGAATTTAGAAATAGACGTATTAATGTCCCCAAGTACACAAACTGCACCAGACACTAACCTCGTTAGTGTAGTAGATGATATATTAGATTTTATACGTGAAGGTGGGGGTGTTCTTTCTCGGTAGTTGCTGAGATCGGCGCAAATGTGGCATTCGGCTAAAGGGGGATTTCACTCCCAGCGGGGCACCGCCCCAGCCGGGGCAAGATCGAAGCCCTCGACTTGTCTCCTTGTGTTGTAGTGTCGTGCATGTGAGTGTAAGAGGGTGCAATGGAGGGTGAGTAAAGGACAAGAAAGAGAAAGGAAAGATCGCGCGCGGCCATGGTTCGTTTGTTATGATACCGCATCCGCATTTGTTGGGTATTAATTGAAGTATCCAATGCAATCTACTGATCAGAGCAGCCGGCCACAACAATTATCCTGACAGCGCCTGAAGTGCACTTAGTTACGTAGATAGCGTTGAAAATTTCCCAACCCCTCGGAACTCGAACTCTAGGACTTGTCGATCAGACACGCTGCAGATACCGTTGAAATGCTGGCTCTCAGAAATATGGCAATTTTTTACCCATCCAGATCTTCTTTTCCAACAAATCTACTTGAGAAGATAAGTGAAACTCGTTCGGGTCAGTTTTGCTCCAAGATCAATCTGCGACTCCAGTCGTCCATTCTGAATGCGTTCTTCATCGATCAAGCGAAAGCTTTGCGTGATGGAAACCTCAAACTCCCGGAGTGTCGTTCCATAAATACCACATGAATTCGTGTTTAAACAGGGCACATAAACCAAAGAGGGGGCTGGTGGAATGTTTCGAATGAATAACCTGTGCGTGCCACATTAATTAGAAAGGAACTGTCGCGGTGAGATAAGACGGCTGGAGTTTTGGATCGCGAGGTCCCGTGACCCGAGCGGAGAAGTACGAAAGAGCCGTGACGCTGCAAAACAAAGGACTTATTCAGCCCGGGCACGCGACTCGATAAATAAGAGAGCTGCGGTGCCGAGCAAAGAAAGTCCATCTCTCGATCTGAGAAGGGGAGAGGCTTAATTAGAAAACTAATCAGAAAGTGTTGTTATAGGCGTTCCAAAATTAATAAAAATCTGGTCATATATTTGTAAACCTACACAAATAATTTTTAGCATCATTTTAGATGTTTAAAAGTCTGTAGTACAGCAATCAATGTTTTTGTCTTACTTTTTGGGAGTATAGATTAATTATGATAAAATCGATTAGAGTAATGTATTTCTAATGGTCATCTAGGTTAAATCCCATTATTAGAATTAGTATTTTTATATATGTGCAAAATGTCATAACATCAGATATTAATGTTTTTTTAATAAATTTCAAATACTTTTTTCTAGTGTTGAATCGACTCCGACGATGGCGGTTAATCGACATTACCTAAATACCTAGGTTGAACTCTCGTACTTTTGGATGAGAATTCTTGTCGTCGGCTAGTCGATAGTTTTTCTTTGTGAATTTTTCTACCAATATCAAACGGATGCCGGAGCAGTACCTTCAGAAACAAAACACGCTTCGCGCGTAATATTTCTTTCCTTATCCTAGTTCCCTCCTCTCCACTTACAAAAACATACACACACATATGCGCTAACACCCAAATTACGTCCCAGTGGGAGAAGAACACCGCCTTCACCCGAGATTTAACATCCACTACTCTCACGGAACTAGTGATCTTAATAGTTGACGCGCTCGGAAGCAAAGATTTGTCAATCAGTTAATAACGGTAATATTTGTATTTTGATGTTGATTTGATTTGATTTGATTTTTTCGTGTTTCCGGGCGCGCCAACTGCTTCGGTCATTAGTCCCGTTAGTGTAATGCATGTTTTTCTCGGGAGAGGGCGGTGATCTTCCCCCCGCTGGATGGCGAGATCCGGCGCCGACCTACCGTCGGCTAGTGAGGTTTCCCCCTAACCAGGACTCTCCCACCAGCGGGGCACCGCCCCAGTCGCCCCCCTCGCTCATAATTATGCGAGAGTGTGCTTATGATTGTAATTGTTGTGTCATAATAGATCCGAAATATTATTGATATTGATATATTATATAATTATAAAAGAAATGTTTTTCTTTCAGAATTTACATTTGATATTTCTTGGCATTCTTAATGATAAAGAGTATTTTCTATGTATACGCGATATATTCTGCTTCATAAAGACTTTTCCACCTTCTGTAATATTCTTCCTTGAATATTAAACACTACTTTCCTTTGGGTTACCCAATAATGAGAAAGTGCACTCTTAAGTAAATAATGCAATTATCTCTTTACCTCATTTTCTTTAGTGGTTTAAAAGCCTACTTACGCGTTTCTTCTTTTCTCATCTGTATTAATTTATTGTACTTAATCTGATTACTGCTCCACTTCCCTTCATTTGTCTAATTTTGTTTCCTTTGTTGCTTTCTCTCTTTACTTTTCTTTTAACTTTCTTTTCTTCTGTCCTTTCCATTTTCCCCATTGGGTTTATTTCCACAAAATAACGTAATAACATAAATTATATTACGATTTGCAAATATTAACTTTTTGCAAAACTTCTGAGAGTTGACCTTAATAAATGCATTGTTTGGATAGATTGAAAATTTGTCTTACAAATCAATTATATTACTTTTTTGCAGGTGTCCTCTACAGGCACTGCGATACCCAACATGTTTTGTTAGCGCTACAAAATCAAAAAAAACTTAAGATAATTATTTGCGATGGTTGATATTTTTCTTATAGAAAGATAGTTTCCCTTCCTACGGCGTAAATGTTAATGCAGTTATAGTAGACAGCGTCGGAGTATACAGGCTAACGAATACAAACGTTATAACCTCAAATAATAATTTTGTACGATGTATACTACTTTCCCAATTTGTTTATATTAATTCCATTGTAAAATCTACCTACTGTTATATTTCCGTGTTTTCATTGAGCATAATAAAAACTTGACTGCAGCAAAAAAAACTAATCCTAAAATCATTGTGCTGAGAACGCAACCACTTGGCCTCCATTTCAAAAATACTCGGACGTCCGAGCGCAATCATGGATTATATGTTGCAATTAGTAATTGTGTATTGAAGCATTCTAGTCATTAAAGAAATCTCAATGGCAAAATGCAGTCTTCTTTTCTCTCTCTCTCGCTCTCATTCTCGTTCATGCTCTCTCCTCGATGTAAGCAGGTTCTACACACTCATTTTCATTCCTAGAATTCGTGAAGTAAAGAGGAATAGATAATCACGAAAATTTACTAAAGTAATTTATTATTGAAAATAATTGTGTCTCTGATCTCGTGTATTGCTGCATATATGCCTGAACCAAAACTGCCGAAAAAATGAGAAGAGGAAAGATTACCGATGGCAAAAAAAGAAGACTTGACACGTCACGCCAATCCCTCGTCAGAACATTAATTCTATTCAACCTTAATGTCGCCTCCAGCCTACCCGTCACCAGAATATCCATCCCGAATCACTGTTCGCTATTTACAGCGTCTCCACCAGGGCCGTCCAATGAGTCTTATCGGGAACTCAGTGCAAGGGGAGTGGTGTTGATTTCGCTGTCGGGGCTACCACCTGACCCAACAGTCATTATTATAATTGCAGTGTTCTGCTCGAGGAGAAATGAAAAAAAGGTGGTTACTGAACAATTCATCGACTTTCCATTGTCCAGAGTCTCAATAGAAGGAACGTGTCTTCTTCAAGAATGTGGTGTGTATGACGAATTTTTAGAATCCTAGAAGCGTAAAATAGCATCCAGAAAACGAGTTTACGGAAAAATTATACGGCGAGTCGTGTTAACGAATGTGAAATATGTTCTAAAGAAGAAATGGAAAACAGTTCTTGAATTTGAGGATAAGGGGAAAAAACGAAAAACAAAGTTATTTTTCTTTCCTTTTTACAACAAAAACATTACCAACATACTGAATGCCTCTGAAGGTAAATAAATTTCTCCACTCGATCTTTTTATCTATGAGTGTTGTTGTGGCCCTTGTGATAACTTGTGCACTATATTTTGGCGTTTGAAATAAGTTTCACGAACAGCACTCTTAATGTCACTGAGTCACCCAATACCCGTACCCAATACCCATACCCGCACATTCATTTATAAAATTAAAATTCGTCGAGCAGTTAATTTTAAAATGGGTAAAAAGCTACTTTTACTATATTTTAATTTGCTTGTCGTAAAATCGGGAATATTTATCATACTATTTTACTTTTTTGTATGCATGCGTTATACGAACGTAGTATAAAGAATACACGTAGTATAGAGAAAATAAGTAATGACGCAAATAATCGAATTCGAGGCTTTAACAAAAATACACGATTTAAGATCCCCTGATAACGAAAAAAGTGTTATTTTCAAAATGTGCGACCATATTTCTGTCTGCCCGACCGTCCATCTTAGAGAAAACACTAATGCCTATTATTCTTAGAATTGAAAATTCTCTGTTGATTTGGACCGACTCAAACTCTGCTAATTTGAGAAATGTTTCAATTTTAAGAGATAAAATTTGCATATATGCCCATAATTTACTTTTAATGATTTTCACAAAGTCGTATTTCTTTTCTACAATTATGGAACTTAAAAATTGTGGAAATGTAAATAAATGTCATAATGGATGACAGATGGGAAGAGGACGGGGCAAAACCCGAAAACTGACCAAGACTAAAGAGATAAGAAAAATTGTACGAGAAAATCTGTGTCGTTCTGAATCATCACGAGTTACATTTATTTAATATACTTTGTTCAACAGATTTCTGTATTAGGAAACACTGTATTTATCCCGGTCGCATCTCGAGACATTTCCGAGAACAAAAAGCGACCAACACCTCTCCCTTGAGTCTCTTGCATAGATAGCGTTAATCCACACCATCCCTCTGGCAACACTGATAAGGATGCACCTCTGTAGTTTAGCATTCGCTATTTCCTTGCAGGATGCACTAACACTCATTTCCTTGTCTCCGTTTGTTCTAATACATTTGCTATCCGGTCACCCCTATTTGTCGTCTACACCCCTCCACTACCACAACTCGACTTTGCTTCGCTAAGGATGATCTGGATCACTGAATGACAGAATATCTTACATGTTTCTCGGTAACTTAAGTTTTTGAAAAACAGCTTTAGTTGCCACTATCGAACTTCGGAGATATCCACGGTGTCTGGACTGCTAAATGAACAAAATAAAATAACCAAGAGCAGAAGCAGGTATTTCATTCCTGCACCAAATGATAATTTTGTTTATTACGAAAAAGGCTATTAAATACACTTTTCTTCGTTGATTGATTGATTGTTAGTGATTCCGGGCGCGTCGACGACTATGGTCATTAAGCCCGTAAGTGTAGTACGTGCTTTTGCTCGGGAGGAGGCGGTGTTCTTCCCCCGCTGGATGGCTTGATCCGGCGCCGACCTTTAGTCGACTTGCGGGCTTTTCCGCAAACAGGTATCTCCCACCCGCGGAGCACCGCCCCAGCCGGGTCAAGCTCTAAACTCCCGACCGGTCTCCTGGAATGTGTGGTAGTGTAGGAAATGCTAGTGTATGTATGTAACGGGTAAGGATAGGACAAGGAAGAGGAAGGGAAGATCGCGCGCGGTCCGTGGCCCGTTCGGTAGGGTACTACTCCGGCATTCGCCTGGTGTTGATCGTAGAAACCACGGAAAACTACCGATCAGAGCAGCGGGCCGCTTGAATTCTCCTCCAGAGAGCGACTAAATTCGTCCCAGCTGAAAAGCTAATATCGAAAATCCTGCCACCATGGGGAGTGTAACGCTAGGATCTCCCGGTCAGAGACGTTGCAGTGACATCACTTGATGCACTGAGCCACTGCTCCCGGCACTTTCCTTCGTTTCCGCCGTTAGTACGTGACTTGTCCGGCGCGCGCAGCTCGAGCTGTTCCGGCGCGGTGTGGCCATCGCCGTTTGTCACGCCGCCTTCGCAGAGGCACCGCCGACGGAGCGGCCATCCAGGCGGCGCCGCGCCACTCGCCCATCGAAGCGGCCATTGTCCCTGAAGACGGACAGTTATTGAGCGGCCGCCGCCGCCGCCACCCCGTCGCTCTTTGGAAGCGCGACCGCCGCGGCGCTTCGCCGAAGAGCGAGCACAGCCACGCCTCGCGACTTCAGTTATATAAAAGAACGAATCTCAAAAAGATTGTGGATTTTTTTTTAAAAAATGCATATTGATTCACTCATTCAAAAATGATGAAGTTTCTGAAACAAATGAAGTTGTCATGCATGACAAAAACGTTAAGCTCCCGGTGTGTGTGTGTGTGTGTGTGTGTGTTAGTGTGTGTGGGGTGTGTGTGTGTAAGGGGTAAGGATAGGACAAGGAAGAGTAAGGAAAGATCACGCGCGGTCCGTGGCCCGTTTGTTAGGGTACTACTCCGGCATTCACCTTGTGTTGATCGGAGAAACCACGGAAAGGTACCGGTGTTCGATTGTTTTCAAAGGCAGCTAAAATTTATTGTTTCTCCTGTATCCTTTGCAAATTATAATCTAGGGCGAAGTCCTTTTAGTTTTAAAAAAATGCTGGAGAGAACATAGTTCCAGAACCAGTCTGTGGTTGTAATTAAGGTCAGCAAACGTTTATTTTCCCTTACCCACTGTTCATTACAATTTAGGTTAAAGATCCTTTTGCTCAGTAAATGTTATTGTGATACTTTGTCCATGAAAAAATAAATAATACGTCACAGTCGTCAATTTTTGTAAAACTCATTACAAACAGTGGAACATTTGGTGCGAAAACTACTATTTTGAAGCAAATATCGCCACAAATTTGACAATTATAGCTGCTTTTCGTACAGCTAAATCATGTCACGACGATGAGACATAATTCACAGAAATTCTCGAGTCGCGACAAGGAATGTCATTGTTGCAATCCAAACTGATATATCTTGAAGGCTAGAAATTTTTGTTTCATGTATTTGAATTAGATTTTCAATATATTCTAAAATATTAATTTGTAAACGTATAACAATAGCTAGAATGTAAAAAAGGAAAAAAGGAATATGAAAAAATAAATATTCTACGCGGTAGCGGTAGCGAGAAAGAAAAATCAATCAATTCTCCTTCCCTTTCCGGAAACATTGCATGCGATATTCACTGCGACGTTGCGGCCTTCTTGGAAGGTGCAGTTCGCCGGTTATGGGCGATCGGCCGACCGCCTGCGGTTTCGTCCGGCCACCGGCAACCGGGAGACAACACCCCGCTGCCACGGGCAGTCCAGCGCATGGCCTCGACAGACAGAGGACAACCGAGCCCGGGCCGGTAAAATCACAGAGTTGAAATGCTTGAAGGCGTCATTGTCAACAATTCTATTTATTTCAATAAGAGCAGCTTTCGATGGCTTATCCATCATCATCAGTTTTCTGATACAAGAAAAATATAAAATTAGAATTAACATAGTTACCTAATTTAAAAAAACATCTTAAGAAATGAAAGGAGAAGAAAGAAATGAAAAGAATGAAAGAAAGAAGGGGCGGAGAGTAAGATCTTTTTGTAATATAGTAGTTTTTTTAATTTAAGCAAGATACAAAAAGATCTAACTCTCCGTCCCCTTCTTTCTTTCTTTTCTTTAATTCTTCTCCTTTCATTTCTTAAAATGTTTTTTAAATTAGATAACTATGTTAATTCTAATTTTATATTTTTCTTGTAGCAGAAAACTGATGATGATGGCTAAGCCATCGAAAGCTGCTCTTATTGAAATAAATAGTATTGTTGACAATGACAACGCCTTCAATCATTTCAATTTTGTAAATGTCAACTACAACTCAACACTGAATCAAAATCACAGAGATTGCAGACCTCTCGTCTGCACCTCCTAATAATAGCACCTTTGTGTTCTGTGTGTAACTAAAAGTATAATACTCGTGCTTATGCTAGTTAAGGAAGTTGATTATGTTTCTAAAGTCTGAGCTTGTACGAATATTTACTTTTATCATTTGGCCGGATTAGAGGTCGAGAAGCTATTTACCAATTTTCTGAATCCACTAGAGTTTTTTAGTTGTTGGTTCTACACAACGATTGGTGGCAGCTTTGGTTCCGACTGAGGTAGTTGATGGGAGGGTTAATGACTATCTGAGACAGCGTCGTTGTTGGAGCTTTGCGTGTGTCGGAACTCATAGTTACACGCTTCCTTGAAGGAAATTTACGACCGGAAATATAATCATACTGCGTTTGAGAAGAGAACTTACTTGCGACAGGGGCGAAAGGGGCACTCGTTGTGGTAGTTCTTGCCACAGACGTTGGTACCTGCTGATGGACCGAAGGTGGCTGTTGTTGGAAGATGAGATGTTGCTCGGGTAATCCGTGGAGCCACTGTTGAGGGCCCTCGGTGATAGTGTTTAGCGCCCCGTAGATCGTCTCCGTGTGCGTTGAATGCTGCATGTCCGTCGGTGAGGTCTTGGTTGATATCACAGAGCACTGACTAGGTTACGTTGACAAAGCCTCACGCCACCAGTTATGTTTTAAGCTATTGAATCTGTTGCTACTTTCACTGCGCAATATTCACTGGTAGTAACAAACAATAGTTGATACTTACTATAGTCGCACAGAAACACAGCACTCTACATGTAGCCCCGGCGGGCTTATTGCTACTGATAAAAGCTGAGCTGAGCTCGGCGAGGTCTGTACTGTACGGCAGTTGAGCACGGAATGGTTATTAAATTACTTGTATTTCCAATTGCAACGAATAACAGAATTATTTATGAAAACAAACACAAGGCAAAAAGGCATAAAATTTGCTATTCAAACGTTCTCCTTTTCTTTGGTAAATATATAGAACTAATTTAAATATATAGAATTGAAAAGAAAATTGACACGAAATAACATAATAGTGTATAGTAAAGTAGACAAATTCAAATCTGTTATTTAACAAAAAGCATCAGAAAAACGTATTTTCTCAGTCGCTAGCCAGCCGCCGACTCGGTGACTACCCCCACGACATCGCAGACGTGAACAAAACGTTTGGCTCTTCAATGCCAACTGGACCACGGCCTACCAGCCCGGAAAATTTCACTCATATTGACTCCAGCCGTGAAAGCCAACGATGCTATGTAAACGTATTTTCGTTTGATGTAACTATTCCTCGTGATACTTCGAACACGCTTCCCACTTACGTTGCAGCTTCTGCTTGTACGTGTACGCCCCTTTCTGGATTCTAAGGGGGAAACGAGTGCGGAGTCAGGGGAAGTTGCTCGTGCTCGTAGGAGCGCCGGGCTTCCCAGGCGGGCAAGTAGCTCGTGCGGGCGCAGTTTGAGTCGCCTGTTTTACATCTTTGTAATGTATGCAATTCGCATTCAACGTTTCAGATGTGGCACAAAAAATTAATTTTGCAAAGTTTTTAAGATCCTAACACTCAAGAGTTGTCAGATTGACAGAGCAATTGCAACTCCTTTTTTATTTAAACGATAGTTCATGAAACAAGGTGACGTTCGTGTGTCGATAACGTTGCAGCATAAAATATGTGTTTAATAGGAGAGCACTCCAAACATTTCTTTAATAAATGCGATTTAAATTCAGAAAAAAATAACAAATTATTTTGTAAAATCCGCTTTATTACATTTGTTGCTTTAATAACTTGATGTTTAAGCATGCAAAAGAATGGACCATTGTAAATAGAACTCTATGAATATTCATCTGAGTGACTTATTTATTTTTTAGTTCCAATGCTATTTTAATGTTTCATCACGGTTGTCCGTTCGAGTTATTTACCACTCCACTCAAGTTATTTTGAATTACGAATATTGTCTGAAGCATCTTGAGCAAACAGTAATTGTGTATAATGGTTTATGAGTTTGGTTACCTATAAGTAACCATAAATCAGAATCGAGTGCATTGAAAAACCGTCATTTGATGTAGGTCTTCCGCAAGCTTAGCTCGTCCATTGGCAGCCAAAAGCGAACGCACAATGTGATAGTGCGGCTAGCTGCCCTCCTGCAGATTCCGTTCATTTGCTCATTAATGGAGTGTCGTCATTATACAGCAAAGGTAAATTAATGGAGCTAACCGCTGCTATTCTGATAATTAGGATATTGCTGTAATAGTTTTAGTAAATGCGGTAATTGAGGTTTGACAGGTTCATAAATAACTTCATTCTGTAATCTCTCTTCATTTCTAACTACATGTTCACTATTATCCCTTTATGAGATGTCAGCATGAACTGTTTTGTAAGCACATAATTTCGCATAAAAGGAATTTACTACGTTCATTTAAAATGTTCGGCAAAATGATATTTAGGGTTTAATTTATTGCGTTTTAAAACACATAATTCGCACTGTTCCAAGAAATTTTGAGAATAAAACATTGCATTCAAATCATTTCAATACTTTTGTTTCCGGAAGTTCAAATTCCATTTGAACGAGAAAATTTATGTTCGAGAAAAAATGAAGTTGCTTAAATTTATATTCACAATGTTGAAATAAGATAATAAAACAGTATATTTCAGAACCTTGCGTTTCAATGATAATAATTAGTATATTTATTCCAACAGTAAATTTTGAAAGCAATTAAGATAGCCGTCAGGCGAATGTTTGTGGTTCATTTCAATTTGATTATGTGTTATCGTCCTTGTTATGACAATTCTTACATGTACGGTCATATGTTAAATTGGACAAATGGGTGAAGCATTCTTTATATACAATAAAATCCCTGACAAGTGAACGCACTCATTTACTGATGAATTCATACATTCCTTATTTCGCATTGCGATAACAGCAACCCTTCTTTCTGAACGGAGCATTAAAAACCGAATGACTCGTTTATCCATCTTTATGGCAAACGACCAGACCCCAGACTCAGAACGGCTTTCATACAATTTTTGAGGATTTGAATAAACCATATTTCATTTCCCGAGGATACTCTCCCGGCAATCAATATTCCGGCTCCGCTTATCAAATGGTCGATCTTTAATTCAGCGCTCTCCTTTGCCCACATCGTCCTCGAGTCACACACGTGCCCTACCCCCCCCCGCTCCCCCCCGGTGAAACGCGCCTCGCGCTCGCTGGCGGTCATTAGCGAGACTAACGACCGCCTGGATCGCCGTGAATATTTCACGTCTCTTGATTTGTTTATGCCCGCTCAACCGCCTCCGTCCGAAGGCGAATTTCAATCGGAGCGCGCAAAATGCAATCGTTTGAATGAGCTGCTGTCAATGGAAGGCCGCTGCGGGGGAGGGGGGGCGACGCCCACTACATAAATTCTCCTGAGCGCCGCGTGACGTTTTAATTTCGGTCGTTTGTAGCGCGGAGACGTCCCGCGCCTGCCGACTTCGCTGCGCCGCCCGGCGGCGGCCGCTGCAATTAGAGCTAAGCCCGTATGTCCGCGGGGGCGGGCGGGGGGTGGCGCGCGAGGCGTTCTCGGCGCTTCGTTTTTGCGACGGGTGCGCCCACCGCCCACACGCCGCTTCCTGTGGCTTTCTCGCCTGTCGTCAAGCTTTTCTCCGCTTCCCTTTCCAACTCGTCTTGCTACATTTACATTTTGTATATATTTTCCTTATTGTTTCTGTACATGTTTTCTAATTGATTCTGTTTTTTGCAGTAAGTGATATTTTTTCACTTGACCTAGACTATCAGATAGATAATGTTTATTTTATATCCAATCAACCACTTGGATTATTAACGACCTAATTGCCAATACATTTACAAATATTTATCAGAGGTATTTCCCAATCATTTTTTCAGTTACTTTTAGTTCTTGTTTATCAAATTATTTTTTTTTAATTAATTTTGTTTGGAAGCAATCTCTCCCATTTTCCTCCTTACAGACCTTTCTCTCTCTTGTCGCCTCTTTTCCCTCACTTTCTTTTTTTCTTATTTTTGTATATTACCAAATGTTCATTTTCGTCTTTACTATCCCAACCTCACCACATTCCATTCCTTTATTCTCTGTTCCGTTTAATCTAATTATTTTTCGACTGCAAAGCTGATTTAGCAACACTATTTTCTCGTAGTTTGGAATAATATTCCTTCGAATTACCTCCTTCCTCGTCCTAGCCTTCTCTGTTGCGCCGTGCTTCTACTCCGCACCCTTGTCCCTTTGCCGCAGCAGTTGCCTCGTCTGTTGCAGCCGCCGCCCCTGCCACCACGAAGTTTGCGGTGGGCGAGTGTCTGGGGGCGACACCAGCGCTGCCTCTGCTGTGGCGGCTCATATCGCTACTAGAGCCTCCCTCGTAGCTTTCACGACGAAGAGCCCTCGATGATGGATGGCTTCGGTGATATTTAAACCACTGTTATTTCACGAAAATATTCGTTAAAGTGTATTACTCAAATTGGCTAACAAGAAGTAAACTTATTTTCTGGAGTCCATATATACGAGAGAATAGAATAGAATATTTATTTTGCTACTTAGGAATACATAGAATATTTCCGGTGGTAGCTTTTTCTAAGTAATTACTACAAATACACAAAACAATCATCAAACAACATTAAAATATTAACATGTTACCAATTTAACATGTACCAATGTAACAAATATTAACATGTATCAATTTTCCAGTTATGGAAAATTTCCATTATGAAAAATAATGCCTGAGTTGACCTTAGACTTGTTAAAACTGGGTTTGTCTTGAAAAAAATATAGTGCATAATAATAATAATCAATTTCTCTAAGAACTGAGAAGTGAATGAATTAAAATTATGTTAGAACGAATTTAAATTAGCTCTCTTATTGATGAGACGAATTTCCAAGAAAATTTTCACAATCGGTGTTGTTTTTAAGTGATTAACTGTAAAAAAATGGTAGCAATGGTAAAATTAGTGACAGAAAAAAGAACGTGATATCCCGCTGCAAACATCTTTAATCTCCCACAAATTTCACGTGAAGTGATTTGGGTTTGAACCTCCGTATCCAGACACGGGAGAATAGTGCGCTGGTAATTACGCATTGAAGCGTTCATTCGTCACTAGGAAGTGTTCCGATAATACTCTGATCATGAGCTTCTTGTGGGGCGGCTAATTGCCGTGAGCAATCAGCGAGGCTGGGTGGTGGCATCACTGCATGAACAGTTGGCTGCACTGGCACCCCGCGGTGCCTCGCGCGCTCTGTGAGAAGTAGATTGCCAAGGCGTTCCATTGGCTCCCGTGTGTTTCACTCGAGCAAGCTTTGCAGCCTCGAGCCTCATTTTGAGTTTCAGCGCACACGTGGGCGGATTTATCAGCGCTATGGCTGTTAAATATCAAACTTGGCTGACCTCTTAATTAACAACAAATTATCTTATACGGTCGCCAGCTGTTGAAAACAGCACATTAATTACATAAATTCTCGCTACGTAATAAATAGCGATTTGACCATGCATTTGCCTAAGGAAATAATTATGCAAAGCTAACACAAAAGCTTCTAAGCTATCGAACTTCAAAAGATTGTCGTCACACTTGAACTTTTCAAATGGACGCCCCAGGTTTTAAATGAAAAGGTATCACAACTTTATAGGATCTCAAATCTGGAGATATGACAATCAAATAACTTTAAACATAATACATTTATTCAACAAATAACTTTACATAAATCAGTTTTTCCTGATGCGCAGGTTCTAAAGCAGCTGCGGGAAAAACAAAGCAGAATTACAATTTACAAACCAATATTGAAGGACGGTCGAGGCCGTCTCACATGAACAAAGGCGCGTCAAAATGCGCCGACATACAGAATTAACAATTTCAGTCGACCTCTCAACAAAACCCACTTTAGGGCGAGGAAGCTGAAAATTCAAACAAAACCTTATAACAAAAAAAAGGTGAACACATTAACTTAGCAGCGCGTCAACAACATTGCGCTGGCACATACAGAATTACTGTCTTTAATCTACCTTTGAATGCCCAATTTAGGACAAGGTAGATAGAAACATACATAAACAAATTTGCTAAAGAAGCCGTACTTTGGCCTTCTTTTCTTACGTAACATTCATGATAAGCAGAATTACTTGTGGGAAAAATTTCATAAGAGTGCATAATCCAAAATTCTTGGAAAGGACTTCTTACCATAACTTACGTAAAATAACATAAGAATGCAGCAAGTTTACACTTAGGCGAGAGTGAGCGGTCCAAAGCGCCCGCCCGCTACTCGCTGAACAAAGCTGTGCCCTGACACGAACGCTGATCAACATGCAACGAATACAAGGTCTGCAAGTGACCCCATCGCTCGGTGCCGGTGACAGCTGTAGCCCAGCCGGGGCCGTGACGCTGCAACCAAGGGCCGCGGTTCGAGCTACCGCACGGGCCTAGCAGACGCCTTTCGTAATCTCCCGAGTGCCGAATGCGGCCAAGCGCCGTCTTACTCACGGCGGGAGCAACTTTCCATAAATTGCCAAATGCGGCCAAGTGCCGTCTTACTCATGGCAGGAACTGCAACATTAACAACATTCATAAATAATGCGCAGTAACATTAGCCGAACCTCCACACCAATCGGAGGCCAGCGACATACATAGAACATAACATTCGAAGTAAACAAGCTGCAAACAACATAAACATTAGTAAATCATTAACATTTCATTAACATCGTGACCTTTTCAATGTAAGAGTTCCATTTCCAAGACCATATACACACATTTCCAACTATTCATATACATCTATGCACTCAATTTCATTAAAAGATTGTATGGTTCTAAGGGAACCAACAACAAAATACCAACCATGGCTCAGGTACAAATAACGAAATGAGAAACAATATTAATTAATTTCATAATTTGATCTGACGGAATAGTAGTGACAAATTTACAATAAAAATACTATTTACAATTCTATTTACAAATTGATTGACGACTCTGAAGGAGCCGGGCTCTATAAAGACTGATGCCACATCACAGAATGTGACACGAAGAAAAAACAAAGCGAGAATAACAAGCAAGCAAGAAAGAGAGAGCGCTGTGCGCGAGACGCGCACGCCTTTTATAGGAGCTCCCGAAGGGGTGACAGCCGCGAGGGGGGAACGTCACAGTAGTGGGGAGTATCGATCGACTATTTGGGACCTCTTTGCCAAGGAGCGCGTAAAGGTAGCGCCTGCAAGGTAGGTGACCCTTCCGACACTTGAGCGATGCCAGCGAACCCTGTTAGAGACTGCAGGCACTGCAGCTGCTCTCTGGAGAGACACAGGGAATATTTTAAATTAATCAAAAAACATTGAAATCTGATGCTACAGAGGCAAATGAGGTGTCCAAATAGTCCTAAATTTAATGTAGATTCCGGATTTTGATATAAGAATCCGGTAGAACAAGTGGTTCTCTTATAATAAATAAAAACCTGTTTTTAAATGAGAAAAAATTGTTGCATTAAACATGAATTTTTTCTCAGGTCTCACTTAGGCAAAAACTTAGCTCTTACTAACAAAATCTCAGGTTTTCAAACCCTTCTCATGGCCATGAGATCACAGTTTAACTGTAAACTATTACCTTTTAAGAGAAATTAAGGTGTAAAAAGTTATTCATATGGTACCATGTTAAACCTATTTACATGAATAAACCTTATAAACTATTGATGTATATTCTTCTCGGATGGTCTTCTGAGATGACTGATGGCTTCTCTTGAGGGTTCACATCACAAACAGAAATTTTCACTGTAAACTATTTTCTGAAGGAAAATTCCAGCGGTCGACTGCTCTGATCGGTAGTTTCCCCGATCATTACCAAGAGACTGCCGGAGCAGAACCCTATAAACGATCCATGAACCGCGCGCGATCTTTCCTTCCCCTTCCTAGTCATATCCTCAATTTACACACTTACACAATTACACACTTACACACTTACACACTTACACACTTACAACTTATACACTTATACACTTACACACTTATACACTTATACACTTACACTATCACATATGCCTGGAGACCGCTCGGGAGCATCAGACGGCTGCTGAGGTTTCTCACTGGTGGGAGATATCTGATTTAGGAAAACCCCAAGCCGATGTCTCGATCTATGTCGGCACCCGGTCTCGTAGCGGGGGAAGATCGCAAACTCCCGCGAGAGAAAAACATGCACTACACATACAGGACTAATGATCGTAACAGTTGACGCGCCCGGAATAATTAATCACTCAATCATGAGAAAGGGCATTGCATGAACGAACATCGTTGCAAAATTATGTAAGCTAAGAATATGAACATTTCAGGCTAATATTCAGCCAATTTACACTTATAAAATTACTTATTATGCAATGGAAATTAATAAACATTATACATATTAATTTTTAAAACCAATCTCATGAATTTCACCATCATACAGTGCCACTGTCATTTCAGTTTTGATTCCCAGTTGCATAATTTGTACTCCTTATTTGGATGTTTTCACTTTGCGGCTTTTTAATTTCCAGTCAACGCTCGAAATCGTGACTTAACTGACGAAAATTATCAACACAGCGTCAGACTCTTCTCGCCAGCTTTGCTCACGACTTCGAGACGAACAGAAACCTGTCATACTGGGCTGCCCTGGAGCTGATTTTGTGGTAACTGACATAGATTGATTGTTAGTGATTTCGGGCGTTTCAACTACTTTTGTCATTAGTCCCGTAAGAGTAGTGCGTGTTTTTGTTCGAATGTGGCGGTGGACTTCTTCCACAGGATGGCAAGATCCGGCATTGACCTACCCTCGCCTAGCGGGGTTTTCCCCTACCGAGTATCTCCCACCAGCGGGGCATAGCCCCAGCCGGGACAAGCTCTAAGTCCCCGACCGGTCTCCCGGAATGTGTGGTTGTGTAGTGCATGTTAGTGTGTGTGTATAAAGCGAGACGTTAGGACATGGAAGAGGTAAGAAAGATCGCGCGCGGCCCGTGGCCCGTTTGTTGGGTTACTACTCCGGCATTCGCCTGCTGTTGATGCGATAAACCACCGAAAACTACCGATAAGAGCAGCCGGCCGCTAGAACTCTCTCAGACCGCGAGTGAATTCGACCTAGCTGACAAGCTAGTATCAAAAATCCTGCCACCCTCGGGACTCGGGCCTACAACCTCCCGGTCAGAGGGACTGCATCGACATCAGTTGATGCCCTGAGCCATCTCTCCCGGAAAGTGACATGGCCGTGATTTCCTGCAGGACTCCTGTGTAGTGGGTATTGAAGTGAAAGAACGTATCATCAGTTGGCCCGCGGTGTTGTCACTCAGGCAAAGTGCTCACGAAGCGACTGCTGTGTCTGCTTCTGAGTGGAACGCACAGGCAGATCTTCGCTTTACTCAACTGCGTCACTTGCGCCTGCCTGACGTGCGGTGACGTTCTGGACCGAATGCTTCGCTCTGGCCGAAGCTAATGAGCTCAGCAAAGCAGCAGCTCGACGCACACGGCCTTGGAACCGGACTGCACGAAGGGGGCCAAATCGTCAAACATTCACGTGCATCGTGAGACAGGACAAGGAAATAACCGATTTTTCCTTCTGATTTCATATAAATGTAGAACAAGAATTATTCAAAATTCGTATATCTGGAAACATAATATAGGTAATATGACTTAATGTTGCTGACTTCAGTAGTACCTGTTTATTACGTTGTATATAATAATAATAATAATAATAATAATAATAATAATAATAATAATAATAATAATAATGTCTTTATTTCTGGCGAGGCTCAGGGCGTAAGGCCTGCTCTTCCGCCTAACCAGTTAAATATTTACATTTACATAATTACAATTCAGGCATTCGGGCGGAAATAGTGATAACTGACATTTTACGTTACTTACGAAATTGCAATGATCGTAGTAGCTAACGGTGATGTGCTACGCATAACTAATGAAACCAGGTGTGAATGTATTTTCATAGTCAATTTTCATAATTCTAAAGCTAACATGGCATTAAAAATCCATGATTCTATTTACAAGAGGGCGTGGTAAATCAATAATATTACCTTCCAAAAATGCCAGAAATTCTCCTATATCCCGAATGCCTCAACTGTGAACAAATTTAAAGAAGGAGGGAAAATTTTACATTTATTTCTGGGATGCAAGACTAGGGGCCATCCCGGCATACGCCTTAAGCGATTGAGTAAACCCAGGAAAACCTCAATCAGGATGGCGGCTTAGGGCCGTAACTCAAGAGAAGAAAATACGAAGACTAAAGGAAAAGTGAAAAGGCAGGATGAAGAATAGAGGGAGTTAGAATGAATTAGGAAAACTGGGGAAAGTGGGGCGAGGGGAAAGATAGTATAAATATAACATTATTCATGTACATAAATGTAGTTTTCGTAGGTTGGCTATTGGCAGTTGGCTGAGGTCTACAAGATAATCTGTAACAGAGAAAAAAAAACAGGAACAGAAAGCAGGCAAGTGAACAAGATGAACACAAATGTAGCACGAAAATATTATACATTACAGTGTGAAAATGCATGAAAGTCTTATTATCTAGTATGTAATATACTTGTTTTGAGGCATTTGATTAGACAGGATGATATGTTAGGGCTTTCAGCGATAGCGTAAAGAGGAGGAAAATACAGGAGAAGAGTTGACGTCTTTAAATGTAATCGAATTTGATCAGTGATGATAGCGGACGTGGTGTTTAATTAGGGGAAATGTGTGAAAATGGGAATAGGGGCTTGTGTTATTTCTAATTAATCGTTTTGATCGTTATGGCAAATTATATATTTGGTATATTACACATTTTAGAAATGCATTGCCATATATAACTAAAGGAGCCGGAACAACATATACTTTCTCGCGTTACTTCTAACTTTCGCTATTTTCGAAAATTCAGAATTCACACCTGCGCCATGATTTCAAAGATTCTTTTCTCTATCTGTGGAAAAAATTTAAAGAAAAATTTAGTTTCTTATGTTATTTTTTATTATTTAAATGCAGCTTCGTAACATTAGGAAAAATCGGAAAAATATATTTTATATGTAAATATAGTATATGAGAGCACATTAATGTAATTACATTAAAAAAAATTGGAGTCACTTTTGAAAAAAATTGCTTTTTATAAGTTACAGTATTTTTAGTCCCAAATTACATGAAAATTAGGTATTTTTCCAAAAAATTGTGCATTGGAATTTTTTAAAGTTCTAATGTTTACTTTCTCGTCATTACACAGGTACTTCGTTTGTAAGGTAAGGTTTGAAGGTAATTATTTTCCTTTATTCCGTTTTTTTTTCTTTTCCAATCACATTTTCTGACCTCAGCTAGGAATACTTTCTTAATTCTTTCCTCTTTACTTTGTTTCTAACAAAAAGGACTGTATTAAGGAAATGAATACACACGTGAGACCGTCATTCTTAGTTTCATTTCTTTACTTCACCTATTCGTCTCTTTTTCTTCTTTTTGTCAGAAAAAATATAGCCAAGGCTCTGAACTGACTCATGTGAGAATAAGTATCATATAATGGAACTTGCGGAATTTGCGATGACATGAAAAAGTGGAAAGGGGGTATTATTACTCGATTTCATTTAGTGAAATGAATACAGAAATTTAGAATAATATTATATGGGTTTTAAACGATATATGGGTAATGGGTATTATATGGGTAAATATATATGCGTTTCCAACGATGAGTCACGAACTCACTTCAAATAAATAGATGTCCTTCAACAAGAATATTTTAAAATTATAATAATTTAAAAAATATATATACCCTAGATGACAATAACATATGGACTCATTGAAATGTTTTTGACATATTAAAGCATTACAAAACGTTATAATTCAATTAGGGATTTTAATGGAGAAATAATATTATTTTCCAGAATGTTGTACGTAACAGTGAGTATACCCCATGTGGAAAAAATTATGAAACCTATACTTTATCTATGTTCTGTAACAACTTTGAATGAAACATCTACATAGTGTCATAGTATGTGGTTTGTTTATAGTTGAAAATTAAAATGTTACTGTCTTAATTGGAAATATAATAAATATTGTTTTGTTGGAGAGTTTAGCAGTATTGACAGCTCATTTTTCTCTCGAGTTCTTCTCTGAACATATTATTAAACGTATAAAATATATTCCTACCAAGTACGATCTCCCATGTTTGTGACATTTAGACATACTTCAACAAAAGCACGTCAAATGAGTACAATTCTACTCACATTTTAGCTAAATTACCATATTTTCAAATACAGGTTTGAATAAAGTGGCGTTTCTTGTCTGATATTAAATACAGATTTAAAGTGTTTAATTAGAAATATTTATTATACGAACGGTGAAAGTGTCATTTTATTTTGCGAGTAGGAAAAGTTGCAACAGGAGACCAAGTATCGCAATCCTACGAGCAAAATAATATTATTTTTACCACGAGTCATACAACTTTTAGACAACCTTACTGACTTTCATATAATTAAATAGTGTTGTCCGGAATCAAATATATATTCAAGATTAAGATTTTTTTCAACAGCGTAGCTATCATTATCACAGCTATCTTGCAGCGTCTGCTCGGAAAACTAAGTTCCCTGAGCTTAAATATATACTTGACACCACCTTTTATTTATTTACTTTTTAGAAGATATCTCCCTCACCAGCAACCTTATTAATGACTTTCATATAATTTTAATTCAAGTAAGCCAATTTCTTAAATATGTATTATGTTACATTGAGAGCAGTAGTAGCTGATGCCGTCAGACAAAAATATTTTGTTTGCTTTATTGCATTCACAGTCTGAACATTGTCTCATTGTTAGCACTAATGAAAGAAATTGATATTTTAGCTCGGTCAGGCCCTAAAAGTAATCGTTTTACTAGTATGTTTAATTTTGCTCTGTTTATGCAAATAAAAACGAATCGTAAAAAATATTTACGATTTTATTTCAGTTACCATTTTTTGTTCTTATCGTACGCGCCACGCCAGACCTAGTTAATTTCCTGCTCATAAATTCAACACTTGTTATTTTCTTTAAACGCGTTAGACGTGAATTTTGTTTTACGTACCAATTTTCTTTGTCTTCGCATCCTAAGGTCCTATGTTCCCCAGTGTGTAAATACTTATGCTACTCTCTTCTTCTAAAAAATTACCTTGAAACAAAAACGCCAGTCTCGGGTTCCTCGACGCCAAAATAACAACCTGTGAGTTGCAGGTGTATTGGACTGGGAAAAAGAAATTTGGAGGAAGAAATGGGAATATAAGAAGGGGGAAAGCATTCTCGGTTTAACCTGGCGTGTGTTTTGTTTCCATAAGGCGGACGTGGCGCCCCTGGCGGCCGCTGCCCGAGTTCCGAGTTATTTCGGGATCGAGGCGACGTTAAGGGTAGGGAACGGTATGCGTGATTTATTTTGTTGGAGATACAAGAGAAATGCTGGAATCAACGCACCGTTTTCGAATTGCTCAGTGTGTTGTGCAAAGGGATATGTAAGCAGCCTTCTCAATCGAACTGAATACGAAATGCAGTACAGTCTGCTGCGCAATGAAATGAACCTAATTCTTTAATAAATAAAAGTCGAATCCAAAGACACGAAATATAAAAATATGAATAGATTTTACATTCGTATGACATTTTGGCATACGGAAATACTCTCTAAATAAAAAATTACAAATATCGGTTATAGAGTATCAACCACAATAGTATACATAATTTACTTTCCAGAAAATTAGCCATACAGTTTTGGAGACTTTTTCCTCATCAGTGGCTCTATAATATACAATTAAATTCACAAATTAACATATGAATAGCTGTATCTTACAAGGAAGTACATAATCTACTTGAACATCAAATTATTTAACTAGAACACTTACCTAAGTAACATAGATTAATCGCATTAATTTACCATGGGCTAGGACACTTCACCATGGTGAATTAATGCGTTTAATCCATGTTACTTGGGTAAGTGCTCATTTTGAAGTATTCAAGTCATAAAGTTTAATTAGATATGACAACAAAATCTGTAATATTTGAACAATTTTCTAATTTCACGAATCTTGTACGAAGACATACTAATATGTTCTCAGAAGTATCTGAGATTAAAACTTTATTGATAATGTGTTACAATTTAAACAAAATTTGTCGTTTTGTACCGTTATTCATATCAACGAAGATTTACCATTCAAATTTCTTCCAAAATAACAATATGCTACAAAAATAACAATTTTATTATTGTAAGAGTAGTAGTAATGCAACATGGGGTCGTTAAATTTCAAGCTGAAACTTTTAAGTAGAGTTCATATTATAACATTTTTCTTTTCCAAGATATATTTTGTGAACACTATGTTTTAACGTTCAATTCTTTTGACATCAACTTCACATCATCTGATGAGTAGAGTGCAATTTTCGTTCTAAAGTATTCTGTGTGTTCTTTTATCTGAACGAGATGTTCTAGTAATATTATGAGGTCTTATATTATTTTTCCCCTTCCATCTCTTGGAGATAGACCGAAAAAAAATTCTGTCAGTCGTTAACCTGACTATGAGATATTCCATTTCAGAACGTGAATGCTTGTTTAAAAATTTGACTGTGAACACATCATTTCTACGCAAAATAACGAAAATTACTGGCTCTTCGCTTACTGTTCCCCTCACTTATCACTCTTCGATTCATTATAGGCACACTCACGATCAGTAACAAAACAAGTAAATTACATCAATCCCGTACCTCAGGTAATAACAAATGTGCACCACATACTGCGAGCAGTCCGTCTAAAATCCATCTGACGTCTGAAATCTTGAGTGGAAGAGCAGTACTTGTTCAGGACAGATACCGTTCTTTCACAAAGAGAAAGAGCTGCCTGATTTGAAGTCAAATGATTTCGTATTGATCTCTTTTCAGCGTCAACATGTTCCCTGCTTTCTGCACTAATTTCCGTGAAAAATAAAAATGTTGAACTAGTACTGTTTTTCCACTCACCGACGCAATTACATATTTTTTGTTTCTTTTGGACCTTTAAATCAGTCTTGGAAATGATTTTCAGACCAACGAATCTTTGCGAGGTTTTCTTCCTTTCTACTCACTCCGATTGGGCATCGGCTTATTGCCTTACCGAAGGAGTATTTGCTTCTTTGATCAGAAGGCTTTGCAAAAGTAGGCAGCAGAGTTCGAGGCTTTGCTTTGGATTGACTCGAATTCCCCAGAGTGTATCGGGCCATATTGCTCCCCGTCCTCCGAGGATTACAGTGAGGCGCTCACCTGATGCCGACCTGAGGCCCCCACCCTCAGAACTCAAGGGGTTTAAAATAATTAAGCGAACGCTATATTAAATCGTTGTGAAAGTAGTGGTGAAAAAACGCTGTAATGTTCTCCGAAATTTGATGAGGAAAAGTTGTTGGCAATATCAGTTTTGGGAGTTCTTTAGCGATTTCTTCTGTCACTCTGTATTCTTCAGTCTTCTTGTCTGTGTCTGAAGTATTTCTTTGCTTTCTGTGTCTGAAGTATTTCTTTTTTCTGGAAATGGAATTATTTTTCTTGAACCACTTCAAAATCTTAATCCTGAAAAGTTGAATAATTACTCTACATAGTTAATATGCAATGTGATCGTCTTTTACTACCCACAGCAATTTAAAAATATTTATTCAATACGATTAGGAAATTTCCAATTTTCGTACAGAGATGCATCTATTGAATAATTTCATGATTATATGAATTCCTATATTAATGTAAACTCTGTTGCTCATAAAAAGGATAGTATATCGAGATAACAAACTTCATAAGTTCTTTCCATTTGAAGGATACGCAGAGAAAAAGTATTTCTAAAATGTGAGAGAGATATCGATCACTGATACAGTCATTCTATAATTTTAGGAAATTAAATCCAAGCGTCCCTTCCCCAAAGAGTTAATGTATTTGTAGATGATGTTTGCTTACAGTTAAAACAGTTTGCTACTTTAAGCGGAATAATACATTTTTTTGAAAAGATTATACTTGTCAGTTTCAACTAAAATGTCGCTTATTATGCGGCATATTGGAAGCTCGACGGGTTAAAACAATCTAGTGTAATGAGTTTTCTATTCCATCGACTATTCATAACGCGGAAGAGCGCGTGCTGTACAGTGCAGCTCACAGTCACGCACTTTTTTCCCCGGCAGCCGTTTGATACGTACCTCTCATCGCGAAGTGGCGATGCGTAAAGTGGGTCGCGCTGCGAAAAACGCCCGGCCGTGGCGTGCGGGGTGGGCGGGGCGGGGCGGGGCGGCGGCGGGGCGGCGGCGGGGCGGCGGCGGGGCGGGCGATTGACGGCAAACACCCGGCCGCCGCGTCGGCGGCGGGCGGGCAGTGCCGGCGGGCGGGCGCGCCGCTGGGCGTGACAGGGCGGTCGCCCGCCCGCGGGGCGGGGGCGTGTCCGGGGCGCGGGCGATGCGATAGCTGTCAGGGCGGCTCGCGGTGCGGCGCCCGGATCTGCCCCGGCGCTGCCGCCGCCGCCGCCGCCGCTGCGAATGAGTTATGACCATTTCGACACACGCGGCCACCGCGACGCCGGCGTTAGCGTGGCTCGCTGCGATGAAAGCGCTTCAGTCGAGACTCCTGGCCGGGGGCAGCTCTTTGCAGGCCACGCGCGCTCGGGTCGCGGGCGGTGGGACATCCGCGGAAAGGACGCACGAGCCTAATTCACTAAAATGATGGCAGGGCACTAGTGGCTCAACCCAGCCCCGATGGCGTGGAGCTACTGGCACATTGGCTTCCCAAACCCGAGTTCACGGGTTCGAACCTCGCTGCGAGCGGTGGAGTTTACAAGGGCAAAGAATCTACAGTGTCACAGGTTACTTTTTTGACCTGTAAAATAAGACCGGCGAACACCGGGAAAAATTAAATTCTCAAAGAGATCTTAATCAGAACTCACATATGCCTTGCTTGGGAATGATACTTATATGTTAATGTGGTGACGAGTTTGGACGTTGAAGGTAGTCCGTGAAGTCCACTAACGAAATAAGAATATTTCTGTTATATTTTTAGTGAATTTTCAAGACAATATATTTAGTATATTGTGCTTGTTGAAGGATTAGTTGATTATTTTTCGGGACCATAAACTGCTAAGATAAGTTTAGTGCATGTATTAATATCGGTAGGGGTCTGATCTTTCCCGCGGGACGATGAGATCCAGTGCTGACCCATATGTCGACTTGCTGGGTTTTCCCTAACCAGATATCTCCCACCAATGGGTCATTGTCCCTGCCAGGAGAAGCTCTATGCTCCTGTCTGGTCTCCGGACTTGTAGTAACGTAGTGCATGTAAGTGTAAAGGGTGAAGATGGGACAAGGAAGAGGAAGGAAAGATCGCGTGCAGTCTTGGGCAGTTTGTTAGGGTACTCCGTCATTCGTCTGGCGTTGATCAAAGAAACCATGGCAAACTACTGATCAGAGCAGCTTACTGCTATAATTGTGTTCCAGACTGCGGAAAAAATCAAATTATAACCCAAAAGTGTGTCTGTTTTAAAAGCTTCGGAGTTTACGTCACATTCTATTTTTTACCAGATGCTGAAAAAATCAGTTATCATTCAATCCGAAGAGACTAGAACTCATTATAGTGTTATTCGAGTAATATTCAATTTTCAGAAGCAAACAATGTAATGAATTTAGAGTTTATTAAACATTTACAATACCAGAATAAATATTAAATAAATACCCTATATTCAAACTGTTCCAATGGTTACGTACAGCACAAGGAAGAAGTATTATAGTTATCAACATTATTATGTTGAAAGAGCATTAATTAAATTTTAGCAGTTTAAATTGACTGATTTTTTTATAACAGTAGTTAACTGATGATACTTTTCACGAGCGTAGTAATCTGTTGGATCATCGAAGAGAATATATATTATTACTAAAAATATTCTTGCATCAAAAATGTGTGTACTAATAAGCAAGGATCAACCGACAGTGAAGACGCAATGAGCCGCGAGGAAAAGCTGGGTTCAGAAGACCTGGGGGGGAAGTGATGGCGGCAATAGACGAATTGAGGGCGCGGGGTTTGGCCGGACAATGCGGAAGGCGGGGTGTGTTGGGGTGGGGGGGGCGTGGCGGGACATCGCAGAGCGGTGCATCCTGCGGTGAGGCGCTGGCGGGGGAGGCCGCCCAGAGGGAGCGACTCGGACGGCGTCGTGCGGTAGACGTTGATGCGGGGCGGGGAGGGCGGGGCGGGGCGGGGCGGAGCGGGACGGGGTTGCTTAGGGTGAGGCGTGGCGGGGATGGGACGGGTTCACGTTGACGGGTGAGGTGGGGTGAGGAGGGGCGGGGTTTCTTGGAGTGGGGCGAGGCGGGATTGCTTGAGGAAGGGGTGAGGCGGGGGGGGTGCGGCGGGGCGGGCGTCGGGGGTGGAGTTCCTTGGGGTAGGGCGTGGCGTGGCGGGCGAGGCGGGTGCTTGGGGTGGGGCGGGGGAAGCGTGGTGGGTTGAGGTGAGACGGGGCGGAATGGGATGAGGTGGGGTGAGGTGAGGCGGGCGTCGCTTGGTACTTGATGGGGGGGGTGGGCGGGGCGGGGGGGCTTGGGGCGGGTGGGGGGGCGGGGCGGGTCCGGAGGGGGCGTGGCAGGGCGAGACGGGTACCTCCGGGTGAGGTGGAGTGAGGCGGGGTGAGGCGGGCGGGCGGCCGTCATGGGGCGGAGGTTGACGCGGGGAGGGGCGGGCGAGGCGTGTGCCTGTCACATTATGCCCCTGATTTACGGCCAATCTTCCACGGTTACGAGCGCGCCGCCGCGTCGCCACCTCCCCCTCCTTCAGCCCCCCCCCCCCCGCGCCGGCGCTGTTGCTCCGCCGCCACCCCCGCGTCGCAGCGGCCGCCTCAGGGCAGAGTCGCCTCGCCTGGCGCGCCGCGGACTCCGGCAGACGCTCAAATGGCGACAGGCGCCGGGTGCGCGTCCGCGGAGCTGCAAGGCAGACTGAGGTCATCGGCCCTCACACCCCACTTGCGGTTGATTCATCGACTGATTGCTCATTCCGAGCGCGAAAAATGCTAAGGGAATTGGTCCCATAAATGGAGTGCAACGCGGGAGGGAGCGGTGTACTACTGCCTCCGCTGAATGGCGCGTCTGGCACCAACCTACCTGTCGACCGTGGGTTTTCCCGAACCAGGTATCTCCCATCAGCGGGGAACCGCCCCAGCCGGCATAAGATCTAATCTACCGACTGGTGTCCCGGCGTGTCTATCAGCTAAAGTATCAACGTAATATGCAAACGAATCCATGTCAAGCCTGAATTCGCTTGCAATATGCCCTCCCTTTCTACTTGTTGTTAGTGGTAATTCAAAAATACTTACGCATTGTTTTTGCTTCTTCAAATCCTCTGTTACCTTAGTAGTACTTTTATAGTTCACTTCATTAAACACTTGTTTAATATCCTTTTCTACTCCAAATTTGCTGAGTCCACAAAGGTACTTTCACCGCATTTGAGTCAAATCTCATAACGTCTTTCAAATGTAATCACTGGATGTAATTCTGTAATTTTAAATCCATCTCTATCGTGAAGGTAATAAATATAATCACAGAAATGAAGAAAGTGTGTTCCTTTTCTATCAACCACCTTCTCCCTCGCTTTCACTCGAGGCACATGTGCCACAAATACTTTCCCCCAATTGCGAACGTATTTTCTTTGAATTTTTAATACGAACATTTGTATTATATTTTTGAAAGTGGAGAGGTGGAAGAGCAGGCCAAATGGCCTGAGCGTCGCAACCAAAAGACATTTATTTTTATTATTTAATTATTTATAATTTATTTATTTATTTTTCGTTATTTCGTTCATAATTTTTTCATTTATTATTTTTTTTTTCCATTTTAGTTTTTTCATTCACCATTATTTTTTTTTCCATTCTTTTTTTTCATTTATTAGTTTTAATTTATTTAATCAAAACGGAGTTTCAAGAATAAAAATGCGGTTGACAAACGGAGACTCATCGCGATGACATCATCTTTAGTAGTTACAGAATGTGATATGTGGCCTCTTTCAAGAACTCTTCGAGAATATTGATTTTGCTTGGTTCATCACATTGAGAAATGCTGTTTTGAAATTGATTGCTTGAAGACCTGCAGAAAAAGTATCCTTTAAAAATAAATTGCTTTTCTGTCACTATACTGCTTGATTTCAAGTTATTGCCTGATTATTATCCACATCGCAATACACACGTTCTTGTATGTTATATTGTCGTAATAAATAATGAAAAATAATGTAATTGAGTTAATTATTATTAGTATTATTATGTGAGGCACTTTTTGAGTCTGCAATTCACAAAAATATCTTAAACAGTGTTAGAACACTCGCGACTTTGCGACATATTATTATACAGGTTTTGGGGCCTATCAGATTGGTGAAATCTGATAAGACTGTTTAATGGTAATTTGTTTCATTAATATTCCTTAATTTAAACACGATAATAATTTTGTTGTAAAAAGCTCGTAAATTTATTATGGCTAAGCATGAACTAAACCCTGTGTAAATCGCATATGATTTCTTCATGTTTGCGTTGTCAGTGGCAGTCTTTTCATTAAAGATACCCTGCAAAGTCACGGATGTGATTCACGGATCTTACTAAATAAACGTACCAAGAGGCGTGGCACCATTTGACACCACTATTTGCACTAAAATGTACAAATTCTGCTAGCAAAGCAGTTATCGACAGAAGTGGATTTAAAAGTTTGGGTTTAAATCTAAGATACCTCCGGTGGATGTGTACACACGGTTTTAGCTAAAGGAGGCTAAGTGACTGATCACACTATACTCACGTTTGCCCCTCAAATTTCATGTGTTAAGTCATTTTATCCACCCACCACTGATTTGTTTGATATATTGTTTGATTTATCTATCAATAAAAGTGTGTCTATTTTTTGTCATTTTACAAAAATTCCGATCATATATTTAATTATTTAAATACAATTAACGTAAATTGTGATTAACTTATTATTTTTTATTTAATAGGCAATTATTACATACGAATTAGAGAACGTGCTATTGTAATGGCTAGGCCGACGGCCTTTAAGGCATTACAATACCTACATTCTACCGCGTACCGCGTATTCTACCTTTCGTATTCTGGTATTCACCCCAAATGGGGTCAATACCGCATCAATGCCGCGGAAAAGAGACCATAAGGTACGGCTGAAGAAAAAACCCCTGAAGGGCGAAAAACCTGCAGTCAGAAGCCGAGTACATGTTAATCTATCCGACTTTTGTTTTTAAACTATTTATTTATTTATTTATTTATTTGGCGCGGGCGTCAGGCATTCTCCTTCCAGTGTTTGACCTCCTCAGCCCCTGAAAACAAACAGAACCAGAGAAGATCGTCCGCACCAACGCCTCTGCTCTTACATTTCCGATTCCCACTTCCCTTCGCCCCCTAATGTGTTTATTATTTTTAATGTTTCCTTTTATTTGATTTTATTTTAATTTATTTAATTTATTTTAATTATTTAAGTTAATTTATTTTTATTGACTTATCTACTTATACTTAACAATTGACTACGGCTATTAAATTATTTAAATACAATTAACGAAAATTGTGATTAACATAATAGCGTTTCCAAGGAGCAAGACAGGGGATGTCGGATGTCGGATCTCGCCCATCAAACTTCCCACTCCCATTGCATGGCTCCGGGCAATGGGAGTGGGAAGGGAGTGGGCTCTCGCCTTAACGGGTCGTCGTCTCTCCCCCTTCAATCCCCGAGGCAGTAACCCTGGACGGCCCTCCGAGCGTGTCGTTTATAACCTCCCAACAAGGCGGTGCTTTTCTCGCGTTGTTTTGTAGCCGTTCCCCCAGTCATTTGAGCTGTTACTGCAAGACCCAAACTTTCGAAGAAGCCACCCCGCCTCTTATTCGAACTTCTTCCACAGTATATTGCTTTCCGATACATCGGAATCTCAGTTTACGTTATGGGCAGTGCAATGTCCGATTTTATTGGTTCCGGCGAGGGAACTCGGGGGAAAAAATTGTTCTGTGCTACGCCATGTAGAACTCGTTGCTTTTGCGCATTAAATAAGGAAAGTTTTTAAGTTGAGGCGCTATCTTTTTATACTTCCGATTGCGTTTTCCTGTCGGGAGAATTGAAAAAAACGACACTTTAATGACTACGTGTAGGATAATGAACCATCCGCGGAGACAATATTTTCACTGCATACACTTTTTTTAAATAAAGTGAGAAAACAAACATGAGCCTTTACATACACAACGTGTCTCAGAGTAAATAAAAATCAGAAATTATGTGCGAGATAATTTGAAAGATTTGAACATGTGAAACATATTTAGATGATAATCGTATCGATCAATAATTAAAGTTCATCATTCAACAGTAATTTGAAAGGTACGAGGTAGGCGAAAGGTACGTAGGTATAACTACAAAGTAGGACCCTTCTTTAAATGAAACTTTTTATGTAAATAAATATGTTTTGCCGGTCTTTGGTATTTTGATTTGTTAAATTTCTCAAATGTGAAGTATAGAGGAAATATACCTGGACGTGTACAAAACCACTTTCAAAATTATGATGGTCGTAATACATGTTTTCGGTGTTTCTGCAATATAATGTATTTTTTCAAAAACATTCGTCCATTGCTCTTGCATACTTTCCAAGTGAACCACACATTTTGTTACAACTACCGTTGCCTACGCTGTTACTCGAAAGACGTCTACAGCCGAAATCAATGGAATCGTGTCTGCCGAGAGACACCCGGAACGAGACATGGCAGCCAACGGTATGGCCATCATACCTAATTCAAATCGAAACGCTAGGAAAATGCAGAACAATCATATTATAGAGGGTGCCAAAAACTGTACATTTCAAACAAAATTGTTTCAATAACAAAGCTGAATTCACACAAACAGAAAATGATGAGGACTAATCATCATACATTTTTGCAAGTACAACCGTTACAACAGAAGCTCTAAATGCTCACTATCAGCGAGGGATCGGACGCCGACTGGATAGAGCGAAGAGGTCCAATCGCGTTTCCACCGCGTTCATCAGATCTAACTCTGTTGGACCTAACCGGTAGCGGTAGCTCAGTGCATCAACTGATGTCACTGCAGCGGTTCTGTCCGGGAGATCCTAGGTTCCCACTCCCCACGGCGGCAGGATTTTCGACACTAGCTTTACAGCTAGGTCAAATTCAGTCGCTGCCTGGAGGAGAATTCTAGCGGCCGGCTGCTCTGATCGGTAGTTTTCCGTGGTTTCTCCGATCAACTCCAGGCGAATGCCAGAGCAGTACCGTACCGAACGGGCCACGGACCGCGCGCAATTTGTCCTTCCTCTTCCTTGTCCTATCCTCTCCTCTTACACACACACTTACACTAACATGCACCACACTACCACATATTCCGGGAGAGCGATCGGGAGCTTAGAGCTTGCCCGACTGGGGCGGTGCCCCGCTGGTGGGAGAGTCCTGGTTAAGGGGAAACCCCACTAGCCGACGGTAGGTCGGTGCCGGATCTCGCCATCCAGCGGGGGAAGATAACCGCCATCTCCCGAGAAAAAACATGTACGACACTAACGGGAATAATGACCGAAGCAGTTGACGCGCCCGGAAACACGAAAAAATCAATCAATCAATCAATCTGTTGGACTTCTATTTATGGTGACTTCTTAAGAATGATGTAAACCGTAGAAAATCAGCTACACTGGCAGCACTTCGAGAATAAATTGAAATGGTATTTGCTGAAATCGCTGAGGACACTTGCGCAAATGTTGCTTGAACTGTAATTCAACTACTTAGAAGTGTATTGACGCCGATAGAGGGCTTTGAAAAATCTGTTGTAACGGATGCACCTGTAAAAGTCTAAGATGATTCGTGCTCATCATTTTCTGATTTTGTCAATTCCGTTTTGTTATGATAATACTGAGTTTTGTTAGCTTGAAATATTTATTCACTTTTTTGCACCCTCTGTATATCTATTAGAAATAATTCAAAAGAATTTTCTGAGAAACATAGATCACACTGTCGAATTCCGAATAATCAAATACATAAAGTACTTCAAGTAGCTTCAAATTTCAACAAATTATCCCAATATTTTCCGCACTCCCTTCATTATCGTGTTTGCATGTTATTAATTCAAGAAAAACAGGAGTTGAAAATTTACGTACCAAATCACGCGTTTCTAAAGATAACTAAGACAGACTAAAGTATAAATTAATCTCTAACATTAATCTCTAGTCAATTAATAAAAATGAATAAAATGGACTAACAAGAAACACGTATGATAAAGCGGTGGTGGGGAAATGGATATATTTAGGGGTTAAAGATGTAGTGATAGATGATATGAAGATATTTGAAAAAGACACACTAGTGTTAGTCATAGTGAAATAGTTATGGTAAAAAAGGAAACTTTGAGAAACAGGAAAAGTGAATGGAATGGATAGGGGCTGATTTAACAGAAAAGGAAATGAAATAAATAATTAACAATTTGCTGGAGAGGAAAGGCCAAAAGGGAAAAAAGTAAGGACTGGGACCGATGGCGTATTGGTAAATAATGTGAGATATAGATGGGATAGATTTGAAAATAGGATAGTAGGGCTGATGCAAAAACAAAAATGGGGGAGTGGAAGCCAGGGAGAGGGGATAAGGTATGGGTAAATGAAGATATCATTGACAGGAAAGTTAATAAAGGTAGAATGAAAAGAAATACTAAGATGGTATTCTGGAACGTGACAGGATTAAGAAATAAAGACAAGGGGTTTTAGGAAGAACTTAATAAATTGATGTTGTTGGATTAGTTGAAACTCAACTTAAGGAGAAGAAGAAGGAGAGTGAGAAATCGTTAGAATGTCTGCTTGAAGGTTTTCAATGTAAGACGCAGTTTGTTGGAAATGTAAGAAAGGAAAAGCAAGTGGAGGAACAACTACTGAGGTGAAAAAAGGTTTTATGGAAAGAAAAAATTTGGGGAGAAGTAAGGAGATTAGGGATTGTATGGAAAAGTGGATTAAATTAATTGCATATTTTTTGGGAATTTGTTCTGTATATGAGACAGAAGCAAAATGAGATTACGAGATGGATAAGGCAGAGAGTGAAAAACAAGATAGTATTTGGATGAGCTTTTAATTCAAGAACAGGATGTAGTAGGGAAAGTTGGGTAGATAAAGATGACGAATATGAGGTCGAGTATGAGGAGTCAATGGAAAGTGTATAATGCTGTATTTAAATAAGGTAAACGGAAATTTTTAGAAGAGAGAGGCTGATATATAACTAATGAAAATATGAAAGGAGATTTGGAAAGGGAATACACTTACGTATGAGAGAAAGAGCAGGGTACAATGATAGATTGTGTGGTTGTGGAAGAGGAAGGGAGGCCAATTGCAAAAACGTAGAGGTAAAAGAAAGAATGAATCGTATCGAAAAGATTAAAGCAAGAGGGAAGGAGATAAGAGGATAATACGAAAAAAATGGGTTATAGAACAAAATTTTTGAGCTGGAAGAAAAATTAAAGTAGAAAGCGTTGAATGGACATATAAGAGATGGCAAAATAAGAGATGGCAAAATTTAAGAGATTGAAAAGAAGATAATGAATTATGATAGTGTATGATTATGATTAGTGTAATGAAACAATAAATGTTGGGATAACAATTGTAAAAAAAAAGGAAGGTTAAAGGCTTTCAAAAAAAAAAAAAAGAAAGTTAAAGAATTCATGAGTTAGAGATTAAACCTAAAAGTGAGGCATGGTATATATTAAGGAGGGAGAGAGGGAAAAGCATTGGAAAAGAAATAGACATGAAAGAATGGTATGAAAGGTTCAAGGAAAAATTTGAAGGCAAAGTGCAAGTATTTACCAATCGAATTTCTACTCGTCAATCGTGTGAAACAAATGAATGACAGGAAAGTTCACAGACGTGGAGGTATACTTTTGCGGATAGTGATTAGCGCTAGAAGCCACTTATCTAACAAACGACTGAAAGAGCGTCTGCCTTCAGTTGCCTAGGGCGCAAAGCGACCCGCCCACATATGTCTACGCTACTAACACGCGAGCAAAGCTCCTACGAGGGTGTTTCCTGAATTCTTTCATATCCTTGGCAATGAACACTTTTCATGGGATCATTATGTCTATTCTCTCATTGTTGAGTCACTAGCAGTGAAGCACCCACGTGGTGGGGCACATGAGCCCCCCGAAAGCCAATGATTCGGGTGTATACCGACTGAATCTCGTGGTCCGCTTTTCTAAGCCGTTTCCTCATCTCCCCAAACAGGCATTGGTTGACTTTGCCCCGTTCTGTTTTCCTTCTTACAATAATAATGATTTATTTCTACGTTTCCCGTGGTGTGCTTAGAATCACATCGATTTTAATTTTTCTACTTTTGTCTGTTTTTAATCAACATTTGCACGTGCTTTTAGAGCACTGCCAACGCTGAAAATAACTTCTTAAAAGTGTGTGGAAACAAAACATGATATGACATTTCACGAGCATCATCTTACTTCGCTGACTTGTTCACAATGTCGAAGATTCTGTCGCGTTCACCTCTTTTCGAAGTTTGCTCTGGACCGATGCAAGAACATCTGTTTATAAGCGCTATTTATGAAAGCAAACTTAACTAACATTTTTACTCCGTCCGAAATACCAGATGAACAAAATGGTATTGAGCGGGGATATCCTTCCCAGGTGACGAAAAGTGTAAAGGAATATGCTGGGAAGCGATGGTAAGAGAAAATTGACAGCGGGATATAGTAGAGCAATTCCCAATGATTCTACCGTCAGAAGCCAACGACTTATATTCAAAGATATGCTTTTACTAATTTTCTATACTAATGAAAGTCATTCAATAAATCAATTATTAACGTTAAAAATATTAACTGTACATCAACAATTTTTTTATAGATTTAGTTGAAATGAAAAATTGTTTTTAAGAAAACATTAAGTCGGCTGGACAGTACACATGTTACTTCAACTCCCAGCCTAGAAAACTCATGGAAGCACTTTAGGTCATTAGTGTTCATTACTACGCAGTTCAGTTAGTGTCATGAATTTTGTTGAGAGTTAAATTCTTTAAGGAAGAAGTTTGTTTACTCATATATTACGCGTTTTTAAACAAAAAATTTAATCCCTAAGCATGTGTTAGATTAAAGAAAAACGTCTGTATTTCTTACTAGCTTATCGAATATTAATTCATGTTAAGTGATACGTTGAATTTTGAGATTAGGTACTGAAGATAGGTGAGCTACTTATCTTCATGTGTCTGCGCAATTGAAAATAATGTGTTTTTGAAGAAATTCACTTCACATTTCCACTGCTTGAACTACCATAATTAAAAAAAGACCTCCAAGAATTCCTTCCCTAATAAATATCATCAGCCTAAATGATGTTCCCAAAAAACAGACTAACACGATAATTTACCAAGTTTACTTTAATAAAATCTACAACAAATGCATTGGATATACTCACATCTTCACCGATGGCTCCCGTAAAAAGACTGGAGCTGACTGTGCAGTACAAATAAACAAGAGACTACTATAGTCAAGGCTAAGTGATTATTGCCCAATTTTTTACTGTAAAGCGTATAACATTCTTCTGGCCTTTAAATATTAAGGAAATGAACTTTATCAATAAGCTGTAAAGAACCAAAAATCTGTTTAAATTTTCTGAATAGTGTCACAATGTTATGTCAATTAATATTATAATTAGCCTGTGTCTAAAATTCTGCCACAATCAGAAACCGAACATAGAACCTCCTGTTCAGAGCCCTACTTGTAACATTAGTTGATGCCCTGAGCCACTTCTCCCGGTGCGCGAAGCCGAATATAAGGTATTTTGTGGTCGCGGTTCACGAAAACTGACACTAGTGCACTCAGAGCCCGTGGTTGCACCCGAGCCCCCGGGAGTAGGCGCGGGGAGGGGGTGGAGTGGCAGAGTGCAGAAGTGTCAATGCGCCACCCCGGGAATTAGCTCTGAATAATTGAGCGCAGACAAGAAACACGCGCGCCGCGTCAACGGCGCGTCGCGTCGCGTCGTCTGCCTGTTGGCGCCGCGCGCCCTTTGTCGCCCCGAGGGACGGGCCGTGCCGCGCGACGAAACTTCGCAGGCCTTTCACGCCAACTTCCCCTGCGAATTCGCACTGTGCTTCCGCTTTCACCCCCGCTTTCACCTCCGCTTTCACCTCCGCTTTCACCTCCGCTTTCACCTCCGCTTTCACCTCCGCTTTCACCTCCGCTTTCACCTCCGCTTTCACCTCCGCTTTCACCTCCGCTTTCACCTCCGCTTTCACCTCCGCTTTCACCTCCGCTTTCACCTCCGGTTTCACCTCCGCTTTCACCTCCGCTTTCACCTCCGCTTTCACCTCCGCTTTCACCTCCGCTTTCACCTCCGCTTTCACCTCCGCTTTCACCTCCGCTTTCAACTCCGCTTTCACCTCCGCTTTCACCTCCGCTTTCACCTCCGCTTTCACCTCCCCTTCCACCTCCGCTTTCACCTCCGCTTTCACCTCCGCTTCCACCTCCGCTTCCACCTCCGCTTCCACCTCCGCTTCCACCTCCGCTTCCACCTCCGCTTCCACCTCCGCTTCCACCTCCGCTTCCACCTCCGCTTCCACATCCGCTTCCACCGCTTCGCTGATCTCTCGTGCCTTCAGCCCATGCGTGCCGAGGGTCTTGGCGCACCCACCCATGTCAAACTCACCAGCCAGGACAGCTCAGTGGCAATGCGGTCACCCTTATTTTGTCGGTAACCGGAAGGTTGTAGTTTTCGGGTTCCGACGGTAACAAATTTTCGACAACCTTCACACTTCTAGCACCTATTAGCTACATAGAATTTAACTCTCTGAAGAAGAATTTTGATGGCCGGTAGTTCTGATCATAGTTTCCTGTGGTTCCTTCGATTAATACAGGACAAATGCCGGAGCGTTATCTTAACAAACATGTCTCAAGTTGCGTGTGAGCTTTTGCTGCATGTCCTTGAACGCTCTCTGTCCATATGCACGCGCTTTTGCCACTAAACTGCCACACGTACCGGGAGACCAGACGGGAGATTAATGCTTGTCACGCATGAGGTGGTGACATTCCGAGAGATTTTACCGGAGGAAGGAAAACCCGTTCTGACATGTAACATAGCTTTTGATAATCCGTCAAAAGCTATCACTGACCTCGTTGCTTTCCTCCTTCTCTCTCCCTCAATAAACACCGTCTTCCTAATCCCTCCTCACCTCATCACCGTAACCGCCATTGACGCCGTCATAACGCTTGTAATCCTCTTCAACGTCCCACCCACTTGACCCGCGTGGTGGTCCCCGCCCCTTTCACCTTGCTGGGCTCCCTTGCAGTCGGGGAGATGGTCGTCGATTTAATGGCCGCGCCTCGCTCCCCCGCTCGCGCTGCCTGCAGTTACAACTTGGGCATCCTCTCCTCTCCCCCTTCGCCCCGCGCCCAGGGCCTTGGCAAAGAAACGAAAGCCGCGCGCCGAGCCCCGAAGTTCCTCGCAGCCTGGGCCGGCAGGGAGGGGGGAGGGCGGGGCGAGCAATTGCCGCCCGCCGCTGGAGCAGCTGCCGGCGGACGCGCCCTCAAGTCACCGGGCCCTCGGCGGCTGGGCTCACGTTCTGAGGACAGGGCCTGACTTTGTAATCTTCGGTTGGATTGATGAAAATTTAACGCAATACTCATTTGTATTAAAAACTTAAATGACAAAGAAATAAGAACTTGACTATACCAGAAACTTATTTATCATAGAAGACATTAATTGTAAAAAACTTGGTAAAATTCGAAGAGATATAGTTACCTTTAGTATTATTTATAAAAAATACACAACAAATACAGTGTCCGCCGTCGCGCCCGCCCGCCTTCGCGCCCGCCCGCCGTCGCGCCCGCCCGCCGTCGCGCCCGCCCGCCGTCGCGCCCGCCCGCCTTCACGCCCGCCCGCCTTCACGCCGCCCGCCTTCGCGCCCGCCCGCCTTCGCGCCCGCCCGCCTTCGCGCCGCCCGCCTTCGCGCCCGCCCGCCGTCGCGTCCGCCCGCCGTCGCGTCCGCCCGCCGTCGCGCCGCCCGCCTTCGTGCCCGCCCGCCTTCGCGCCGCCCGCCTTCACGCCGCTCGCCTTCGCGCCCGCCCGCCTTCGCGCCGCCCGCCTTCGCGCCCGCCCGCCGTCGCGCCCCCGCCTTCACGCCCGCCCGCCTTCACGCCGCCCGCCGTCGCGCCCGCCCGCCTTCACGCCCGCCCGCCTTCACGCCCGCTCGCCTTCGCGCCCGCCCGCCTTCGCGCCCGCCCGCCGTCGCGCCCGCCCGCCTTCACGCCCGCCCGCCTTCACGCCCGCTCGCCTTCGCGCCCGCCCGCCTTCGCGCCCGCCCGCCTTCGCGCCCGCCCGCCTTTGCGGCCGCCCGCCTTCGCGCCCGCCCGCCGTCGCGCCCGCCCGCCGTCGCGCCGCCCGCCTTCGCGCCCGCCCGCCTTCGCGCCGCCCGCCTTCGCGCCCGCCCGCCTTCGCGCCCGCCCGCCTTCGCGCCCGCCCGCCTTCGCGCCCGCCCGCCTTTGCGCCCGCCCGCCGTCGCGCCCGCCCGCCTTCGTGCCCGCCCGCCTTCGCGCCCGCCCGCCTTCACGCCCGCTCGCCTTCGCGCCGCCCGCCTTCGCGCCGCCCGCCTTCGCGCCCGCCCGCCGTCGCGCCCGCCCGCCTTCACGCCCGCCCGCCTTCACGCCCGCCCGCCGTCGCGCCCGCCCGCCTTCGTGCCCGCCCGGCTTCTCGCGCGCCCGCCTTCTCGCCCGCTCCGCCTTCGCGCCCGCCCGTCTTCGCGCCCGCCCGCCTTCGCGCCCGCCCGCCTTTGCGGCCGCCCGCCTTGCGGCCGCCCGCCTTCGCGCCCGCCCGCCGTCGCGCCTGCCCGCCTTCGCGCCCGCCCGCCTTCGCGCCGCCCGCCTTCGCGCCTGCCCGCCTTTGCGGCCGCCCGCCTTCGCGCCCGCCCGCCGTCGCGCCCGCCCGCCTTCGCGCCCGCCCGCCTTCGCGCCTGCCCGCCTTCGCGCCCGCCCGCCTTCGCGCCCGCCCGCCTTCGCGCCGCCCCGCCGTCGCGCCCGCCCGCCTTCGCGCCTGCCCACCCTAGCACCCGCCGGCCAATTTCCTCCGCGCCGCCGCCCGCGGAGGCTGCGGAAATAGAACCCTGAGACAACGCCGCTCTGCCCGTCTCTGGCGCTTCTTCTACCGAACCTTCTCTCGGACAGGCGGCGGCCGCGTACGCTCACGCCGGATGGACGCCCGGAGACACGCCCGCAAGCGGCGCCTCGACGGGAGATCAGCGTTAAACTCACGCTGAGACTAGGGATGCAACTTCCATGTCGATGTTTCAATGGAAACATTGATGTTTTAAACAGCGAGTTATTAATCTGATGTTCTTCCAATATCGATGTTTTGTGCTCGATTGATTGATTGTTACTGATTCCAGGAACGTCAACTACTATGGTTATTAGCCCCATAAGTATTGTGCGTGTTTTAACTCGGTCGTGGAGGTGGTCTTCCTGCGCTGGTAGCGGGGCACCGCCCAAGCCGGGACAAGTTCTAAGTTCCTGACAGGTCTCCCGGAATATGTTGTAGTGTAGTGCATGTTAGTGTAGGTGTGTGTGTGTGTGCGTGTGTGTAAGCGGCGGGGATAGAAGAAGGAAGAGAAAAGAAAGATTGCGCGCGGTCCGTGACCCGTTTGTTAGGGTACTGCTCCGGCATTTACCCGATGTTGACCGGAGAAACTATGGAAAACTATCGATCAGAGCAGCCAGCCGCTAGAATTCGTCTCCAGATAGCGACTGAATTCGACCTAGTTGAAAAGCTAGTGTTGAAAATCCTACCGGAACTCGATCCTAGGACCTCTCGGTCAGAGGCGCTGCAGTGTGATCGGTTCTGAGCCACCGCTCTCGGTTTTTGTGCTGCATGTTTCTACTTTTCGATGTTTTGTTTGCGAACGAATAATTCCTTTAAATTCAGTTTTGTAAAAGTTAAAATATCAAATAATAAGTGATGAAATTACTCTTAGTTTGTGTTCGAACCAAACAAAAGCTGTTATTACTATCTTTATCGAGAAGGCTATCTCTCACCCGAGTTGACCTCCATTCCCTCGCATGTACTAATAAGCCTTTTTTAGTATTCTGCACAAGGTCAACTAATGCGCTGAAAGCATAGAACTTCCGTATTCTTCCTGTACCTTGGTCGCTCACGCTTTGAGGCTCTGTTGTTCATATTTTTTGGGCGCAAATTTGCCATCCACACCACGCGAAGGTGCAGTTGTACTCACCAAGTCCCAGTCATTTTTTTTCTTGGGGGTACACACGTGACCTTATTGTGGGATCAGCATTTGTATTCTGAGTCCATTTTGCACCCTAGGGTTGTCAATCTTGGGAATGTGGTACGAAAATAATGATGTTGATGAAGATGAAAAATGAAATTGACACAAAGACGCACACAAGCACAACCATGCCCGAGGGGGGGACTCGAACACGCTATCCTTCCATCCAAGACCGTCACAGCACTACTGCCTCAACGAACTCGGCCACTCCGATAGGCGGTTTCGCATAATAATAATAATAATAATAATAATAATAATAATAATAATAATAATAATAATAATAATAATAATAATAATAATAATAATATTGTTTTCATTGTTATTATTATTATTATTATTTTCGCATCTTATTGGCACATTTGAATGAATTGCACAGATACACAAAATCAAAGCACAATACATCTATTTTTAAAAGAATTTATAATACATTGTTTCCCATGAATTTCCGCACTATCCTTGTTGAAATAACAACTGCTGATTATTATTATTATTATTATTATTATTGTTATTATTATTATTATTATTATTATTATTATTATTACTTTTCAAATTTTATCTGCCAATTAAATCTTAAATAAAAATTTTGCCTTGTTTTGCTAGATAAAATTGAAAAAAATAATAGTAGTTGTGAAAAATGTATTATTAACATCTCCATTAATTTTGAACATCAATGCTTGGTAACATCGTTGTTATATTATGGATGTCGCATCCTTAACGGAAACTACCCACGAAGGACGTCTAGCCCCGAAAGGAGAGTGGGTGTGGAGAGTTGCTAGGCGCGTCAACAAACGTAGGTTGTTCATACCATAAGTATAGCACATCCTAGCGAGTGATATATGGCGGCTTTCCTCCTACACTGGAAAGAGTGGGACAGAGAGCGCCGATCTACACGACGGTTTACGGGGGATTTCCCCTCTCGAGGAATCTCTTCCACTGGGCACCGTATCAGCCCGAATCAAACTCTGAACAACTATGGCAGAACAGTGCATATTAGGGTTGTGTGTGTGTGTGTGTGTGTGTGTGTGTGTGTGTGTGTGTGTGTGTGTGTGCGTGTGTGTACAAGGAACGGCAACGAAGAGGAAAACATCGCGTTCGACCCGTGTTACTTCAACGTTCACCTTATATTGAACGAAAAAAAAAAAATCACCGAAAACCTAGCATCAGCCGCACTAACTCTCCTCCAGCCTCAGTTTTGTAGCATGTGTCGAAAATCCGCCACCGTCTGCTAGGACCTCCATTGTGAACGTCGCTCGAGAGGCAACGGTTTCGCTGCTGAGCTATCGCAGCCGGTGCGGAAAGGCGAACAGACGGCGACACGCGGATGAGCGCTGTTCTGGGACGGGGGCGCGGTAATCGAGTTGGGCTGCCGTCCACCGGCGGCGGCGGGCGAGATGAAGAGGCGACACGGAAGTGATGTGTGGGTTGGCGGACGACGGGAGGGCCGAGGGCGCTGGCGGGGGGGAGATGATGTCGTAGTGCGCCGGGGATGTGTATGGGGGGGAGGAGGAGAATCGGACGCGAAGAGTGGGCGCGAACTGTCAGGCGGAAGAGCTGCGAGCTGGGCGCCCTTCCGGTTGGCAATGAGCGGTCGCCCATGCCACGCCCCCTGACCCGTAACTTCGCGAGGAGATACAGTTGCCACCACCCTTCAACGCCAAGGAAATAGGATGGATACTACGGGGAAAAGCGCGATGACTGTTATTATTTGATTTGATTTTTCGTGTTTTCGGGCACATCAACTGCTTTGGTCATTAGTCCCGTTCGTGTAGTGCATGTTTTTCTCGGGATATGCGCGGTGATCTTTCCCCACTGGATGGCGAGATCCGGCGCCGACCTACCGTCGGCTAGTGGGGTTTCCCCCTAACCAGGACTCTCTCACCAGCGGGGCACCGCCCCAGCCGGAACAAGCTCTAAGCTCCCGACCGGCCACCCCAATATGTGGTAATGTAGTGCAGGTTAGTGTGTGTGTGTGTGTGTGTGTGTGTGTGTGTGTGTGTGAAAGGGGAGAGGATAGGACAAGGAAGAGGAAGGATAGATCGCGCGCGGTCCGTGGCCCGTTTGGTAGAGTACTACTTCGGCATTCGCCTGGTGTTGATCGGAGAAACCACGGAAAACTACCGATCAAAGCAGCCGGCCGCTATAATTCTCCTCCAGACGGCGACTGCATTCGGCATAGCTGAAAAGCTAGTGCCGAAAATTCTGCCGCCGTCGCGACTCGAACCTAGGACCTCCCGGTCAGAGGCGCTGCAGTGACATCAGTTGATGCAGTGAGCTACCGCTCCCGGTATGACTGTTAGTGATTCCGGGCGCGACAACTGTAAAGGGCATTCGTTCCGCAAGTGTAGAGCTTGTTTTTCCCTCGTGAGTGGGCGGTCATCTTCCCCGGTTGGATGGCACCAACCGGCGCCAACCTACCGTCGGCTATCTGGGTTTTCCCAACCAAGTATCTCCCATCAGCGGGGCACCGTCCCGGCCGAGACAATCTTTAAACTCGAGACCGATCACCCGACATGTGAGGTAGTGCAGTGCGTGTTAGGCCTCCTTCACAATGCCATCTTAAACGTAAACGTAACGTAGCCGCAAATCTACAAACGAGCTACGAGCGAGACCATACAAATGCCTTGACGTAACCGTGGACGGTATGTCTGTAAACTTACGAGTTTACAAGCTCCAAGCTTTTATGTTAAGCTAAAGCCGGAATTCTACAAATGACCAGTCAGAGAGAAGCGTGGAAGGTCGATTTCAGATTGTGTTGAGGTAGTTTGTGGTTATGTAATTTTGTTACTGTAATATAGCAAACTATTTTGCGAACGGTTTTGATGCGTGTAGTGAATTCAAAGTAAGAATTTGGCCAATTTATATTGTTACTGTAAATTGAAATGGCAAATAATCCAATTATGTTCGACAAATTACTTGCGAAGTTGGTACGAGAGAATCCTTGTTTATAAGGTGAAGGAAATGCGAGCACTCTACAGCCACTCGCATATTATATATAGACAAATCGATAGGAGTGTCGAAGAAAAAGCTAGAAACTATGGTGGAAAAATCTTTCCACAATGCTAGAAACGAATCATCAAGTTTCAGTACGTTGAATTCTGATTGATTTAGCGAAACTTACGTTCCAGTTTACGTTCGTTATTGTGAATGTTTTTACGTCAAAATTTTACGGCTAAGTTTAAGCATTACGTGACGTTTAACTTTCCATTGTGAATGAGGTCTTGGTGTGCGTGTAAGTAAGAAGTGAGGATAGGACAAGGAAGAAGATGGAAAGATCGCGGGCGGTCCGTGGCCCATTTTGTTGGAGTACTGCTCCGGCATTCGCCTGGTGTTGATCGGAGAAACCACAGACAACTAGCGATCAGAGCAAGCGACCGCTAGATTTCTCTTCCAGACAGCGACTGAATTCGGCCTAGCTGACAAGCTAGTATCGAAACTTCTTCCACCGTTGGGACTCGAACCTAGAACGTCCCGCTCGGAGGTACTGCAGTGACATCAGTTGATGTCCTGAGCCACCTCTCCCGATGAAAACGCGAGTAATGCGTAAATTGAAGCCTCTTTTTACGGGAACACTTTTGTATGAATATGGAATAATTGGATTTGGATAACCTATCCATAAAATATAATATTATTTCATCGAAATAATGATATATTGAAATTCATTTTCTAATGAAGGTTTTTCTAAGGAGTTGGAAATGTGAGAAACAGATTTTACACATTACAACTTAGAATTAAGTGTTACAAATGTAATGTTGGTAAATCTAGAATGTTTTTAATAGACCGTTTTGTATTCAATTTTTTTGAAATGTACTTGAAGGTTCGCAATAGTTTCATTCAGCAAACACGCCCCACTGAAGGATGTTCCAGAAAATTTAATAATAATTAAATAACTTTAAAATATGAGGAAAACAATTCATGCATTTATCTCTATTATATTTGCAATGGTAAGATTTAAGAGATTATGAACCTACTTTCGATTACTAATAACTTTTAGTTTTCGATATACTATTAAATTTGTTTATTTTTCCCTACTAGTATGCTATATTCCTATTATCTTCATATCCGGAAGTGAGAAAAATGCATTATAACGTTCCATTGAAATACACAAATTTCAAGCTATACAATTACTCAATTTATTTCAAGTTCAAATACCAAGACATAATTGGTGAAAATCATAACACGTTGCAATGGTCTGTCATTGGAAAAAATAGTATGTTAAGCGCGCGTTAATAAATCAGTGCCAGTGTAACTATGGTGCAACGATATCAAGAACGATATCTTGTTGCCTAATCAACAAGACGAAAAAGTTGGGAAGAAAATAGACGACGACAAAACATGTAGCCAAAAGGCGTCTGCGTAATAGATGGCATCAGAAAACGATGGAATTAACGAGTATGGTATGGTCGGGATCCGTCATTAGCGCCCGCATACGCAATGTGGCTTCTGGAATCCCAGAACCTTCGAACTCGTTAGACAAACGGAAGCGGGTACATTAGCTGGGAAGCTGAGGGCCGGAAAAAGTGATCGCGGAATGCAGCCGGGCAATTCACGATTAACGAAACGGCATGCAGGCAGGTAGCGAAAAGTGAAACGGGATTAGCTGTGAAACAGAGACGAGTGTAAACTGACTCCGGGATGCATTCGGGCGATTCGCGATGAAGAAAACGGGATACAGTGAGATAACGAAAACGGAAATGGGATTAGCTGAGACGCAGAGGTGAGCAAAAACTGATCGCGGGATGCATTCGGGCGATTCCCGATTAACGAAAGGGATGCAGTAAGGTAACGAAAGGTGAAAGGGGATTATCTGAGAAGAGAGGAAAGTTAAAATAGAGAGAGGGATGCCAGGCGTTCGAACGGAGGACGTCGGGGGAAGTCACAGGCGGCGCTGGGCGGTGGCGGCGGCCGCGCGACGCGACGGGGCGCGAGACAGCGCGGGGCGGCCGCCGTCGCCGCCCCGCCGCCGCCGCCGCCGCCGCCGCCACCGCCACCGCCACCGCCGCCGTCGCCGCCCCGCCGCCGTTGCCGCCACCGCCACCGCCACCGCCACCGCCACCGCCACCGCCACCGCCCTCGCCACCGCCACCGCCACCGCCACCGCCACCGCCACCGCCACCGCCACCGCCCCGCTGCCGCCGCCGCCACCGACACCCCGCCGCCACCGCCCCCGCTGCCGGCGCTGCCACGCGCGCTTTGTTCTCGCGGACGCGCAGCCGCCGCCGCCTAGCCGCCCGCCCGTCACCGTGGCAGGCGCCGCCCTCACGAAGGGCGAGCCGCCGCCCGCGCGGTGACGGGGCGGACACGGGCGCTGCTGATGCGCCCCGCTGCAACTGCGTCAAGTGCGCGCAGCATGACGCGCGCTCTCTCCGCGCTGTTGCGGGAACTACCCAGCGAAAGGATGACAGTTCATTCAAATGCACCAAATAGCAACAATTGACTTCGACTGTTGCAGCCGGCACGTTCTAAGTTTTACCGGTACGTTCTAGGCTTTGAGTTCCTACGATAGAGGATTTTTTGCACAGTCAGATAGCCAGGTCGGATATAACATTTGTTTGGAGCACTGATAGGTAGTTTTTAATGGCATTTCGAATTAGTATCAAGCGAATGTCCGAGAAATGCCCTAATCGAACCACCAACCTCGCGCGATATTTCCCTCTTCAACTTTGTCGTCTACCTCCCCCTTCACACACACACATTGCGTAACTTATGTGCACTACCGTATCACCTATAGAGCGATCATTCGGGATCATACGCTTACAGCTTACACTGGTTTTGACACCACAAGAGGAGTGGAGGTCGGTGGTTGATCTCACGTATTCTTGAGGCACGGACATCGCCACCTGCGGGTAGATAGCAAGCACTGCACTTACGGGTCTAAGGAACTTAATAACTGACGCGCCTGAAATCAATATTCACTCACTCAGCGAATGTTTTCCGCTTACGACTCCTTTTTTATAAGGAGTAAATAACAATTACAGTTTTTGCTTGGCCTATCTCCGACACTACTTGAGATTTTCTATATCTCTGCGAGATGAGCTACTGAGGGTCGGAGAACAACCATTCCCTCGGTTCCAAGAATGGGAATAGGGACAAGATAGAGAAGGATCGCGTAACCCGACTCGCATATGTTGTTCGCATGTGTTGCTCGCATGTGTTGCTCGCATGTGTTGCTCGCATGTGTTGCTCGCATGTGTCGCGAGTGTTGCCCTGGCATTCGGTTGATCATAGAAACCACCAATCAGATCAGCCAGAATAAGAAGTTGATCAAGATGGTGCCACAACTCACCAACGCTGAACGTCACTTAAAATTCGGCACCTGACGGAGATCTACCTCACCAGTGCACTTAAACCATAAGGTGTCCCAAAACGCTCGTCTCCACACTCCACACTGTTGGTTCACTTATGTAACTTATGTTTGTTATAACGATGGCACAAACTATCTCTTCGTAATCAGATTTCTAATATCTTCAATCTTGGCTAGGCTTTTCGGTGCTGCCTCACACCGTCTTCCTAGCTCCTACCTTTCGGTGCCTGAAATACAAAGGTCATCCAGGAAGTAAAGACAGTTTGCCACGCAAGTTATTATCTCTCCACTACTCAACTTCTACTAATATCCCTAACATTTTTTCTCAGTATTCTGTGGATACAGTTTGTAAAAAGAGCACTATTGAGAAGTGTAAGAGCGTTAAAAATAAACCCAGCGATAGAAAATCCCATCGACGGTGAGATGAGAAGTGTGATTCGATTTATGAATGCACAGAGGTTGTAACTTCCAGAAAGATATCGTCAAATAAAGCAAGAGTATGGCAAGACAATAATGAACGAGAGAAATATATAAAAATTACAATCAAACTTGTATAAACTCTCAACAGCGGATATTGTTATGCAGAAGATTGAAAAAGTCTACGAAGGTGACACATTGCAAATATTTCTTATGCATTAAGAATACAACAAAAATATTGGTAACCATTTTTGCGTGATCAAAGACAAGAGGATGAAACAAAAGTACGTCTCTACTTCCAGGGCGTTTCCTCTTCAGAGCTTTCCCCTTCGAAATTTTAGTTTCTAATTTCGGCGTCTAAAGCTGAACTTTTGTGAGTTGATGTTTCATTTGGTGACTTGATGCCGTGGAGAATGTGCACCGCATGGCGCCGGCCCTGTCTGTTCCGCTCGATGGCAGCTGCCACCCTTAGCCCCCCTGCCCCCCTGCCCCCTTGCCCCCTGCCCCCCTCCATGCCGGCGGAACCCCAGTGGCGCCGGAGGTGGCGGGGGCGGCGGCAACCGCCCGCAGGCTCCATTTGTAACAATTAGCCTCGCGCGCCCGTTAATCCTCATTTTCGCGTCGCGTGAATATTTTTCGGTGTCGGCCCTCGCGGGAGCTGCGCGCGGCGACGTCATTGTCGCCGCGCGGTGCGGTGTAAGGCCTCCGCCCCCTCCCGCTTCCGCTTCCCCCCACCCCTGCCACCCACGCCCACGCCCACGCCGTCGGTTCGGTTCCTGCCCATAGTGCAACAGACACCACCACCACCACTGTCACGCAAGGGCAACACCTCCATCTCTACACCACCACTACACCATCACCATCACACGACCGGGAGGTTCTAGGTTCGAGTCCAGACGATGGCAGGATTTTCGACACTTTTTAGGTCGAATTCCGTCGCGTCTGGGAGAGAATTCTAGTGGCCGGCTGCTCTTATCGGTAGTTTTCTGTGGTTTCTCCCATCAACACTAGGCGAATGCCGGAGCAGTACCCTACCAAACGGGCCACGGACCGCCCGCGATCTGTCCTTCCTCTTCCTTGTCCTATCCTCTCCCCTTACACACACATACACTAACATGCACCACACTACCACATATTCCGGGAGACCGGTCGGGAGCTTAGACCTTGTCCCGGTTGGGGCGGTGTCTCGCTGGTGGGAGTCCTGGTTAGGGTGAAATCCCACTAGCCGACGGTAGGTCGGCTCCGGATCTCGCTATCCAGCGGGGGAAGATCACCGCCATCTCCCGAGGAAGAAGCATGCACTATATTTACGGCCCAATGACCAACGCAGTTGACGCGCCCGGAAACACGAAAAAATCAATCAACCATCACACGAACATAGCATCACCCCCCCCCCCTACCTCTACCGTCACCTAAGCGTCATGACACAACCACCACCACCCCCCCCCACACCACCCACTTCCACACTAGCACTACCATCATGCCACCTCCACCATTACAACCTCACCACCACCATAGCACGACTATTGCCAACCTCATAACTAAACTGACTTTCACCACTAACCACACCACATTATTACTAGCCACATCCGTTGGTTCCAATTTAGTGTTCAGTTGCGAGTGGGACAGAAATAATAAAATAGGTTGAAGAAAATGTGTCATATAATATACTCCATACTCATAGGAGCATATGTTTTGTTTTTTATTGTAAAATGTTACTTCGAAGTTTAACTGGTACAACAATCATGAGAAGATTCATATGTCTTTTTACCCGTCCGAGTTGTTATTACTTAGAATATGATGCACAAAAGCACAAAAATATCGAAAGAACGTGAAAAATATAACATGAAACTTATTTCCATAGAAAAAGATATGTATTTATATTTCAGAAATAATGTATTTATTTATGTACTTAATGACTACAATTAGGTTTGCAATGCCTAATTCAGCATTTTAAAACATATTTAAGAAAGCTTCCAGCGTTTCTTATCAATATCTTTCATTACTTTTGATTCAAAATAAATATCCGTATTAAGACAAGAAGAAGAATCAAATAAATAGAAGGTAATACTTTCTCCTTTCCATCTATATTTACGACTCTAAGAACTTTTTCTTCACGAACTTAAATCAGTGAATCTCTCGAGGCGGTTTACAGATTTAGAAGCAAGCATGTTCATCAAGGTTCTCTTGATGATTTGAGGGATCTTGAAAGTCAACCTGTTATACCCTAAAATATACGATACATTCAGTATTTGAGGAGAGATAGTACTTAAAGTCCGATGCATCTAACTTATCTTACGAAATTTTCCCTAGTTGTTTTGTAATGCAGTTATCATTTATCAATATCATTCAATGAGCAAGTATTACGCTTGAGCATTTTATATTCTGCAATGACCAGATTTATTCTATCTGATTCTTCTCTTTTCAGAATATTCTATTCGCATGTCCAATCCATGTGGATCATCTTTGAAAATCCATTGCTTTCACGTTAGAGAAATTATATCATATTTTGTATTCAAAAGACGAATATAATATTCAAACGTTTGAGACCACAACATTGTGCTATTTGAATGCTATTTTAAAGCACAAAAGCGACCATTCAGTACTGGTCATTGCATTGTTCAGCTCTCATTTCCTATTCCCTTGAGTTACTGTTCGTTTTTAAAATATCCTATGTGTTTCAATTCGTTATATGTTTCACAATCTTTTAAGATAAAACTTAATAACATTATCTATTCCTGGTTTTTATTTGCATTTTACTGCTATGATACTCTCCATATTTATGATAATTTGCATCCTACTCTTTTTAATGTCCAAAAAATAGAAAACACAAGTAAATCGGACGATATTAGCAATTTTTCTTCGATTAGCTAAGATTTTGGCCTTCCCACATTCGCGTGGTTATAGATCGTTGAAATAGAAATACCAGATAGTAGACGAGAACCCAACGTGTCTTACAAGTCTGTATTTCTCAATATTTTTTTAAAAGCTGGGACAAATAACAATTTTCCCGAAGCATCGTGTCACTCAAACATCCACAATAATTCGAACGTTTAGCAAAAAGAGTAAATAATTATTGAGGTTATTTAGAATGGTATTGCTTGCAGTTTAAAATATTGTCGCCTTAAGGCGTTTTGGTTATGCAAAAGAACCTCAGTGGGTTTTTTACGCAGTACCAGCAAAATGTGCATCATCTGTTAATGTCATGCCACACGTGTGACAGGTTGATTTGGTGGTCTCGCTCTCGTCACCTAAAATAAAAACCAATTGAAGAGATAAAACATACAAATGATAATGAAAACAGGGCTTTTGTTTCAAAGAATAAACTGTGTTCATATCGTTGTTCTTTATTCACAAAGAGATTTATGATTTATAAATTTGTCGAAAGCCCTCGTGGAAAATCAGTCTGGCAATTTGTCATTTTACTGCAAAAATCTCTTCAATTTGAGGATGCGACATTGATGGTGATGTTTTCAAAACATATGTTAGAACATTATGAAATGTTCATAATTTTATACAAAATATATTATAAAACGTGCAATAGGATTATTTAATCATTTTAATGTGATGTTTTTGGAGATGCTACATTTCTATTCCAAAATTTAAAGAATTTTTGGAATCTTACTTCAATTCAGAGCCAACGTCAGGGATATTCAATCAAAACTTGAAAAGTCGAGTTTTGTTGGCGATACTACTAGCGACGTACGGCGACTCCTTCAAATCAATTCAGGGTCATTTCAACGTCAGGGCTATTCATAACGTTTTGAAACGTGATGTTGTTGTTTTCTCGTGATGCAGGCTCAATGAAATGGCGATGCTAAGCGTTGGCGATGCTTCATTCCTGATTCAGTTCAATTGATTCGAGGTCCATTGGCTGCGTGGGAGAGCGCAACCCGCTGGCTCTGGCGGCGTCCGCCCAGCGGGGCCCGTGTCGCGGAGGGCGCCCTGCGGCCGCGGGCGCTGCCCGCCCCCGCCGCGCCGCGTCACGGCCAGCCGCTCCGCGCGCCGCAGCAGCTGCGGCGGTCGCCCGCCCTGACAGCCCCGCCCCAGGCCTGTAAGGCCCCCTGCGAAGCGACGTGCGACGCGCGCGCGCTAAGGCCGCTTCACAGTAGCCCGGAAACGCGAACACGAGCGCGAAAGGGAACGCGAACGGGAACGGGAACGCAAACGGGAACGTGAACACGAGGGAGAACGGTTGATTGATTGATTGATTGATTTTTTCGTGTTTCTGGGCGCGTCAACTGCATCGGTCATTAGTCCCGTTAGTGTACTGCATGTTTTTTTTCTCGGGAGATGGCAGTGATTTTTGCCTCGCTGGATGACGAGATCCGGCACCGACCTACCGTCGGCTACTGGGGTTTCCCCCTAACCAGGACTCTCCTACCAGCGGGACACCGATCCAGCCGGGACAAGCTCTAAACTCCCGACCGGTCTCCGGGAATATGTGGTAGTGTAGTGCATGTTAGTGTAAGTGAGTGTGTAAGGGGAGAGGATAGCACAAGGAAGGGGAAGGACAGATCGCGCGCGGTCCGTGGCCCGTGTAGTAGGGTACTCCTCCGGCATTCGCCTGGTGTTGATCGGAGAAACCACGGAAAAGTACCGATCAGAGCAGCCGGCCGCTAGAATTCTCCTCCAGATAGCGACTGAATTCGACCTAGCTGAAAAGCTAATGTCGAAAATCCTGCCGCCGTGAGGAACGAGGGTGAACGGAAATGCAAACGGGAACGCGAACGGGAACGTAAAGAAAGTTAAAAGGTGGACATCTCAGGTAGGCGTTCATAACACGACGGGAACGCGAAGTTTGACGGGAACGGGAAGGATAGTCGACATGTGTCTCGGCCCGGGAACGCGAAGCCTCTCGACCAATGAAAGTGCAGCAAGTGGCGGCGAAGCTTTCCAGCTGATCGGGCGCGCGCGAACTGTGAGCGACAGGCGACAACGATCGGAAGCGGAATTGGGGGTGCAGGGCAATATTGAGGTTAGAGCGTGGATTTGCGAGGTTATGGTTTGAAGCGGGTTTTGTTAGTCATTGTTGAGTTGTTTTAGTTATTTTTAGTAAAAATGTTTCGTCAAAGTACATTGGACCTGTTTGTTTATTGACAAAATTTTAGTTTCTCGTAGTTGTATTTTCGGTAAATTCGTAGTAGTTTTGGCATACTTTGTAGTTATAGTTTATATTTTCTAATTAATATTCTTTCGTTAAAGTATTTTTTATTCATAGCAGCTCATTCAAACACATCAGACAGATGGCAATGCAAAGAGTAACACAGTAGCATAGCTAGAAATGCTTTGGTTTCGGCAACTATTCCATAAAGTTCTCGTTTTAGCCGCTACTGGTTCATAGCTCTTCCTTCCTTGGTTATTGATACTTCCCTCCCCTTGTCTCCGTTCCCGTTCCCTTCCGTTCCCGTTCCCGTTCCCGTTCGCGGGCTATTGTGGAGCGGCCTTAAGGCTCGGCTCCGGACGTAGGCAATACGGAGCGTCGTCCCCAACGTATTTTCAAGAACATTCCATATGGTACACAGAACGAATTCCCCAACTTTGTGTTTCATCGCCTCTTTTCCAAGATTTGTGACTTCTTCGACCCACTCACACTCTGACCGGGAGGTCCTGGGTTCGAGTCCTGACGGTGGCAGGATTTTCGACACTAGCATTCCAGCTAGGTCAAATTCCGTCGCTGTCTGGAGGAGAATTCTAGCGGCCGGCTGCCTGATCGGTAGTTTCCGTGGTTTCTCTGATCAACACCAGGCGAATGCCGGAGCAGTACCTTGACAAACGGGCCACGGACCGCGCGTGATCTGCCCTTCCTGTTCCTTGTCCTATCCTCTCCCCTTAAACACTCACTTACACCAACATGCACTACACTATCACATACTTCAGGAGAGCGGTCGGGAGCTTAGAGCCTGTCCCGAATGGGGCGGTGCCCCGCTGGTGGGAGAGTCCTGGTCAGGGGGAAACCCCACTAGCCGATGGTAGGTCGGCGCCGAATCTCGCCATCCAGCGGGGGAAGATCACCGCCATCTCCCGAGAAAAGCATGCACTACACTAACGGGACTAATGACCAAAGCAGTTGACGCGCCCGGAAACATGAAAAACTCAATCAGTCAATCGAACCACTCACGTTATTTTCTATGCCAGATCATAAATAATCATAACCCAAAACATGGCTCTTCAATGCCTTAATGCTAATTTCGTACACCCATATTTTGGTAAATATCTACATTTACAAAAATCGAAGACGCGTCCGCTGAGTAGTGGCGTTTGTAATCATCGTTATTGTACAATGATTACAAAACGTTGAACTTTTTGTGGCTAAAACATTTTTTCAGTGGATATTGCAGGGAATATTTTCTTCCACGATAACGTGTTATTGTCATTTCATAGATATAATTTGTTGACTTTTCTTAATAATCTAAGTAGTTGCGTAGCTAGCTTTTGCGAAGCCCAGGTTCACAATATAGAAATGGGACCCCCATTTGCACAAAATGTGAAATTAAGAGTTTCAAATTTAATTGGTATAATAATAAGGGTGGTAAATGGAAAAAATAAACATTGAGTGCATTTTGTTTGATTATTTGCTGATATAAACGTTTGAAGAAGCGTGTGTTGAAAGGAGATAAATACAAGAAAGAATCTAGGTTTTATTTACTCATATTTCACAGTAATACGTGTCATATTTTGCAGACGTTCAATCCATTTAAATATATTACAACGTTTAACTACCTATCTTATCCATACGAATGCGATTTATGCCGAAGACCGTTATTTTGTAATGAAAGGCCTTTGTAGCTTGTAGTAGCGTTTATAGCTTAAAATGAGCAAAAGAACAGGCTTCAGCGCCGTTAAAAGAGGGGGAGACACATATCACAAAGATGACGTATTCCCTTCACCGCAACTAGCCACGTGACATAAGGAAACAATTCAATTCAATTGAAGTCAACTACCAATTCCGCCAGCCTGGGCCTTTTCTTTCACACACAGCTACAAAAACTGAGATAATTTATAATAAATACACAAATCTATTGTTGCTTCGATTGGAATGTAACCCAGGATTGCACCACTAAACTAGTACGCTGCTCGTGAGCCACCCTGGGGTGAACGAAAAGAAATGAATAATAATTATAGAGCTATTCTGGTAGAAAATGGGAGATAACGATTCCCTCTGTCGTGCATTGAAGTGACACCAAGTCTATTGACAGGTTTCTAACGTTCCTTTACGTTTAAGTGTGTGTGTGTGTGTGTGTGTGTGTGTGTGTGTGTGTGCGTGTGTGTGTGTGTGTGTGTGTGTGAGTGAGTGAGTGAGTGAGTGGGTGGGAGCGAGTGCGTATAAAGGAACAAGAGGGGACAAGGATGAGAAAAGAAAGGTCGCGCGTGGTCGTTTTACAGTTTGTTAGGATACTTCTCCAGCATTTCTCTATTATCGACAAGAGAAATTACGAAAAAATACCGATCAAAGCAGTCGGCCTCTAGAATTCTCCTCCAGATAGCATCCGAATTCGACGCACTATGTATCTACTGTCAAAATCCCGCCACCTTCCGAGCTTGAACGCCAGGACCTCCCAGTCAGAGTCGCTACAGTGTCAACAGTTGTCGCTCCGAGCCACCGAAGTCGACCCCTCCCCCTCTGAGGGGGCGCGGGCGGCGCCTCCATTGCTGCCCTTCGAGGCGGAAGAGCGATGCGCCGCCACGCACGCGGCCGAATCAAACGCCTATTTATCAGACTTCGGCGCCGCGGGAGGAGGGGACGGGCAGAAATGAGGTGGGGCAAAACGTGAGGGTGACCCGGGGAACATGAAAGGCAAGGCGGGGGGGAAGGGAAAAGGGGGGAGGGGAAAGGGGTGGGGGACGGGGCGGGGCCGGGGGCAGTGGGGGAGTCATGGGGGGGGGGGGGGGGGGGGGGGAAGGCAGGGCGGGTACGAACTAGGGGGGAGGGGCAGGGTAAAAAGCAGTTGGCTGGATAGGGGCAGGGAGGGGCGGAGGTCGTACAACGGGGGTCGGGGCCGGTGGAGGTGCTCAGGAGGCGGGAGGAAGGGGGGGGCCGGGAGCAGTGGGGTGGGCGAGGGGAGGGCGGGGAAAGCAAGGCCTACCCGAGCGTCCTGCACTTTTTCCGTGCGACGATTACCCATCCGGGGTGGAAGGGGGCGGCGAGGGTGATGCCGTGATGGATGCGCCCAAGCAGACAGGCCCCGTCTCGCGCCTCCGCGCCCCGCCCTGTACCGCCCCCTCGCGGCTTCTGATCGACGCCTGCGCGTGCATCATCATTATGCGAAGTACCTGCTCTGCTCCGGCGCCCTTTCATGAGAGAGCATGCACAGCAGCTCCCTGCGGCGCGGGGCGGGGCGCGGCGGGCAAGGGTTGCTGTTTTAGCGCGCTCTAATGACACACGCTTCCACAGCAATCTTCCACGAGAGCTCGTTGTTCGTGATTGTGGGTTGGGTGAGCTAATAAAGAACCTACGCTCTTAGAATCGTTGATTGTAAATACCAGTATCACAGATCTAAGGAAAATAACATAGATTAAGACAAAGTAGAAATCTGAAACACATTGATTGATTGATTTTTTCATATTTCCGGGCGCCTCAACAACTTTATTATATATTTCCTGGCGCGTCATTATTCCCGTTAGTGTAGTGCATGGTTTCTTTCTTGGGAGATGGTGATGATCTTCCCCCGCTGGATGGCGAGATCCGGCGCCGACTTACCATCGGCTAGCGGGGTTTTCCCCCTAACCAGGACTCTCCGAACAGCGGGGCACCGCCCCAGCCGGGACAAGCTCTAAGCTCCCGAACGGTCTCTCGGAGTTTGTGATAGTTTAGTGTATGTTACTGTAAGTGTGTGAGTAAGGGGAGAGGATAGGGCAAGGAAGAGGAAGGAAAGATCGCGCGCGGTCCGTGGCCCCTTTGTTAGAGTACTGCTAAGGCATTCGCCTGGTGTTGATCCAAGAAACCATGGAAAACTACCGATCAGAGCAGCCGGCCGCTAGAATTCTCCTCCAGACAGCGACTGAATTCGACCTAGCTGGAAAGCTAGTGTCGAAAATCCTGCCGCCGTCAGGACTGAAATAGATAAATCTTGTGTGGGAAATTTATGATATCATTTTGTCTGACGCAGAAGTATTCTGAACAATTCTTTGAAAATTTGACGTAACATTGTATTCATGAGTTGCCTTCGCGGAAATGAAAAATAATTTCCCGACTAAGTGTCAATATTAAGATCAATCATAATAAACTGAAAAAAGTCCAGTAAGAACCGAAGTCATTGACGTGTCAAGGGCAATGAACTTTATCACTTCATGTTATTGCGTTTGATTATTGCTTTTTAGTATGACGCAGGTACCTAAAATTATTATTGTAACAACAGATTTAAAATATTCCTAAAAATCGTTTTTTTCCTCTAAATAAAGAACACGGTTTAAAGTTCAGCAGATTTTAACCGATATCAACGAAAGTTTCCAAACTCAATTTGAAAACAGACAAAATATTTGTTAATATTGACCTGATGAAATCATTCCATCGTTATTGTAAAAATCATCACTCTTCAAAATTATTTCTAAAACCTATCTTCTGACAGCATTTATTTGTATGCTTTAAATAAACTTAAATAAAAATTAACATACAATTTCAGAATAGTGACTCAATAAAATATTCTATATAACAAATTTTAAACTGATATTCTCTAGTCCTTTCCCACATAAAGCTTATGCAGAAGTGCACAATGCTCATTGACAGGAGCTAGTGGCAGCACTTCCCGTATCCTATCACCGCGTGCTGTTTCCACATCCCGTGGCCGCTGCTCCTGCAGTATGAACTCCGCGCGCCGTAATTGAAGGCGTGCGACGGAGCGCTGCGGGCCGTTGTCGGAAGCTCTGCCCGCCCCCGCCCCCGCCCCCGCCCACCGCCCGCGGCGCCCCAGTCACCACCTGCTCCACCGCTGTCGCCGCGACCTCTGGGGCTGAGCTCTGCGCGCCCGCCAGCGCCCCCTGTGTCGGCGGTGACTCCCACGCCAGGGCTGCACAAAGTGCCGTCGCTCGACACGACGAAGGCCCTTTTACTATCCACGCACGTTTCCTTGAGCCCTCGCTTCGCTAGTTGCGAGAGGACTGGGGAGTTTCGTTATTCTGAAAAAAGGAATTTAATAACAGATTTGGAGTTTGTTTTTTCAATGCAAATTACTTTATATTACACGACAGCGAATATTGCTAGTTATCATATTTTGTATACAACGCTCTTTTTTATTATTTATTCCTTATTCAACTAATTTTGGCAAAAGAGTGGAGGTACTTAATCTGGGGCCCAAGACAACGTGCACGTATAATACATGGTACTGTTTTCGTGCAGATTCTCACAAATAAACTGAACAGAAACTTCAAGATCCCAAACTAAAAGTATAAGAAGCTAAAATGTCCTGTTTATACGGTCTGCACGTTTTCTGGACGTGAAGGCTTGAGTCGCCGCCAGAGGCTCTGCCGGCACACAAATAAATTTCTGAATTGCTGTCCGAGTACATACCCTCACGATATTTGTGTTCTGAGATCCTTCATTAATACTTTATTTTAAGTATTAATGAATTATGGGGAGAAAAAATATAAATGTAATCGTAGTCGCTACAAGTATGGTTGTGGGTGCGAAAGTTTTAGAGTGTCGAGAAAAAAAGCCTTCGAAACGGAAGAAGCCTTGTCTGCAGAAGTAAAATTCAGCAACCCTACATTGGTAAGAGGCAATGAAATAAACTCTTCATAAAAGCCGAGTACATTAATCTTTCACACTAATATGCAAAACCTCGCGAATTTTGAATTAACTTACCCACAAAATTATAAAGGATAAATTATTTCCGCCGTAAATACATCCATTAGTGAATTATTCTGTCACGGGAGGTGCTAGAGTCAAACTTTACAATTTGTGTGTGAAAAAATCGAAACGCTCAAAGATTTTCATGAATTAATCATTGGGCTTGGACTGTACGCTTTCTGTACGTACAATCCACACCAAAACTGTACCGGAAAAAGAACCTGTAGAATTACTGACTTTCGCAAGCGTCAGGGTTCTTTTGCCAAACAATGAATTTCGATGAAGGTAATGTTAACCCTTCCACTTTCTTAAAAAAATGTGAAGACATTTACACAAATATAAATAATCTATACTAGTTATTTCCAATATGCGTAGGATTAAAGAAAACAATGCGGTGTATGGGCGTGTAAAGACTACATCTTTGTCACGTACTCACGATCTCGAGAAAAATTCAAACGCAATGAAACAGATGATATCGTAGGCTTCCGCGGCCAGAGTTATGATCTGGGCTGTCCGGGTGACGCCGCGTCGAAGGCTGGGGTGCCGACGTTTCGACCGACATATCGCGGTCCTCTTCAGGGCTGTACTGCCCACTGCAAGTTTTGTATGTATCCTCCCCGTAGAGGTATGTTAGATGATATCGTAGGCTTCCGCGGCCAGAGTTATGATCTGGCAGTACAGCTCTGAAGAGGACCGCGATATGTCGGTTGAAACGTCGGCACCCCAGCCTTCGACGCGGCGTCACCGGGACAGCCCAGATCACAATGAAACAGTTTTCATTCAAATATTTCTAATGTTTTTCGCCTATTATATTGAGAGTACCGACTGAATTTTCTTCCTCAGTACGTCACTAATTATGATTGAGCTAAAGATCGCCCGCTCTTAAATGTTGCTATTCAAGTGTAGTGTTCCGAAACCGCAACTATTTTGTTATTCTTAGTATATAAAGAACCGCTGTACTGCATGTATATTATGTTTTTGTATCATTCGTGAAGACTTTTTAAATATTTAATTCATTGCAGAGTCAAATGAAAGAATTTTTGTTTTGGTCTTAAGCAAAAGCGTTCTCTTTTTGAAAAATCATTTTGTGTTTTGTGCAGCAGAAATTTTGCTTCGGCTGGCCACAAGTAGTGAGGCTACTAATTACGCTATTTTCAATCACCCCAAAAATTACGTTAGTTTAAATTCTTTTTGTTATTAGCTCCAACGGCAAAGTTGAACATCTTGGGTCCAATTTGAGTGTTTTTGTGAGCGAGTGAATTCGTAGCACGTAATTCCGATTGTGTAAACTGCTGTGTTCAATTGTTCTACAAGTATAGTCTATGTAGTATTCAGAAACATCGCAGTTTTCCTATGCCATTGGATCAAAGGTGAGATCCAGCACTTCTACACGTCAGCTGGCAGAGCTTTACTCCGCTATGTATCTCCCCCAGCACTACCTCAGTACGGATAAGATATAATCTGCATGTGAGGTAAGTGTACGGGTAAGGAAAAGGAGTGGACAAAGAAGAGGAAGAAAAGGTCTTTCGGGTTTCATGCCCCTTTTGCTGGAGTTGTGCAAATACATTTGCGTGGTATTAATCCGGATAAACCACACAAAACTGCTTCTCTGAGCAGCAAGAATGTTCCCTCATAGAGTGGCAGAATTTTATCGTAGCTACCTAACTACTGACAGAAATGCACCATCGTCGCAACTCGGACCTTAGCAACTCCTCACCTAGGACTGGTTGATTGATTAGTGATTCCGGGCGCGTCAACAGCTTAGGTCATTAGTCCTGTAAGTGTAGTACATGTTTCTTCCGCGGGGGATGGCGGTGATCTTCCTCCGCTGGATGGCGAGATCCAGCGCCGACCTAGCGTCGGCTAGTGGGGTTTCCCCCTAACCAGGACTCTCAACCACCAGCGGGGCACCACCCCAGTCGCGACAATCTCTAAGCTCTCGATCGGTCTCCTGGAATATGTGGTAGTGTAGTGCATGTTAGTGTAAGTGTGTGTGTAAGGGGGAGAGGATAGGACAATGAAGTGGGAGGAAATACCGCACGCCGTCCGTGGCTCGTTTGTTAGAGTACTGCTCCGGCATTCGCTTGGTATTGATCGAAGAAGCCACGGAAAACTACCGAGGCGGCTAGAATTCTCCTCCAGACAACCGGGAGCGGTAGCTCAGTGCATCAACTGATATCACTGCAGCGCCTCTGACCGGGAGGTCCTAGGTTCAAGTCCTGACGGCGTCAGGATATTCGACACTAGCTTTTCAGCTAGGTCGAATTCCGTCGCTGTCTGGAGGAGAATTCTAGCGGCTGGCTGCTCTGATCGGTAGTTTTCCGTGGTTTCTTCGATCATACCAGGCGAATGCCGGAGCCTATCAAACGGGCCACGGACCGCGCGCGATCTGCTCTTCCTCTTCCTTGTCCTATCCTCTCCCCTTACTCACACACTTACACTAACATGCACTACACTAGTAACGCAAATTCCGGGAGACCGGTCTGGAGCTTAGAGCTTGGCCCGGCAGGGGCGGTGCCCTGCTGGTGGGAGAGTCCTGGTTAGGGGGAAACCCCACTAGCCGACGGTAGGTCGGCGCCGGATCTCGCCATCCAGCGGGGGAATATCTACTAACTAATGACCAAAGCAGTTGACGTGCCCGGAAACACGAAAAAATCAATCAATCAATCCTCCAGACAGCGACTTAATTTAACCTAGCTGAAAACCTAGTGTCGAAAATCCTGCTGCTAAGGAGAGTGGGAACCTAGGACCTCCCGGTCAGAGGCGCTGCAGAGACATCAGTAGATGCACTGAGCTACCGCTCCCGGCCCCTCGCTTAGGAGGAGAATGTGCGGCGGCCACGGGTGTTGTCAATGAAGTCCGCCAGGATGCGCACCCCTGATCCCTGGCAGGAATCGTCCGCCCCGCCCGAGCCACGAGCGCTGTCGGGGGCGAGCGATACACGGTGTCGCACTCTACGAGGCGGCGTGGCCGGAGCGGGGCGGGGCGGGGCGGGAGCGGGGAGCTCGCAAAGTGACACAAGGAGAGGAGACACCCCGCCCGCGGGAGGGCGCTGTGTCGCGCGCAGACAAAAGAAGGCGATGCGAGTCACATCCCTCTCCATCTGCTCTATCGAGGCGACGGGAGAGCACTACGTTTTCAATAAAGTGCGTTCTATTCCGTGACGGTGGCATTACGGCTCTTTCCTTTGAGGCCAAAGTTGCCTGGTGGTGGATCGGGACGCACGCGCAAATCCAGAGGAAGTCTGCGGAAGGTGTGAAATATCAGGGTGAAATGAAAATTTGAGCGCCTCTCCTGCGTTGACATACAGGGCCGATTGGCGTTACGCCCAGGAAGCCCTAGCGATAACTTCCATTTCCTGTGATACATTCCAAGATCAAATTTCAGGATTAGGCAAGATCAACTTTCAGGTTTAGACAAGATCAACTTTCAGGATTAGGCAAGATCAACTTTCAGGATTAGGCAAGATCAACTTTCAGGATTAGGCAAGATCAACTTTCAGGATTAGGCAAGATCAACTTTCAGATTAGGCAAGATCAACTTTCAGGATTATTTAATTTGATTGACTAGTGATTCTGGTTGCGTCAACTGATAAGGTTATTAGTCCCGTAAGTGTAGAGAATGTGTTTATCGTGGAAGATAGCGGTTATATTCCCCCGCTGAATGGCGAGATCCGGCGCCGACCTTCCGTCGACTTACGGGGTTTTTCCTCAAACAGGAATTTCCCATCAGCCGGGACAAGCTCTATGTAGAATTATTTAAGGATTTGTTTTCCTTTCAGATTAAACATTACTGATATTTCCAGAAATCGCCGAAAACAAGAATTACACACATAAGTTTCCATCGTATTTGAAGTTGTTCTGAATGCTCATTCATTTTTTGAAAACATTGTTTGTAAAGTTGTATTAATCAATTGTACACTTGCATTCTAAAATTAACCGTCCAATAATGTCTATGCCCTTCTTTTGCATTATGAGACAGACAAAACTTATGGTTATATGCTTCAGAATGTGTATGATCAAGTTTATAATTTTTTATTAATACTTTTAAGTAATCAAGTACTCCATAAATGAAAATGCAAAGAAGTAAAAGATATCATCTTCGTACAAGAGGGTTCCCACAATCAATAAATGAAGTTAAGGATGTTACAGTCACACAACAGAATTATATGAGCTCGCATTGTTAGAATGTATTATGCACTGAAACTTTCTCTGGAGTCTGTTTTCGCCCAAGCGATCAGTTACGTTTCTTGGCCAGACGCAACCTCTCCCGGATTAAACAACAACTGATTATGAACAAAAATGAAAATATGTACAGGTATGTGAGCATATATTGAACATATATGCTCACATACCTGTACGTTCTTTTTGAGAATTTAGATACTTAATGCATCAAAGGTATAATTATTAACACCTTATTTTATCAGGAGCAATACAAAAAAATGATTTCATGAAAGCACAATAGGAATGCCCTTACTCTTGTATAAATATTTTACTTCTGGCTATACACGAGGAGAATTTGGCAGTTAGTGCGGCAAAAAATAGAGATTTACCAATTGTTTTGTGTTAATTTTATCAAGAAGGTCTTATTTCTATACTTATCAGTATTTGCTTTGAACCATCAAGCAAATACATAGGTATGTCATATGACGCATGAAATGTGCCCGAAATAACATTATCGTGTGGCGATGGTTGTTGAAAAGTTATTGCTGGTGATGTGACGAAACCGAAATCGATCACGTCTTTGTAGCAACTGTAAAGGAAGAAACATTATTCCATTGCTTTGAATGTTTTTGGACATTTGGCAAATCGCGTTTGAATTTTTTTATTATTATTTTTTTTTTTTTTATTATTTTATTATTATTATTATTTTTTTTTTTTTTATTATTATTATTATTATTTATATTATATTACTATTATTTTTTTGTTTTCCACCTTCAATAGTTAAATTGATGGGAAGGGATTTTGAAACTAAAGAAAGTGTGCGCAGATGATTTTCTCCCCCATACGTCACAAACAGTTTTTTACTGTTTTGTACTAAATAAATAAATCTTTTTTTCTTTTTTAAATATTTATTTTCTCCCTCGCCAACCGTAACATTTTTAAGGTTTTTAATTTTCATTTACAATAACTATGTAGGCAATATGTCAGCATTTAATCTGCTGATAATAATATTACTCGTAATTGAAAAAAATAACTCAGCTACAGGTGAATATTATACAATTTAAAGAATAACTACATTAAAAAAGTGGAAAGTTAATTATTTATGTCCAGGAATATGGAGAATATCATTAGAAAAACTTGAAAGTATTTGAGAATTTGGAAAATATTTTTTTAACCCAAAGTTTTAGTTGCAGTTGAAGTAAGAAATTTGTTACAAAATTTCCTTTTTTGTAAGAAAATAAATTATTTATAACGGTCAAGTTGAAGTTGTGTGTATTTGTTTATTTGTGAACAACCATTGTGCATTTAATATTTTCCACATAAATTTTTTTGAACAATTTATAGTTTAAAATGACAAGTAGAAGCATTGCAGCAAATAGGCTAGGTGTTTGAAACGAATGGCCTCATTTTAGATTTATATAACAAATTGGCCAAATTATTTCGCAATTTATAATTTTTATTAATGGAAATAAGTTGGAAAATTCTTTTTCTGAACTTCAAATGCATTGCTAGCCATGCGTCATCCAGTCTCAAGAGTCCATTTCAGAGATATTGGGATAACGCTTCACTGATCGATTACTCAGAGTCATGTTGATTTTTTTACAAAATTTTCCTATTTCGCTTCCCTAATTGTACTGCGATCTACTGGGTTGCGCGGATAGTAATTTAAAAGCTGTTTCCTGAGTACTAACAAGTCCTTCCGCTGTGAACACAATTTCCCTCGTTTTAATTCCTCAACCCTTTGTTTTTACATATTGCCATTACGGACACATCAGCCATGAAATTCGTTTTTTATGCAAAATCAATTCATTATTCTGATTTTCAAAGTGATTTCTCCCCGCCATTTCTGCTGCATGTAAATAAATGTATATGCTGAAAACCAAGAAAGAATATCGGACGCGTTAACATTTGCTTCAATTTGCATATGAAATATAGAAAAATACGATTGAAATTTCATTTTATAGAAATAAAATGTATTCCTATACACCAATTATGACATTGCCCTTTAGAAGTGATGTAAACAAAACGCGCGGACTAAGCTCTCAGTTAAATCTTTACAGAAAAAGCGAACAAACGTTAGGTACATGTCTGTTTTGTGGAGAACACCTACAATTACTTAAGAAAAGTATTGATTTATTAGTTGATGTTTCTACGTACGACAACTACTATGGCCATTACATGTGTTAGTGAAGTGAATGTTTAATCGCGGGAGGTGGCGGGGTACCTCCCCACCAAGCTAGCTGTCTCTTTTAGGCACAGTCGAAAATCCTCCACCGTCTGAACGCAAGACTTCCGAGTCAGTGTTGCTGCAGAGACAGCGAGTATGCCAGTTGTGGACTCCACTTCGAGTTAATGCCGGTTCAAAAGTGGACATAGCTTGAGGTTACGCGATGGTAGAAGAGCAATGTCGACAAAAACAGAGATGTAAACAATGATTGTAGGGGGTGTGCCTTTTTTCTCATGGTCTCTCTAGGCTACTCAGAGCTTTCCTACAGGAAGAATGCCCTATTTATTTTAACTGACAGAAATGGAATGTTCTATATCTGCGATGGCAGGAGGGCAATGGAGTAATAAACAGATTATAGCAATCATTGTAGAGTGCGTATCTTTCTCTTTTAGGCTTTCCAGAGCCTTCCTACACGGAGAGCATTGCTTTATATTTACATTGACATAATGTGAATTATCTAGATGTCGGATACATCGAAGCGAGGACTACTTTGCCTAAGGTAGTCTAATCTGTCTCAAACATTCTGGTCATCTCTCAAAATATGAGTAGTTTGTCAGGTCGAGAAAATCGCCGAAGCAGGCTAAATACTCTTTTGGTTCACAAAATATCTTGGGGCTTAACCCAAACAAAGTCATTAAGATCGTACTAAGTCATTTAAGATGCCCATCTACTCATAATTTTTAAAAAGAGTTCAAAAACTTTTTTGTATGTTAATTTAAAATATATTCTAATAACGGTTTTATTTTTAGTTTATTTTTATTTATCGAAATATTTTATATTTTTATGATATTGTCTAAGTACAATGCACCTTCTTGTGCTGTCAGGGACTGGGAAAACAAAGTTTTTTCTGAAATTTAAATTTACATGCATGTCGATGACCATCCCAAAAATATTTTGAATCCAGAACAAGAATACTTATTTACGATATGAGTGGTTAAAATTACATTTAATTTTGCGCGTAAAATATTGCGACACGTGGCTGATAGGCCGAGTGACACAATCCTAAGAGCAAAATAAAATCACTTATCAGTTGTTGTATACATTATTTTTAGACAGTCTTACTGATTTTCATTTTAAGTCATGTATACAATTCATTTACTGACACGTTAAGTTCAGTAGTAGCTGATATGATCAGACGAAAGTAAATTAAAAGGTTCAGTAAATTAGAAAGTTTTTAAACTAAAAAATATTGTTTTGCATTTTAGTGAAGTAATTATTCGAAAAAACTTCGTGTTTTCCAAGAATAATCGCATACATTAATAAAAAATGTACCCTCATTGAGTAGATGAGTATCTTAATAACTGTGTGGTTCATGACTGTATTGGAAAATTTGTTACGATGAGAGAATATCTGGCGATTTAAATGATATATGAATACAAATTTCAGCAGGTGCTCGGCTTTCAGCCCTGACACATCTGCAGATACTATCCGTCATACAGATATGTATTGCGGGTTCGATAATAGTATCATAATAGGAGTTCAGTTTCGTGAGAAGTCACGGTCTTGATGTAATGTAAAATATTAACATAAATTCTAACAATAATTAAAACTAATAAATAAAATTATTTTTCAGTTGTTTGAATTGACAATTCTCTCACTTTTACTTCGCAATAACAATCACATACGTGAATGTAAGTTGTAAGAACATCAACCTTTTTCGTTATCTGGCTAATACTAGAAAATTTCTTGAGAATCTGTTTGGTGGTCACAGGCTCGACAACCTCTTTCACGAACACGCATTGCGAAACTACATTAGCCTTCTGATATATAATAAATACTAATAAATCTCCAAAATTTGATAATCTAAAGAATGAATCTGTCCACTTTTATTGATGTAATTACTTTCCTACTCGGACACGTTATGGGAATTTAATATAATATTGATCCAGAAATATGTTATTATTTATTTGCCCTGCTAGGGTCATAAATTTCACCAGTACTGAAATACAATTATCTTGATTCTATTTATATTTTTGCTTATGGGGTTCGACAGACAACATGCTACCTTTGTACCTGTCGTATGTGGACGTGCAGTTCTGTACAGAATTGCGATTCCTGGAAATTCGGCTAATTAAAACTGGTTATTTTTAATTAATGATAACTAGCTAAAAAATTATCAGCCTTTTACATAAATAATTTCACATTTATTACCAATTCAACTCGCACATTATTATGAGCTCATGAAATAGTCTAATGAAGTTTCTTTCGTGTGTAAGAATTCTTCTTCACGCCTATCGTCGGTTTCTAGGGTGAACTCCATTTCTTTTCTGTTGATGCTGTCCGTCGCCATTCTAGATAATGTCCCTCTTACCGAATTCTCTCCTAATGTTAATATACCTTTGCCAAACATCCCCGGAGTATTATCTGCTAAGTGATAGTTTCATAAAATATCAAGCTGCAATATTAATTATTACGCGATCGCGAACTTTCCATAGCTGTACCTTAGGTGTGCACCTATTCGCGACTGCCTATATTGTTGGACACAATCCTCATCTACGAATCTTTCCTATTCAAAGTTTCGTTTCGAATAACAAGTCTATTTTGGATTTAACTTGACATTCATAACAAAAATTAATTTAACATATTTAATTTATTATTGTATACAACTATTAGAACTCTCGGAAATAATTACATGTCACACGCTTTCCTATAAATTGAAAACACTAAACGCAATCTTAACTGAAAACTCCCGTACCGTTTGATCACATGGGTCCGTTCTAGCCGTCGTTATAAGAGAAGAAATATTATTTTTTACAATCCTCCGGCTTACACTGTCACTTGAACACATTCTTTATGTACACTATAAAAGGGCCTGTTTCTCTCTTCACAAAGAAATGCTTCATGTTCGCGACCATAGAACATATCGTCTTGTTTACCGGTTGCCCTGACACCCTGAATCCTTTGACTATGCTTATTCTAAATGTTTTAATTCACGAGCTATTAACAATGTTTTGATGCCGTTTTTTTGTTTGAATACAACCGAGGGTCTCAAGGCACAGTACATTTCAAACTCCTCCATATCACCGAAAACACTTTATATATTGTAACCAAACCAAACTGCAAGACATACACAAACCGGCAAACGCAAAACTGACTTCCTTTGACGTTACAAACGTATTCCTTATCATCCCGACCCAAGAATGTAAATTAATTTTTAAAAAACTTTTTTGACAAAGCTACATATCCCTTACCAACACGCTCAGAACTATACAATTTTATCTTGCTCTGAATTGACACTAACTACTTCACGTTCGATAACTCCTCCTAGAAAAAGAATTCTGGTCGTCCAATGAGCTCACCATTATCCTCCCCCTCGCAGACATTAACATGGACCATTTTCAAAAATAGTTTGAGACAAAACATCCACTTCTACAAAAGCTAACGTACCAGTACCGCTACATCGATGATATTTTAGCTTTATGGACTGGCACAACAAGATAGCTTAAACTCTTCGTCGTGTTTCTTAACTCCAGTCACCCATCCTTAAAATTCACTACTCAATTAGAAAATGAAAATCGGACTATGAATTTCTTAGACCTAACAATCAATAGGCTAAAAAAACACAGTTTCAATGTTCTTAGAAAACCCACACAGACTTATCCAAAACACATCCCCTTATAAAGTGTCCGCTATACATAGAATGTTCTAAATGTTATATTCAGTTTTCACTTTGATTCTAGGAAATTGTTTGATCTGGAGAGATAGCTGCTTATGAGAGTTCTCCGTTCAGAGACGTTTCACTGTACCACAATCCTGAGCAACACCTTAAAAGTACTCTCAATTTAATACCGAATTTCTGCTTTTTCTTTTTGTCTTCTAGGAAATCGATCTAAAAAATGTATAAAAAATAAAGGATTCTTCTACATATATAATGGAGGAATCGTGCGATAAACTGAATATTTGAACACTCATCTTATGAGAATTACTTTCTCCTGCATCGTTTTGTAGTAATTGAGTTTATGTTCCTCCGTACTGTGACCGCTCAACCTTTTCACTATATTCATTAAAAAGTCTACAGCGAGTCACTCACGTAATCTATTAGTATTACTTGACCTGTGACTTGTTATGACAATATCACACCAAAAATTAGGAATGGTTTTATATGTCCTAACTGCCCTACAGGAGTGGGTTCGTCTTTTAACCTGCTTTTTGTAACAAACGAAACATAGGCAAGTTAATCTTTTAACTATGAACAGAGTTCTAGATATATTCTGTTAAATACTTTAATACAATTTTACTGCATTAAACCTTTAATTATTACCTAACAATGCAGTTGCGTTTTAACACTCGCATAAACACTTTACATAAAATTATATTACCCTTCACTTCACAAAAAACACAATAAAATACCTGTACATCAGACAATAGTACATGGAAACACAAAATACTGGAAAAGAATCACATACCAAAATACCCTTTACATACACCTTACAAGAAATTGTCACTTGAATAGTGAAGGAAATATATACAAGACGTTGTTTCATTTTCACGTAGATTATTACTTTATACAATTTAGCCAGCAAAGAAAGAAAATGTCGTTATGCAATTAACGTACAATCAATAATAACTCTTACTAATCATTGGTTTTGAACAATTTGAAAAACGACTAAACAATAAATTGAAAACACACACTAAAAGAACACATATTATCGTTAATAGAAAAATGAAAAAAATGGGTTTTTACAATTATTAAAATCAATTAGCTACTTGGCTTCCTTTTACGACTGCAACACTGTAAAAGTTTACGTTTAAATGAGTTTAATAAAATTACTCGACTATCTACGTCTGTAGGTGAGGTGATAATAATTCTCGCTTCTTTAAACAGTTCTTTTTTTTAGAATTTCTGGTGAAGTTGTCTGAATCACGACACATCGTCTCGAAGAAATATTTCCACAGCATGGAGCGGCAACGGCGACCCACATCCTTTCAAGGTCGTGGCAACCCCTTGCTTCGGCGAACACGTCCTCTTATGAATCGCTACCACAGTCCTTCGAATTTTATGACTGCAATACCTCCGCGTAATTAATTTCTTACATGGTAAGCCAAGACGAAAAACAAAAACAAAGCTGGAAACAGAAAGAAACATTTCTTATAGCACATGCTTTCTACTTTCATACGTTCTTGAACGTTGAAATATATTATTTCCTCGTTGATAAAAAAAATTGTATATTTCTACGTAATCCGTTCACGTGAATTTATCAGAATATTCATGATTTCAAATTCTCAATTCTCTCATACATGGTATTGTTATTTTAACATGATGAGACGAATTACCTTTTTCAAGCTTCTTATCGTGGAAATACAGCGAATTCTCCTTTCCGTCCAACACGAACAGTTTTAATGCGACCAGATCGGCGGTCGGCAGCAAAATAGAGAGCTTTTCGTAGCGGTGCTTTGCGCTAGTGTTGATCTCTTCAAGGGTGATTTTTGATTGGTTGTCGCTCCATTCTACGCGATTGCGTTCGGAAACTTTAATAAATTTTCGCAAGGGATACCATTACTGCTGGCGCGATCTCTTGCAATTCAGTAACACTATAATTACATCTTGTCGTGTCTTGACGTTCTCGGGTGCTTCTCAAAAATCAATGGAACCGACATATGGGCGGTTACAGTACTTATAATATTTTAGCTGTATTGTTGTCAGAACTTCGTTGTCATGGTAAATGTTCCTTCCCCTTCACACCCTCCTTTGTTTCCTACTTACGCCCGAGCGTTTGCCGCCTCCGTTGCCGTCCCCGCCTGCGTTAGTGGCGTCGTCAGCCGGTGGCCGTACTTGGAGACTCCCTTCATTTCGGGGAATCCCCTCCTTCGCAACTCGCTTTCCCGGCGCGCGCCGCCCTCGCCGCAGTGCCGCGCCTGGCGCCTCAGGTGGCTTAATTGAATTCGTTATGCCCGAATTATCCACAAAGAAGCGCGTCGCTCTAGTTAGCGTGGCAGAACGACCGCCCGCGCTTTTGATCTAGTGCAGAGGTGCAGTAAAAACCGAGAGCGAAATTCCACGGCGTGTTTAAGAATCCGGCAGTTTTACTTAAACAATTAAAACGCTACCAGTATTTTTGTGCGTTTTTGTTTGTTTTATTAATAACTCTAATTTCATGAATTTTAATGAGAGAGATTACCTTACGCGTTTCACTCTATGTATTGCATTAAAGAGGAGCTATTTAGTTTTTAAATTGAATGCATGCTGTAGCAGTACTTCCAGTCTTTTGACACTAATTCTTCTGCATGAATTGTTGCAAACAATTTATCGTTTGTGATTGCTCACTTCAGTGCGTTGAAAGATAAACGTGAAGTCGTAAATGTAACCATTAGAGAATATTTATTAAACTTGTGTTTTTATTGTATATTTTAATTTTCATTTGCTTTTCATATACATGTTTATTTAGAAGTTTTATGAGAATTTGTCACTTCTGTTAATTAAAGTTGCGCACAGCTTCTGAAATTAATGGGAGAAAAATAACAAGCGGTGTGACTGGTTGGAAAAAAGTTTTCATTTGAAGACAACATTCTATTTTTATTATTTTATTCCTTAGTTGATGTAATATGAATAAAATTTTAATATATGAATAAAAATTCCCTTAGCATATTGACACTACAAATATTAATGCATTTCAAAAAGGAAAGTATTATGACTTATTTACAATGGTTTTAATGATTGAGTATTGATTTTTTAAATGTAAATAAAAAGGCATTAAATTATTGACAATTTCTGGATGTAATATCCCTATACACTTTTTTAGTTGTAGGACGAATTTGTACACAAGTTTATTTTATTAATGCATTTAATGTCTTCATTTTTTAAAACTTGGATTACTCATCTGCAATTTTCATTATTTCAAATCTGCTTTTTCCGCACTTTTTGAGTTATCTCGTATTACTCTTATAAACAGTTTATTCAAAAGAATAATTTGTAAGAAATAGCTGATAAAAAGTACTTGTACCCCTCAAGTATGGACGGTGCAGGCCTTAACAGTTCTCAATCAAAACTTAAATATGTATAAGGACAAGAAACGAGAAAAATCTGTCCTCTTCAATTCTGAAAATCACTGCTACAAAATGCAAAGCTCATAAAAAAAAGAAGAGCTACCCCGGTTTCAATTAATGACAAATAAAGGCATTCCTGATATTTCTTGTGTCGAAACGAAATAATGTAACACGAAAGTAAAATCGAACTAACCGAGAGGCAAAAGTTAAGCCAGCACCGTTTGGGCGTAGTAAAACTGTGGTAGAGCGTCTTTGTGTGGATGGGGAGTGAAGGGTAAATACATCCGCGTGGAATCGTTTATCCGCAGAAGTGCAACAAATCGCTTAACTCCAGGAGAAGGGTCTCTTTCGGGAGAAAAAGTTTGAAAAGCACCGCGGTGCCTACAATCAGAACTGCATTTGTATACTGCAATGCACCAAAAGCTTAATAACTGGTTAATGATTGTTTCGTGTTTGCGGGTGCATCAACTTCTTTCGTCATTAGACCCGTAAGGGTAATGCATGTTTTATTATGGAGAGACGGTGTTCTTCCCTGCTGAATAAAAAAATAATGCTAACTTCGTGTCGCCTTGCGGGTTTTTCGTAATCAAGATCTTCCACAAGCGGGGACTGCTCCAGCCCAGCGAACTCTAAGCTCCCGACATGTGTGGTAGCGTAGTGCATGTAATTGTGTGTGTAAGAAAGGGCGAGGAAAGTACGAGGAAGAGGAAGGAGAGATTACGTGAGGTCCTTGGTTACGTGAGCCGTTTGTTAGGATACTGGTATTTTCCAGAAACCACGAAAACAATGGACAGAGAAGCAGTTGTAGAATTTTCCTCCAGAGAGTAAACTCCTTTTAACTACAAATCTATATTATTTTGCACTTTATTTAACATTTAATTTACATTATAATTCCTGTTTCGTCTATAATGTATTCTGTTGCGAGGAAATTTAAATACAAGTGAGAAGTTGACCAAAACTTACATATTCTACATAATAATCTTTATAAATAAAATTGAATGCTGTGCGTGATTGAAAATAACAGCCAGTTTTAAGCTCATACGTAATATAGTTTTTTAAAATATTTATTTAATACCATGTTTACATAAAAAGACATTCAAATGAAAATGCACAATTCTCATAAAACGATTATTTATTATATACATACAGCTTTGTTGAAGAAATGTTGGCGACGCTTTTTAAATAACCTTGTGGTACGCCGGTTGTATCGCATCGCAGCGGCTTCAAAGCATTGTTTTAGCACCTCCTCCCGCGTGTTCCCCGACGCCGTCTCCGCCGACCCGATTTACACCGCCCTTTGTTTCCGTCCAACCGCGCCCACGCCCCCGACTACGTTCCCTTCTCGCCCCACCACACTGAGCCTGAGCCCCTTCGCGGAAACCTCCATTGCCGTGCAATGCATTCACTCTTGTGCTCGCCCCGCCGCAACTGATCTTCACCCTTGCCTTCGCTCTTACGCCTTCGCCCATGTCCCCGCTCTTACTCACGCTCTCGCCTTCCCTCGCTCCGCTCTCGCCTTCACTCTCGCTCCGCTCGCTCACGCTCTCGCCTTCCCTCTCGCTCCGCTCTCGCCTTCCTCTCGCTCACGTTCTCGCCTTCACTCTCGCTCACGCTCTCGCCTTCACTCTCGCTCACGCTCTCGCCTTCACTCTCGCTCACGCTCTCGCCTTCACTCTCGCTCACGCTCTCGCCTTCACTCTCGTTCACGCTCTCGCCTTCACTCTCGCTCACGCTCTCGCCGTCACTCTCGCTCACGCTCTCGCCTTGGCCCTCGCTCACGCTCTCACCTTCGCCCACGCTCACGCTCTCACCTTCACTATCACCCGCGCTCTCACCTTCACTCTCACCGGAAGCGATAGCTCAGTGCATCAACTGATGTCATTGCAGCGCCTCTGACCGGGACGTCCTAGGTTCGAGTTCTGACGGCGCACGATTTTCGACAAGCTTTTCAGCTAGGTCGAATTCAGTCGCTGTCTGAAGGAGAATTCTAGCTGCTGGCTGCTCTGATCGGTAGTTTTCCGTGGTTTCTCCGATCAACACCAGGCGAATGCCGGAGCAGTACCCTACCAAACGGGTCACGGACCGCGCGCGATCTGTCCTTCTTCTTTCTTGTCCTATCCTCTCCCCTTACCACACACACTTACTCTAACATACACTACACTACCTCATATTCCGGAAAGCCGGTCGGGAGCTTAGAGCTTGTCCCGGCTGGGGCTGTGCACTGCTTGTGGGAGAGTTCTGGTTAGGGGGAAACCCCATTAGCCGACGGTAGGTCGCTGCGGATCACACCATCCAGCGGGGGAAGGTCACCATCTCCCCAGAAGTAAACATTATTATTATTATTATTATTATTATTATTATTATTATTATTACTATTATTATTATTATTAATATTATTATTATTGTTATTATTAATATTATTATTATTATTTATTATTATTATTATTATTATTATTATTATTATTATTATTATAATTCACTATCTCCCGAGAAGATAACATAATATAATATATATGAAAGAACTCGCAGTCTTCATTCGTGTTGTGTAAAAGTAGCCTAATATCTCATTTCAATGCAATTTTATGGGAATATATTATTGTTCAAAATGAAAGTGCCTTTTCAAATAATAGTCCTCTTCAATGGACATTGTAACAGTTATATATCATATAAATCAATGGATCTAAAAATAGAAGAATCAACACACGCAAAAATGAAATAATATGCTTTTATAATTAAATTGATTACTATGTAGTGGTCAAAATCCACGTACGAATGTGGAATTCATGTATTTTTGATGTTATAATCAAGCTACTAGGATTAAAGCTCTAAAATCATGGCAATGAATTCTTCCGTTTGCTTTTAATATCTCCCACAGGCTGGGTCTACCGCAATGTTAAATGAATCAGTAAGCCTCGACACAAATTAACGCTCTCCTACACATCATATTCAAATCATATACATTTCATAAATCTGCTCAATTCAGAAATCCATATTAAGCTGAAACGCATGTTGGATTAGAGTACAAATATATAAGTACGAATATAAATTGTATAACGTATGCGTAATATAATACCTGTAGTGTAATTTCACGTAATCCCTTATGATTGCAGATAGTAAAATTAGCATAATTGGTCATGTCGGTCAATAATGAGTAAGTACTGTTGAAAAAATGCATCAGTTTTATGTTTCTGAACAGGTTTTATTCTTTGCGAAAGTTGCGAAAGCGAGAATTTCAACACTGTTTTAATTTTTAAAAAAGCATCTTATTTCCAGAGTCGCGAATCGTATAGTCTAGTGAAACCGTGTTCTTGCACTAAAATGAATCGCACATTTACAAATATCTTCAATTCACTGTAGAACTGAATAGGACACTGAGTGTTTTGGATGCTTTTTAATTGTAACTTGTATTTGTGCAAATTCTGTACTTTTAACAACTATAGTGACTACATGTGACCAATATGTTAACTGTAATATTTTACTTTTAGGAATTGGAGTTTCTGTAATTTTTCCATACCAACACCACTTCACTGTGATGCATAACCCTGCAAAAATATGAAAAAACGTAATAAATGATCCAAAGAAAATGGTATTTCATGTTGGAAATTTTACATTCTGTAATATATATTTCAATATGGTGAGAAAGGTAAGGCGTTTTATTTAAGAGTTCTGTGAGTATACTGACGAACATAAGTGTATTGGAAAAGAAAGAATATTTTTAGTAATATAATTTAAAAATGAGTTCGTTGTTTACATGCAATATCTGAAACCATTATCATAACCTTAATCACTACCGCAAATTATTCAAAACAATTAAAATAAACATTGAAGAATGTTATTTAAACCTTTAAATTTATTAAATATTCTGTTTTTAATGTTTACTAAATGAATCTTCTTATATTATACGAGAGAAATTATACAGTAATATTTCAATTGAATGCATTGTTCAAACTACTGTATACTAGTTTCCCTTGCACTGGAGAAAATTAACAATATAAGAAACAATATACGATTAATATAAACAAATTACTTTTTTTTTCATCCATTGCCTGGAGGAGAATTTAGCGGTAGATGCCCTGGTCGGTAGTTTTTCCGTGGATTATTTGACTAATACCATAAGAATGCCCGAGAAGTAGTTTAGGAAACGGCTACGGACAGCGCGCGGTGTGTCCTTCCTCTGCCTTGTCCTATCGTTACGACCTGGCTTGGGCCGTGTCCTCGCGAGGAGATATCTGAAGATGGAAAACTCCGTGGGCGATACTAAGGTCGGTATCGGATCTCATGTTCCTGGGATTGTGGAACACCGCCACCGGGGTATAACATGCACTCACCGGACTAATAAAGCGCCCGGAAACCCTGAATTCTCAATCATTAATGGACCGGTAGCGGTAGTTCAGTGCATCAACTGATGCCACTGCAGCGCCTCTGACCGGGAGGTTCTAGGTTCGAGTTCTGACGGCGGCAGGATTTTCGACACTAGCTTTTGAGCTAGATCGAATTCAGTCGCTGCCTGGAGGAGAATTCTAGCGGCCGGCTGCTCTGATCGGTAGTTTTCCGTGGTTTCTCCGTCATCATCAGGCGAATGCCGGAGCAGTACCCTACCAAACGGGCCACGGACCGCGCACGATATTTCCTTCCTCTTCCTTGTCCTATCCTCTCACCTTACACACACTTACACTAAAATGTACTACACTACCACATATTCCGGGAGACCGGTCGGGAACTTAGAGCTTGTCCCGGCTGGGGCGGTGCCCCGCTGGTGTGAGAGTCCTGGTTAGGGGGAAACCCCACTAGCCGACGGTAGGTCGGCGCCGGATCTCGCCATCCAGCGGGGGAAGATCACCGCCATCTCCCGAGAAAAAAACATGCACTCCCCGAACGGGACTAATGACCGAAGCAGTTGACGCGCTCAGAAACACGAAAAAATCAATCAATCAATCATTAATGGTCATTTGTTTCATATGGTTTCGTAAGTGTTTTTAATTTTGAATGCTCAAAACTAGTACACTGTATTCATTTGTTTCCCTGTCACATTATTTATTTTGAACCCCAAGAGTTTAGTGTTATATTTTTCTATATAATCATCTGTTTCCCAACCTTTGTCCTTTTCATTCTGCATGGCGAAACACGAGGAGAGCGGACTACAATGCGCCCGCCCTCTGCCCGAGGGAGTTGCATGCGTGGCACCGTCTGGCGTGTCGCCGCGCAGGCTTCCAGTTCACGGGGCAGCGCGTGGGGCGCTGTCGACGCGATTTAACTCGCGCCAAGTGTCTTTATCGCGATGTGTCGCGCGGGGCTTCGCCTGTCAGCGGAGGCCGCCCTCGGCCGCAGCCCGCGCGTCAACGCGACTCCTCGCGCTCCCCTCGCCGCCCTCTCGCCCGCCCTCTCGCCCGCCCTCTCGCCCGCCCTCTCGCCCGCCCCTCTCGCCCGCCCTCTCGCCCGCCCTCTCGCCCGCCCTCGCCCGCCCTCTCGCCCGCCCTCTCGCCCGCCCTCTCGCCCGCCCTCTCGCCCGCCCTCTCGCCCGCCCTCTCGCCCGCCCTCTCGCCCGCCCTCTCGCCCGCCCTCTCGCCCGCCCTCTCGCCCGCCCTCTCGCCCGCCCTCTCGCCCGCCCTCTCGCCCGCCCTCTCGCCCGCCCTCTCGCCCGCCCTCTCGCCCGCCCTCTCGCCCGCCTCTCGCCCGCCCTCTCGCCTCGCCCTCTCGCCCGCCCTCCCGCCCTGCCCCTCCGCCCGCCCTCTCCCCCCGCCCTCTCGCCCGCCCTCCGCCCGCCCTCTCGCCCGCCCTCTCCGCCCGCCCTCTCGCCCGCCCTCTCGCCCGCCCTCTCGCCCGCCCTCTCGCCCGCCCCCTCGCCCGCCCTCTCGCCCGCCCTCTCGCCCGCCTCTCGCCCGCCCTCTCGCCCGCCCTCGCCCGCCCTCTCGCCCTGCCCTCTCGCCCCTGCCCCCTCGCCCGCCTCTCGCCCGCCCTCTCGCCCGCCTCGCCGCCTCTCGCCCGCCCTCTGCCCCTGCCGCCTCCGCCCGCCCTTCGCCCGCTCTCGCCGCCCTCCGCCTCGCCCTCTCGCCCGCCTCGCCTCGCCTCTCGCCCGCCCTCCGCCGCCCCTCGGCCCCCCTCGCCGCCTCGCCCGCACCCCACCAGCGCCGCCCACAGAGACAAGCAGCCGAGCAGGCCTCAGGTGGGGAAGCCCTACGCAGCATTATACAGCGCGCATTGCTCCGTTAATGCAGAAACTAAATAATACATGTTCGAAAGAGAAACACACGAGCGAATCTAAACTGTGGAAAACCTACACGATAATAAAATACTTGTTATGATGCTTAAGGCAGTTAGTAAACTAGTGCTACAAAACATTTTGGCGCATTATTTGTAACTTTTGCAGTTTTAAAAAATTGAAACGAAAAAAAAAATTGTGTTATTTGTTAAACAGCCGTAACTCCATCGAGAAAACTACATGTTATTTTCAAAAGCTGTCCAGGACCTATTGAAAATTGCACTTTTCAGAACAGTTTACATAAAAAAATAAGGTGGTTTGGTTCTTTTTCTTCATTCTGAGGGGTTTAAAAGTACATGAAATTATTTCTAAAGATATAGCCATAGGTTATTAAAAAATACGATTGGTTTTCTGTTCATTTGAAAACAAATATATGTTAATGGATATGTAGTTACCATTTATAATTTATTAAAAACAAAATTGTTATCATTATAACCAGCAATCTTCATAAGATCATTTACAATTTTCGAAACTATGAGTAGTTTTCCCCTAAATTGGCGTTTATTAAAAGAAATTTTTAAACAATTATTTGGTCTGAAACTTCTCCAATATTTTTTTCAATTTTCTCTACGTATGTGTGATGAATTATAAAAATAATTGACGCTGATCTCATTTTTTACGAACACTCTGTATATTCGAAAATTGCGCAACAATTAACATTTCAATAATACAATGCTCAACATTAATATTTTGTCTTCAATGAAATATCTTCTAAAGCGCTGAATCTTTAAAAAAGATACCGAAAAATGTTATAAAAATCTAAAGAATTTTGCGTAATTTGTGCTTGCAATTAATATAATTTATAAAAACCTTTTGGGGCAAAGGCGCTAAAAATGGCGTAGGCATTGCATTAAATTTTGAATTTTTAAAAAAAAAAAATTACTGAAGCAATAAATAATGCAATAAGGAAGGTACTGTTTTAGCACTATTACTTTCGAACATCACGTTCATTCCAACTATGCTAACGTTGTTATGAGATACACAAGTAGATATGTTTTTAGCAGTGTACACTATCATTCTACGCGCATTCCCTAATACAATTAGTGCAAAGACTATAAATAATCTGTAGTCGACTTAATGAACTTTAATGAATTTTAAACATATTTGTTAAATCGACTCCGTGTATCTCGTACAAAATGAATGAACATTGTTAAATGCTCTGTAAATTTACTCTTAAGTTTAATCAAATCGTCGCAGAATGTCTTTAAATTATTCAATTAACAATTTTCGACACCAAAAGTATTACTCACATACAAGTGTGTTGATAGAGTTTTAATATTTAAATATTAAATATTTTAATACTAATATAATTAAAATTTAATATTAAATATTTGAATTTACAATATTCTTTTTAGGATATCAGGTCCAAATATGAGAAATTTTCGTAAAATTGTAGTTTTCTATGTTTTATGTTTAGAGGAAATTGAAACAAATTGCCCATGGAAAGAGTTAAAAACTTTATGTTGCCAAATAAAAGAAATCAATAAAACCGAAAAAGAGATTTCATGAATTCATTTTCAGATCGCGGTGTAGTGTACATTTGCTAGTGTGCAATTACATTTATTTAAATACATAAGATGAAATTCTTTAGGAATTTTACCTTACTCAAGAAATGCCTTAGTAATAGGTCCTTACTCAGGACGAAAATGCCAGACGTTACTGTAATTGCTACATCAAGCTACATCACACATATCATAAAAATGAAATACTAAATGAAAAACTAATGAATGAAATATCATTTGTAAAATTTAATTTTCATTTGCATGACCATTTGTTTTTTACTTTTGCATATTACGCATTTTTATCGAATAATTTTGGTTTTGCTTAATTATTCACAAAGTATTCTATAAGCGAATTTGCTGTCATTTACGGCCACTGCGCGTCAATTGTTCACTGCACCGTTGGGGATTCTCAGAGGTTGAATGTGCTTTCTAGAATGATCGCAAAGCTACTGAAATAATTAACGGATTTGGCCAAAGCTAAATGTACAGAAAGATAATAGTGAATTATGGTGGAATGCCAACTATATGAGTTCTGGAATGCAATAGGACAGCACAATCGCGATATTGAAGGAACGCGTTATACAAACGCATATAAAAATTTTAATTGTTTAAAATCATGGACGTTCATCTTTTCGTTCAGAGTTCTTTTAATATTTCTGATTATTTGCTTTGATATTAGAATGCTGTAAGCAGGGACCGAATACCGAAATAATAGCGGTAAAGGTATTTATACCGGCAAATACCTTTATTCAAAATACTTTAAAATACCGGTATAAGACGTCAAATACCGGTATTTTTAGAGGTATTTTACCTTTATCCGACGTCTATACCGGTAAAATACCTCTATTTAAAGGTATTATACCGGTATTCTCTCATCAAAATACCGGTATTTTCATAAGAAAATACCGGTATTTCAGTAGAATCATACAGGTATTTGGGGGAAATTCATTGTGATATTTTCCGCTGAAATGACTCAGAGGAAACAACTACACACGGCTGAGTTTCTGACCGGGAGGTCCTAGGGTTCGAGTCGCGAGGGTGGCGGATTTTCGTCACTTATTATAGCTAGGTCGAGTTCTGCCGTTGACTGGGTAGTCGAGTTATGTCGTCAGACGGAGGGGCCAGCCAACGGTCTTTCGCAGACGTCAACACGAGCTCGTTCGCTGACCTTGGACCTCACGTCCGGCGCAGAGCTTGGCGACACGTGATAGAGTGTTGAAATTTATCGAATTTCTCCGTATAAATCTTGTCCTTTCTAGTAGCGATAAAAAATGGAGAAACATGTCTTCTTATCCATAAATGAGTCTTCCCACGCATACCAAACTTCCTTCTTGCATGACTGTGTTTATCACTAAATACGATTATTTGCTTAAATTTGATCGTATCACTAACATTCCCGAAAATAATTTTTTCAGTTGGCCCAGTTTCCTTATTCTGCACCATAATTATAACTAAAACAATATTAAAATTGACATTAAACGCTAATAGACATATTAACTATTCTTACGCGAGGAAACAGATGCGTTATGTTTAATTCAAAATTAATGATTGAAGCATGTTTAATTTACACCCATGTATTATTTAAGAAATTTCATTAAGAAAAATTATTAATAGTACTATATAATATTAATTAATTTTAATAAATATTTTAAAATATTAATACTAATTAAATTTTAAATGTTTGCATTAAATTTGTGTAAATTTTATTATTTTGTTTATTATACTTCTCGAAGTGGCCTCCAGATGCATTTACAATGTAAGTACCGCGTAGAAGGAACCTTGCCCACATGCAATGTTAATAGCTAATAATAATAGTAATAAAAGTAATAATAATAATAATAACATAATAATTTACTTTTATTACAAATTCTCAATATTTGCAGTTAATGTCAAAATATATTAAACCCTTAATATAAACTAGGAAAATAACATTTTATTTTAGCCCTATTTATTAATGTATAATTAAGATTTAATTGTGAAATGAAGTAAAAGGAAATCATTTTTTGACAAAAACAAAACTGGGCCTGGCCTGAAAGCCTGAGCGTTCGTGATTATCTCAAGGTGTCAACGCTTCCTCAGTTCGCCGAAGGAGGGCGGGGAGGGAAGAAACGGTCCTACGCCTACAGCACGGCGCATACGTTGACAGCTCTCCATGTGCGAAATACAAAGACAGACTTAGGTCATCTCTCAGGTCAGATGGAAATAGCCTGATGAAGGACACTAAGAAAGTTTCTCTTCAATGGAACCAATAATTATTATTTCATATTTCAACTTTTCCGAAGTTTAAATTAAGGGAGGTTTCAATACATACAACGTATGCAAAATGTAAACGCTGAACACAAAACATTTACAATAATAAGAATATAATTTAATACAGTTGTTTAATATATATATATATATATATATATATATATATATATACAATAATAATTTAAACAATAAATATCAGTTATGAAATGATATTTGATTAATAAACATTTTGTGAGATATTATTAACTAAAGCAACCTATTTTGTCAACATGTATGAATGGAAAGCTATATTTCTTCATTGAAAATACCGGTATAATACCGGTATAACCTTTATGGACGTCCATACCGGTATAGACGTCCTATAGAGGTATTTTACCGGTATAAATGAATTCATATTCTTCTTTCTGTGCTTAATCGTGACCTCACTTCTTTCTGTTTCTATACAGTCCATTTTCGATGACTTCCTGGAATCAGTGGACTGCTTACAAGAACAAAATTGTACAAGTATTGCGGAATTCTGTTTAAAATTTGTTTTTATAGCTTCAAAGCTTTGCCTGCAATACAATTCAAGCATTCGAAGACCTTGATTTGTAATTAGTCAAAGTTAATTGGCATGTCTACACTCTTAATAATACTAAAATGTTTGAAACATTGTAGAATTGTTCTTCAAACTTGTATATTTTATGACGTATTTTTTTTATTTCTAAAGTTTTTCTGACATATCAATCCAAGATAAAATGTGAGCTACAATTTAGTAGTAGTTAACTGTTGGAGTTGTGATTGTGAGAGTATCGGGTCATGTAAATATTGTCCATAAAGATTGTCCTGATTAGGGGGGAGGTGAGACAAGGGAGGAGGAAAACCCGGGAAGAGCACGTGTTCGTAAGCGACGGATCTCACGTTCCAGCGAGGAGGAACACCGCCACCTCTCGGAGAGAGCATTCATTAACCCTCTAGTGCCCCTTCTTGCATATATTAACTGGTACAACATACCATTTCTGGTCAACTCGTATAGGCAGCTTTTTGCCCTAATTTGCAAATTTTATTTCTTCATAAAAGGAGACATCCTCGTTGAAGCATTTAAACAATTTCTTTCATTCCTGAATGCCAGATGTCGATTGAACCGCGATCGCTAATACCTGAACAGGTCCACACATAACTTCGGTCGGTTAGAATTTGCAGCTAAAACCGTGTTTACCTACTATATGCCTGTGGTTAAGTCGGAGGAATAGGCCGGTGGAATAAGCCGGAGGAATAAGCTGTGGTTGGTCCGCACCAACGTTGACGGGGCATATGCAGCGAAGTTCTAACGGTTTGAATTGAATGTGCCTTATTTTACGTGGCGAGACTCAGGCCTCGAGGCCTTGTCTTCCGCCTGACCACGCAAATTCCACTATGCTCCTTTCACCAACCATGGGAGAAAGAAGGTATTACTTGGGCGACGAGACAGGCAATTTGAATTTAGCTCAGAGGCATCATTTAGGCTTGAGGATCTTTTACATGCAGTAAATCTATTAACATGAAACAGCCGGCTTTACTTCCCCTCCGAAAGGAAGGCGTACGAAGGATTTTTTCGCCCTTAAAAATTCACGGCTTCAAATCCGCAAACTCGGGTATAACAGTCTGATACGCTAACCGTTACACCATCGCCGCCGCGGTAGTGTAACCGCCTAACGGTTTCACTTCTTCTTATAGAAAAAACGCTCATATAACCAACGGTTTGCTCTTTGAAGCGCTCTAGTAGTAAATATTTAGCAACCCAACAATTGGTTAGCACTAAATGTTGCGAAACGGTGCTGCCAGAGGATCCAACTGCTCCTGCGCGCGCACGAACGCGTCAACAATGGGCGAGCGCTATGCGCACAAAATTACCTTGGGTTGCGCTCCGAAACGCACATCATTTGACACTATGTCCACGACCTTTCCGGACGTACCGTTATTGGGCGTCCTTTCCTCAAAGAGTAAGAGCATTGAAGCGCGATGCTTACGTAAAACTTGCTACATTTTCTCGAAGGTGTAGTGATTATAAATTAAAATATAAATTTTATTTGTGTAAACCAAGCCTCTCTATATGAACAATATAATGGCTTGTTTATAGCTATAATTGATTAAACAGCTGTATCAACATTTTCTAACTTGCTTTAGGGTTTCTCGAGTAGTAGTCATAAAAAATAAGATTTCTTTCATCAGCTTTAATTTCTTCATGTTTTAAAAATATAAATACAATTTTAAATAAATTGAATGAGCGTCAAGATAAGAGAGAAATACTTTATATGAGGTTTTATTGCCAGAATTAAGAAAACTAGTTTATCAGTGGAAGACTCAATGATATAATATATGAGCACATCCATTATAAATAAATCCTTATATCCCTTAAAGTAGTTCGCTGCTGTCAAAAAGGAATATAATGAAGTTTGCTTATCTGTTCCCAATGTTTCAAAAGCCTTTTCACTGGACGCATGCACTTTAAATACACCCGTTCACTCGTGTGCGCATACACACACACACGCCACATGTGAAATGTGATGGGAAATAAAATTCGTCGAACGGCTAACCACAGTCAGTTCCGTCAAAGGCCAACTGGCCGGAACTACACTTCCCCTATTTTGAGCAAAATATGGTGAACCGACTATGAAGTACGAGTAGCGGTTCGAAAAATAAGCCGCTGACAGCGAATTCGAAGTTCGCTAATGTACTAGGCTGCTACATGTTAATCTCCGTAAGCTTTGACAGAACTTCGTCGATGAAGCCTGCAACGTTCCATGTATTTATTTCGATTATAGAATTTCGATATTCCGCCTGTCAGGCCGGTGATTTTGATGAATGGTTGATCCGCGTATCACGTTAGCAGTAAATTATACTGTGCCTTCGTAATTAAAATGGCATTTTTCTTCGTACCGAGTTGCACGAGAATTTTGTTGCAGTGCATTTTTCTTTGAAAGTAAACTGCAGTTGGGAGGCGGTGCGAAAAATTATATACAAAGTTCATATTTTGTTTTCAAGTAGAAAACACATTGATACATCTGAATTTAATTTATTTCTTCAACTGGCAATATATCATAGAAACATTATTAGTAATATTTCAAAAATTTTACATTACGAAAACAAGATTTAAAAAGTCAGTATTCAGTTTTAATCAAATGCGATTTAAAACCCTTAAATTAGGTTTAAAACGTGGTTTAAGTGGTTTTCAAGATTTAAATGATGTTCCCCACCTACTAAATGAAAAATAGGTACTCTGTGTTTTCTCAGGTTGTTCGATTTATGTATTTGTTTTTATCAAAATTGAATTTATTCAACTAAACATCCAATTACGTTTTACAAAACTGGTCGCGGTCGATGTAAACCTGCTACCATGAACATGCATTTCATAATGATTCCACCCACGTACGTCGCTTGTAAATTGAAAACGCCTTGATCATGTTAAGTGCTCGTTTATCATAAACTCAAAAGACGAACGCATTGTGTGGTTTCTGGGATGGGAGGTTGCAAAAGGGAAAGCAGAACAGGAGAAGCGAGAGTCGACCGTCAAAAAACTGCAAAGGAATCACCCGTCACTCTGGCATCTGCTCTTTGGCGGCCCCACGAGGCCTCTGCCCGAACCAACCCCACACGGCGCCCCCCCCCACGGCGCCCTCGCGGCCACGCCCCTCTCCTCGCCCTCACTTCGCCGCTCCCAGCAGCCCAGTCATCTCGCTGCCTCAAGCCCAAGGCCCTACCGTCGCCGTCCACGCCCATCCCACACCGCTCACGTCGCCTCGCCACCCCGACTGCATCGCGCAGTCAACTTCCCCCAACTCGTTTACCCACTTTCCCAAAAAGACATAGCCCGACTCCTAGCACGTCCCGACTGCATCTCGCAGTCAACTTTTCCTACTCGTTTACCCACTTTCCGAAAAAGACATAGCCTGACTCCTTGCATATACCGACTGCATCTCGCAGTCAACTTCTCCCGACTCCTCATACCGACGCACTCGCAGTCAACTTTCCTAACGTTTCCCTACTTTCCGAAAAGACATGCCCGACTCCTTGCATCCGACTGCATTCCAATCAACTTTCAATCGTTTACCTACTTCCCCAAAAGATATAGCCCGATACCTTGCACGTACCGACTGCATCTCACAGTCAACTTTTCCTAACCCGCTTAACTACCTCCCCCAAAAGGCAAAGCCAGTTTTTTAGCATAGAATATTAACAATGTTTACCGTGGCTTGTTTAGTATTACATTGATTGATTGTAACGTCCCATATCTGTCTTTCTTCAAGAAACATTTGCATATACTTTGAGAAAACTACCAACATTGTAAACCACCGCTTAAAAGTTTGTGAAAATAAAACTCGGAACTGTCTATCACGAGCATCTTGTAACTCGCCCGACCGACCCGACTTAAGACCCAATTCTTGCATGTTCATGCATGATTCTTGCATGTTCACTTCTGTTCGAGGTTTTGTTTCGACTAGTGTGATAACATTATTTGCGCTACATATGAATGCAAACTTAACAAAAATATTTACTCATTTCGAAACACTGGATGAAGGATTCTAGAAACAGTCGGCTATGCCTTCTCGGGAAATGAAAAGTGAAAGAGGGTTTAGCTTGGAAGCGACAGTGAGATCAAACTGACTGCGGGATGTAGTCAGGCGATTCCAGCCACGCCCACATTTCTTTATCTCCTCCCTCCTCTTCCACACTGTTGCTCTCACTTCCCGTAACGCCGACTCCAACAGCCAAATCTTGGCGCCCAACGCTTTATTTGGTTTGGTTTGGTTTGTTTTTTTCGTGTTTCCGGGCGCGTCAACTGCTTTGGTCATTAGTACCGTTAGTGTAGTGCATGTTTGTTTCTCGGGAGATGGTGGTGGTCTTCCCCCGCTGGATGGCGAGATCCGGCGCCGACCTACCGTCGGCTAGTGGGGTTTCCCCCTAACCAGGACTCTCCCACCAGCGGGGCACCGCCCCAGCCGGGACAAGCTCTAAGCTCCCGACCGGTCTCCTGGAATATGCGGTAGTGTAGTGCATGTCAGTGTAAGTGTGTGTGTAAGGGGAGAGGATAGGACAAGGAAGAGGAAGGACAGATCGCGCGCGGTTCGTGGCCCGTTTGTGAGGGTATTGCTCCGGCATTCGTCTGGTGTTGTTCGGAGAAACCACGGAAAACTACCGATCAGAGCAGCCGGCCGCTAGAATTCTCCTCCAGACAGCGACTGAATTCGACCTAGCTGAAAAGCTATTGGGAAGTGGGAACCTAGGACCTCCCGGTCAGAGGCGCTGCAGTGACATCAGTTGATGCACTGAGCTACCGCTCCTGGTCCAACGGTTTATCGTGCTCCCGTCACCAACCCTATATTGCTCACACTGCCTGCTGTTGCCCCCACACCGAACTCTCCGTCTCATCATTTCACCCCCACTCATTCGCCCGCAACTCCTCAATCTCTCCCCTCCGGCCTCTCCCCGTCGCCGTCGCGTAACTCCTCTTTGTACAGAACGCCACCAGAGAGCAAGCGCGCGCTGGCGCGTCCAAGTCGAAAGGCGGGGCGGGGCGGAGCGGGAGGGCGGCGCGGGCGGGGCGGGGCGGGGCGGGCGGGCGGGCGGGCGGCACGGGGCGGGGCGGGTCCGTGCGGTGCGGAGCGGGGCGGGGCGGAGCGGGGTGGAGAGGGGCGGGGCGGAGTAACGAGGGAACACGGGAGTTCGATTTCGCAGACGCGCTTAGTGCGCTAAGGAGATTCGATAGCGATAGCAATAGCATTAACGGGGCGACGCGGGTGCGCGGGCGGGCGTCAATGGCGAGCGCGCCAAGCGGCGCGGCGCGGGACTTCGCCTGAGCGGAGGCGGCGATTGCCTCTGTCCTCCGCTGCAATTCGAGCTCTTCCTTCTAAGCACCGCGCGCGGAAAAGGCTGTTGCCAGCGGCAAGGTAAAGGAAAAGCTGAAATGTAATGCTCAATTTCTCGTTACAGGAGACTAAATAGACGTTAAATACTTTATATAATGTAAAATTAAATTTATACATGCTAGTGGTTACATGTTTAGATAGGGAATATTCATTTTTTCAGAGAAATTTAATTTTTTTGGAATATATAAATAATTCATAAATACTACAATTGAAGTATGAATATGGAAAGGTTTGCTGAGAGCAGTACTTATTAAAGCAATTAAATTTTTAATATTTTAAATATGTATGCATGAAACTTTTACCCAAAATGTAAATACCAAAAAATGCATTTTTGAGTTAATTATAATGGGCGGTTACTCCTATTTCCCAGAAAACTGACCTTTAAAGTTTGAGTGGTGTCGTTCCAGAGTAAACGTCTTGAATTCAAATATATTTTCTACTTTATTGCTCTGTATTTTTCAAGCAAATAATGTTTCATTATATTTAATACCTTTCGCTTAATTCACCTGTAGGCAATCTCCGCAAATATGTCGTAATAAAAGTTAATTAAGAGGAGTGTTTGTGGCATCAGTACTGAAAATTTATGAATGAAAAACAAATCAGAAACTCCTCTTAAATATTGTCGCAAGTGCAATGTATAGTTTGCCAAAAAAATCATGGAACGCAAGATCGACAACAAAATAAAACGTTTGTCGCATTCAAGTAGTTGGTGAACTATTGACGACCCGATGCCCAGCAGGCAGGCATTAATGTGTGTCGTACAGAACCATAGAGGTCAATGTTTACACATTACGTGGTGGGTTTCGCATCGTTGGTTTGGTTTTTACGCTCGACTGCATTTGGCAACAATGCACAGAAATTATTCCACCCCCGCTGAAATTGTCAAGATCGCTTCGAGTCAGGCTATGTAAGTGCAGTGGTGCTCAAAGATTTTTGTCGTGTGGAACACTCTTTTATCATGATGAACCCTGCGGGAGTACCGTGTTGTAAAAGTAAAGCAAACCTATGAGTATTAGAACTTTCGGAAACTTTTTCAATACTCCAGCAGTTTTCAGCAACGTAGCAATTAGGTGAACGAATATTTTTATGCCTTAGCTAACATTGAAAATTAAAAAAAGGAGAAAAAATGTTCTGCGTGTTTTTCTGACAATCCCTTATCTTGTTTAACTGTTTTAGAAATTAGATAGAATGTTATGAATAGTATTAATGTTAGAATGTATAGAATGTTAATTTCTTTTCAGGTTCAAACATTTAATTAGTCATCTGGGTAGAAAAATTTACATAGTTCTGTTCATACTTCAAAGTTTAATGTGTTTATAACTTCCAAATTAAAATAATTTTGATGTTTAACCATGCTCGTAATTTCGTGACACACTGTGTCACGATACACTTTTGGGAATCACCAGAACGTGTTTATGTAAGAAGTCTAAGCTAGTTACAGCAAGAATTTCCGTTTTGAAATTTTCAAAATATTTCTGGCTCAGGTGTGGTTTTTGATGAGACATCTTACGTTATTTCACACTATGTCGGTTTTCCCCTGAAAACTCAGAACATTTCTAGGTGTTCACGAACAACAAAAATAGAGAAATCGTATTACAAACAAGAAACTAATTGAAAAAATAACTAATTGGCCCTGCAATTGTCGTAGTTTATTCAACTGGTTGAAAATGAGTTGGAGTCTTGTGGATTAATGTATCTTGTGGATGTAATTATTTACGGACACATAGATCTAACGTCAGTTATTGACAATTTTGAACCAAGAATCAGCACAGAAGCATTGCGCTATAACTGTGGCCATTAGTCTGTAAATGATAAATTTTCAATTGCATGATGCAATTTTAGAAAGTTAAGCAAAAGTAAATAAAAACTATATGAACATATATACACTAAATAAAGAAACGGAAACCACATAATCCAATGATATTTGCTTATTTCTTCTTTGTGAATAGTAATTTGTATTTCAATTAACTTCCATTTTTTATAATGACTATTATATACTTTAATAAAATTGTTTAAAATAAATTCTTTAGAGTAGTTTTCCATTTTAACTGTTTTTAATTTCTGAATGTTACAAAAATGCAAGCTTCAGATATGAAAATATCCTTATCAAACCAAAACCTGTGCACGTGTTTTAATGGAATGTCTAACATTAAAGAATAAATACAAACTTTGAGGAAAAAGGATTTTTATCGAAAAACGTCTGTCAGATAATTAGAAAATTATAAAAGGAGAGAAGAAAATGTATTTATCCCGTGCTTACAATCAATAAAACGGATATAAACTTCAAGTTTGATAATTGGTTCACTTTTATTTTCAAGAAACAATCGCAAGTCCTTTTAGAGCATTGGCAACGACAAAAGGCACCACCTAAAATATTGTGGAAACAAAATACGAAATAACCTATTATGAGCATCTTCTTACTTCGCTGAATGAAACTACACAATTCCCACAATTCTGTCATGTTCGCCTGTGTTCGAGTGCAAGCGCGTTCAAGCGGTCTATTAGCTCTACTTATAAATAAAAAATTAAATATAATTACTCCTTCCCAGACACTAGATGAACGAAACGGAATGCAATTGGCTGTGCTTTTCCAGGTATGAGAAACCGGGAGCGGTAGCTCAGTACATCAACTGATGCCACAGCAGCGCCTCTCACCGGGACGTCCTAGGTTCGAGTCTTGACGGCTGCACGATTTTCGACACTAGCTTTTGAGCTAGATCGAATTCAGTCGCCGCCTGGAGGAGAATTCTAGCGGCCGGCTGCTCTGATCGGTAGTTTTCCGTGGTTTCTCCGATCAACACCAGGCGAATGCCGGAGCAGTACCCTACAAAACGGGCCACGGACCGCGCGCGCCATGTTCTCCCCTTACACACTCACACTAACATGCACTACACTACCACATATTCCGGGAGACCGGTCGGGAGCTTAGTGCTTGTCCCGGCTGGGGCGGTGCCGCGCTGGTGGGAGAGTCCTGGTTAGGGGGAACCCCACTAGCCGACGGTAGGTCGGTGCCGGGTCTCGCCATCCAACAAGGGGAAAATCACCGCCATCTCCCGAGAAAAAACAAGCACTACACTAACGGGACTAATGACCAAAGCAGTTGACGCGCCCGGAATCACCAAAAATGAATCAATCAATCCAGGTATGAGAAGTGAAGGGAATTAGCGGGGATGAGGGAAACCTGATCGCGGGATGTAGTTAGGAGATATCCCCAGCCGCGGAGGGAAGAGTTAAATTCGGATTTAATTGATTAGTGATTCCGGGCGCGTAAATGATCAGCTCATTTGTCCCGTAAGTGCTGTATACGCGAGAAGTGGCAGTGATCTTCTTCCGTTGGATGGCGAGATCCCGACCTACCTACCTACACGTTGTTTTGTGAGAATTTTCCAGCGTTCCAGCTTTCGGACACGCTCTAAGCTTCCGACTAGTCTTGCAGCTTGTATGGTAGTGTAGTGCATGTAAGTGTTAGTGTGTAGAGGATGAGCATAGGAGAAAGAAGAGGATGGGAAGGTCGCATGCAATCCGTGGCCCATTTGTTAGGGTACTGCTCCAGTATTCGTCTCGTATTGATCGGAGAAACCACGGAAAAGTACCGATCAGAGCAGCCGGCCGCTACAGTTTTCCCCCGGGGCGGCTGTTCTCGGCCTAGCTAAGTGGCTAGTGTCTAAAAGCCTGCCACCGCCGGAAGTAGAACCCTAGACCCTCCCGGTCAGAAGCACAGCAGTAACATCAACTGATGCCCTGAGCCATCGAAGGCGTCGTTTCGTTTGGAAGAGCAGGTAGAGGAGAGCGCGGCCACCGCCGGGCGCCTCCTGCACCGCTCCCCGCCGCGCCGTTCCCGCCGCGCCACGCCCCCATTTTTCGTGCCTCTGGCGATGGCCGTCGGCGGTCGTTTCGGGACGCATCCGAGGGACGCGCAGACCCTTCCGATAACTCCCGCTATCTGCGCCAACGCGTCGTCGCAGCGCCCAACCCCTTATCTGCGCCCCGCCCCTGCCATCGCCAACGATTCCTTCGCACTACCTGCTCTCCCTCGCCCTCTGCACGACCCCGTGCGCGCGCCCCGTCCCCTCGCCCCGTCCCGTCCCCTCGCCCCGTCCCGTCCTCTCGCCCCGTCCCGTCCCCTCGCCCCGTCCCGTCCTCTCGCCCCGTCCCGTCCCCTCGCCCCGTCCTCGCCCCGTCCTCTCGCCACGTCCTCTCGCCACGTCCTCTCGCCACGTCCTCTCGCCACGTCCTCTCGCCACGTCCTCTCGCCACGTCCTCTCGCCACGTCCTCTCGCCACGTCCTCTCGCCACGTCCTCTCGCCACGTCTCCTTCGTCCATCACATTCGCGCCGTCTCCCCGCTCCGCAACAACCCCCGCGCATATCTCCGCGGCCGACCGCTGCCGCATCCGCTTTGAGCTCGCCGCCGCCTTCCCTGGGGCTTCCGCCTCCGCCGCAGCAGCTGCCTCCGTTCTCTCGGCGCTTCACAGCCCTGTCGCTTTGTTCCAGCTCCGTCATCTCGGAGTTCACCATATATTCCGCGTCTCCATTTATCACTTAACCTGCCCGCGGCTGCCTTCGTTGGCGGCGCTTCCTGACAACGCTTTCGTCTCATCCTGTAATGTGTGCTTATTTATTTATATAACTCCAAAAACCGACAGAACTATGTATGCCGTTCTATGATGAAAATGTAGTATTGCGTTGCTGTCCGGCTCTCACGTGACCATCCTTTTTAACCGTCCGTTGAAACCGTCTCCGTCGCTTCTTTCCTGCTCCTGGCGTCCCTGGCCGATCTCGGCCTACCTGCGGACCAAAGTACATTCCGTTCAGATCTCGCGGCCTCTGCCTCCGCCTCCCAGCCTTCATTACTTTTCGACCTGGCGTTTACGCACCCGGAGTTTTGTGGCATCCTGTCACGTGAGAACCGCGAACCTTTCACCCCCCAATCGCACCTCACTCCCCTTCCTGCAGTCTTCCTCAGGGCCGCCCACACCATAGAGTAAAGACTCTTTAGTCTATGCTCACATCTTCGCTGTTGCTTGCTGTTCTGCCCCGGCCATCGCCCACGCGGCGGGCGACGCCTGCCGACGAGGCTGGGAGTTGGGTAATTGGGCGCCGCGAGCTCACGGCACGGGCAGCAGGGCGGGGAGGAGGGGGCGCGGCCGGTGATCGGACGCTCCGAACGCCGCCGGCAGAGCTCCACCCCGGGCAATTCGAGTTCCCCGATGCACGAGGGCGGTCGTTACTAGGATTAGATCGCTTGGTGGGGGATGCAAGGTAACGAGCGGGAGAGCTTTCCGTTCGCATTGCGTTGCTCTTTATTTGAATCCACTCTAACTGCTATTCTACGCACACCACTATAAAATTACACTCTGGTCGAATTTTCTAGGCAAGACGTACGGGTTTTAGTGTTCATTACAAAATGTGGTGGTTGTTTTATTTCAAATACAAAAAATTCTAAATTATTTGTAGGCTGTTTGTGGGAAAGACAAATGGATTCTTAACAAGGAAGCTTTCAAATTATTGTCTCATTTTTGGACAAATGATACGCATTAAATTTAGTAAAATCCACCTGTAACGGAACACATTAATTTAGAACTCACGTATTATTAATTAACAAGGTTCAGCGTTACATTTTCCAGCTCAAAAATGTTTATACTAAAATGGAATAGAATTTATTAAAAATACATGTCTAATAATTAAAATGGAATGTGACATATGTAAATCCATATACATTTATATATTAAACACACAAAGGAGTTTTGCTTGGAAAGATGTTTCAGCTTTCTACTCAACCAACTTCGTATCTTTTGCATTCCTAGATGAGTTATCATTTGCTCTAATTAATGGAGCATCTCAAAATTAATAGACTGTACGTTTATCTGCCATAATTTATTCCTTAGGTTTTTTGTGATGCGAATTGCAATCGCGGCGTTTTCTCCCACCAGGTATCTCCCACCAGTAGAGCACTGCCCCAGCCGGGACAATCTCTAAGCTCTCGACCGGCCTCCAGGCTTGTGTGGTAGTATACTGCATGTACGTTTACATGTGTGTAAGAGTTTAGAATTATTTTCCATCGACTGAACTCGCCCTAGCTATGTAGCTAGTGTCTAAAATCCTGCCACCGTCCAATTTCGAACTCTAGGACCTGCCGAACATGGGCATACAGTGATGCCCTGAGCCCCCTAAACCGGTTGAAAATTGTTGTTGAATAGATCCAACATGAAGCCAGCTTCTTAATCCCGCCACGGCCTGGACTCTATCACTTGGCCCTGTGTGACAACGGTGCTGCAGAGGTAGTGGTGTTGCCTCTGAGCCATTGCAGCGCATGGGGATCTAGCGGAAGAGAGGTCAGCGGGGCAGAGGGTGAGGCGGGCGATTCCCTCAAACCCCCTCACCTTGCCCCCTCCACCCACGCCTTGCTCCTACGACCTGAGAGCGCTGGGCCAGAACAAATCCGCCTCAGGAGGCACGGTGCGAGGTGGAGCGAGATGGAGCGGGGAGGGGACGGGGGGAGGGGACGGGCGGAGCGGGGCGGGGCGGCAAGGCGGGGCGGCACGGCGGGGGTGCGAATAAGCGGGACGTGGTGCAGCGAACGGGGAGGGGGGGGGGGGGGGCGGGGGGGGGGGGGGGGGCGGGCGAAATCTCCGTTGGAATGAATGCTCGGGGGCGCGAGGCCGTGCGGGAAACAGGCACGGGGCGACGGCGCACGGCGGCGGATTTGTTCGTTTTTGTGATTCAAATGAGACGAGCGTTCGAATATGCGCGTGAGAATCCAGCCTGCTACCGAAAACAATATGTTTTTCTCTCTACTTGCGAATATTTTTAGAAATCCTATACCAACGGGGGGGTGTAAAATTTTATTCAAAATGTGTTTAGCAAATGGGGTGAATTTTCTTGAGAACGGTTAAGCATATTGCTGCCGAAAGGGAAATGTTTCTTCGTGTTTGTAATTGTATCCATTTTTCGCATGGTTTATTTAGTAATGGTATAAATGTAAATTTCATTCAATTTTATTTAATTTATTCAATTATAGTAATTAAAATTCCTACGCCCAAGTTGAAGAATTCCCGTAACTATGAGGTTGACATGTAATAAGTGAGCATGCAAGGGCTATACCGCTTTGTTTCCAACCGGTGGTGTTTAGTTTAGAAATGTTATTCATTTTTTATTTTTATATTTTTCTTTGTTTGTGTCTTGGAACTAACTTTTTCCTGTTGAATCGTGAATTCTAAGTTAGTTTTTATTATTCAAATTTTTGAACAATTTGAATAAGGTTACCCACTCCCTGTTTGAAAAAAGAAAGGAAAAGACATTTTAATTGAAAGAGAAAAGAAATTATTATTAAAAAAATTAAATTTTAAATACTCAAATTTGAATCTCCTGAATCAACTTTTTTTGCAATTCTGTACTACAAAAATACGATAAACTTCTCAGAATGTATTTCCTCCACGAAAAATTTAAAATTCAATCGTTCACACAGTTATTAGTTACTTTCCACTCCCACGGCAGTAGCATAGCGGATATAAGCTAGCCTCAAGTTCGAGCCAGCCTACTCTACGACCTTCGTCAATCAACCCCACAAATGATGTCGGTTGGCTCCTATTGACTCAATAAATTTTAAAAATTCAAACATTTTTAGTTTCTACATATGTAAAGAAACGTGTAACAGAGACGGAGTTATGAAAAAACATTAAAAATTCCCAACTGACCTCCCGATCCTTCTAAAAAACGGACACAACTCGCTTAATATACTATAGAATTTTCTGGAAGGAAACACTGATCTAAATTCGTACAACTGTAGAAATTTCCCCCCAAGTCATTCGTTTTGTAACTACATTTTCTCGACAATTAGCTGATTACTCAGTGGTATGCTATGACGATGAGTACAGCATAGTTTCTCCAGATCCACATTGTAACCGCCCATATGTCGGTTCCATTGATTTTTGAGAAGCACCCGAGAACGTCAAGTCACGACAAGATGCAATTGTAGTGTAACCGAATTACAAGAGATCGCGCCAGCAGTAAAGGGTATCCCTTGCGAGAATTTATTAAGGTTTCTGAACGCACTCGCGTAGAATAGCATCAGAATTAATCAGAAACCACCCTTGAAAATATCAGCACTAGCGCAAAGCACCGCTACGAAAACCGCATCGAAACTGTTCGTGTTGAACGGAAAGAAGAATTCACCGTATTTCGACGATAAGCTTGAAAAAGTAATTCGTCTCATTATGTTGAAATAACGAAACCATGTATGAGAGAATTGAGAGTTAAATCATGAATATTCTGATAAATTTACGTGAACGCATTACGAGAAATATACTATTTTTCTATCAACGAGGAAATAATATATTTCAACGTTCAAGAACGTATACTGAAGTAGAAAGCATGTGCTATAGGAAATGTTTCTTTCTATTTCCAGCTTTTTTTTGTTTTTCGTCTTGGCTTACTACATAAGAAATTCATTACGCGGAGATTGCAGTCATATTGTATGAAATTTGGAGGACTGTGGAAGCGAGTCATCGGAGGACGTTTTCGCCCAAGCAAGAAGTTGCCACGACCTTCAAAGGATCTGGGTCGCCGTAGCCGCTCCGAGCTGTGGAAATATTTCTTCGAGACGACGTGTCGTGAGTCAGAAAGGCAACTTTAAAAATTCACTAGAAATTCTCTTAAAAACCTGTTTAAAGAAGCGAGAATTATTCTACAGTGATAGAATTCACCACACTTACAGACGTAGATAGTCGAGTAATTAAATTAAAATCATTTAAATGTAATTTTTACAATATTGCAGTGTAAAAGGAAGCCAGATAGCTAATTCATGTAAAAATTGTAAAAACCATTTTTTTCATTTTTCTATTAACGATAATATTTGTTGTTATAAATTATATTATTATCCATATAAGTTTAACAACGTCTTGTATATATTTCATCCACTATTCAAGTGACAATTTCTTTGAAAGTGTATGTAAAGGGTATTTTGGTAGTGATTCTTTTTCAGTATTTTGTGTATCCATGTATTATTGTCTTATGTACAAGTATTTTATTGTGTTTTTGTGAAGTGAAGGGTCATATAATTTTATGTAAAGTGCTTATGCGAGTGTTAGAACGCAACTGCAGTTGTTAAGTAATCATGAAATTGCTAAAGGTAGAGCAAGTGATAGAATTTTCTGTGCTATGTGTAAATACTAGATAAAATTATATTCAAATATTCAACAGAATATATCTAGAACTCTGTTCATAGTTAAAAGATTCATGCCTATGTTTCTTTTATTAGAAAAAGCAGGTTAAAAGACGAACCCACTCCTGTAGGGCAGTTAGGACATACAAAACCGTTCCTAATTTTTAGTGTGATATTGTCATAACAAGTCACAGGTCAAGTAATACTACTAGGTTACTCGAGTGACCCGCTGTAGGCTTTTTAGCGAATATAGTGAAAAGGTAGAGCGGCCACAACATAAGCAGTGCACGGACGCACTTTTTTTACTTGATCTCTCTTTCAAAATACTCAAAATGTTTACTTTCTCTTTCAAAATATTCACATTTATGTTGATTATTTTAATATTTATTGCCCTAAATAATCATTAAAATATGAATCTATTCATTAATATCTTTTTACGTAGGTTTGAAAAATGCGATTAAATTAGGTATAACGATGGAGAAATAATTCTTGTAACATGCTAGTCTTAGTAGTCATTTGTCCTAAAACTAATAGTGATAAAGAAGTAACAAGAAGTACATTACTTCAGTGATATAGAAGTAACCATACTACATTATTTTATAACAATTTTTAAAGGCCTTTGAGCATGTGATATTAGAATATTTAAACTTAGCCACATTAAATCTGAGACAATTTTAAACCCAGCTCCATTCTCGTTTCAAACCCTGAGTTTAATAGAGGACTGTGCAAAGAAAAGTATAAATTACTGCTCTTCAGAATATTTAACTTTCTCTTCCACTACACGGATCTTATAGATGAGTTTCATTATGAACAAATACCTCCAAGAAATATGACCATGAAATGTCCCTTATCTCAAAAGTAAAGTCTGGTGTTGAATTATAAAAAATGTAGCCGCATAAATTTAGATCGTACGAGTAAAGTCTGTACTCAATGATCTCATTATTTTCATCCTCGACCGATTAGTGAAGATAACTTCGTGAACGATAGCGAAAACCAGAGAGACAAAACATGAAACAATTTCTCTCGTGAATTAGTACATTGAGTCAATAATTCTTGCGACAACACCAAAAAATGTCGTGACCTACAATGGCAAACATATTTCAAAAGAACAATCCCAGTTTTGAATTTTGCTCAAGTGGATTAACTTGTGATCCCAGTCCGTTTACCGTCTGACAGATATTCAGGAGAGAGTTTGAAGATTTGAAGTCCCTCCCACACGAAATATCGTTTAATACTGTACGTTTATTTGATTATGTGCATTATGTTTCCAAAAGACTTACAATTTTTAGTGAATTGTGCTACTCCGTTTAGTATGGAACATTAAAAGTAATATTAATGAACATACAATACTTTTCAGATTTTTCACGCCTCGTAGAGGTGATTAACGACAATAGTTCGAAATCGATTATCGTGCTGGATTACGTGAAAAGGTTTCCACTCGTTAATTCTGAGGCCACTAACCAATTAAAACTGAGGCCAATTCAGTGCCTCTTACCGGCTTATGGTTGAGATCCGATGTCTAGGAAACTAAATCGAATACAACCGCTGTCTGGAGAAGATTTCTAGCGACCGACTACTCTGATCGGTAGTTTTAAGTGGTTTGTCCTACCAAGACCAGGCGAATGCCGAAGCAGTACTACGGGCCACGGATTGCGCGCGAACGTCCTTCCCTTCCCTTCCCTTCCCTTGTCGTATCCTCGCCCCGTACTACACACACACATAGACACACACACATGCACGCAAATATACTCAAATTACAGGCACTTAACATGTCGGAAACTTAGAGCTTGTCGCGGCTGGGCGGTGCCCCGCTGGTGGGAGATTTCTGGTTGAGGAAAACCTTGCTAGCTGACGTGTAATTCGGTGCCGGATCTCGCCAACTTTCGGCGGGGGAACTTCACCGCACACCCCGGACCACACCTACTACACGAACATGCACTACACCTACGGGACAAACGACCTCAGTTGACGTGCCCGGAAACATCAAACAAATTTAAATCGTGAACATTTTTCTGTTCATGATCTTCTCTGGGTCTCCTGCCGAGAGAACATTCCAACAGCGGCACCGCCCACTTTCCGTTTCCGTGAAGGGTCTTCCACTGCGCCGTGGTCCAAGTGCCGAAATCCTCCGCGAGGCGGCGACCGGGAGCAAAGAGCGCTGAGCAAACATTGGAGGGCCGGCCGTGTGAGGGCGCCGGCAGCGCGCAAGGGCTACAGTGATTAAATCCTCCGCAGCAGACGATGTGGTGGGGTGCGAGCAGGTTCATCCGGCCCTTGCACAAATATCCACGAAATGATCCTGAAGCATTCGTACTTTCTTTCCACGATCCGACTCCACTAGCACGTAGCTCTTTTCTTGGGGCGAAAACGAATTGGGTAGTAAGAATCGTGACGGACACGTATAAAAGCACGTAACTTTTTACGCTGTGATGAGATGTACGAACAGATAGTATGGGATATGTTAAGGTCAATTAAATAGCATAAAATATTGTAATAGTACCTACACACCAAAACTCTACATGAATGTAAATCGCCTTCCATTCTCTGATACCAATACTAGCATAGTATTCGTGCCAATTCTCATTAGAAAAAAATTGAAATAAAAAACTTATTTATTCACATAAAACCGGCAAATCGTTTCTAAATAACCAATTTAGTTTATGAGAACTTAAACAAATAAAAAGTCTGCCACAACGACATTAATGCTATAAAACCATGAAATTATTGATCACTTCTCCCACAGAGATGTAATAAAGAATTACGTGCAATTGTTTGTAGAATTGTAGGAAAAAATATTTTTGTTTCTTTAATGAAATTTGTATAAATAATTATAAAAATATATTAATTTAATAAATTTATTATTGAAATAACAAAATAGGTTCCTTTCATTTAACATTTTGATTCGATGAGTAATGAGTGATTCGATGAGCGGCGGTGATTGTGTAGCGGTTAGCGTATCGGACTGCTATACCCAAGTTTGCGGGTTCAAACCCGATCGAAGTCGTGGATTTTCAAGGGCGAAAAAATCCTTCGTACGCCTTCCTTCGGAGGGGAAGTAAAGCCGGCTGTCCCATGTTAGTAGATTTACTGCATGTCAAGCCTAAATGATGCCTCTGAGCTAACTTCAAATCGCCTGTTTCGTCACCCAAGTAATACCTTCTTTCTCTCATGATTGGCGAAAGGAGTGTAACGAAATTTGCGTTACGGAAGTTGCGCAGACGGAAGAGCAGGCCTCATGGCCTGTGTCTCGCCACGTAAAATAAGGCCAATTCAATTCAATTAGTCCCTGATTCCGGTCGCGTCTCCTACTTTCGCCGCAAGTCCGCGAGTGTAGTGCGTTTTATATCCCGAGAGAAGGCGGTGTTCCCCCGCGCTAGAACGTGAAATTAAACGCCGATTTTCATGTTAGCATTCCTGATTCTTCCTTTTCAGAATCTCCAGCGGCCTCCACCGCCTCAAATGGGGCAAGCGCCAAGCTCACGACCGGTCTCCAGATATCTGTGGTAAAGCAGAGGATGTTAATGAGAGAAAGTGTATGTGTGGTGGGTGAGCAGGAACAAAAATGAAGAACGAAAGATTCTGCACGGTTGGAAATCCGTTTGATAAAGTACTGGTCCGGTATTTGCCTGACACTGATCAGGGAAACCACGAGAAAACTACCGACCAGAGCAGTCAGATTTCTCCTCCAGACAGCGTTTGATTTTGACTTAGGTATTTGCTTGCAGGAGCACTTTCTCATTAAATATTAATGCCTGATCAAAAAAAGCACGAGAAAACTAGACCAGAGCAGTCAATTTCTCCTCCAGACAGCGTTTGATTTTGACTTAGGTATTTGATTGGCGAAGCGACGTATTTCATTACATTCCCACAATTGATAGCGTCTCCGCCCCCACGGCTGGAGCGATAGCTGTGTGCGCCGGTGTCCACTGTGAAGTGTGTCCCCGAGCAGCTGGTTTCTGTGCCTGTGGTCTACCGAGGAAGGCGGGGGGGCGGGCGATCGCAAGACGCAGCCAATGCCGCTGTGCCCGCCCGGGCGTCAACGCACCGGAGAGCGAACGCAAATAGCCATCGCCCCCGCCCGCCCCGGGCGGACGCCACGCGCGCAGTGCCCCGCCCACCGAAACTCAGCGCACGCACCACACACACACACACACACACACACACACACACACACACACTTACTATATATCTCTTATTCGAATGATTTTTTATTGATTATTTTGTGTTTTGGGAACAACACGAGTCAACAGCTAAAAATCCCGCTATTTTCCCGTAAGTGTAGAGCACGTTTTCAGGACTGTATGTGGCGGTGAACATCCCCCGCTCAATGATTACACCTGATAGCGGGTTGCTTCAATCTAGCTAACTAATGTCAAAAATTCTGTCACTGTCGGAACTCGAACCATAGGACTTCCCAGTCAGAGGTACTGTAGTGACATCTTGATGCCCTGAGCCACCTTAGTCGGGATGATGGTACAAGTATTGCAGTATAGTCCAGGGTAATTCATTTAGTTTTTTTTAAATATTTGTTATAGTGGGGTTCCATGGGAACAATGTTCTTTAGGTCAACAATATTGATGTTATATTCTGTCACCTGCGGAACCGTTGGATCGCGTTTTCTAACACTAGTCGATCAGATCGGGAGAGGTAGCTCAGTGCATCAACAGAAGTCAAACTGATGTCACTGCAGTGCCTCTGACCGGCAGGTCCTAGGTTCGACAGCGACAGGATTTTCGACACTAGGTTTGCAGCTAGGTCGAATTCCGTCGCTGTCTAGAGGATAATTCTTGCGGACGGCTGCTCTGATCGGTAGTTTTCCGTGGTTTCTCCTATCAACACCAGGCGAATGCCGGATCAGTACCCTATCAAACGGGCCACGGACCGCGCGCGATATTTCCTTCGTCTTCCTTGTCTTATACTCTCCTTTTACACACACACTTACACTAACATGCACTACACTACAACATATTCCGGAAGACCGGTCGGGAGCTTAGAGCCTGTCCCGGCTGGGGCGGTGCCCCGGTCATGGGAGAGTCCTGGTTAGGGGGAACCCCCACTAGCCGACGGTAGGTCGGTGCCGGATCTCGCCATCCAGTGGGAGAAGATCACCGCCATCTCCCGAGAAAAAAACATGCACTACACTAACGGGATTAATGACCAAAGCAGTTGACGCGCCCGGAAACACGAAAAAAATTAATCAAACTAGTCGATCAGAGAGTGTGCCCGGTGCTCTGGTGTGTGGCCCACTGTGCGCCGCGCGTCGATCGGCGTCGCGAGCGCAAATGGAATCGCGCTCGTCGGTTTCCGCGGATTCGCAGAGCAAATTCCCTTCGCCACCGCCGTCGAAGTGGGGGGGGGGCGGGGGCGGGGAGCTGGGGCGCTGGCGAGGCGTAGGCGCTCCCGCCTGCCGGAAGGGCGTTTCGCACAAAAAATGGCGGATTTAATCCAGAGCCCCTGCCCAGGGCGGGGCGAGGCTCGACTGGAAGGCCCTGCGCCGACCGTTGCCGAATGTGTGCGCCGGCGGAAAGGGGGAGGGCTAATGTGGGGTAAACTCCGCGGAAAGGCCACTTTTTGAAATCACTGGTCTGCGTTTGCAGGATCTGCAAATATATTTCCCGGAAATTTCAAGTACATTCCTTCAAATTATTGCCGTGTAAAACATCGCACGGTTTATTTAACACTTTGAAATATTTCTTTTGTGTAAATAAATTATCGTATGGGCAAAGCGTGCTTCCAAAATTAACGATAAATTCACGAGTCGTATTTCATAGTATGATTGGTATTTAATAAAAGGATTTAAAAATGAAATTTAAATGTAAAGAGCATAACTCATCACAAAAACACATCATGAAAGTGCAGCAATCCCTTTTTTTGTTCACTAAATTCATATCTTGCATTACTTACAATACAATTAAGGACAACATACTTTAACGCTAATAAATTAGAAAATGAGTGAACAAATTTTCTTTTTCCCTTTTCCATCATCCCTTTCTTATCATTCAATTTTATTCGTACCTTCGTACTGTTTTTTTCGTATCTTTCTTTTTACGTTTCTTCTTTTTCTATTTTTTGGTTTCCTCTTCCTCCGGATACGTAATTTGCCGTAACATAAAAAACACAACAGTAATGAACCACGAGCTCTCTCGCTCCCACCGTTTGATACGTTAGACCAGTATGATGAGGTAAGATGTGAACATTTTAGAGGTGGCTTTAATGGATATAAGGACTTTAAAATCGAGGCTCTCCTTTGTTTATACCAACTGCGATATATAATGCCATTTGGTTTTACCTAATATCGTGTTTACTTAAACTTGTTTCATTAGTCATAAGACATCTGTCGATTTTATACTTTCCGTTGCGAAGCAAGAAATGTATTTCGCTAATATTATTGCTAGCTATCACTTTCAAATTAAGCCTCACGGTTTATCTCATTGGTCAGCGTGCTGGCTTTCCATGACGCGATCCCCAGGTTTGATTCCCGGTCCGAGCAGGATCCCCGGTCGAGCAAAATGATAATGTGCGTTTTCTTTACAAGTCTCAATATACTATGTTGCCGTGCGACGATGAGAAAACTGACTTCTCAGGCGGAGAACACGGAGTGGGGATGTCGTCGTGCTAACTACACGTATCCCCTTGACTCATGGACGCGACGCCCAGACACGTGGGCTATGTCCCAAACGCGGGCCGTTACGCCATCTACAGTAGCAAATGTTTTACAAACATTTACGTTTGCTTGCATCCCACCAGGTTAGGATTTACTTCATTTGATCTTCAAATGATAAATCGGGCTTACGACACGGTAATATATATAGTAAAAACGCTTTTCAAAAAATATGAATTAGAAAAATTAGTTGATAACGAACTACTGGAGATTCTTAGCAAAAGCAATGTCTTATTTGCGTCCCTGACGTACCTCTGGAAGGAAGTGAGTTTGTCATGACTTTATGAGGAATGACGTCCAAAGACTCCGCGGGAGCGAAAGGTGGAGAGAGGTTGTGGGAATGGAAAAAGCGCGTAGGAGAAAACGGAGAAGGCCCGCTTCCAGGGCAGTAGAGGGGAGTGGAATCTCGCTCCGTTACCTGTTGAAGCTTTTTCCGCGCGGCCGCTGGGCGCGGCTGCTAGGCGCAGGCCCACGGAATCTATAGCGTAGCCCATCACTCTGCCCCCCGCCCCCGGCGCCCTCGCGTTGCCCACCCCGGGTGCACACCCACGCCCCATCCCGCCCGCCCCGGCCCTCCACCGACCACCATCCACCGCTAACGCTTCCACGCCACAATCGTTGCGCTCCCGCCTCCGCCCCTCAGGAAACCGTCACCACATCTGCATTATCCACGTGACCTCTCATCACGCCTCCTCTGTGTTCCTCACTACCGCATTTTTTCCTCTCCGCTCTGCTGAGTCGAATCCCCACTTTCATCGCTTTCACTGCCACCTCTCCGCTCGTTTTACATTTTCATGGCTCTTGTGGTCGATGGCAAAGGAACACATCCCTCAGTGGCAACGATGAACCTAGCGCAATATAAAGCCGCAGTCTCACATTTAGAGCATGTTCGTGCATACTCATCTGATGTTTAAGTGGTGGCTGTTCTGGAAGTAATTTCTCTTCCTTTTACGGATTAGCGTTCACTTTTATGAATGTGTAAGGAAAAGCGATATCGGCACTTGCCTTAATAATCTGAGAATTCAAAAATGAAAAAAAAATTGCGATGTTAAAAGTATGGATTTACTGGTCTTGCTGTAAATGGCTATGAATTCCTGTAAGAGTAATTGTCAGTGGATGAAGCTACCTTACCTGGTGGTCGACTCTACGGAAGAAACTATTATACTTTTGTCGACCACCAGATGAGGTGATCGTTGAACAGTAGTATACAATTCTATTATTGTTCCCAAATTTTAACATATGAAATTTCAGACGACAACCAGAGTTTCCTCCACTTTGTATCTGAGGACGCAGTCACATATGACTACGAAAACTTGTCAAGGAAACTAAAAATAACATATTGAATATTATAATATATAATTAATAATTTTTAAATAATAATATTATAACATGAATAATATAAAGAAGTTGATTTTCTTTAATGTTATTGGAAGCTTTATCCTAATACAATTAATAGAATAGAAATCAAACAGAAGATTTAGACTTCTACATTTGTCTGAATAAAACACTGACATGTGAAATGCAATGCAATGATAGGCTCTAGATGAAGCCGTGCGCAAGTACGCAAGTTACACAAGGTACGTAGGCAAATCAAAACGTAAGTTACACTCGCTCTCCGCGAGAGCGCGCTGAGTGTTATGACCGCGGCCAATGCGGAGAAAGCTACGGTGAGTTCTCAGACGTCCGATAGGAAGGTTGATGTGGCATCCGGTCGTGATATGGGTGCGGAGCGAGCTAGGTTCACTGCCATGTCAACTGAATGTTCAATACAAATTGGAGGTGCGTTCGGGTTATCAAACGTTGAACCGGTCGCGCAATGCAATTAAAGAAAAGCGGCGGGGAAAATTGAGCACCGGTGTGATTTTGTTAGACGATAACGATACATCTCATAGGGTCCGCCAAACATTCGAACTGTTGGAGCAACTCAAGTGTGCGTGTGTGTGGGGGGGGCGGGATAACATCCTCCAAAGAGTCTGGACTTACCGCCATGCAATTATTGTGTGTTCGGTAAACTCAAAAGTAACTCTGAAAAACAATTACGAAACGATGAGGTGAAAGCAGCTGTCTCCAGGTGGTTACACAGCACTGCAGGTGATTTCTACGCATCCGGAATCAAAAAGTTGGTTGACCGTTCCACAAAATGTTTACAGTCATTGGGGAACTATGTGGAAAAGTGAACTTTCTTTGTATGTTGTCGTAGCCGTGTTACCTGTGTGTTGGTGGTTTCATGAATGGCCATAATTTGGAAGTGTAACCTACTTTTTGATTCGCCCTCTATTACAAAAAAGATGCGGCAGTGAATTTTGTTGATTGATTGATTTTTCGTGTTTCCGGGCGCGTCAACTGCTTCGGTCATTAGTCCCATTAGTGTAGTGATGTTTTTTCTCGGAGATGCGGTGTCTTCCCCGCGGATGGCGAGATCCGGCGCCGACCTACTGTCGGCTGGTGGGGTTTCCCTAACCAGGACTCTCCCACCAGCGGGGCACCGCCCCAGCCGGGACAAGGTTTAAGCTCCCGATCGGTCTCCCGGGATATGTGGTAGTGTAGTGCATATTAGTGTAAGTTGTGTGTAAGGGGAGGGAATAGGACAAGGAAGACGAAGGACAGATCGCGCGCGGTCCGTGGCCCGTTTGGTAGGGTACTGCTCCGACATTCGCTTGGTGTTGATCGGAGAAACCACGGAAAACTACCGATCAGAGCAGCCGGCCGCTAGAATTCTCCTCCAGAAGCGACTGAATTCGACCTAGCTGAAGAGCTAGTGTCGAAAATCCTGCCGCCATGGGGAGTGTAACCTAGGACCTCCTGTCAGAGGCGCTGCAATGACATCAGTTGATGCACTGAGCGGCAGCAGTGAAAAGAGGAGGTGATGCGAGGAGAGCGGCGGGCGAGCGCGTGTCGGCGAGTGAAAGGTGTGCGTAGGCCGATGCATGGGGTCACGTGGTTCGAGCTCAAAAGAGCGAAGGGTGAGGAACATCCAAAGGTTGAAGAGGCAGGGTGTAGCAGCGACATCCGGCCCCAACGTCGCTTTGAGAAGCTGCCGGAGATGACAAAATCAAGAGCGCCTCCGCCTTGTTTACTGTGTCGCGTCTCGCCACTGACACCACAATTTCCATCCTCTTGAGCCACCTTTCACTGCAACCCATCCGTCGCCTGCCTGCCCAGCTCGCCCTTCCTTGCCCCTCTGTCCCACCACCATCAAATCCTCTCTTTAACCTTTCTTACCTTTCCTTTCCTCCCGTCTCCGTGCCGTCCCGCTAACATGCAATCCTCGTCTCCTTTCCTCCCAACATGCGCTTACCCTCTCCTCTTTCCGTGCCATCTCCGTCCAAACACCCCCTCCTAACAACCCCGCCAAACGACCCTCTTCCTATTCTGCCCCGCCCCTGCCTCTCTCTACCACTCTGCTTAAATGTCTTTTACCCGCTAAAAATTCCGTTTCCAAGTCACATCGTTTTCCAGCACTCTTTTCATGTTTTCCAATTAGGATATCTACTTTCTCACATTTGTAAATTTTTCTCTGCCCCAATTTCCCCTCCTCCTTCCTCATCTTCTTCTTCTTGTGCGGGGATGTCTCCACCTGCCTATCTCCCCCCTTCGTGATGCAACCATCGCCAGACAGCCCCACCCTCTTCGCCTCCGTCCGCAGCGCACGTGGAAGGCATGAATGGGCGGCTCGTGATATATGGCCTGTCTTTTATTCCACTGTGAATGTAAATGAAAGGCGCTTTTAATGTGGACGCGTGGCAGCGAAACATGTATTAATATAGCTCATGAGTGTACCACGGGAAAGTAGATTTATTAAGCACTTGGGTCAGCCGCTTTAAGAATATGTCCTTTACGCTGACACTTGTGTGTACGACATTTGAACTAGTTGATTCAGGTGAAATAAAAGCTGACAGTCCATCACGGACATCACATTTTTTAATAAAATGACTGTACCTGTCATTTAAACGTGTAACAACTGAAGAATGAAACTTTAAAAAAGTGAATGAACGTTGGCACTGAAAATGCTATGCACTTACTTTCTTTATACAATGCATGTACTATTTATAGTAGGGGTTCTCGGAACAGAAACGAAAAAACAACAAATCATTAAAAATACTCAACAAAGTTGATTCACCAGAGAATGGGAAAGTTACGGATAAAAGATCAAATTTCTTGCGAACACTTAATAAGACATTTGGAAGTACTGGAACCAGAAACATCTTTTTATAAATAAAATATTCTAAATAAATATTTCCCAGCTAACTGGGTCGATGGGTCTCATACGAAATTATCGCTATTGCCTACTAATAGCCGATTATTCGATCTGTCATTTGTACAGAGTGGCCGAGGAATCTGAAAAGCAAATGTACATTTCTAACTACTCATTTGCTGGAATTGGCTAAATGAAAATCATCTTTTCTATTCACAGAAACGTGTAAGTTTATTTAATGTTCATTGGTAACACTACGAAACTTTCGGACATGACCAGTCTCAAACCTTATATTGCAGTACCCGTCTTCGCGCGCTGTTGACGGATGTCGCCGCGTAGAACCATTTTCAATCTTCCCCGGTGTCGATGGCTCCAGGTCCAAATACCATAATCTTTTCTTCCGTTCTGGCACAAGTGTACTCAAGTCACTGATCCTCACCGCCTCATAAATTGATAAAAATTAATTAATTCTCCTTTTAAAAGTTCCCAGTTCTTTCTACGCGTATACTTAAAATATTAAAGTTCAGCAAACTATTATCTGCATCGAATACTCTGAGTCCTGTTGCCGACAAATTCACCTAATTTCACAATTCTAGCTGCTTCACTCGAAATATTTCCAAGTTCAATTTTCGCACATTACATCAATATTCTAAGTCTGACAACCCTACGCTCCAAAGTAATGTTCACAATTCCCAAATCCCAACGTCAATTGTCTACACACGATCCGCACAGCACCACGGCATAAGTCGGAATGCCTCCATATTCCTCTCTTTCAGCCCTTCAAAACTCGGTTCATACATTGTACTGTTTCTTGTCAGAAAAATGTCGACCCGCTTCCGTCGTAATACATTGTCATTCCATGCCTAGCCAATCCCTCAATTACTTACAAATTCAACTAGCCGCGCACCAGACTGTCATTGTTTTCTCGGCCAATCCCCCAAACAGTTTACTTTATCAACTAGCCGCGCCCCGTGGCTCAAAGCACTGCAGTTTGTTGACCTTCACGACAACTCGTCTACCGTTGCTATGCCGCATATTTACAAATATCTATCCTTACAATTCACCCTCTTTACAATAAATGTGACGCAATACAAAGTCCCACATATTGGTATGTCACAGTACAAAGAACAAAATTGGAGCGTTTGAGAAAAAAACTATTAAAAATTGACAAAATTTCACTCAAAATTACGCGAAAACAACTTAAATTTTCGAAATCACAAACATAGATGTTAAGAGATCATCGGCATTCATAAATGCACGTTTCTATTATAACATCGATGGTTTTAAAACATCCATATCGATAATGCTTCCTTAGTATTTATATGCTTGAAATAAAAATTGTTTAATGTCTCTCAAGGACTATGGAACACTTGTCGAATTCAGCTGAAACTCCAGTTTTCGAGTATATGCATGTCACACACATGAATTTGCCTTCTTTCCTATATATCACTCGACTCACACGTGGTTTGGTATGTGCCACTTACTTCGCAATGATCGAATGAATGTTGTTTATACTGCAATTTAAACACAGTGGCACTTGAAGGTTAAGGAAAGAAGAAAGATGAAAGAAGAAGAAAGAAGAAGAAGAAGAAAGAAGAAAAAATAGAAGAAAATATAAAAAGAAGAAAAAGAAGAAAAAGAAGAAAAAAGAAGAAAAAGAAGAAAAGAGAAGAAAAGAGAAGAAAAGAGAAGAAAAGAGAAGAAAAGAGAAGAAAAGAGAAGAAAAGAGAAGAAAAAGAAGAAAAGAGAAGAAAAGAGAAGAAAAGAGAAGAAAGAAGAAAGGAGAAAAAGGAGAAGAAAGGAGAAAGTGGAAAGTGGAACGCTGTGATCAAATTGGGAGAATTGATACGATTTAAATTTTTTGTATTAAGAGCTCCCGATTGGATAACAATGTCACCTCTTCTTCCAGCTCGTGACTTATAGGTGCCACTACCTTTAAATCCGTGTATAACACATCGCCTCTAGTACTCATCGCGCATCCCACAATCCAAGATACTATTATACGATCTGACAGTGCGTTTCTAGCTACTTGACTTGATACTCTTGCCAGAAAATATAAGTTTGTTGGGCGCACATTAAGAATATTTTACTCACCGCCAATTCATGGCCTTTCCCGCTGAGTATTCAGCTGCTGCGTCAACTTCTGACTCCGTGCCTGAAGGACCCCTTCTCCTCCCCGTCCCCACCCAACTACCACCTCTGGCGGCCTCAAATTGCTACCAACGCGAGCTATGTGCCCCCCTCCACTCCATGACACCTCTGACAGATGTCTGCCGCCGCCCCCACTATTATCTACGTCGAACAGTAATCACCGCCAACGATACGTCAACGCAGGGTCATCAAAGTCAACCCGGGTGGTACATGTTTTGGAAGTTTCACTCTCACCGCCGGATGTAAGCAATATTCCCCAAACATTTGTAAAGAATCTCAAGCTTTTAGTAAGGATCTATTCCATTTATATATTGTTCATATGTTGTCATAACTATCAAAGATAGAATTAATGTAATATTGTATAATACCTCATTAAAAAAATATGTGTCTGTGTTACTACTCCCCAGTTTGGGGTAATTGGTCAATAAGTCAATAATCAACAACATAATTCCTACTTAGAAATAGTAAACATATTTTTATATTACAAAATATTTATTTCGTTATAAAGATGTTTAAACTGACAATTAATTCGTGTGCCTTTTTAAAAACCCAACTGTAGCTTAAAACTTTAAGGTAAGATGTAGTCGTAAGTTTAGGATTTTGGTTTGCTCCTATATTTCGTAGTCAGCGCGTGGTGGCTTATTTCAATGCTCCTTATGATTTAAATATTCTATTCTACAATTTTTATTTTTATCATTTTCTGGTTATCACAATGAAATTTAGTCATTCTGATGTTGCATAATATACCAAATTTTTTATGGAACTTCTTGCTTCATCATTCTGTTTCCATTCTCATTTATCTTCACGTTTACCAAATTTATTTGTACTCTCAAGAATGGAGATAACGAGCTTTTGTTATGGAGTTCGTTTTTATCTGACTCGATCACGTAAATGTAATATTTCTTTTCAAACGCAATGCGTAACGTCATTTGAATACGTATAATGACTCGTAACATCTCAAGAGTGAATTTAGAAATACAAGTAATGGGCTTTCACATTTTGAAAGCATTTATCATTTCTTATAGCGAAGAAGAGTTTTCAAATGTCACCGTTCTTTGAGCTTCGGTGCGCTTAATTCCCGGAAAATCTTAAATCACTCTCAAACGCCCGCCCTTCTAGCCAAACAATGTGTTAGTAATGGAGCTAAACGATTTTACTGTTGTGAATTTCTCCTCTTCGATTTTATGTTTTCATATTTCTTTTTGTTACGAAACATGTCCTTCCATTGTAAAAGGAATATGAATGATTAAGTATCCATGCTATTATGTTTCAATGTTTTTGTGCCGAAGTGCTCCTGAGACGTAACAAATACTTGCTCCAAAGAATGAAAATAAGTAAACATCAATCCGCGCACGTGAACTACGGGGTCTTTAACCCCGTAAACGAGTGTGTTCTCTCGTGAGGTGGCGGTGTTCCTCCTCCACTGGTCCCTGCGTCCACGGTCTCCCGGCTTGTGTGCAGTGTAATAAATTTAAGAGAGTGAGCGTGTGTAAATAAGGGGGTGAGAAGAGGATGAAGAACAGATCGCGCGCGGTCCGTGGCCGGTAGGGTAGGGTAGGTAGGGTTGTTAGGGTAGGTAGCGTTGTTAGGGTAGTACTCCGACATTCGCCTGGTGTTGATCGGAGAAACCACGGAAAACTACGGATCAGAGCAACCGGCCGATAGAATTCTCCTCCAGACAGCGACTGAATTCCACCTAGCTGACAAGCTAGAGTTGAAAATCCTGCCGCCGTCGGGACTCGATCCTAGTATTTCCGGGTCAGGGGGAATGCAGTGACATCAGTTAATGTTCAGAGCCACCTCTCCCGGTCTAATCCCTTGTTCTCTTTCACACACCGCTTTGATCTTGCCGGGAAGCCTTCTCCGTGGTGCTGGGGGAAACGCCCTGCCAGCGGATGCAGAGTGAGGGCGGGCTGCAGCACGTGTCGGTTGCCCGCGGGGGCGGTTGTGCCAGCCATGGGAGCGGGGCTTCGCTGCAGGCCGCGCGATTGTTTTTCTGCGAGGATTGATTGCATTGCGTGCGGTTGCGACGGGTCATTTCGCTCCCCCCCCGCTCCTGCCCCCGCCCCTTTCGCTCCCGCCCTGCTCCCTCACGCTCTTGCCTCCTCCCCTCTCCGCCAGAGCAGTACCCTCCGTTCCCGCCCAGCCCCTCCCTCCCCCCCCCCCCTCCGCTCCTCCCAGCCCCTCCCCTCGCGCTCACCACCTCCCCCTCCGCTCTACTCCTCCCCACCGCGCTCTCCCCACCCCTCTCCCGCCCCCTCGCCCCTTTCTTCTCCCTCCGCTGACACCCAGACCCACCCCCCCCCTATCGCCGGCTCTTTACCACCTCCTCCCCCGCTCTCGCCCTTTCCCCCCCCCCCCCCCCCCCCCCCCACCCCTCCTCTTCCTCTTCCTCTCCCTTCCCTCTGCCCCACCCCTCAACTTTGCCTCCTCCCCGCGCTCTCCACCTTCCCCTCAACTCCCCCCCCCCAACCCCGGTCGGCTGCGCCTCTCGCATCCATATTTAAACGTTCATGCATCCCTCCCGCGGTCGGAGCACTGCGCTGCGCTGTGCGATCTTTTGAACACGAACCTTCCCCACTCCCCCCCCACAACTCGCCCCCCTCCTCCTGTTTCCTCATTCTCTTTGAGACACCGACGTTTGTTCCTGGCCTCAGATTAAAACATCTCAGGACATGACACCTGGTGCTTTACGAGAAAAAGGAAGCACCTACGAGCAAAGGGTTCGGACACTGACATGTCATTGTTGTCTTTCGTCCAAATAATATGCTTAGCTTGTGCATCAAAAAACATTGCTAGTACGAGGCGTTCTTCCTTGTCATATTATTGGGCTCATGTTGAGTTTCCGGTGCATTTCGCGAAGATATTACAGGTTAATAGCACCTGATATTTGATTGCTGAGTTTTCTAATTACTTTTTCGTTTGTATTTTTCAGGATTCTTCTGAAGTGTGGTGCGTATATTGCAAATTCCTTTTGTTTCTTTGAAAGGTTACTCGATTAAACTTCTGATATTTATCGACATGTCTTTCATACATTTTACCTACCCACATAGCTTTCTCTCCTCTCACGTTGACGACACATTCATTCTACACTTATTCCGTTTCATTATTTGTAAAGCAAAAGTGTACATGACATCATTGTTTTGATACATAAATTGCCAACATTGTCATAATTTTGTGCACGAAATTACTGTTGTAGCTGAATCTTAATCACACGTGTGCAAATTTAATTGCAGGAAATGTCTGCATTTCATTGCACTGTCTCAGAGTCTGATGCTTTAAATTACAGCGCCGGTCATAATCTACCGAAACTTATGACAACGGCAACGATTTAGTGAGTAAGAGATGAATAAAATATTACTTTAAAAATATTGAAGTTAATTTGGTTATATGAAGCTTTGTAAAATGTAAAATTAATCCTATCTAAAATTAAAAGTTCTAATGAATACACTGTTTTATTATCTAATATCTTCATTTCTCCACAAATTCATAAAACCAATAAGTTGGCAAACATTACATATTTGATTTATACAAGTTAAGCGTGTTACAGTAAGTACCAAATTACAGTAAATACCAGAATTGTAGACAAAAGGATCGTAGACGAAATCGTAGACATCGACGTATAATAGAAATGAGATATTAAAAGTATTTATGTCCAACCTAGTGTCGCTGTCTCTGAGATCGATATATAGAAACAGAAATATAAATATCGGTAAATAGAAAACTGTATAATACAAATTGTTCAATGTCCCAGTTTCAGAGACCGCACGTTATCCATAAGGAAGTTAGACTTTCCAGCACCAGTAACGCTTGGAGTCAAAGTGTGTGAGAAGTAAAGATTTTATTGTACTTAATGTTTACACATTTCCTTTAAAACGAATTCTACATATTATTTCCCAAAACACTTAAGACAATACCCAGTAAATAGCTCTTGCATTAAAAAATAACAAATGAAAATTTAGAATATATTTATTATATTTAATAAAATAAAAATATATTCTTAACAAAAATTATGTCTATTTAGTTGGTCTGTGTATTCAAATTACATCACAGACAGAGCATTACCCTTACTGAGGATGAGCTGTCGCCTTCCTCCTCGAGAATGCAGCACACGTCGCCCTGAGTGAGTTACCTCTCGTCCCAACGGAGCTTCTCCACTCTTCTCTTGGCGACCTCTGAACACCTGCGCCCGCCGCCTACCCCAAACTACCCACCGCTCTATCAGCGGCCGTCACCTCCGATGCCGTCACCCCTCCCCCCCCCTCCTCGGCGCTCCAACACGCCCCCTCGGTTCGCCACTTTCATCGCAACGCTTTCCCACCGGCTGAAGGAGGATATAACTGCAGCGCCTCTGAGCGGGGGCCTAGGTTCGGGTCCCGATGGCGGCAGGACATGCGATACTATCTACATAAAATGTAACTAGAAGATTATATTATATTATTATATATATATATATATATATATATATATATATATATATATATATATATATAAAACTACTAGACCTTATGGGGGACATGCGCTCGACCATCGACCTGGCAACGAGGGATTCGTGGTGGAGAAATCAAATCTCTCTCTCTCTCTCTCTCTCTTCTATTTCTCTCTCTCTCTTTCTCTCTTTCTATTTCTCTCTCTCTCTTTCTATTTCTCTCTCTCTTTCTATTTCTCTCTCTCTTCTACTTTCTCTCTCCCTACTTCTCTCTCTCTTTCTATTTCTCTCTCTCTTTCTCTCTCTTTCTATATCTCTATCTCTCCATCTCTATCTCTGTCTCTATCTCTCTATCTCTATCTTTCTCTATCTATCTCTATCTTTCTATCTCTATCTCTCTACCATATTTAGCCGTGATCAACACCACAGCCTTCTCCACCATCACTCCATCCAGTAAGCCCTCCTAGTCTCTCTCCACCACATCTGCTTCAGGATGTCTCTGTTCACAATCCTATCTCCCTCATCGCTCCGTCATGCGGGTTTGGACTAAAACGGAAAGCGTATCGGGCTCTATATTCAAATTTGAGGGCTCAAACACGATCAAAGCCGTAAATGTTTGATGGAGAACTCCTTCCTTTAAAAGGAAAACAATGCCGGCGGTTCTATGTAGTAGATTTAGTACAAAAAGCTTAGGAGCAAAATGTAAATCGACTGTCCCGTTGCCAGAGTGACACTATTATATCTACGCTAGATGGTAAAAAGAACAGAGCCAAATTTGCGTGGTCGGAGAAAAAAGCATATCTGATGGCCTGAGTCTTACCACCAAAACTAAGGAATCAGTGAATTGAATTCAATGCTGCCGCATAACACATCTGTCCCGAACGTGGCCCACCAGCCACCGCCAACGCAAAAGCCACTTGTGAGCTCATGGCCTCGCTTGCCATTGGATCCCGGCTGGCGGAGGGCTCATTCGCGGCAGCCATCCGTCAGCCTCCCCTCGCCTCGCTTTTTCCCCGCCGGCGCCACCTGCGGCCCCAGCGAGGGCGGAGACACGCTGCAAAGATCAGCATCTAAGAGCGCACGATGTTAGATACATTTTCCTCAAGCGATTTCAGAGACTGCTGTCTTAAGGTCGCATAACGTCTAGATCATTGGCGACCACTATTGGAGTTAACGGTATGGTAACTATGAAGGTGAAACGAAATGATAAGGGGTGAAAGAACGGACACAAATACAACCATGGCCGAGGCGGGACTTGAACCTGCAACCCCCTAGAGTCCGAGATCACTACGACACTACTGCCTTAGCGATCTCGGCCACTGGATTGGTTCTGTCGTTGCCAATACTGTATTAACCTATTATCGCTCAACAAAATTTTGCGCGCCTAGAACTCTCCCATTGTCGTCGCGTCCGATATCGACGAGTTCTTTTTGATTGATTGATTTTTCGTGTTTCCGGGCGCGTCAACTGCTTTGGTCATTAGTCTCGTGAGTGTAGTGCGTTTTTTTCTCCTGAGATAGCGGTGATCTTCCCCCGCTGGATGGCGAGATCCGGCGCCGACCTACCGTCGGATAGTGTGGATTCCCACTCACCAGGACTCTCCCACCAGCGGGGTACCGCCCCAGCTGGGACAAGCTCTAAGCTCCTGACCGGTCTCCTGGAATATGTGGTAATGTAGTGCTGTTAGTGAAAGTGTGTGTGGAAGACGAGAAGATAGGACAAGGAAGAGGAAGGACAGATCGCGCGCGTTCCGTGGCCCGTTTGGTAGGGTACTGCTCCGGCATTCGTCTGATGTTGATCGGAGAAACCACGGAAAACTACCGATCAGAGCAGCCGGCCGCTAGAATTCTCCTCCAGACAGCGACTGAATTCGACCTAGCTGAAGAACTAGTGTCGAAAATCCTGCCACCGTCAAGACTCGAACCAAGGACCTACCGGTCAGAGGCGCTGCAGTGACACCAGTTGATGCACAGAGCCGAGTCGTTGTTGAGGTTCTCTGGCAACATGTCTAAGCAGCCTACGGTGCTAATTTAAAATTGTGTTTTTAAATTATATTACTAGAGAGCTCCAACGCGCCAACCGATGTATATTTGAGCATTTTCATTCTAAAGAAGTAGTAAAATGTTAGAACTTAGTTGCATATGTCCCGTGAGCCTCGGTGCGGACCAATCACAATTTGCTTTACACCGGCCTCTCGCCCCGACTTAACCACAGATATATAGCAGCTAAGCAATGTTTTAGGTGAAGATTCGAACCGACGCAAGCCGTGTGCAAGACTTTGGCCAGGAGTCTAGGTCGCTCTAGCGATCTCGGCTAATTAGACATCTAGCTGTCACGAGCGCCAAAACATGCTTTTATATTTCATTTAGGATGTCTCCGTTTTCTGAAGTAATATTTAGAAACGAATGCAAAAGGCAAATATGATTGCAAATATTGGAAAAATCATCATTTGACGATAAAAGTACTTAACTACAAAATATATCTGCCTTGTATACAGACATCTAAAATTAATTTTACAAACATTAAAACAAAGTGCAGTGTAAGGGGACCAAAAACTACAAGTTTGCTAATATCGTAATGGGAATTTTGTATACGAGCTGCACATACGTTATTGCCCCTGCTTCGTAGGCAACCTATCATGTTTTAGAGTTTGACGGGTTAGAAACCGACGCAGTCAAGGGGAGATTGAGATCACCCAAACACGAATATATGATGAGTTGACTACTAATCAGACGGTAATGTTTGTTTTATGAAATTTCCCATCACATACTCATTGGAAGTAATAATCTTCGACCTCCCTAATGTCCTTGATGTTTGCAACTTTTATTTTGACATCCTTGAACTACAATTAACTATATCATTTTGCATTTTATTTCCTGCTCTTGAACATTTATTTCGGAATGCGACGATGACCTTGCATCATAGTTTACGAGATGAAAATAACGAAAAAATGAAATATTTGTAAATATAATTTGTTAGTTTAAGTACTGAAATTTTAAGGTCAATGTAAGGTATTTTGTCTACTTTAACAAAATGAATGCTATTTTCCTCGTCCTTAATATTAAATTAACGGTTTAGATGAGAAATCTGGCATTGAATGTGAAGTTAAACTTAATAAATTAATATGTACGCACTTAATTTTTCAAATAATTCTTATTGTTAAATTTTAATATTACAGATTTTCTGTACTGTTTACCTTAATTTTAATGCTGCAATGTTGCTGAAAATCTAAAACCTTTTTTCTAATAACTCCAAAAGTGACAACAAAATGCTCATTATGAATAATCGCAATATATTTTTTGTCTTTCAAGCTAGTAATTCTATTAGATTTACAATTTCATAATAATCATAGCTATTTTTGCTTCTGATTTTGCAATAATTCCTAATATCAAGAGCTTGACACAGAGACATTAATATGTACTTCAGTTCCCAAACAAGTGAGTTGAGCGAATTGCTTGTATTCCAAGAATAGCACTCATTAAAACAGAAAGGATGTATTATTATCGTTATCATTTGGTTTTCGTAAATTGGTTTAAATATTATGTCTTCCTGAAAGTGTATCGCCAGTAAATTGTGGCGCAGTGAAGAACGAGAAATGTGATTATCATACTCTTCAACTTGTTTTCTCTTTTTAAAATATCATAAATAATAATAAATGAATACATTTTTGGTTATTTAGAATTTTAAATGCAATTCATGATACAGGCTCTTTTGCATGATTCAGAATTCTGGAAACTGCCTTTATAATGCTGCAATGGAAACGTGGGTTTATTGGTTTCCATTGCGTTACGCTGTCATTTTACCTTCGAATATCGGATAGAGTGTCGGTACAACTGGGAACTGCTTGAATGTAACATATGAAACGATCAAACAGTTCTAACTACTTCTCTTGCTTCTTCATCCTTTCCCAGTGGTTCACAAAATTACTGTGAATAAAGCCCCAGAATATTGCTCGTCGCTGAAGATTTCATTCATAGGCTAATTCGTTTACGTCGAAGTGCTGCTCTGTACTGGGTTGCGAATCTCGACACTGCCAATCTGCGATGCCTGGGTCGCGACGCCCAACACTGGACTACGCAGCCCATAGAGCACAAAGGCTGACCCAAATCCCATTGCTGCAATCGCCCCCGCCGCTGCCTTGGTAGCGCTGGGCTGTTTGTCCCGCTGCGAGCGCTGCTGTCGCTCTCTCCGCTCGTTTGTTCGGCCGCCGATTAGCGTTTGTTCGCGGGCCCGATTGTTGGGCGCGGCCGCCATGTTAATGCCGGCTCCCGCGCGCGCTTTGTTATTAATTATTTGGCGCAGTGTTTGCCCTCGTGCTTAACCGCGTTGCGTTATTTGCTGCCGATAGGCTTGCATTGCGTCATGGTGGGGCACGCTGGGATTTGATCTGCAATTGTGGTTGATCATTTCTCTTTAATTTCGAAATTTCACTCTTGAGTCTGCTTGTAAAGCGATCGTAAAGATTGTTACTCTAAATAAAAAGTATGATTCGTTTTTTATTACACATTGCCTGTCTCTGAAAAAAGTCGTAAGAAAAATTAAGTCGCATAGGGTTAAAATATTATATCTGTGAACACAGTACGGTATTTTCCCTCGAAAAACGATATTACAAAGTATTTCCCTCTCCATCTCTCTCACCTTTAACAGGGCTTTAAAAGAATGTCCGCCGATGGGCAAGGGTGAGAATTAGGCCTGGAGAGCAGAGGGCATAAGCTGCAGTTTTGGAGTCCGTATAGGAAACTGGATCGTTCGTTTGAGAGAGGGCGTTCTGTTGGAGAGAGCTCGAACATTTTACTAGCACCTTGACATGAAAAGTCAGAACTGATCCACCAGCGCGCCTGCGAAAACACCAATGATATTACGGGTACGGTAATCGATATGTCTCATAAGCTTATAAGACACATAATAGGTAAGACGTTTTGGAATTCAGAATAAAACGGCATTAACCGAGTAGAGTTAGTTAGTTACTTAATGCCTTATTTTACGTGGCGAGACTCGGGCCATCAGGCCCGTCTAACCACGCAAATTTCGCTACTCTCCTTTCACCATCCAACAGAGAATAGAGGTATTATCTTGGGCGACGAAACAGGCGGATCTCAATTTTGCTCAGAGGCTTCTTTTAGGCTTGAGGATCTTTTACATGCTGTAAATCTACTTCATGGGACAGCCAGCTTTACTTCCCCTCTGAAGGAAGGCGTACGAAGGATTTTCTCGCCCTTAAAAATCCACGGCTTCGATCGGGTTTGAACCCGCAAACTCTGGTACCACAGTCCGGTACGCTGACCATTATACCACCGAATCCGTAAAAGTAGAATACGTGTCATGCGTCTTACAAATTATCTGTTACGAAAAAAAAACTCATTTGGATAAAAAGTTAGTAAAATACTAAGAGAATTAAATGAAAAGGATAAAAACAATACAAACAAATGATAAACTCTGATTTATTGGTTCCTGATAAGAGCAAAATATGTACATAATTAGTTTATTTCATGTTTTCTGTTTTGTAAAAAACACTATATTTCTTTATATGAAGATGAACTCCCAAGAATTTTTCAATTAGAAAATGGAACTGAATGTTAAGTGGAATGTAAATTGAGCGTTGTTAGAAGCATAGCTGCATACGTCTAGGAGTTTCTAGGATAATATAATTCTTTGTTGTGTGAAAAACTCTGTGATCATTTTATTCTTAACTTAAGGATTTCACATTCCTGTTATTTTTGTAAACCCAAAAGGAACCTCCTAGAAACTGAGGATTTCCGCAAGTTTTTTAGTAACAATGGTCAGTGAAAAACATTAATTAATGACTACTTTCCCAACCCAGATAAATCTGTGCACAGAGGTGATGGCCATTGTAGCACAGGAAACGGAAACAAACCTGATGGCTACTTGTTCTTTTGAACACTACTACGCCATTTCTCTCCTACCTGGCTGGAGTTTACCCGGCACTTGTCATAACCATAATTGAAATTGCATAAACGTTCACGTGCCAAGTCCATGACGGCGACGATGAGGTTTATAGAACGATTGTTACGGCACATTATTGTATCACTTGCAAACGATACCCAACTTAATTACAGACCCCTCTGTAGAGTCTCGTTTCACGTCTCTCGCCTATAACCGCCTAACTACGAACCCTGGCACGATTTTACCCAGGAGGCGAATGCAGACAAAGAGAGAAAGAATATTATAATGTATAACTTATTTAACCGTAATATGTTTTATATAATTAAAAGAAGCCAGACATTAAAGTACTTATTAATAAATAAGAGGTAATAAAAAGAAAAGAATAAATAAAGAAAAAAATATATAATCTTAACGTGTTAGAATATATAATAATGTGTCATTTATATTTCCGTTCGTAATAAAATGAATCATTAAAATTTGAAACTCAAATTAGATCAGTTATTGTAATCAAGGGGTCATTACTCTGATCAACAATTTTAGATTCGCATAATGTGCAAATATCTACAATATTCAACACGGTTATATTACATAACGTATAAAGTTTATTGACAAAATCACCATTTTGAGGTCACCGGCGACGCACAAATATTATACGATTCAATTACACAATATCTATATCACCCATTAATTTTTCGAGTAAATTATTATTTAGTTTCCAAATCGTGGTAGAAGTAAACAGTGGCGATTGGGCAAGTAAATACGGTGAAGAAGGCTAATTTTCCTATTTTTATCGTGCTTAAAATTTATTTCTTCTTAAATGAACTGTGGTTTCTGTTTTTTCTCATATCAATGAATTAGATTTTATTTTCTCGTCTTACGAAGTTCTTTTATTTTTAAAATGCAAGCATTTTTTAGATACAGATTGCCTTTATAAGTGACGGGGACTCATGCCCAGCTCTTGCCGAAATGAACCTCCACGAAAAACTCTTCACTGCAGACGGAAGATTGCCATGAATCAGGCACGTTCGGGCTGTCTGGACTGTGTAATGCAGCACGAATCGGTTTCGAGTCTACGATGAATACCTTCGTTTCCTTGGTTTTGCTGGCCGGTTTCCAAAGAAGGTTTAGATGTTTTCCTGTACGTCAGTTAATATGAATGAAATACCACAAAAGACGTAGTTTGCAAACAGGCATTTCGTGCATCCAGCATTGTAGCAGCTACATTACTCGATTTGTACAATAATAAAAATATTGCAGCACACTTAAATAATATAACATTATAAATTGATAAATCAAAAGTGATCAGCACCTAAAATTTCATTTTTAATGCTAGAATATTTCCGTAACTTCATGTAGTGACTTGAAATATTTGTATCAGAACTGCAATTGGACATGTGTAAGCCTACCTGAGAGGTATGCGTAAGGAAGCACATTATCTCCTCTTTAGCTACAAATACCGATGAAGGGCAAGGAAACAACTTCTGCGCGGAATGGGCTCGGGTTGCGATTACTGTTTTCGGGCGCATCAACCGCTAAGGTTATTAGTCCCGTAAATGTAGTGGCTTTCTTTATCGCGGGAGGTGGCGGTGATTCCCCGCTAGAGGGCAAGATCCGGCGCAGATCTACCCGTCGGCTTGAGGGGTTTTCTTCAAACAGATCCCATCAACGGGGTACCACCCTAATGATCAGCTCTAAGCTTCCGAATGGTATCTCAACATGTGTCGTAGTGTACTACACGTAAGTGTGTGTGTGTGTGTATGTGTGTATGCGTGTGTGTATGCGTGTGTGCATGCGTGCGTGTGTGTGTGTGTGTGTGTAAGTAACGGGTAATGATGAGCGAAGGATGAAGAAGGAAATATCGCGCGCAGTCCGTGGCCCGTTTTTAGGGAACTGCGCCGGCAGTCCCTTACTGTTGATCAGAGAAACCAGGGAAAACTACCTATCAGAGCAATCGGCCTCTAGAATTTTCCTCCAGGCAGCGGCTGGATTCGATCTAGCTATCCAGCTAGTGTCGAAAATCCTGCCGGCGTCGGGCCTCGAAGCCAGGAGGGGGCTGGTGTTTGGCGACGCCGCGCCGCTCCGCCGCGGGAGCGGGTGCCGCTAATAGCTCGGCAGACGCGGCAATTTGGGCGTTAAGGCGCTAATATCGCCTGCGCCCCATCCGCCCCCCCCCCCGCGCTCTCTCGTTATGAAGCGATTATCGCCCGCTGATGGAGTCTCCGCTCTCCCCGGCCGCCTCGCGAGGAATGCAGTTTCCGGCCGCCAGGCAGCGCGCGCAGCCTCATCATGAGTCCCCCCTCCCCTCCGCTTTCACCACTAAGACTCACACTGGTGAAATTGGTCGGGTCTCGTATGGTTTTCAAATTGAAACGTACTTTGAACTAGGTAGAAAGCAAATACGGGTTGGTCAAGAGGTGTGGGTTCACAGAGCGATATTTACCAAGATCTGAACTAAGGATCTGTAAAGGGTATAGGCGAATAGACGGTGAAATGTGCCTCCAAACCCAATCGATAATCGCGATGCTCATATGAAAGAGAATACAAAATGACGTAGATTCACAAAAAAATCAGTATCCTAGGGCAATCTGTTGGAGAAATACGAGAAACGTGTTTTACGTGTTTTTGATCGCGATTCTCAATTTGGTTTGAGGGCACTTTTCACCTCATTCGACTATGCCCTTTAAAACACTTTTACTCTTATTTGTGAGCTTAGTAAACTCTCTCGGTAATTAAAACTGATACTACGTTTTTCCAAGAATACTATTGAATTACCAACCTTTATGGTTGTTTTGATAAGGGTAAATTACGTTCCTTACATATATAGGAGGAAAGCATTATATATGTTCTTTATCAACTACGAGGGTTTTCATATTATATATTAATCGTGAGATGCGGCTTAACCTGTTTCCCCTGCAAGGCAGTCCCCTGCAGGAGGTCCTAGGATTCTTGTACCGTTGGTAGCGGATTTTCAATGCTAGGGAGTTCGAACGAATTTAGCCCCTGTCTTGAAGACAGTTCTAACGGTCGACCGCTTTCTTTAGTAGTTTCACCTGATTTCTCCAAACATTACATGAATCGTCAGTGCCGAGGAGCCGTCAGTGGCGAGGAGTCGTCTGTGGCGAGGAGTCGTCAGGAGCGAAGAGTCGTCAGCAGCGAGGAGTCGTCTGTGGCGAGGAATCGTCAGTGGCGAGGAGTCGTCAGTAGCGAGGAGTCGTCAGAGCGAGGAGTCGTCAGTAGCGAGGAGTCGTCAGTAGCGAGGAGTCGTCAGTAGCGAGGAGTCGTCAGTAGCGAGGAGTCGTCAGTAGCGAGGAGTCGTCAGTAGCGAGGAGTCGTCAGTAGCGAGGAGTCGTCAGTAGCGAGGAGTCGTCAGGGGCGAGAAGGCATCAGTGGCGAGGAGTTCGCCGATTAATAGATGCGGTGATGACCAAGTGAAATAAAATACATTCTAAATATTTGATCTGAGGCCATTCTCTGATTTTAGAGGTAACTGTTTCTCAACTGATCCGAAAACTTAGCAGAGAAGGAGAGCATCAAGAAAGTTGATGGGTTATTAAGTGAGTTCGCGGATCCTCGAATGAAATTTCGGAGAAAAACAATGAAAATACTTGACCATTCCTTAATACTTAATATAATCTAAGAAAATTGCACATGTTACAAATTACATTGATTGTATCCAAGTTCACTTATACTTATGAGCCTTCTCCAAACAAAACCTATCAACAACATACACAACAATTTCATTACACTTGCATGAAATATCATAAACAACTCATTCAATTAAATACAAAATACAACCTATTAAACATGTAAAGAAATTGAACGCACTACCAGTTGTGTATGTGTTGTGTTGTATTTAATTGACTTGGGGTTATGATTTTACGAAAATAAAACCCATCTATTTACTGGTCAACACAGCAATATTATTTTACCCAAAATTTAGATTGAATCTGATCACACCAGTAAAGTAATTGTGTGAAGTGATAGTAGTTCTTATCAACCTTCCTCACACAAAAAATTAAATACACTATAAATTTTATCATACAAGTGAGAAAGAGTTGTGAAGTGATCAGAGTTCTTATCAGTCTTTCACACATTTAAAGATTCGCACAAAATGCTTTCAATCATTCCTTCAGATTATATAGCCTCAATGATATACAATTTATACATCTAAAAAATGCTTTCTATTATAGAACATTTAAACAAGAAGACATTGTTTTGAGCAATGATAACGAACAAAAATTCAACCTGGCCCCTATATTCAGATAAACAAAGATTACTAGTGCAAAGAGATGAAACGTTTTCCAGTATATCTGAGTTGGGAAAACAAAAATGATTTTAATATATTAGTATGAAGAAATTAGTATCATACTGTGCTTATCATGTTTCTTTGCTGAAGTGAATGACTGCATGAAATTTGAAGTAATCCCCCTTCATCTAACATTGTAAACGTTGTTTTTCGTCACATATCCCTTTTCATGTAGTTTCTACATAAATTCAGTTTATCACTCACGTTAGTTCTTGCGGGGTTTGCGCAACGTAACCTCACCAGCCGTTAGACATGTCCACGAGTCCGGCTATCAAGGAGCTCTCATCCTCAATGCAGGCACTAATTGGGCACGGCCGTGTCACAATCGTCACGCTCAGTTCGTCGTCTGACCCTGTCGCACTGTAGTCCGTCACCAACCACTCCTCTAGGCCAAATGATACCGTTTCCCCGTTTCATCGAGAGCACTCTGCACACCCAAAAGACGGTCAGTGTTTACTCTCTGTACGCACTACCCCTCCACCGGGTTGTCCTTCGCTAGTCGGCAAAAGCGCGGGCATTTAAATCCCATGGTGTCTGCCTCACGTGTAACTTTTCAGCTAGGTCGAATTCAGTCGCTGTCTGGAGGAGAATCCTAGCGGTCGGCTGCTCTGATCGGTAGTTTTCCGTGGTTTCTCCGATCAACACCAGGCGAATGCCGGAGCATTAGCCTACCAAACGGGCCATGGACCGCGCGCAATCGTTCCTTCCTTTTCTTTGTCCTATTCTCACCCGTTACACACAGACTTACGCTAACATGCACTACACTACCAAACATGCCGGGAGACGGTCGGAGACTTACAACTTGTAGTGTGGGTGAAAGGGTGCGGTGTTTCTGAGTGTATCCTGATTCTTGAATGGGTCTTTTGATTTTTGTTATTTTTTTCCTTAGTTATCACACATCAAGGGGGAAATTGAAGGAGATATTGAGATTCGATAATTTGTGAATATGCCGGGCATTACCTCCCTGCCGGAGGTGCATTAATTTCTGTCCTCAGCGACACAATTAAGCCTTATTAGGCGCTTCATTATAATATCATTTTGAATTGTTATCTTCAGCAATTCTTCAATTGATCTCCCCTGAGAGTTTGAATGCCCCCCTCGCAAGGAAATTGCCAATTTGCGTTGTAGCTCCGACTCAAAGAAAAAAAAAGCTGGTTCTCTGAAATTTGAAGAGAATCTTTTCACCGTGTAGAAATATTCACCTGGCCATTCATTTCTAAATTTGATTGATTGATTGATTTTTTCGTGTTTCCTGGCGCGTCAACTGCTTTGGTCATTAGTCCCGTGAGTGTAGTGCATGTTTTTTTCGGGAGATGGCGGTGATCTTCCCCCGCTGGATGGCGAGATCCGGCGCCGACCTACCGTCGGCTAGTTTCAATTTAGTCTCCCGGAGTATGTAGTAGTGTAGTGCATGTTAGTGTGTGTGTAAGGGAGAGGATAGGACAAGGAAGAGGAAGGACAGATCGCGCGCGGTCCGTGGACCGTTTGGTAATGTACTGCTCCGGCATTCGCCTAGTGTTGATCGTAGTAACCACGGAAAACTACCGATCAGAGCAGCCGGCCGCTAGAATTCTCTTCCAGACAGCGACTGAATTCGACCTAGCTGAAAAGCTAGTGTCTAAAATCCTGCCGCCCTCAGTACTCGAACCTAGGACCTCCCGGTCAGAGGCGCTGCAGTGACATTAGTTGATGCACTGAGCTACCGCTCCCTGTTTTAAACTTGACAGATAAAGTTTCAGAAAGAAACAAGAGTTTATGTAAGATATTTTACGTTGTTTAATTATGACGTTTACGAGCGGCTCTGAAGAAGTGAGTGTTGCATTTTATTTTCCTAACGCTGGTAAAAATACTTGGGTTTCTATTGAATTTTTCAATTTAGATAGCCTTACAAAATCATCTAAAGATCATTAAAAACTAGAAATTTACCTTCAATACATTGTGGAGTTTTGGGAAAGACAGGATGGATAAAGAGATAAATAGCACTTTAAAAGCATACCTTGCATAACGAGAAAGTAAGAAAAAATCGAGCTATATTGCAACGTTTAATTAGTGTAACGTTGTTTCTGGCAAAACTAAAACGTACATTTCGTAGTCACAATGAAATGGATACAACTTTTAATAAAGGAACTTATATTGTGACGTAACCGAATATTGGAAAAAAATAAATACATTTATTTTTGTTATTACTGTTCAGAAGCGTGCGTGCCCCAACCGGGTGCGACCTAAATCACTTCGCACGGCCATCTACGCCGCTCCTTAGCGTCGCCGAGCAAGGGGGGGGTGTAGTGTTTAGATAACGCCTCCGAAAACCCCTCAGGGACCACCGACCAGGCTCCACGCGGGCGGGCGCGGCGACCGCTCCGTGTTTGTTTACAGGAAGTGTGCGAGAGAGCGTTCTGGAAAATTCCATCAAAATTACCGACAAGACGCGTAATCTGATTGGAGCAATATTATTTTCGGCGTAGTAACTTTCGGCCAGTAACAACACGTCTTCCAAAATTTCTGTAGAAACTTCTAGAACATTCATGGAAATTGGGGGGGGGGAAAGAGGTTCGTGGGCGCTGAGACGCGCTGAGGGCAGACAGAAGCGGGGAGGTCTTTGGACAGAGCCAAGTCGTGCGGACACAGAGGCGGGGACGCTCATGTTGTACGGGTGTGGGACGCGGAGGTCATCCGAGTTGTGTAGGCGCTAGGATAGCGCGAAGTAGCATGATTAGAGTGCGATTTGTGGTATTATCGCACCGCGTGTCATTAGATTGAGAAAAAAAAGAGCTTTATCTAGTAATGTTATTTGTTTCTCTGCTCGTTTACGCTCGCGCCGTGTATCGCAAGTTACGCGATTACGAAAATTACGATCTGTCGTCACCGATCTGTCGTCACCGCTACCGCCGACGTCCCAGCTGATGTCGTGGTTAACTCTACTCTTGAATGGGAGCAGGCTGCGAGAGGGAATCCACCCTCCACCCCTAAAGGGCGTGCCGTCCAGAAGAAAGGAGCCCAGCTGTGTTGCCTGTTTGGAGGCCGTTCACCCCAGCGCGTCCTCCTGCCGCAGCGGTGATTCTAATAATCTGTCGAGCTCCGACAGACAAAACAAACATTCATTACGCCCTTCAGGCTTACCTGGACTGTTGTCAACATTCAGAAGGTGCAGGCCGCGCATTGGCCCCCTTTTTCTTTTTATTTGTTAGCGCATCTCTTTTTTTGCTTTATTTGTTTTAAGTAATTTGATCGTATTAGTTTTAAGATTGCATGAAAAAAACAAGGGTTTAAAAAAACTGAGCTCAGATAATAATGTCAATTTACCATTTTTATTTCTCATTAAATTTACATTTTTTTGTCTTTAAACTTTCTTTCAATTGACCTCTGTCACGTAGCCACGTCCGTCCACAACCTAAATTTCAGGCTCTACCCGTCACCTGAGCTAGCCGGCAATTACAGCACAGGTAGGTGGGGGCGTCGCAATATATAGTTTTTAAATTCTGACCTGGGTGATCGAGGTAGCTAGAGTGTGTGCTGACTGCGTCTGAAGGGTTACGGTTTCGACTTCCGCCGTGAGCATTGCTGCTCGTCCCTTGTCATTCATGTATGCGTGGTTTTGCGGAAGGCCTTGTGAGTCTGTGACCACAGACCGACGAGCTCCCAAGTGTATCTAGTGTAAAAGGTTAATATGAACCCCATTGACGGACATAGTGGGCGGAAAGTCGACATCCCTGAAGCTGGGAAAAGTCCCAGGAAAAAAGAAATAGTTTTCAAATCTTGTGGAAGGAAGAATCTTGTTGTATAAACATTTTCACTCTGTATCAGTGTTAAAATATATATTCAAAATCATCTAATTCGCATTAGTGATGTTATGAGGGAAAATTTTAAAAGAAACCGAAAATTTACATTATATTTCAGTTAAGTTGGATGTAACGTCGGATGCTAGAAAGAGACTTTTCCAATGGTGGTGAGGTACGTGCATAAAGAGGAAGGTTGCGTCAAGGGACAATTTATTAGGTTTTCTGATCAAGTGTTTTCAGAAGAATCCGATGGATTATTTCATGTTAAAATGTAATAAATTACAACCTAGAAAACAAATTCATTGCTCAACCGTGAATTTTCTGTGAGAGGGGGTGATCTTGCAGAATACGCAATAATCGTAACGATTATTGTTTTTACCATTACCATTTTAGTTTCAATATGGCCTTCAGGTGATCAGAAGATGCACTGACATAAATATCAACAAATGAGAGGAAAAACAAGAAAATGAACTTGGTTTAAATGTGTAAACATGTAACACTATGTGCCACACGAAATCTATTTCGAATTCCTCTCTCTCAGTCGCTACAGAAAGATAGATTCAGGCATTCGAAAAATCTGGCAATGTTTACGCTGAGAGTCATAATAATACGAAAGTAATACGTAAGTAAAATGAAAGTAAGATGTAAGCAGATAGAATTCTCGAAGAGACGATGTGAGAGTCCTTTTCCATGTAAACTAGATGGTGTATTTTTTATGAAATTACGATGCTAGTATTTAGACGTATATCTACGCCAATAGATCAGTAATTATGAGAAAATAATATGGTAAATTATTTAATGATAATTAATGGATATGATTTTGTTTGATTACTATTTGGCGTAAATTAATTATCGCTCACTAAGGCATGGCCTTGGTTCATACATTCATTCAAAACATCGTACTTTGAATTGTTTGAGTGCCTCTGTCGCATTTTGAGTGTTAAACGCTTTTATTAGTCGTAAAATTCACGAAGTTTCGTTTGAATTGTCTTATAAGTCTCATTTGTTTTCTACAAAGCGATAAAGTTTTAGAATCGGCGGGTCAACTAATCACATTCTTCTGCTTCACCAATTTTAAATTGTGTCGCAATGTATAACAAAAGAATACAATTCTGCGTTGTTTCTGCCACTTCAACATTTAACTTAAGTAATGAAAACTGATATCATCTTTTAATAACGTCATTATACATAGTTTTTCATCCTCATTGGCAACCCATAAATGCAAGTTACTTTCTGAAGAATGTAGTACATTATGTGAAATGAACTGAAAAGTGCTGAGAGCTAGAGAATACCGAAGGATAGGAACACTTCATCATCCAAATATTAGTCACTTTTGGAATTTATTTAGAGACAGGTAATCCTCCTCGTTCCATTCCAAATAATATTTTAATATCTAATATAAATAAATAGGTAAGTACATTTTTTCTTTCTCGAATTACTTCGTAAGAAAAAGTATAGAAATCGTGCGTGAGAACTGAGCAATTATTCAACAGGAAAACTTTTATTTCCAGGATCTAATAAAAAAAGGAGACAAATCTTGCTTCTCTACGTTATAAATTACTTCTTCTAACATATAGTCTAGTCAAAATCCATATTTTCTGGGGGGGGGGGTCCTTGATACCGATAAACCAATTGACGCTTTCAAAAATTTCAAAAAATTAACGTGTTTAAAGTACAATATTGATGACAGATAAAGAAGTAACCTAAACAACTGGCGTAAATCTCCTTTTCGTTGAACACATTGTATTTTCGAAAATTGCAAAAGTTAGAAATAATATGAAAAAAGCTGTGTTGTAGCACCGCTAGTGTATAAAATAAATCATAGAACACTCGCTAAAAACAAACATAATTGAGTCATTCTCGTTTCGAATGTTCTACAATGTGCCAATAAATAGACGTAGATTTTTTGACATTTTAAAAATATTTTAGTTTTCACTAACTAAGAAAGACTTTCTTTTCAGTTGCCATTCAATTTTGAAGTATTCCTTTTTCACTTTTTAATAATTTTAACACATCTGTATCTCTCCCATTGCTTTTAATTTCCCATTTTCTTGCTTTGCCTCTGCTGCCGTTTTCCGAATTAACCATAATACGCACTAACTTCAGCTTGAAAGCAAGTTCGAAAAGGGGATTATTGACACGCTATTTGCCAATACTCTAGAACGCGTTATCTCTGAAATCACCGTGTGAATTGAGCGTCTTTTTTTATTTTACGAAAGATGGTGTGAAGTTTTTTCCGTGATTTTTTTCATTCCCATATAAAAGGTGAGTTATTCCAGATTACATGGAATCCCTTCCGCGTGTTTCTCAAAATATCAGCAATAAGTAATTACTTTACCATTTTTCTGACAAGGTTTCCCTTTTGTGTGTGTGTGTGTGTGTGTGTGTGTAATTTTTCTATTTCGTCAGTGTCTATATCACTGCAACTTTACGCGCTTGTCCAAGAATTGAAGCGCTGTTGTATATTGTGACATACCGATATGTCACATGAAAATAAACTAACATTTATTTGTAGACTATATGGTGGAACATGCATTAGCAAATATCACGTGAGCACGGGCTTAGCAACGACCGTGAATAAACAATGTAGTTTTTGTTTTTTGTAAAGGCATTAAGAGGTGTCTGGATGCCGAAAGTAGAAAATTTGGGATTGGGCGAAGAAGTTTAGACGATCGAAAGGTCAGCTACACCAAAATATAACGAACGTATGGGTTGGCTGGGTGAGAGAAGGACGGTCAAATGTTATGAAAAAAAGGAAGGTAGTTTAATACGAAGTCTTCGAGGGGTGAATCATGAAGGAAGATTTCATTCTGACCGGCATCGCGCTTCTGAACTGATCGTAGGTTCGTGAGAGGGAACGAATATAATACAGATAGTCAGAATCGGGTTATCAGTGAAATTTTAAGGACAGTGAATGATATTGCAGATATTTTCATGTAGAAGTAATATTGATGTATAAATTGGAACTTTGTCGGGAGTGGTAATCGAGTTCGGGACTATGTCATAGGACGTAATCGGGACTGATAATTTTGATAGTTTGAGACTAGCTTGGATAGGGGCAGAAGAGGATTTCTTGGGACTTTGGACTACGGTAAGCTCGCAAGATATTTCGACTGAGAAGTCTACGAGGGACATCAACGAAGAATAGATAAGTTAACCGCGGTATAAAATTGTAAATTCAAAGATATCTTGATCAAAGGCATAACATAAATTCACTAAATTGTTTGCTAAAAAGGTAAAAATAAACTTTGCTAAATTTTGTTCTTTAGAAAAGAAAGTGATCTTTCATTCAGTCCATCCAAACAGAAATGAACTAGGAATAGAATCATTCTATTTCAGATTCCCAGCTGCGCTGTATAGTCGGCGGATCCTATAATCCATTATAAAGGTAATAAGGATTATAATATATCGTGACCCATTGACCCAGCAAGCCGGACGCTAAGATCTTTGGCAGATGTTAATGTAGAGAAAATTTTGTATATCTCAATATAAGGGAGTATAGGAGTTAATTAGTGTAATTTGCGAGTACCTTGGAGACGTGACGGGGTAATGTTCGAGACGAACAAAAATCGGGCGCGTCCCTCGGCACGAGCGCTATAGTACTGCCGTAATTTACACTCCATTTTTGACAATTCACGAACTTTCGTTACTGGCTTTTATCCCAAAACCGGACAGTTTTTTCATGAAGACTTAGAACTTGGATTGTCAGAGTTTCGACGCTTTATAAGAACAACATTCTGAATGTTACACAAACGTCAATAAACTGTTGTGCAAACAACAAGCCTTCCTCAACAACATTCCACAAGCAATATTTTTTCATGTATCCGAGGGGAATGTTTTTTGCCTACCTGAAACGACACACCCCACTAGACAAGACTAGTTATCGGTACATGTACGAATGAGATTTGCACTTGCTTCCATTCACTTAAAGGTACGACTGATATTTATTCTTCTCGCCTACTTTCTTAGAAAAGTCTACCGCGGATGTGAACGGTAGCTGAGAGATAGAACATCAGTAATACATGCTTATCTAGTCTTTCTAGAAAATACTTTGTGATGTGTGATTATAGAATGTTGATTTCTTTGAATTCCTAAAACTGAGCTGTGAGATCACATCGCCATGGAGCCTCACGACCTGCGGAGGCGCAGAAGAAATCCGTGCGTCTCAATGAATAATTGAAGGCGGCCATGAAATTCAAAAGATCGCGCAGGTGGCTTGGATCGGGTCGGTCGTGGGATGATGGCTTATTCATGTTGATCCGCTGAGTCGCAGGTAGAACCCAGCAAGGAGCTTTCGGCCTCCGAATTGGTGACATTGTGGGGCTGCAAAAAAATACTCATCTTACGTCGTGCAGTTGAAGAACGCAATTCCAGCACAGAAAGAAAAGTCTATAAGAATTTTCATTTATCTTGACGCAACCATACACATCTAGAGTACCTACTTCTCGATGTTTCACTCATGCTGAAAGTTTCATATTGAGATATGTTTCTACTTGCTGAAAAACTAACTTTTAGGGACTATAACATGTCTTTCTATATTTCGGTGAGAATAATAAAGCAAGTAAAAATCGATATCTTAGGTTTCAAATCCCAACAGTGGCGTAATTTCAACACTAGATGTATAGCTAACATACACTTCACCACATTTAGGGAACAATATTTTTTAAACAGGAAAATATATTCTTTGTTGAAAAAGCTATTCACACTTAAAAACTGCATCTTTGAATTTTCAACTTTGATAAACTAAGAAGAGACTATTTTTGTCAATAAACTAAGAAAACAAAACACAATTTTTCATGTAATTATTTTTAATCTATCTATAATATATTTTTCTTGTCATTGTCAGACTACGTTCATGCCAAGTTAGCGGAGTATCCGAAATTGGTTGATTAGCATGCAGTTTTATAGCTTTTTTAAAGAGCAACAAAGAGTAACAATTTTATGTGTATTTAGATTTATTTGTCGATGTTGTGTATTGTTTTTGTTTTATCATATTTACTTTGTAAAAAGAGAAAGAATTCTAATCGTGTGCCAGGAACCGGCGAATTTCTGACAGAAAAACTCTTATTGCCGGACCCTGTTATGAAAAAGTTTATAAATCGTTTTCCTATATATAGTAAATTACTTACTCTAACACATTGTACAGCTGTAATCAATGTTATCTGGCTTCTTGATAGGTGCCGAAAAAGTGATTGAGGCAAAACGTGGGTCTGACAGTCCGTCTGTCAATCTGTAGCGCATGTTGTGCATTTCTTCCGAAAATTGCGAAAGATCTTTTTTTTTTTTTTTTGTTTCTTCGCACAACTACAATACTGATGATATATATTCTCCTTAATAAAATCTGTTGTTAAAATAATATTGTTAACGGTTTTAAAAAATCTGAGTGCTCACTTGGTTAACACTGCCCTCTCCCGCTTATAAAATGCTTTACACCCATGGTACAAATGATCAAAGTAGGAGATGTCCGGGAACGGGAAATACTAATTCATTCCTATATTACTGCGTTGATAAGTTGGGAAATTTGGAATTCCTTTATATGTTATCAACATTACATTTCCGAAAATTGTGATTTGATTTCTTGTCTTTTAATGGCGTTAGTTTTATTGAAATAAAATTTACACGGACTAGTCTTTGTCGGTCTTTTTTTTTTAATTGGTTATTTAAGGTCGCATCAACATCTAAGGTCATTAGCGACCACTATTGCTTGTAACGGTATGGTAACTATGAGGATGAAACGATATGGTGATGATAAGGGGTGAAAGGACAAACACAAATACAACCATGCCCGAGGCGGGACTCGAACCCGCGACCCTTCGGTCCGAGATCACTACGACACTACTGCCTTAGCGATCCCGGCCACCGGGCCGACAGTGCCGGTCTTACTTTATGTTTCCATGATGCCAATGAGCTTTAAAGGGCTGTTGTGACAGGTATAAACGCATCACTAAAGTAAACAACAAGAAAACGCGATACTTTCCCTCCGAGATAACCCGCCTCAATTCAGCCCGAGTGTTGGCGCGTGTCGTCCGCAAACGAGCGGCCAAAGTTCTGAAAGCGGAAGCCTTTCGCGGGGGAGGTGTGGGGGCGGGGGAGGGAGGGAGGGAGAGGGAAGTGGAGATTAATGGGGATGCGATGGGATGACGTGTTCCTCGTTTTAAGAGCTTCTCCGTACATTCGCACAACAGCCTAATAAGTTTTTGGCTACAAGGGCACAGCGCGCGGCGCACTTCGAGCTGATGAGCTCAGCTCCACAAAAGCGCACCCTGGGGAAAGGGCGCGTCAGACATGTTGAGCTGAAATACGTTTCAAACATACTTACTAGCGATGATTACCTGCAATACTCGAGTCACTTAGACCAACTGAAAAGATATCAGTTTTGAACAATAAAGTTTTGTTCACATTTTCTGTAATATTTTAACATATAAATAAGCTTAATTCATGTATAAAATTAGCTTTGCATACGCCCTGATAAACGGAAAATCACCTTTTTTTCATTCAAAAACAAAACACAAAGCCTGGCGTTTTCTAAATATGTTTTAGAAAGATGTATTAACTGAAACATGTGCTATGTGTATTTACAGGATAAACTCAAAATTTCATTAGAAGTAACGTGTGATCAGTAACAGCAATATAAATCGCCGATGTTACATTAAGTGTTGTCTTTTAGAACTCTGTATCTCTTATATTTTTAAGATACATGTTCAGTTCTAGGATCTGTTGCGTTATTTTCAATTATGTGGTACTTACAAAACTCGTTATATTTTAATGAATGTTTCCTATGCCTTCATTTGAAAGTTTTAAATATAATTTTTTATTTCCTTTAAGCATTGAAGTTTGATTTATTTGATTTATAAGTTCAAAAGCAGTAAAAAATGTATACGACTTATGGGGGGGAAAGATTATCTATGCACGTTTTGTTGAGTACTATAATCCCATCACAACATTTTAACGATGAATAGTTGAAAGATGAATAAAAGTTAAAACAATATTAATAATAATAATAAAACAATTTTCAAAAGAGCGAAATTAGCAACATTTGAAAAACCAGACATTTTTGTTTCCGAGTTACAGAAAAACTACTGCAGTGGTAAACGAACTGCAGATTTGATTTTTCTGCATTGCTAATGATATAGTAACTCACCCTCAGCTCTACTCCTACTACTAAACACAGAAGGAGATCTCAACAAAACGTGCGCATAGTGAAGCTACATTTATGTCCAGAAGCAAAACAAGCGACCGTCTCAGAAGTTGCTCAATGGATCAGGGAAACGACAAAAACCTAATCGAGTTGGGTCATCGAGTAAAGGCATTGGAGCTTTGTTTTACATTAGCGGGGTGGGAGAAATCGAATTGTTTGACTGCGACTTTCTACAAAACCGCCTTCCCTCGTTCTTGCAATTCAGAGTTCACAAAAATGAAAACATTGTCAACACACATCGGCGTTAGAATTTGATTGCAACATTAAGCATTGAAAGAAAATATTATGTGTTACTTGTGTTGGTCTTATTTTTCACCTGTTTCTCCAAATCGACGCGTGAAACAGCACTTGTCTTCGTGCAAGAATAGGGAGTGCTCACGGAGTCAATATTTATGTCGCCGGCCCAAGGAGTTTCGATAATTTACCGAGCGATAAAAAGAAAATGTCTCCAGATTCTTAATTAGAAATAACTAGATTTCTCCGAACACCAACACTTGTTCGTGTCGGCAGTGCTGCCCTCTTATAACCACATTGCGAAGCAGTTCGAATCGTATATGCTTATAACTTTCTTTTTTTGATACTTTGGAGGAAATCTTTTAGGTGTGGCGATTGAAGTGCACACTCATAGCTCTAAATAATGCCAAAGAGAGGTTATACTTGTTTTATTTGAGGTTAGGCACCAACTTTGAATTATTTTCGGTACTTTATATGTCAATAATTGATAAAATAAGAAACGTAAATTTTCCGTGTATTTGATTGCAATTGTATTTGTTCTCTATTGATATTTTTTCCTCTATAATGTTTGAAAAAGTATCTTTCTAACTTTGGGTTCTAATATAATATGAATTATTTTTATCCAAGTACTACAGTGGAACATCGATACACGAATTAGTTAGGACCATACACTATACGAATTACCAAATGTATTCTTTATATCAACCATTCATAACTCACTCTGAAAATTTCTGAATGTAATATTGATTACTATAATTAATATATTAAAACTGTTGTATTATTTTCTGAAATCAACAGTTACTAATGAATTAGTTAATATTAATTATGTCACTAATTAGTAATAAATTAAGTCGTGCCGATGATTTCAATCAAATATGTACTGCATACATACAGTATTCACATCATGGAGATTTTTCTCACAATCTAATCAAGAATTATGGCGTTTTATTCGAATTCAAAAATATAATCTCCCCAAAAAGTAATGGAACGTCCATTTGCTAAAGTATGTGTTATTTGAACGAAACTGATGTTAAAATTACAAAGAACAATTGATTAATTGAAAATTTTCCGTTTCGAATATATTTTTGATTTGAGGAATTTTTGATATTCAAGTTTTTAGGCTTGAGTCGATTTACTGCTTGTCAATACCCCCATGCGACATATCCCATAGAGGCAATTAAGTTTGCAAATAGTATTTTCTTTCACAAATTTTCTATGCTTACGAAAAAATCAAGGTCTACCATTCCTAAACAACCCTTATCAGAAGATTTTCAGTGTCTTAATTATCAACACATTTTATGGCAGCTTATGACATGATAACGAACCCTTTTCATGCGATAGCACAAAGAGCGCTTAAAACGAACACCTGGTAGCCTCTGATGACAAAACTTTAATTAACTTTGGCATATGGCTTAAAGACTAATTTTTAAGAAAAGTAATTAAAGTTGATTTAAAAAATAAGTTTAAAAGTCTGGCTCTCCGTCGCGCGCAAGCCCCAATTTCCCAGAAGAGAGCCGACCGGCGCTTCCGTTCTGCTCACAGCGTTCAAGGGCTGCGCACACGATGAATCGCCTCATTTCAACCCTGAACTACACTTTGTGAAGCATTCGCGACTCTCACATATCAGTCGTATGAGCGATGTTTTGACACTGATGCCAAAATTAGCGAGCGAGCGAGCGAGCGATGGTGTAGCGGTTAGCGTATCGGATTGCTATACCTAAGTTTGCGGGTTTGAACCCGATCGAAACCGTGGATTTTTCAGGGCGAAAAAAATCCTTCGTACGCCTTCCTTGGGAGGGGAAGTAAAGCCGGCTGCCTCATGTTAGTAGATTTACAGTATGTAAAAGATACTCAAGCCTAAATGACGCCTCTGAGCTAAATTCAAATCGCCTGTTTCGTCGCCCAAGTAATACCTTCTTTCTCCCATGATTGGTGAAAGGAGTGTAACGAAATTCGCGTGGTCAGACGGAAGAGCAGGCCTCATGGTCTGAGTCTCTCCACGTAAAATAAGGCAAATTCAATTCAATTCAAAATTAATTGGGGGTGTGGCTGGTGAGTAACAGCATTCATTTGAGAAACGTTGGCTAATTTGTTCTGGAGCCGTTGCATTCCCTATTATTTTTATCATTCTGTCAACTGAATATCCCAAATCAATGTATTTTCGTTGCAAGTAAAACGGAACACTTTAAAACTTCCTTGTTAAGAATTATTATTTTTGTACATAATTACTTGATTATGCTTCGATTATTGAGAGTTTAATTAAAGTGTGATAAAAGTAAATAAAACAGGTGCTTTCAAATTCGGTATTTAGTGACTTGTTCATTTACATCCGTCGGATGACACTTGTCACCTCGAGTTGGCTAATGTTTATTCCCTTCGTATTAAGACCAAAATATTCTAAGAAGCTGGTTTAGAATTTTACCTTCCTTTTTGGATAATGAGAACATTAGCAGACAAAATAGGAAATTATCCAGATTCGGACTCTAGCTGTAACATTCTTTTATGTTACTGCTGATGTACATTGAATTATGATGATTCTGAAAAATGACGGACTAAAATATAATGATTAAGACTAATGTTCCTTCAATTATTCCCTTTTTTTTCTGATGAGTAACAATCCAATTAAAAAAATTTTAATTTTCTATCTTTCAAGGGGATTAGAAGATTACTTACGAAGAAGGTGACGGTGAAATTGTCTTCGAGAACAAGTAAACTTCTTCTACAGAGAAGTTTTATTTTCATTTTTTGAACATACATTTTTCTATGCGTTAAGTAATCACTGAGATTTGACTTAATTCGATACTTATGAAGTATTCTTTCAATCTTTTCCACTTTCTTGTTTTTATTTAACCAGTTCAGAGGGATTACCACTTTACAGGTGAGTATTAGTTTTACGGATGTATTATAATCGATAGTGGCATGAAGTTAGGAATAACTGTGAATTAACACACCATCGTAACCCCATTTGTATCGAGGGCATCTCCCCACTGGGTATCTCTATGATGATTGTCGTTAATTTTGTGAAGAAGAGGAAGAAGAAGAAGAAGAAAGTAAAATAGAGAGTGAAAAATGAGATAAAAACTTCCCTAGGTTATGGGGTACGGATCAGATCTTTTAGGAGACGGGATTTAATTCATGTAGGAGTAATGCTGGTTTTTTCGAGGTTAAAATGGCTGGTGCAAGGGGCAGTTTGGAGGTTGGAAAAGAATTTGGATGGCAGTAAGAAAATATAATTTATTGTTGGTTCTACGTCTAGTTCTCTATGAAGTTGTCTATTGTTTATATACCACAGGGCATTAGTAATTGTACGAAGAATTTTATTCTGAAAGGTGTGTAAGGGTTTCATAACGGAAGAAGCGGCGCCTCCTCAGATTGGGGCTGCATAACTTCACAGTCTTAGGACTGATTTGTAAAGAAAACGAATTTTGAATCTTTAGATATGACTTTTTATAAATCAGGGGATATAATTTGAGTACGGGTCCATAAGTTTTATTCAGTCCATGAATAATGTTTCCATATGTGACGAGTATCCAGAAGGATGCCTAAGTATTTGATTTACTTGAAGGGGCCCATGTAATCGGATACTTATTGACTTTAAAAGGGGAGGAATATTTGTTCTTCGCAAAGTAAAAAAAAAGTTACACATTTTGAGGGGTTAGCTGTAATTTCCTTTTTTGTCCATTCAGAAAAAGTATTTGTCTTGTTGTAAGTCATTTATTGCATCAGAGATTAAGTCGTTACCACGTTTTTCAGTCCATATAGTAACAAACATCAGGAGCGACAACAATTTTTTTTCATAGCAATTAGTTTTCTTGTCAATTCACGATTTATTTTCTCGGCAATTCATTGTTGGACATTAATTCCTATGAACATGATGATGTTGAATTAGTCGTGCCTGCAGCATGTCTAACTTCGTTGACTTGAGAAAAAATAAATGATGAATGATGAATGTAAAAGATATGAGTGTAAATGATGAATGTTAAGGAAATTAAAAAAAAATCTGGGTCAACCTCGTATTATTCAAAATTTCACATTAAAGGCCACTATTCAACCCTACATACCCCGAGGAGCAATGACTGCCGTACGGGACTTCCCAAAAGTTGTTCCAATTAAAGCAGGCCGCGGACTGGTGTAAAAGAAGTGTAGGCTTTCTCTGATTTGATGTGCGGCCATCAGCGCAGGAAAACTTTCACGAAAACTTTTCGTTCCTCGGTGGCACTGAAACACAAGAGTCGGAATGTTAGAAAGCAACTGCAAGTTGGCGCGGCGACTGCACAGGAGGGAAATTTTGTTCTGTCCTCCCCTCCCCTCCCCCCGCCATCCACCTCCATCGCCTTGGTTGCCACCATCTCCGCCGATGCCATCGCAATCACTGCCATCACCAAGCGCGCCTTTCTCCACTGAATCCCTTTCTCACATCCACCTACACCGCTTGATTGCCACCTTCTCCACCAACACCACATATCCGTCACCACACCCCCCACCACCACCACAAGCACCCCATCACAACAACCCTGTACCGCCTCCATCATCACAATATCACCATGCTGGTGACTCACGGCTCATGAAGGCATCCTGTGTCCTAGTTCAAACGGCCGCAGTTGTTTTTGTAGAGTAAACGCATAAGATATTGCAGAGTAATCCTTTTTAAGTTACGAGTATTTTAAAAGCATCTCAATACACCACGTCTCCCCGATTGTATGTCAATACCTTACAAAAATTGTTTCAATTCTTTTTATTTTCTAACCAATTGCAAACTTTCTAACTACAAAAATTACTTTCGCTTCAAATGCGTTGGGGAGACTCAAGGATGTTATGCTAATCGCGTAAGCCGATGGATGGAGAATCAACTTGTACAGCGAAACACAACGGTGAAAGGGCCAAAGCATTTGGCGTAGGGAAGCGTTACTGGGCCTTAAAAGTTTTGGGTAAGTATATGACGGCATTTGACTCCTGGATTCGTGCTTGCGTTTGCCATGTTTTCGCGGAAGAGAGTCGATTATTTCGAGAATCCTACGAGTCGTGCATCAATTTGGGTGAAATGTTTCTTTCCCTACAACTCCACCAACTATACGGTATGCCCCTCCTGCTGACACAACAGCCTCACCCCACATCACGTCACACGGCTATCCTGCGACCACCTTCGCCTCTGCCACCACGACTGTCGCCCCCCCCCCGCGGTTCCTGCCAACTCGCCACCTCCGCCGTCATCCACGCCAACTGGCCGCTGCCCTGCCTCCGCGACGAAATCAATGATCCCTCTCTGGGGGCCCTGCCCCGCCCCGTCCCGTCCCGTCCCGCCACGCCCCACCCCGCTTCGCCGTCGCGCTTCCCCCCCGGCCGTTTCCGCCACCGCCTGTGTCTTCCGGCCTCACTTCCCCTGCCCCCCTTCCGCCTCCCACCCAGCGTCACCCCCACCACCGGTTTCATAGGCCGGCTCCTTCCACAGAAGTACTGATTAGTGGGACGAAGGAAGGTCTCCGCTTGGAAATAGGCCAGAAAAGAGGCGCTCCGGGTGGAAACCAATTTCCCCTGAGGTTCATTCCAACTTTGCCTCGTGCTGCTCCTCGCGGGGGAAGTGTTTAATGGTCACACCTCATTTGCTTGACTGGGGAAGTCTCTTCGGTAGCGTCTCACCCTTCCGTGGACGGCCCAGCAGCAAGAATACAGTTCTGATTTTGAATCGGTTCTTTCTTTCAAATCCGTTGAAATGACATATTATACATCTTTAAAACACATCTCTAAGATACTATAACTCGTTAAGTTTGCCAATTCAACTTTTGTTTACTCTTACGGTATTTTTTAAAACGTGTATATAAATTTATAAGATATACATTTGTTACATACTAATTTGCTTTAGCATTGAATAATGATCTAGCATTTTTTACTGTATATCCAGAAAAACACTGTTAAGTTAGGAAAGTAAAGTAATCTTTAAAAAGCTGGTTCACTTCATCGGACTTTCAGCATTGTAAAAAGCAGAATTACCAACACATTCAAAACATTGATTATTGCTTTGGAAACCGTCTATTGAGCAGATTTACTCCAGTCATTGATTAAAAATTATTAAACTCAAAAGAAACCAAGTGATTTAAAAGGTAGCTTTGTTATTATGTTTTGAGAATGGCAGATTTTTCTATTTAGATCTATTAATAAGTTTATAGCAAATCAATTAACACTTTCTTCTTATTGTGATCAACGAAGTCTTAGATTTGTTTATTTAAAGGGTCAATTTGTATCAACTTTCACGATTACTTATTTATGTTTTAAAAGGGTTTTGTGTGTTCCCGTTGAACTCTAAAAATACTCAGAGTTATTTCATTCATAAAAAAAATCTCGGGAATATTAGATACGTCTCTGTAAGATATCATTAAGGGACTTTCTTTAATGAAGCACGTAAAATGATGGGATTTTTTTTGGAGAGCATTGATTGAAATGGCAGCTGTGTCACTTCATCGGACTTTCCGCATTGTAAAAAACAGAATTACCAACACATTCACAATATTGATTATTGCTTCGCAATTGTTCACCTGTTCCCATTCAAATTTTTATCTACCCGTGGAAAATTCCATGCCTTTTTTTCTGCCAAATTTCTACTAAATAACTACCTTTTCAATTATTAGGAAATACATGAGAATTGCCTTATCACGACTATGACGTCAGTAATTCATCCCAATGTACGTAATTTCTGGCTACAGTAATTCATTTATAATTAATCACATACGTTTGCTGATTTTTAATGTTAAAGGTTGTTCAGTTTGATGAGTTTACAAAGTAAACGTGAAAGATTTACTCACTCATAAAATTTCAGGAATCAAAATAAAAGCGATATCTAAAATTTTTGAGCTCCAAAGTTTGTTACTGATTCCCTCCGCATTGAAGCAAATACTAGACATTTATTCATTTCCCTCGCAAATTTCAGACGTCATCAGTGGGGATCGGGAGTTGTAATCAGTTCTGCAAAGTAACGAGTTTTCAATAGTAAGTTTTCCGTGTATTTATTGTCCCTGGAGCAAAAACAAGCAATCAAAAGATCGGAAGAACAATTTGAAGCGAAACGAGACCTGAGTATTAAGTCGAATGCACATGCAATATAGTTGTTAAATATTCAACATTGAAAGCGTATTTTCCAGACTAAATATATTGATATGTTGCAATTTGAAACCTTGTTAATCAAATAGCAACAAAAGATTACGTGATTATCTGTTAAAAATTGAGATTGTTTAGCAAAAAATGACCAAGTTAGATGCATTATCTTGAAATTGAATGTAGTCTTTCAAACCTATATTAATGTTTTGTAAGAGCATTTCTAAATAAAAATTTACGAACTTATTGAAGAAAATTTTGAAGAGTGTAATTTTGTAGTACTTTTGCGATTTTTTATGTAAGAAACTTTCGTCAATCAATTCAATTGAATAATTTCATTAATCAGTATAAAATATTGTTACATTGAATATAGTCATATCATCGACTTATTTAAGTTAGAATGGTCTTCGAATATTCTTCTTTTGTGTTGTTAAAAAGTCTAAGACTTGTTCCTTTGCAAGAATTATAACAAGTCTTTCCAGCTTCTCCTTGGTCTGTCAGCTTTTCTTCTTCTCCTCGGCCTTTCATCTCTAGCTATGATTCTTTTCTCCTTCATTCTCTCAATATGATCTTTCCATTCCTTTCTTTGGTCCATTCCGGTCTGTTACCCATTCCGTAAAGGACTTAATTTTGCACTGTTCTCTGATGTTTCTGTTTCTTTCTTTATCCAGAAAAGTATGATTCGTATATTTTTTTCGAACTCTCATTTCAGTCTTCAAATCTTTATTACATTAATTTACTTTAATTAAAATTTTGCCAAATGTCTATTTATTATGGACTTTTACTAACATTGTGGCTTCTTCTAACACTATTTCAATTAGTCTCGCTATACTTATGCTAAAACGGCCAATGAGTTTCCGTTTCTCATAATTGAACATGCCAGTTTGGTTCAACATTCTTTCGTAACTTATGTTTCGCTATCGAATCATCTTATAATTTCATATTTAAATTATCTGTTTCATCCATTACCAATATTTTTCTCATACACAATGTCTCGATTAAAAAACTGGAACTTAAGCAAAATACCTTTGTTTAATCATACAAAATACCTCAGTCAAATCATGGCTAGATTTTTAAAACGAATATTACATTTTTGTGGTTCCAATAGCAATTTTGTATTTTTTGTCTATTTTGCGATAAATTATTATTCTATTTCTTACTATGACTACTTCTATTTCTTACTATTACTATTTCTTTATATTTCAGCGCGCATTGCCAATTAATAATAGCGATGTATTTATATAACCCCACCAACAAGGCAACACCGTAGCCAATAACAACGCTGTCGTAAGTATTTCTATTTCTTACTATTACTATTTCTTTATATTTCAGCGCGCATTGCCAATTAATAATAGCGATGTATTTATATAACCCCACCTAGAAGGCAACACCGTAGCCAATAACAACGCTGTCGTAAGTATTTCTATTTCTTACTATGACTATTTCTTTATATTTCAGCGCGCATTGCCAATTAATAATAGCGATGTATTTATATAACCCCACCTAGAAGGCAACACCGTAGCCAATAACAACGCTGTCGTAAGTATTTCTATTTCTTACTATTACTATTTATTTATATTTCAGCGCGCATTGCCAATTAATAATAGCGATGTATTTATATAACCCCACCTAGAAGGCAACACCGTAGCCAATAACAACGCTGTCGTAAGTATTTCTATTTCTTACTATTACTATTTATTTATATTTCAGCGCCCATTGCCAATTAATAATAGCGATTTATTTATATAACCCCCCTCAGCAAGGCAACACCGTAGCCAATAACAACGCTGTCGTAAGTATTTCTATTTCTTACTATTACTATTTATTTATATTTCAGCGCGCATTGCCAATTAATAATAGCGATGTATTTATATAACCCCACCTAGAAGGCAACACCGTAGCCAATAACAACGCTGTCGTAAGTATTTCTATTTCTTACTATGACTATTTCTTTATATTTCAGCGCGCATTGCCAATTAATAATAGCGATGTATTTATATAACCCACCTAGAAGGCAACACTGTAGCCAATAACAACGCTGTCGTAAGTATTTCTATTTCTTACTATTACTATTTATTTATATTTCAGCGCGCATTGCCAATTAATAATAGCGATGTATTTATATAACCCCACCAACAAGGCAACACCGTAGCCAATAACAACGCTGTCGTAAGTATTTCTATTTCTTACTATTACTATTTCTTTATATTTCAGCGCGCATTGCCAATTAATAATAGCGATGTATTTATATAACCCACCAACAAGGCAACACCGTAGCCAATAACAACGATGTCGTAACTATTTCTATTTCTTACTATGACTACTTCTATTTCTTACTATTACTATTTCTTTATATTTCAGCGCGCATTGCCAATTAATAATAGCGATGTATTTATATAACCCCACCAACAAGGCCCAAACAACGCTGTCGTAAGTATTTCTATTTCTTACTATTACTATTTCTTTATATTTCAGCGCGCATTGCCAATTAATAATAGCGATGTATTTATATAACCCCACCTAGAAGGCAACACCGTAGCCAATAACAACGCTGTCGTAAGTACTTCTATTTCTTACTATTACTATTTCTTTATATTTCAGCGCGCATTGCCAATTAATAATAGCGATGTATTTATATAACCCCACCTAGAAGGCAACACCGTAGCCAATAACAACGCTGTCGTAACAGCAACAAACGCTGTATTCACAGGTTTAAATCCTCGTCTCTCATTTCTTTAATTTGGTTTGTTTTAATGAATCTCCTTTTGCAATTTTCAGTCCAGTTATTACCTGCTTTCGGTCGCGGATATCCTCCAAAAATGTGTTACATTACTTTCCGCGAATACTTTCAGATTCGATGCTATGTCTACAACTGTTGAGAAGTTATCTAAGATATGTAATGTCTTAATTACCATTTAGAGAGTATAATTCAGAAACACTAAATAAGACTAAGAAGTAGTGCACCTCAGCATGTGGGAAAATGATTCCCACTCGATCAGCTTTTTCGTTCAGTTTACCTGATCCATTGAGCAAATGTTGAAATGGCCCCTTGTTTGGCCTCTGGACATAAATGTGGTTTTAATATCTGCGTTTTCTTGAGATATTTCGGGAATGTAGATATTCAAATAATCATTTTCCATTTTATCACAACAGTCAGTTGATTAGCTTAAAATATATGAATAATAGCCTAAATCTGGTGTTGATTTGCCTATGCAAATAGTTTTCCTAACACAGGAGCAAATATTTTCATATCAATCACCAAACACGCTTCTTGTTACTTGTATTCATAATCCAACTTAATATGTATATGAGTTAGAGCTGACATCTCAGAGCTCAAAAAGCCATGTACTACGGGGAGAAGTGAAATAATTGCATCACACAGTTTTTCAACATTTTTTATGATAAATAAATAAAACATACAAAACAATAAAAAAAAATAAAACTAAATAAACAAAACACATAAAACAAAAAGAGACCGATGTAACAGCTACTGGCAACTTAACTGAAGGTTTAATCCAAGGCTCCAATTTGTCAATGCGTTTGTATTTGCTTGGCTTAGTTCTACATGACTTCAATACTATCTCGTTCGATGACATCGTCCAATGAAAATATGTGTTACAAAAAATAATTGAAATTACGATGTGCGAAGCTACATGCTTTTTTAAAAATTTCCTTAATAAGAAAATTATATTACATATTAATTTCGCTATAATATTGTTTATTTACAAACGAAGACATGAATGTGAGGTGCGTACTCTGACGGGGTTTTTTTCTTGGTACCTTTAATTTGGTTATTCTACTAATTTTCATTCAATATTTCTTATGCATTTAAAACGACAATAGCCCAAGGATGTACCGAGGTTGATCCGTCAAATTTTTGGACCAACTTTCAGCCTGTTAAAAATTATTTTTATTTCCTTCCAACATAGGATCGGGAATTTTCTTTACTGCTACCAAGGAATGACATACTTCAAGTTAAACCAACATTGTAATCTGTATCCTGGTTGATTGATTGATTGATTTTTTCGTGTTTCCGGGCGCGTCAATTGCTTTGGTCATTAGTCCCGTTAGAGAAGTGCATGTTTTGTTCTCGGAAGATGGTGATCTTCCCCCGCTGGAAGGCGAGATCCGAGAACCTACCGTCGGCTAGTGGGGTTTCCCCCTAACCAGGACTCTCCCACCAGCAGGGTACCGCCCCGGCCGGGACAAGCTCTAAGCTCCCGACTGATCTCCCGGAATATGTGGTAGTGTAGTGCATGTTAGTGTAAGTGTGTGTGTAAGGGGAGAGGGTGGGACAAGGAAGTGGAAGGACAGATCGCGCGCGGTCCATGGCCCGTTTGGTAGGGTACTGCTCCGGTATTCGCCTGGTGTTGATCGGAGAAACCACGGAAAACTACCGATCAGAGCAGCCGGCCTCTAGAATTCTCGTCCCGACAGCGACTGAATTCGACCTAGCTGAAAAGCTAGTGTCGAAAATCCTGCCGCCGTCAGGACTCGAATCTAGGACCTCCCGGTCAGAGGCACTGCAGTGACATCAGTTCATGCACTGAGCTACCGCTCCCGGTCTGTATGCTGGTGTGAACACAAAAATTGTATTGTGTAAGTTTCAAACATGGCCACTACCTTTCTTTAAATCTTAATTTAGAAATCATTAATTTAATCCAAAATTTGATCTCCATTTATTGATAGAATTTAACATTTCCCCTTTTTTAGCAACTTTCCTTTGGAATTCCTCTGCCCTCTTGAACGTCACTCGGCGTCCACTCAAAGTTCCAGTTTAGTTAAAATCTGATCCAGATCAAAAAGTCTTCCCTCACACACGCAGTTATAGTTTTTTTCCTCGTACCTTTTTTCTACTCATTACTAATTTACATAACACTACCAAATCGTAAACGCGTCTCTGTCATCCGAACGCTACCAAATCATAACATTCTCTGCGTCTGCACGTCACCGCGTCGGAATATCGTCTGCCCCGTTCGTTTGTCTTACGCGCTCTTCATCTGTTTTCTTCGATGCGCGGGATCGTATCCAAATGCGTCTCTCCTTAATCCAAGCAAGCAAGCAATTTCCCTTCTCGCACGTATTCTAAGTTTTGATTGGTCAATGTCGTTCTTACACTTTATTTGTTTGCTCTTTGCTTATCGATTCCCAATTACTTTCGTAATTTACTTATTCACTCACGGATATTGCTCACATGTCCATAGACTGTTTTAGTTACCACCACTTAATTCCCGTTTTCCTCTACATTAATTATGTCGCCATTTCCTTGTATTTTTATTAGTTATTACTGGATCAATAGCATCTTCTCTGACCTCTATTGCTCCTGTCATTCTGTTTATATATTTTATACGAATTTGTTGTTTCTTTGCACACTCCTTGTGATAAATCATCACAATAGTTCTACGCCTTTTTTCCTTCTGTGAGATACGTGTCGTATATTTGTTTCTCGACCAGTCAAATTGTTTCCTAAGATATTTTATGTATACCGCAGACTGATTTTGGTAGTTTCATATAACTCTAGCGCATATTCCATCTCTTCCAAAATATCTAAACATTTCACTGACTCGCCTTATTCCATACCTACGCACTGAAAACAATCAGAATTGTCTAGCCCCCAAAAATTCCTAGAATATCTTTCACAATCCCATGGTTTTGAGAAGGGCCGTATCTATCGAGAAATATTCAGTTTTGAAAAAATGTTTCAAATAGTTTATGTGCCAGTGTTTTTCACAGACGGATCAACGGATGACAGAAAGACGAACAGACAGACAACAAACTGACGGACATAGGGCAGGCCAGAATGAAATGACTTTCGGTATCAGGTGACCCCAAAACGTGAATTTCCGTTAAAGGGTCGAAATCGATTTTTCACAGCAATACATTTTTTTCTATATCACGCATATTTTGCCTACACCAATCAGCTGATTGAAGTGTGTAGTGTTTTACTGTTCCATGGATAATTTACATCCTAATCAGACACCATTCGGTAGTAAATGGCCACGTGTAATTTATGCCAACACACAAGTACGTGCCACAGACAAACACAGACAGACAAACAAGACAAACAAACACAGACGGACAAACACAGACAGACAAACACAGACGACAAACACAGACAGACAAGACAGACAGACAAACACAGACAGACAAACAGACAGATAAACACGGACAGACCGATGGACAAACACAGACTGACCGACGGACAAGCACAGACCGATCGACGAACAAGTACAGACAGACCGACAAACACTAACCGACGGAGAAACTCTGACCGATGAACGGATAGTCGTTTTTCCGTCATTCGATTTCTCGATAGCAAGGACCCACAAAATATCGATCTATCTACAGCAGGTGTTCGAGGATTTTTTTCTAAGTTAAGCAACTGGATTTATCCACTTTTTCGTTACCGTCATTTAATAAGGGTTTTTCTGTAGAAAATTTGCGGCTTTTTCGCCAGTATTTTATAAGTTTCTCAAGTCAAGCAATTCTGTCAAACAGCTTTTCTTAATAATCGTAATGCAATGTATGTTAAGTGCACAAAACATTTAGAACACAAGACTTTTCAAAAAGAAAAATATACTCGCATATATTTGAGTATATTTATTTAAATGCTTAATACATTTAATTTTGTGTATCATTTTATGGAAATAGCAATAATCGTGTTTTAGATACTCGTCTATATTTGAATAAAAAATTATATTTTTCGTAAAATATTATTAATAAGATTTTTTAAAAATGGATAGTTGTAATAAACGTAATGTAAAAAATAGTTCCAATTTTGAGCGCGACTACTGAAGTGTTAACTGTGCTGGTAAAAATACTAACGCAACTGGGCTGGCGGGATCTCTGAGATCCCAGATAGAAAGTAATTCGCTGAACGCAATAGTTTTCAATGAAATTCAGTTTTAAAATAAAATATAGCATTATGATAAGTTACATACTTCGGTAAAAGTAAAGAAATTAAATATAAGCAAAAAATGCATCAACAATGATCCGACACAAGAGCAAATCAAAAATAGATTTTTTATTCGATTTCAATAGCAGAATGATTGAAACAAACAACGTTTGAGTCTTGCAAACAAATAAATTTGGGGCAGGTAGTTCAAAGACACTTGGTCTTTCTGTCAGATCCTCTCGGACAATCTTCACAGTGTGTATTTTCTTATTTTCTCTGAGACTGCTGATTGTGATCTAATCACAAGTTGATCTCGAAACTTGTTACTACTGTCCAACAAAAACCCCAAGATTTCATTGTCGGTGATTGTCGACATTTCAAATGTAAAACTTCAATTGAAATAAAAAAACTGCAATATTCATAATGTATTTTCTACCCTTATTCTAATAAACGACGTAGCTAAATAGCATTGACTACTTAAGAAGACATGCATTTTAAAAACTTACATAACTATACTGGTGGGGTCAGGATACCCGAAACGTTGAAATTGACTTTAACTCGTCACTGCATATACGTAAAAGACGGTGGCTCGTCAGATCGCAAACCCCACGATTTGAAAAGAGTCCACATGTCACTGAGAAATTATTTTTTTAAATATTTAAATTACTTTTAAAAAATCTGTACGTATCGGTGTGACAGGTCCCAACGGAACAGTTAAAAGTGATCAAGAGCCGTGGCTCAGTGCATCAACTGATGTCACTGCAGTACCTGTCACCGTGAGATTCTAGGTTTTCAGCTACGTCGAATTCAGTCGCTGTGTGACGGAGAATTCTAGCGGCCGGCTGCTCTGATCGGTAATTTTCCGTGGTTTCACTGATAAACACAAGGCGAATACCCTAACAAACGGGTCACGGACCGTGCGCGATATTTCCTTCCTCTTTCTTCCACCCTCACCCCTTACACACACACACACACTTACACTAACATGCACTACTTTACCACACATGCCGGGAAACCGGTCGGGGACTTAGATTGTATAAGTGTCTCGGCTGATGCGGTGCCTCGCTGGTGGGAGATACCTGGTTAGGGAAAACACTGCTAGTCGACGGTAGGTAGGCGACGAATCTCGCCATCCAATGAGGGACTATCACTGCCACCTCCCGATGAAAAAACATGCACTACACTTACGGAACTCATGACTTCCGTAGTTGACGCGCCCGGGAATCACTATCTATCAACAGTAAAGGGTAAAAATAATCGTTAAACGTACATTGAAATACGCGGCGGAAAGTGCTATTGTCTTCCACCGACTCCGTTCGTCGCCGTTCACACCGCCCAGTGTTGAAGGAGCGTCGGCGAGCGCAAGGCGGCGGGCGGCGGCGGCCCCCGGGAGCTTAGCATGCATTGCCTCGACCGGAGCTGATTCGCCGGCGGCGAGATAATTGGCAATCGCCGCGCGCGCACCGCCGACAGAGCGCAGCAGCAGCGCACAGTACACCGAGCCCTACCTCCAGGACCCTAACCAGCGCCCCGAACCCTACCCGAAACCCTACTTCCAAACATAATTGAGATTCGATTGATTGATTTGGGCGCGTCAACTGCTAAGGCAATTTGTCCTGTAAGTGTAGTGTATGATTTTCATCGCCGCAACATAATGTAAATTTGATTTATTGGGCGCGTCAACTGCTTTTGTCCGTAAATGTAGTGTTGTTTTCATCGCGGCAACATTATTTAGTTTCGATTGATTGATTTGGGCGCGTGAAATTCTAAGGTCATTTTTCCTGTCAGTGTAGTGTGTGTTTTTAATCGCGACTGTGATTTTCTTCTGCTGGATGGCGCGTTCCTCTGCCGACCTGCAAGTCGTCGTATGTGGGCAATTCTTTTTCTCGGATCATCATTTCGAATTCGCTTCAGATATGTGTATTCATTCTTTTTCTATCAATTTCTAATATTAAAAAAACAGGTAAATAATGGAGAGAATGTGCACAACAAGTCAATTTCTGCCTTTAAGCGAAATCTAAACTTAAGACATAGTTTTTTCGGAAAAAGATAGTCCGCCAGAATTATCATCTTTAAAAACGTGACTATTATCGTGTGAGAAACACGTAACGTGATGATGATAAATGGAAATTGTCCTCAATTGTCGTGGAAAGTGTGCGTCTAACTCTTTTTGTCACAAGCAACATCGTGTTGTGGATAGCGTAGAGAAGAAAAGTCACCTCTATGATGGGTATCTCTAATCGAACACATACAAGTCAGGAAATGTGAAATAGTGAAATTTAGCTATACCAACACACAATACCGTCAGAGTTCGGTACTACTTATTTTATCTTCGAATAAGAACGAATGGTGTAACTTACTCTTTTAACACATCAGACGGTTCAGGCCCCGCGTTTGCCACTAACGTCCATTATTCCCTTTTACGAAACGCAAATCCTTTGCTCGCAGAACAGCGCTTTGCCATGCTGAAGATGAACGTGATCGCAAGCTCGTGTGGAATTCCGAGTGCTGCTGAATCCCGAGTTCGAGCCCTCTCTGGTTTGGGAAATCACAAAATCGCATAACGGGCTCTTCGGGCCTCTGGAGAAGCGAAATCACCGAAAAATTTGGAATTTTTTCACTCCCTTAATTCTTTTGAGTAGTGTATTATCTGGCCCTTAGATTTGTGCAAGTGATTTGCCTGCGCCGAATCACTTCCAATGGCAGTGACTTGTCCAGCAAACAGCTCTCCTTAATACTGCACCATAGCAAATTCTCCTCCTGTGATGGGTTGAGAAGATAAGAACTGCGAGTGTTATTACTGGATAAATCATCAGTGCATGTATAGTTCATCATAGAATTTCTCGTTTTCACAAGAAACTAAATGTAAAATTTAAAAGCGAAGTGTCAAAAACGTGACTCTATCGCATTGAATATTCAAGAGATACTGGCACAAAGACATCCCTTCATTTTCCATCAGTTTATTTATCTCTCAAATACAAAAACATAAAGTCACAGAGTAGATACTATAGCACTAGATTAAAGAATAATGCTGTAAAAAAGTGCACTTACTTTATTCTCCTCAAAGGTATTGTAATCTGAGTTACATACAAATTTTCTGAGGTAAATGAGCACGTCAATTAATGCAAAATACAGTAATGATAATAAGTTCCTAAATGGTGTAATAGTCTCTTGGTAGAGACACCACAACATATACTTGTTTTTTTCTGCTACAGTCCCTTGATATGCATCACTGCTTGATACGCGATCATGTGACATCTTGCGACAGGACCAAGAAAGACGCAATACGTCGGGCCTTATTGATTGATTGATTGATTTTTTCGTGTTATTGGGCGCGTCAACTGCTTTGGTGATTAGTCCCGTTAGTGTAGTGCATAATTTTCTCGGGAGATGGCGGTGAACTGCCCCCTCTGGATGGCGAGATTCGGCGCTGACCTACCGTCGGCTAGTGGGGTTTCCCCCTGACCACTCCCACCAGCGGGGCACCGCCCCAGCCGGGGCAAGCTCTAAGCTCCCGACCGGTCTCCCGGAATATGTGATAGTGTGTGCATGTTAGTGTAAGTGTGTGTAAGGGGAGAGGATAGGACAAGGAAGAGGAAGGACAGATCGCGCGCGGTCTGTGGCCCGTTTGGTAGGGTACTCCTCCGACATTCACCTGGTGTTGAACGTAGAAACCACGGAAAACTACCGATCAGAGCAGCCGGCTGCTAGATTTCTCCTCCAGACAGCGACTGAATTCGGCCTAGCTGACAAGCTGGTGTCGAAAATCTGCCCCGTGGGGAGTGGGAACCTGGACCTCCCGGTCAGACGCGCTTCTTGGCATCAGTTGATGCACTGAGCTACCGCTCGCGGTCGTCGTGCCTTATTCCATCTTCAAGATAATACCCTCAGATGCCACGTTAGAAAACAAGTGTAGTTTAAGGCAATAATATTCTAAAAGGCGTGGTGGCACAAAGTTACCTGCGCGGCCCAGTGACCCCAGTTTACGGTGTTTAAATTTATTTGTACGACATTTTCCGCGACGCTTGTGGTTCCTGAAGACATTGGGGTTGTGATGGCGTTGAAGTGAAGTTTTCCCACGAAAAGTCCTGAAGTCTACCGGGAATCTTCATTTCTTGTATTTGAAGTTAAGTTTGAAAATTATTGCCCTTTAATCTGAATTCTATTTCCCGAAATAAATTATTAAATAAACGAAGTTGATTACCGTAAACCCAAACAATAATATAACACAAACTATTATCACTGAATCACTTTCATGAACGTCTCGGATGGACATATCTGTTTCGACTTGTCTTCACAAGCTGACAAACGTTCTTGCAACATGAAATATTTTAACTTCTAATTATTTTTCTTAAAAATTAATGTCTTGATGAAAAATGATACTTTCGTTTCACCTGTCTTGTAACTTTCTATAACTAATTGTGTCATTGGCTTTAACCCGATTGTCAAAAGTTGCTTATTCTGTCCTGACCCCTACACTAGTAATAAAACGTGTTACTATACTGCGGTTTTCACAGAGCTGGGTTTGAAGTAAATCAGCTGTTACAGAGTCATCCACTAGGAAGGTTGAATGCCATCATTATGACGTCACTGTAGTGACGTGTAAGGTCCCGATTGGATGACACAGCTGATCAAATGTCAGGCGCAGCAAAGTAAATACCGCAGTATATTGGTAGTACATCTCTTTTGATTCCGTCATACGACGCTACCTAAATAAAAAATGTATGCCTTACAATCGGCCATGTTCATAATCATGACTTTTTTTTTAAATTATTTATTTCAGGTCGTTTTAAAAACATCTAAGGTCATAACCGTGTTTCAAGTCAAATATTTTTTCATTATTCTAGCTTCTGACCTCACGAGTCCGAAACATCTATTGCAATATTTACGTTTTCTCTCGTCATATTCAATATGGCTATCATACGTCCCATTTCTAAATGAATTTTACGAATTGGATAGTCGTTTCCAGGTACCAATGTCCTGAAATAAGTTATTATTCGACTAAATTAGTGTCAAATGTACCTGGAGAATATTTGGTATACATCAAATTAGATATAAGAGCATGTGCTTATAAAATTGCGAAACTTTTGACTTGGTATCCGCGGTTCAAAAAAAGCGTGGATTTGCAAAGACAAGGACATTCTGCCCGTGAATTCCAAAACTCCGTTCTAGGAACGTGATTGGTCATTAGGCCGTGGATTCCAAATTGGAGTTCATGGGTGTGCAATTACGTTATACGTCGATTAAATACAGAGCAGGAATACACACATTATGAAATGGTCGTGGAGAAAACGCATAATTTAAATATTATTCTGCATAGTTAACGTGCTAATGGTGACAACTCTTCGCTCTATTTAAAATACACTGAGTATATTGTATTCCCATGTTCTCCCGAGTGAAAAAATCTAAATAAAAGATACTTTAGAATAGAGCGGAAATATTTTGTTTGGTCTATATTCCTGAGCACGAATTCACCATCAGATCTATGTATCAAGTGCACCGACGTTTTCTAGTTTCCATAGAGTTTTACAGAGGTCTTTGTTTTTTCTAGATTTTTTCTTCGACCAAGGTATCAATATTGAAATCTCAACGAATTCCTCGCCAGAACCGCGACGAGCCTCCAGGCATTTGTGCAAATTATTCCACAATGTCCCAAGTTACCTCAATTTCTGCCCCATTAGTACAGTTCAGCTCGAAAATAATTTTGTTTGATGTGGAGACGTGGCTTAGTTCGTACATCTACTTTTGGATTAGTAGCCCTAGCCTTTCTCCGTGGACATAGGCGCTCCCTGATGGTCAGAAGATTTCTCCGGGCAATAACCATGGCGAAACTCGGCGTGTTATGTTTTAAGATATTCCATGGTGTTTCAAGTTAGCAAACGTTCAGCAGCAACACTACAATTTTGTTTGAAAATAATTTTGCCTGATAGGAAGACGTGACTTAATTCGTACATGTAATTTTGGATAAGTAGCCCTAGTCTTTCTCCTTGTTCATGAGCGCTCCCTGATCGACAGCAGCTTTCTTCTAGCAGCAATCACGGCGAATCTCGTCACGCGATTGTTCAAGAACTTACACAGTGTTTCAAATAAGCAATTATTTCTGCCCCGAAGCTACATTTTTGTTCGAAAATAATTTTGTTTGAAGTGGAGATGTGGCTTCGTTTGTACATCTACTTTTGGATTAGTAGCCCTAGCCTTTCTCCGTGGACATAGGCGCCCCCTAATGGACAGAAGATTTCTCCGGGAAATAACCACGGCGAATTCCGGCGTGCTCTTTTTAAAGGTATTCCATGGTGTTTCAAGTTAGCAAACTTTCAGCCCCAAAAGTACAATTTTGTTTTAAAAAATTTAGCCTGATAGGAGACGTGACTTAGTTCGTACATGTAATTTTGTATTAGTGACCGTAGCCTTTCTCCTTGTTCATGAGCGTTCTCTGATCGACAGCAGCTTTCTCCTGGCAACAATCACAGCGAATCTCGTCACGCAATTGTTCAAGAAATTACACAGTGTTCAAAGTAAGCAATTATTTCTGCCCCGAAGCTACAATTTTATTCGAAAATAATTTTGTTTCATGGGGAAACGTGAGTTAGTTTCCACATCTAATTTTGGATTTGTAGCCCAGACTTTTTCCGTGGACACGGGCGCCCACAAATGAACAGCAGGTTTCTCCTGGCAACAACCACGGTGAATCTCGTCACGCAAGTGTTCAAGAAATTACACAGTGTTCAAAGTAAGCAATTATTTCTGCCCCGAAGCTACAATTTTATTCGAAAATAATTTTGTTTCATGGGGAAACGTGAGTTAGTTTCCACATCTAATTTTGTATTAGTAGCCCAAACTTTTTCCGTGTACACGGGCGCCCACAAATGAACAGCAGGTTTCTCCTGGTAACAATCACAGCGAATCTCGTCACGCAATTGTTCAAGAAGTTACACAGTGTTCAAAGTAAGCAAATATTTCTGCCCCGAAGCTACAATTTTGTTCGAAAATAATTTTGTTTCATGGGGAAACGTGAGTTAGTTTCCACATCTAATTTTGGATTAGTAGCCCAGACTTTTTCCGTGTACACGGGCGCCCACAAATGAACAGCAGGTTTCTCCTGGTAACAATCACAGCGAATCGCGTCACGCAATTGTTCAAGAAGTTACACAGTGTTCAAAGTAAGCAAATATTTCTGCCCCGAAGCTACAATTTTGTTCGAAAATAATTTTGTTTAATGGGGAAACGTGAATTGGTTCGTACACCTCCTTTTGGTCTGGTAGCCGCAGCCTTTCTGCTCCGGCACGGCCGCCCCCTGATGCGCCTCGCCAGGACCTTGGCGCAGAGGGCTCGCAGCGCGCGGCGCCGCCCCACGAGCTGTTCGGCGCCGAAGAGGAGCATCGCGACGCCCAGCCCCAGCACGCACAGCGCCAGCGCCTCGCGCACCTGCAGCAGGTTCATTGATTCATTCATTTTTCGTGTTTCCGGGCGCGTCAACTGCTGTGGTCATTAGTCCCGTGAGTGTATTGCATGTTTTTTTCTCGGGAGATGGCGGTAATCTTCCCCCGCTGGATGGCGAGATCCGGCGCCGATCTACCGTCGGTTAGCGGGGTTTCCCCCTAACCAGGACTCTCCCACCAGCGGGGCACCGCCCCAGCCGGGACAGGTTCTAAGCTCCCGACCGATCTCCCGGAATATGTGGTAGTGTAGTGCATGTTAGTGTAAGTGTGTGTGAAGAGGAGAGGGTAGGACAAGGAAGGGGAAGGACATTGCGCGCGGTCCGTGGCCCGTTTGGTAGGGTACTGCTCCGGCATTCGCCCGGTGTAGATCGGAGAAACCACGGTAAACTACCGATCAGAGCAGCCGGCCGCTAGAATTCTCCTCCAGACAGACTGAATTCGACATAGCTTAAAAGCTAGTGTCGAAAATCCTGTCGCCGAGGGGAGTGGGAACCTAGGACCTCCCGGACAGAAGCGCTGCAGTGGCATCAGTCGATGCACTGAGCTACCGCTCCCGGTACCTGCAGCAGGGACAGCGGCTGCGGCGCCTCCAGCGGCGGGGGCGGCTCCGCGCGCCGCGGCACTTCCCGCGCCCCGCGCGCCGCGTTCATCCGCCGGTAGAGCGCGTGCGTGTGCTCCCGCTTCAGCTTGCCCGCCACGCCGGGGTCCACCAGCGACGCGTAGTCGTCCTCCAGCAGGCACTCCTTCACCCGGTGCAGCAGCTTCGTCTGCCCCGCGACGACTCCATGTAGTGCTCCGCGAGCTGCAAATCCTCTGCGTCTCCCATGATGGTTTGGTTGCGTAAAAGCATTCGAGGGAGCGCGGTCAAATCTATAACTAAGCTCTCGTCGATAGTTTTTGATACTCTTTGTAAGACATTGTTATACTCTTTCAAAACTTCATATTCATATATCTTCTCCTTATTAATAATGATAACGTCGATTGAATCCACTACGTGCTGAAGAGTATCAATATCCTTTTCGTTGTTCGGAGTTACAATAAATCCAGTAAGCATCCCAGCAATGAAATTGTTTACGAAAAAACTTAGTAAACTTAGCCACACCATCATATGACCGAGGCGAGCGTCAAAAATACCTGTGAAAAGTGTTCTAACAACTTCCAGGAAAGCTGTGCTACAGTCCTTCCGAAATTTTAACACTATTACTGCCAAAAATAAAAGCACACTGAGGGAAATACCAACCCAAATTAAATATGACACTGTCCACACAATGTTCTCATGAACTGGTTCAGATTTGCGCACAAACAAACAAAGGTTACTTTCATCAATGGGATAGAGGTAACGAACTCCTTGTTCTTTCCGCTTAAATGTTTTAAACAATAGAGCAAATATAGGAAAAGGCTGTCCTGTAGATAACCGTGAACGAAAATTAATATTCATCACCTTGTCCTCGATGGAGAACATTTGGCATAATCCACTCATTCCACCCATTCCTCGGTTGTACAATTTATTGCATAATGGAAAAATATCAGAAAACGATTTGCAGTTCTTCTGGTTTCCAGTGTGTTCTGCCAATATACGCAACACTTGTTCAGGAAAGAACTTTGATCGAGACCACTGTTTTGTGCAAAAATCATCAGTTTTGTTTTGGAAATAAAATTGAAGAAAAACTCTTTCAGCTTTAAAAGATCTGCTTTCAGTAGAATGGTTGTTCTTATCAAGTTTTGGAAACTGTAAACTATTTGCGTAGTAAAAACTGTTATTAACAATATGGTTGGGAGTATGAAATTTTGGTAACAGTAATTTGTTTGCACCAAAGGTACTATCTTGAAGATACGCCATCATAAGTAGACTAAGTTCAACTGCCCATGTAACTGTCTTCATTTTTATCAACACTTCAGATATTAAAAGTGCACGAGTGAGTATAAAAGCGTGCATTTAAACTTCTCCAAACTAGAAGACGTTTCTTTCAGAGTTCATGGAGACTAAAGACAACATTTATATGCCTCGTACCATTTGTTTTTTTGTTTTTTTTTTTTGGTTTCTCTTCTAAAGGAAAATAGAACTTGTCATAAACACGGTTACTATGCACGTAATTGGATCAATACATCTAGCGTGATTCACATGCAATAATGAGAAACATGCATGACAGAAAAACTCAGGAAGCGATATGAGAATGTAAGTGTGACAATAGGAAAATCATTAACGTCGAACGTTAGCCAATAAATATTAAAGGAAATTCTAAATATTGTGACATACCATATGTCACATTAAAATAAACTAACATTTATTTGTAGACTATATGGTGGACCATGCATTACGAAATATCACGAGAGCTAGAGCTTAGCAACGACCGTGAATAAACAATGTAGTTTTTGTTTTTGTAAAGGCATTAAGAGGTGTCTGGATGCCGAAAGTAGAAAATTTGGGATTGGGCGAAGAAGTTTAGACGATCGAAAGGTCAGCTACACCAAAATATAACGAACGTATGGATTGGCTGGGTGAGAGAAGGACGGTCAAATGTTATGAAAAAAAGGAAGGTAGTTTAATACGAAGTCTTCGAGGGGTGAATCATGCAGGAAGATTTCATTCTGACCGGCATCGCGCTTCTGAACTGATGGTTTAAGGACAGTGAATGATATTGCAGATATTTTCATGTGGAAGTAATATTGATGTATAAATTGGAACTTTGTCGGGAGTGGTAATCGAGTTCGGGACTATGTCATAGGACGTAATCGGACTGATAATTTTGATAGTTTGAGACCAGCTTGGATAGGGGCAGAAGAGGATTTCTTGGGACTTTGGACTACGGCAAGCTCGCAAGATATTTCGACTGAGAAGTCTACGAGGGACATCAACGAAGAATAGATAAGTTAACCGCGGTATAAAATTGTAAATTCAAAGATATCTTGATCAAAGGCCTAACATCAAATCATTTTATTAAACCCACTAAATTGTTTGCTAAAAAGGTAAAATAAACTTTGTTAAATTTTGTTCTTTAGAAAAGAAAGTGATCTTTCATTTAGTCAATCCAAACAGAAATGAACTAGGAATAGAATCATTCTATTTCAGATTCCCAGCTGCGCTGTATAGTCGGTGGATCCTATAATCCATTATAAAGGTAATAAGGATTATAATATATCGTGACCCATTGACCCAGCAAGCCGGACGCTAAGATCTTTGGCGGATATTAATGTAGAGAAAATTTTGAATATCTCAATATCTAACATACATAATATTTTTATTGGCTTTAAAATGAGGTACATGCAGTTCACTCCATCCCAAACTGGCAACATTTTCAGAAAATGTTTAAAACTTTGTTTTGGCTTGGAATCTATTACCCCATACGCGCCTAAATTCATTCAAATTTGGCACGTAACTTCTAATAAACAATTATAAGCTCTCCTTGTCATAAATTAAGAATTAAGACGTTGCATTTCAAATAAACCGCCCTAAGATACTTGTGAGTAATTTTCCTTCCAAAACACCGAACCTCATTGCTGAGAGTAAAGTTATGTATCTAAGAACGCATAATATTTTCAAACGACTTCGCAGCGAGCTAACATGCCGCAGATAATTTCGGAAGATAATTTCTCTGAACAGAGCTATTTCCAATGAAGACACCGTTAGTCCGCATTGATTAAATCAGCAGCCCCACCAACTGACGTCCGACCGCGTCGCACACGAAGCGGAGGACATTGTCGTATACGTCGACGTTGTTATTCTGTTGTTTTTTTTAATGTGGCATCTATGGGTAGTATCTCCAAGATGGAATTCGGCACGACTTTTTGCGTCTTTCTTGGTCCTGCCCCAAGATGTCGCCTGATCGTGACCGTATCAGTGCTGTAGATCAAGCGACTCTACCAGCAGGACTTAAAATGACGCAAAAAGTCGTGCCGAGTTCCATCTTGGAGATACTAACCACAGATACCGCGTTAGAAGAACCCCAAGTACGGTCGCCTCCGGTTATAGTGAACTCAGATATAGCGAATTTTCTGATTTAATGAAGTTTACTCACTGGTCCCGATTCACTTACATTACAAATAAGCATAAGTAATTCGGTAATAGTGAACCTGAACATAGGCTATAGTGAACATAGGAAATACATCGACCTGGAAATTAATTTCTTCCTGGACAAGAACATATCACCTCCGTGTCACAGATTCAAGCACGCACTTTGAGAAGGATCTAGGGAAATTACTAATGAAAAATGTAGCAAACATTGAAAATAATTTTTTTAGGACAAAGAAATATTGAAATTTTTAGTTCGTGCTGTAATGTATTCGCTGTATCTATATTAATAAAATAATTATGGAAAAATTCTATTTCATTTTGATAACATCAGATATAGTGAACCTCTGATATAATGAACCAAAAATGTTAGTCCCCAGAAGATCACTATAACCAGAGTTGACTATATAATGATTATTGCCGCTCAGTATTTTATCTAAATTCCTTGGTGGAGACGTAAATATTTTACTCCATGAGCCCGCGCTTCCGCCAGAGAAGCCGCAGTAGTCCTATGCTTGCACGCGAAGATTTGGTGGAAATCGAAAATAATTCCCACGACAGTTGCCACATATGTTACTTGAAATACTTAGTATTGGAAATCTGATTCTAACGCCGATGAGTGATGACAGCTTAATTGTTTCATTTTCAGAGGCCAGAACCACTGGATGGTATTCGACTTTGCCAACGACATAAACATTTTCAGCTCGACGCATTTCGATGCCTTCAGAGTATCGTCTGTAAACTCAATACACCATATCCATTAAAATTTAAAGAACACAAGTATTAGTCAACCAAATCCAAAATATTTTGCGATTCAAAACATCTTGGGGGGCGTGCGCCCCCAAACACCTCAGAAACGAGAACAGCCAGCCAAATCATCCAAAGCTCCCGACAATCAATAATATTAATTAATATCACAAGATTAAACAAAATATAATTAATTACATATTTCTCAACAAGACAAATAAAATTAATATTTCTACCTATTTTCTCCTTTTTTTCTTGCAAAAAAATAAAAATAAAAATGTATTTATTTTCTACTGATATACTTCCTTGCTTGTGATTGTATTCGATGTGGAGCTCGACATACACTGCATAACTTACGTGGATCGCGAGGATTGTGGTTACGAAGAGGGGGACCCTTGCGCATGGTATTTGACTTCAGTTAATGAGCTTGAGACCCCACTCACAATTTGAGCAGGAAATTTAAATGCATTTATTTATTTATTTATTTTACGTCAAAAAACAGTTAAAAACTGCGTATGACGTGCTACAGGGAAAAGTGAATTGTGTGCACATTTTCAAAATTCCGTGATCCCTACTCTAAGTCAAATACTACATAAACTTTGAATTTTGAAAGGGAGAAAAAACTCCCATGTAGTAAAATCTATTTTCAAGGATAAATAAGCAATAAATTTTGAATTTTGAAAGGGAGAAAAAAAAACTCCCATGTAATAAAATCTATTTTCAAGGATAAATAAGCAATAAATTTTGGCTCTTATTACTTCCTGCCGCGACAACATGGAAACGATAATTTGCATAATTGTATTTCCCACTGAATTCTAGAAGACGTGCACAGAAAATAAAGTTACATTCATGTCCAGAAGCAAAACAAGGGCCCATCTCAGCATTTGCTCAATGGATCAGGGAAACTGGACGAAAAACGTGATCGAGATGGGGGTCATTGACCCGGAAGCTGTAGTACAATAGTTGTTACAGGTTGTTTATACTCATTTATACAGTCCAAATAGTAAATAATGCATTATGTATCATTGTTAAAATTAATGTTACTTTTCTTGTGATGCTCAGTATAGTCTCTAATTGTATAGAAACTGTTATGCAGCAGAAACGATTTCACTTGGGATTTGAACTTTTGTATTGAATTTAATCGTTTAATGTCATCTGACAAAGTGTTGTAAAATAATGTACATATATTGTATGTGAATTTTTTGTAATGAGTTGTTGATACTGTCACCTGATGAATATGATTTCTACGTCGAGTGTTATAGTAAAAGACTTCGGCATTTTCTGAAAATATATTCCCGCCCTTGAGCAAGTCATTTTTTAAAAAAAAAAACACTGATTAGTAAATAAAAAGACACGGTAATGGTAGAATTCCTAGATTAATGAAGAGTGGCTTATATGAATCACGTGGGTGGGATTTGGTTATTATTCGTACAATTCGTTTTTTAATCTAAAAGTCTGGGAGCTATAAGATGTATTTCTCCAGAATATTATGCCATATCTCAGGCGGGATTGAACATTCACGAAGTATACAGAACGACTGACTGAATTTGGCGAAGAAGGCTGACTGAATTTGCAAGAATTCTGAACGCGTAGCATAATGAACTTAATTTTGTGTTCAATTCATTTAAATGGACGTTCCATTTAAGGTTTGACTGAATTGAGAGATCTAAAAATTTTGTTGCCTTAACATCAGTCAATGGTACACTGTTCATTTTCAATGGAGCACAGAATTGTTTATTTGAAATGGAAAACTGCATTAAAACCGTTTTCTTTTCGTTTACTATTAATTTGTTATTTCGGAACCAATTTGAAACATCTGATATTGTACTATTTACGGTTTCTTTATTGCAAAGGATGTTCGTTTCTTTATTGCAACGGATCCGCAAAGAGAACCGTTCTTCCGTTTCGAATCGTCGAGGGCATATCGTTTACGTAAAGTAGGAACAGAATAGGGCCTAAAATCGGTCCTTGAGGAACTCCACATGCAACGGGCAAAGAGTCGGAAAGGTGCGTACGTAATGTTACATCATTCCAGTAAGGTATTTCAACTCTCTGAGATCGTTGTTTAAGGTACGAACATAACCATCTAGAGCAATACCACGAATTCCATATGAAGGTAATTTGGAAAATAAAATGTCATGATCAATGACGTCAAAAGCTTTTGAGAGATCTAAAAATAATCCAATAGATGCCTCGTTTTGATCTAATGATGAGGCGATATCTTTAAGAAAAGAAAATATAGCTGTTTCCGTTGATTTTGATTTTCTAAATCCATGTTGGCAATCTGAAAGCGCGTCGTGTTTAGTGAGAAAAGTTTCCATTCGTACGTAAAAAAGTCTCTCTAATATTTTTGAAAAAACTGATAGAAGAGAAATGGGCCGATAATTTTGAATTTCATTTTTGTTGCCTTTTTTTAAAAGCGGCTTAATTTTAGCTGTTTTGAAAATATCTGGAAACGTTCCAGTGCATAAAGATGCATTAAATATGTGAGTTAACGTGTGTATACTGGCATACGCACAAGTCCTTAAAATAAAGAGTCCGGGAATTCATCTAAACCGGACGAATATTTATTTTTTAGTTTACCGATTATTTTGAGAATTTCATAGGAAGAAGTTTCGGAAACGAACATTGTGTCTAAAATTTTGGGTGAACTGTCTGTTTTTGAATGTTGTGGCTGAAGACCCTTAGTGAGATCGGCAGCAATTCTCGAAAAGTATTGCTTAAAGAGATTAGCCACTGTTGCCGGATCGTTCACATTTATATCGTTATATTTTAAAACAACATTCTCTACGGGTTTTCTAGTTGATTTGGTAGTATTTTTTATTATATTCCACATATATGTAGCTAGATACCAAAGTTATCACATAGTTATAAGACTTTGAAACATACTTTTAAGCATATCTTTTAAATATTGCATCTTCTATACCTTCATCGCATTATTTTTGCTTGATAACCCTTGAAAATTGTCATTTTATACCACTTTCAAGATATTTCTCAACACTGCTCGCTCTCCATGCAACATGGCGGCCAGCGTCTGGACTCGCTTTTTAAACGAAGAGTCCGTGCTGTGACCACGTGGTTGGTGACGCAAACTGGTGGTGTGCAGAAGGAGCAAAAATCGGTGCGCCGGAGGTACTCACCCATGTATTTCCACAAAATGGATTTCCCTCGTAATGTTACGAGGGAAATATGAAAACAGTTGAATGGTGCCAGGTTATCGAATGGAAGGAATTATGAAAGGGAATTATGGGACAAATACAAAAAGACTAACCGAGACAAGTCACACGCAGTCACGCAAGTCACACCACGTCATACGCAGTTTTTAACTGCTTTTTTGACGTAAAATAAATAAAAATAAATAAAACATTCATTTAATAAGTAAATAAGTAATTCTGAATCAATAAAATTAGGTAAAAAATAAAAGTATGTATATACTACGGGCGTTAACAGGTTCTAATGATCGAACGGTGAGAAAAAAGCCTTTGGCAGAGTCGCATTTGTGAGTACGATTGATTCAAATAATTTTTTATGAGGTTTATCGAAAACTCAAAGGTTTGGGTAAAATGAATTTCAAAATATGTATTTTCAGAAGCACTTCAGGGGTTTTTTCGAAAAAAGGTCGAATTTTTCTACAAAAATTTGATACAAGTCCAAGATTTCCTCCTCTAATTTATTTTTTTATTTTTAACTGATAAGTTATTGCTTGTTATTTCCTTAGATTCAAAGCTTGATATACACTGCATAACTTTCATGTACGGAGAGAATTGTAGTTACGGGGGAAAATGAAAACAATTGAATGATGCTCATGTTCTCATGTAACACCATAAATTTTCTCTATGTATGGAGGAAATTAAGAGTGGGAATTATGATAGGAAATAATGAGGGTAAAATGAAAAGAGAAACATAGACAAGTTAACCCTGTTAATATTAAGTAACTTAAGTAAATATTAATCATTAAAGTTAGGTAAAAAAATCAGCCGTTTTTTTCGAGCAGCTTTACATAACTTTTCTCGATACTAAATAAATAAATGTCTTTATTGTTGGCGAGGCTCAGGCCATTTAGCCTACTCTTCCGCCTGACTACTTTCAGAATTTATTTATATATATTTATATATTAATCCGTATATACGTACGTATACGAGAAAGTAAAAATTATATATGCGACACGAACTGGTTCGGGTCGAAGATCCCGAACTTTATGTCGTCAGTTGATAATTAGAATCCGTGTAACTCATTTAGTTCGGGTAAATGACGATTAAGACATATTTCAATGTTACCATTCGGGGTCCGGAAAAAATTAAACAAATGTCCTTTAGGCGCCAGTAGATGACAGATGAGAAGAGGTTGAGGCAAAAACGAAAAGATAGCCCAGACTAAAGAGATAAGGAAAGTAACTACTACTGAGAGTCTGTTCCTCACTGCAACCCCATTCTACTGCACCTCAGATTTTAATTTCTCGCTTCGGAGTACACAGAAAGTTACGTAATTCTGCGCAAAAAACGGAGAATAATCGACACTCTTAGTACAGAGATCTAGTAACGAAAAAGTGGATAAACCCACTTGCTAAATTTGAAAAGATTTCGCATAATTTTGCAAAATTTTAAAAACGACTACAATTCCCCAAAGGTGGTAAAAAAATGCAAGTCCCATTTCGAGAACTTTCGATTAAAAGTTTTAAAAAACATATATTTAATTTCTGCTTACTGATAATGCAATTTATAAAAAAAAATTCCAAAAACCCTTCAGTTTTTTTTTTCAACATCTACCACGAATTTCCAAGGGACGCTTAGTTGTAAGCTGTAGATCTCAATTTATCTCCGAATCTCAAAAATTTCAAAGTCTGAAATAATGCGAAAAAGTACTATATACTTTCTAGCAACACCATTATTTTAGTGTCACTATTTCAGTATAATTCATTGCATTTCTTCACGCTCCTTCGTTATAGTTACACAACTCTCTACAGCGAAGACGCCGTCATGCTGATTCTGTTTGCAACGTTGCCATTTTCGCATAAAGGGGAGGCGTGTGGGTGATCAGCCACTGCGGAGAGATATTTTGAATGGTTCGTAGTATCCTGTATGTTATATAGAATACACTTTTATGTTTATTCCAAATTACGTTTATTTCTTGGACTTTTCCTTTCGGGAAAACCCAAACTTGCTGGGTTTGTATTGTTCCGCTGAAGAGACCCGCTCGAAAGACTCGTTCTCGCAACAGCCTGCAACGCCGTTTAGTGCACCACAAAACTAAGACGCGCTCCGGGCCGTTCCCAGGACGAGAGGCCGTCTCCCGCGACGAGGAGTTTGGAAGAGGTGCTTGGGGCGCGCAGTTGCCGGGGAGGACGAGGAGCGAGGTGGGGAGGGGGGTCTGCAGGAAACGCTTCCGAGGCGGCGCGCAGGCTGCGCGCAATTGTCACCGATTGCGATTCGCTTCCGCTCCGCAACGCACACCCACCCGTACGGCCACCGCCCACACTACGACACACCATGTCCCCGCGCCCCGCCACGCGCCCCGCCACGCGCCCCGCCACGCGCCCCGCCACGCGCCCCGCCACGCGCCCGCCACGCGCCCGCCACGCGCCCCGCCACGCGCCCCGCCACGCGCCCGCCACGCGCCCCGCCACGCGCCCCGCCACGCGCCCCGCCACGCGCCCCGCCACGCGCCCCGCCACGCGCCCCGCCACGCCCCACGCCATGCCCCACGCCACGCCCCACGCCACGCCCCACGCCACGCCCCACGCCATGCCCCACGCCACGCCCCACGCCACGCCCTAGCTCCGTCATAGCTTGCAGACATCTCTGTTCCACCTTTCCGCTTACGTTTCACGTTTTGCCATCCGCAACTTCATTTTCACGTTTTGCCATCTTCCCACCTCCCGTACTGTTCATTTTTTCATTTTCTGATTGGTGATTCCGGCTGCAACAACTGCTAAGCTCGTCATTCATTATAAACAAGTGAAGTGCATATATTTTCCTCGGGAGGTGGTCTTCCCCCGCTGGATGGTGAGATCCGGCGCGACCGCGTGGGCTTGCGGGGTTTCTCCTTCAACCAGTTACCACCCACCAGCCAGGCACCGCCCCAGCCGGGACAAGCTCTAAGCTCCCGATCTCACGGAATGTGTGGTAGTGTAAAGCATTTTAGTGTAAGTGTATGTGTAAGGGGAGAGGATAGGACAAGGAAGAGGAAAGAAAGATTGCACGCGATCCGTGGCCCGTTTGTAGGGGTACTGCTCGAAGATTCGCTTAGGGCTGATTGGAGAAACCATGGATAACTACCGATCGTAGCAGCCGGTCGCTAGTCGGGACTGTTCCCTGTACATTGACCAACTACAATCCAGACACATTCGAAATATTCTTAAATACACCTGTACTCTATTAAAAATTAAGCTTCTGTATGTTTTGTCGATAAATATTACTTGTGTCAAGGCCTCATTAGGCCTCCCTCCTGTCCTCCTTCCTTCCTCTGTTCTGTTCGTTCTCATCATTACAAACACCCAATAGCCATGCATCTCTCCCAACCTTTACCACCCGTGCCCTTTCCCCATCCCTATTGCCTCCCCACGTCGCACAGTGCTGCTTCCTGCAGCGTCCGCCCCGCCCCTTTTCGGGCCCGCCTGCGGCGCCCGCGGCCGTTTCTCCACCTGCTCCCGCGCACCCGCTCGCCCGCTGTCTATCGCCCTCATCGCCCAGCACCTGCGCCGCCCACCTCGCGCCGCGCCGCACAGTGCCAGAGCGTGTAAAGGCACTCACCTTCATCTGATAAAAAACTGAATTTATTTATTTATTTACTCGTTCGCTTGCTTGTCGTGTGTGCATTTCATTTATTTATTTTACGTCAAAAACAGTTGAAACTGCGTATAACGTGCTATGGGGAGAAGTGAATTCTGTGCACATTTTCAAAATTCTGTGATCCCTACACTGAGTCATATACTACATAAATTTTGAAAATTTAAAAAAAAACTCTCATGTAATAAAATTTATTTTCAAGGATAAGAATCTTACTTAAACCAGATATACTCATTAAACAACAATTGCCGGTAATGTACATATTAATTCTTCAATTGTATAGTAGGAGGAAGATGACGAAAAAAATTCGAAATTTTCAATTAATTCAGAGTTAACTGTGAAAATCCAACCCTAAGCCACCTTTATATGTATATTTTCCTCTATTCGTACAAGAAATTTAAAGAAAAATTTGAAGGAGTTTTCGAGGCTAGCAGTATTACAGACGGAGGGACAGACTGACGGACGTTTTGAAACAAACCACTTTTTCGGTATCAGGGTACCACACAACGCGTATTTCTGTTGAAATCTCGAAATCGATTTTCTGCAGGATTCCACAACTATCTCTGTACTATATATATATATATATATATATATATATATATATATATATATATATATATATATATATTATTCGGTATAGAAAGTAACTAGTGGTGCTACAGAACGGCACAGACTTTCTCGTAGTAATGTTTTCTAATTTCCTTCTTGTGGACTGGCTTTATGGTCTTGTCACATCCTCTTGCCAGCTGCCATCTATCATCGCCCTATTTACTTTTTTTGACATTTTCTCAACTTTTCAGTTTCCTAAAAGTAGAACCGACACATTACTCCAAGAATATTGAAGAAGTGTAAAACCTCGTCCTAAATACGGAGTAATATACGCAGTATATAGAAAGTTATATAATGCTGCGCGAAAAAACGGCGGATTTTCGGCGTAAAAAAATCATTACCGGGCTCTGATGACAAAAAAGTGGATAACACCAGTTGCTAAATTAAGAAAAAAAATCCTCTAACACGTGGTGTACCCAGAATCCCTCTTCATCACGTAGAAATTATATATTTCAAATTCTATTATTCTTTCCCTTGTATTTTTCCTCAATAAGACAGTAACTTGCCTCCCCTTATTCTAAAAGACATTCCAATGATTGCTTTCGCTACGACACTGTTTCACGGTCTATTACTCGGAGGTAAACTCTCTCCATTCAAAAAATAATAGGGAATAAGAATTCGTTTTTGTGATAGTTCATCTCCCTTCCTCGACAATAATATAAATCTACTACTTTCAAATATTTTTGTTAATTTTTAGCCATATTAACAACATGGTTATTGTCGACTTTTTGTTACAAATACAATACAACAGTAGAAAAATACAACAGTAAAATTTGCAATCATCCTACAGTAGTAACAACAGTTACTACAGTATCCATTAGGCTTAAATGACCAGACATATTTTAATGACTACAAAATGTGATTATTTTTTCTAGGTAATTTTTCGAATGGAGTATTGATTCACGATGATATCCAGTTTATTTTTCTTCCACTGTTGTATCTGGGTCATACTATGAAAATGTGATCAAGATTTAGAGATGTATTGCATTTTTCACATGTGAGGGAAGATGATTTTTTATTAAATGGAAATGGCTTAATTTGCAATGTCGGATTCGTATCCTTGAAAGCGCTACTTGCTCCCTGCGTTATAAAGAGAATCATGGAAGTAGAGAGAATGTATGGCTATATTTAGTTATCAAAGGACCCCTCATAGCAAACCCCTCAATTTGCTCACAACAGTGACGGAAGAACTCCTGCGCTTTGACCTTGGTGGCAGCGCTCTTCACCTGATTGCGCTTTGACAGCAGTCACCATCTGTCTCTCCTTTTGTCGTTATCTAATCGTAAACATAGATAGAGCAAATCAGGAGTATAGCGTTAGTTACATTACAGGCAGAGTCCTGGAAACAGTGACGCGACTGTGGTACTAATCGACTCCAATAATAACTTTTTAATGAATATCCATTGTTATTTCAAACTAGTTTGCAGTTGATCTGGGTAAATTTTCTCATAAAGTTCTCTTCGTTTCGATGGAATTTTAAAAATGACGAAATTTATTCGTATGTGGTATCATTGTGTGATAGTGGCAATTGTGACAGTGAGCAGTGAACTGGCGGCAAATGATATTTGCAACATATGTGAATGTAATTCTGATGACATTGTATGCAAGTCGATAAGATTAGATAGGCCGTGTACTTTATTTGGATTACATGAGAGATATTCATTACAGATCAGTGATTCAAAAGTGGAATTAGAATGTGTAAGAGAATTACCAACACTTCTAGGAGAGTTGGGAATTGTTTCTTCTACTCTTACGGATGCTATTAGTGACAGTTTCCTTCATAATTTTGATAAATTGTCTTCAATCAGAATCTCCGACACCGGACTTCAATATCTACCTCCGAGAATCTTTATAAGAAACAAACAACTGACTAACATTGATTTGTCAAGAAATCAAATTAGTGGCCTTCCCAGTGATCTTTTTTCTCAGCAATCAGAACTTTTTAGTGTACGTCTACAACAAAATAACCTGCGAAGGATTTTAAAAAATACATTTGTCTTTAATTCAAAAATCAAATTATTAGATCTGTCCTTGAATCTTATCTCGGATATTGAAGTTGGAGCTTTTAATTTTAATGACAACACCAAATCATCTGGAAACAATCTGAAGGGAATACTAAATATTTCTAATAATGCCCTATGGGAGATACGAAATAACACATTCTCTTTGTGTTCAGAATTGATTCACCTGGATCTGACAAGTAATAGAATTTCTCGATTGCGTCCCAATTCGTTCTTGGGGCTTCAGAATCTAAAAGAACTGCTCCTAAAAAACAATTCAATTAGATATGTGACATCTGTTACATTGAATCATCTCCCATCTCTTGAGTTGTTGGACTTAAGTGACAATATGCTCACAGAAGTGTCTGCGAACTTATTCATGAATTCTCGCAAACTAATGAAACTTTTCCTATCGGGAAATAAAATCGAACATTTGAGAACCAATTCGTTCCAAGGATTGATTTCATTGGAGGAATTATTTTTGGATGACAACGTTTTAAAAGAATTAGGCACAGTGTTCGAGAAATCTCTACCCAATCTTTTAAATTTAAGACTGAGAAGAAATAGAATTACCAATGTTCAGAGAGATGCATTCAGTGGGTGTAAAAAATTGAAATATTTGGACTTAAGTGACAATCTGGTTTCAAATATCGAAAACGGCGCTTTTTATTTTAATGCTCGTCTTAGGGAGCTGCAACTACAACATAACGCTTTGGAAAAACTTCACTGTGGTTCTCTTTCCAACATGTCGTCTTTAAAAATGTTAAATTTGTTTGGCAATACTCTGAAAGAGTTCCGTCTGAAAACGTTCTCGCGCCTAAAGAATCTGTCGCATCTCTTCTTGGGATTACACAATGACTGTGCGTGCGAATGTTCATTGTTTTCAGAATTAAAAAGGTTAAATGTTATTGTAGATGTCGGCAACGTAGCAGACATTAGTAGAGAATGTAATGTTCTGTACCAAATGTTTATAACCAACGATTCTAAACTGTGGAGTTACTGTAATCAGTCACCTAACAATAACTCTTCTACTTCGTGTACTTGGAAAATCAGTTCTAGCAGATCGTTGTCCACGAGTAGAAAAGATAGGGGAAATAGTGATGCAGGTATAAGTACAATTTGGTATGTTCTCATTTACCTTGCAGTAGTAACTTTATGCTCAAGTTTTATATTATTTATGGGCGATCATTGTCTGAAAAAGCGTCGTGTATTTCGATGCATTTGGGGAAATCATCAAGAAGACATTCACGAAGAAAACGGAGCTATATTTTATGTAGACGATGAAGAATGAAATCCAATAAAATATAATTATTAATAAGAAAATCTATCCATCATGAAGCTTTGTCGAAATGCTTACTAATTCAGAATAAATTATAAGTGTAAAAACTAATAATCTGTTTGATTTCAATTTTCCATATTCCTTTCAAACAGAATTAAAATCCAGTCTAATGATTTAACCTGCAATGTAATAAAACCACATTTAATTTGAGAAACGAGACAAAATAATATTCCACAAACAATACATGTAATCCGATAGGCTTATAAGCATTTTATACCATTCTCAGTGGTTAAGTAATGAAATCGCTCACTATGGCGGTCTGTAATTTTATTTATGGGGTTTCGCAAAGAAAAAAATGTACCAACCAAAGTAAAGTGGAGCTTCAGAAAAATATTTTTAAAGAAACAACTTTGTCTTCAACAAAGACGAGAAGACATTGGGCAAATAGTACAAAAAGTTGAATCACAATGTGTTTGATCGGTGGCAGCAATGCGAAGAAGGTGGCGAGCAATTTCCATGCACGAGGAATAGAATAGAACAGAATAATTATTAGTTATAAATAGGGAACGGATTTTCATGTAAATACATATTTTTACAGGGAGAAGATACCTACATTCACTAATATTTTTTACACTTAACACGACATTCTGAAGTAATTGAAACCATTTTTATTTTACATATTTTTACATATTTTGGTATAATTACATTTTTTACATATTTTATCTATAGCTACATATTTCGTTACATATTAATATATTTACAGGTCGAAAATGAACATTTCACTTGTGATGTTTGAAATATATGTTACTTGAAGCTAACATAATTACTGAAATACTTAAAAAATACGCAATGCGCTTGTATTAACGCCGGACAATGGCTATTAATTGCCAAACTTATCTCCCCCCGCCCCACTGCTTCTTGGAAACAGCGTAGTCGGGAGCAACGATGAGCGGATGTAGTATGCGAAGCAGGAGGAACTTCTACCACGTGCTTACTCGTGTTTCATAGACCCCATGCATAACTCGATAAAAAAAAAGCATATCATTGTCTTATCCCTTTTCTGGAGTTGGGGTGGGAGTATGCTCCCTTTACCCCCCTCTCTTCTATATCAGGCTACACAGTACTATTTACTTGAGCTCCGGCTCCTCGTAAACAACATTGTATATAATACGAAAGTATTATGATTCGGAAGAAACTTACGAATAATTGCTTTTGTAGATGTAAAACTTTCATTCAACCTCTCTGAATCCATGTAAAGTTCTGATCGGCGACGTACTCTGCTCGGAAAACGCTTGAAGAATGGAATTGTAAACATTATAATGAATATTTATTTCACATATTTCCTATTTTTTCTTACATATTTTTGAAAAAATAAGTACATATATCTGTACATATTTTGCTTTTTATATTACAATAAAGTCCGTTCCTTAGTTATAAGCGTAATTATAAGAAATAAACGTAAGGACATAAATGCAACACTTTATTTTTGAATTGAATAATTCTAAAAAAACTAATGGGCCTGTAGCAAATATTTCTCTTCTATGTTAGTGACCTCATTAGCACTGTGTTCTTCAGTTCCTCTTGATTCATTGACCAAGGGATGAGATGATCCCTTACTTTGCTTCAGTATTTTAAATATATGTTATGCCTTGCTAAGCGCATGTTTTCTGAGTTCTTTTTTTGATCGTTGTGGGAAAAGCAAACCGTAAAAGGTTGCTCTTTTGTCTACAAAAATGACCATTAAAATAAATCTATAGTTCACTTACCATTCAATTTTCTATTATTCCTGAGCCACAATTTCTAGTTTTAAAATATTAACATCCACTGTGGAAAGATATTAACTTACTGGTATGTTTATTCATAATTCAACGATAAGAGTTACGTAGGAATTCTGAAACTCAAGAAAATATTCGAAGATTATTTTTCTCACTCAAATATCACATTTGCCGCCTGAGTCATCCCAGAGCAACAAACGTTGCTAATTTCGGGACTGGAAGGTTCTAGAATACAAGTCCCGACTATGGTCAGTTTTCGACTATAGCTACTGTTCTAGGTCGAATCAAATCATTGGTTGGAAGAGAATTCTAGCGGATAGTGAATGTAATTGATGAATTAGATTCAAATATCCAGAACAAAAGTACGTTCTCCGAGACGGGGCTACGTAACTACCATGTGGACCAAGATGGTTTGATTGATTGATTTTTTGATTGTGTTTCCGGGCGCGTCAACTGCTTCGGTAATTATTCCCGTTAGTGTAGTGCATGTTTTTTCTCGTGAGATGGCTGTGATTTTCCCCTCGCTTGATGGCGAGATCCGGCGCCGACCTACCGTCGGCTAGTGGGATTTCCCCCTAACCAGGAATCTCCCACCAGCGGGGCACCGCCCAAGCCGGGACAAGCTCTAAGCTCCCGACCGGTCTCCCGGAATATGTGGTTGTGTAGTGCATGTTAGTGTAAGTGTGTGTGTAAAGGGAGAGGATAGGACAAGGAAGAGGAAGGAAAGATCGCGCGCGGTGCGTGGCCCGTTTGTTAGGGTACTGCTCCGGCATTCGCCTGGTGTTGATCGGAGAAACCACGGAAAACTACCGATCAGAGTAGCCGGCCGCTAGAATTCTCCTCAAGACAGCGACTGAATTCGACCTAGCTGAAAAACTAGTGTCGAAAATCCTGCTGCCGTCAGGACTCGAACCTAGGACCTCCCGGTCAGAGGCGCTGCAGTCCAAGATGGTTCTATAGGCTACATTGACGAGACATTTGTGGAGGAAGAGGATCTTCTTCACTGAAAATTGTCTCCAGAGGTGCAGTAGGTACCGCAAGAGCCCCCTAGTAATAATGTAAAGCCGAAAAGCTTGCTCCGAGTCACGGGGATAGAAAACACAATAGGAAAGAGAAAGTCTGTATCGTTTAATAACACCTCTCTTAATGAAATCTGTCGTTCAAAATTAGAAATTTAAATAATATAATGACCCTTTTAAAAATATTTGTATTTTTAGCGTAAGTTTAAGTGAAATAATAATTTCCAAACATTACTTTAAACTTTTATCCTTAAAACTGCAAATTTTATATTATATTATTTATTCGAATAAAGCAATAATTGTTAAAAATAGCACTTGCATATTTTTTAAATAAAAAACTGAATTTTCGAAAATTGTAAATGTTTACTTCCTTTCTAAAATGAGAAACGTAATGTTGGTAATTCTACCGGTTAGAGTAGTAGCTACGTTGAGAGTTCGTATAACCTAAGTTCACGAGTTCAAATCACATGTGCAAATATTTTTTACCGGTCGAAAATTTTTTTCAGATTCAACTAATATAGTAATATTATGTAACCGTTAAAAATAATCCTAGAAAGTATGTAAAGTAGCACCACTAGTTTTAATTTTCATGAGATTCTGTTTAGTTGTTTGATAATTTGGAAGTATGCTATCTGATTCAATTTTGACACACAAAAATAACAGTTTTCAATCTACCATTCATAAAGTTTGTGTTCGACAAAGTCTTCCATTTATTACATAATGTCTTATCATTTATCATTGATATGGTTTTATCCTTAATCTCACACGAGTGCAAGAAACGGATTAATCCAGTATCGGTTGATAGATCAAGTTTCTGTTATGGTTTCAGATGGAGCCATAATCATAATCAGAAGCGGATTTACACCGGATGTGAGATTAGGATTATAATACGGATTATAAGCACCATAATATGAGATTCCTTAAAATCGTGCAACTGCAAAGGAGAGCGAATTTTCAGAAGCGGATGGAATTTCTTTAATTTAAGAAAATTGGAATCATAAAAATATATTCCACAGATATTTGAATTTCAATTAATTCATTATCACTATTATATGATATTATTATATAGTTATTATCACTATTATAGGATATGCCCATTAAAAAATCGAACTAAAAAGATGTGGAAACTTTACAGAAGTTCGAAAATCTCAAAAAGACAATTTATTTTTGTTAAAAACTGTAACGTACAGGAGATATGTATTTTTTTATAATGTAATAAATAGTATAAGATTACTACATTACTTAATTCACAAGACTACTGAAGTGAGAGGTTTATAAATTCAAGAACAATATAATGGCTATTCATTGTAAGTATTGTAGTAAATATGTACAAGTACATTATTCAAAAGATCATAGTAAATATTAATTTTTTTTAAATTAAAACGTTAAACGTATATTTACTATGATCTTTTAAATAATGTACTTGTACATGGCCGCTGTAGTGGTTTACAGAAAAAACAAAAAAAAACCATTCACTTTAACTTGTAACACGTAAAAATCACACACATATCTTTTTTATTTTACTTTGTAGCCCGACTTCGTGAGGAGAGAAAGTGTAAGCATGCGCCGGAAATAGGCAAGTATTTTTACAGGCAAACCCATTCCTGAGCCTTAGTAACGAAAATGTGGATAAATCTTGTTTCTATGTTTAAAAAATACTTTCTCTAACACTTTGTATAGTCAGAATTATGTTTTGTGGGTGCTTCAATATAAATAAAAAATTCACATGGAAAATCCATTGACAGAAAAACGTCTGTTTGTTCGTCCGTCTCTCCTCCTATGGTCAACGCTAGCACCTAAACTTTTCTAACAATTTCCTCCAAAATTGATATTTCCTGATCTATGTGAACGCATTCAAGGCCTTGTGAGTTTGAAACGGATGTCCTTGATTTTGGGGAATAATTTACATGAAGCTTCAACATTTTCAAAATTTTCTCAAATACGGTTCTTTTTGTTTATTACATTTTGTCCGGAGATATCCAAAATAACTCTTAAAGAATTGAATAGGGTTCATTTCCGACGAAATCCATAATTTTTCGAAAATTCCATTCTTTAATTTTTTTGGTGTTTTGAGTGTTTCGGTTCTCTTTAAATATCCTGGGAATTCCTCAATATATGTTGATGTATTAACTTTAACTTGTATTAACTTTACCTAATGCGCTAGAATTTGTACTGAGTTGTATAAATGAAAGCTGAGATGTGTTAATACGGACAGAAATTGAGGTATTGTAATATTACGCAAAGTTTACAAATGCAAGAACGTAGGTTCTGTTGTAGCACCATTAGTCTGATACTCGTGGTATGTAAATAACTGTTCTACTACGTAAAAGCACCACCATGTCATTTGCTTGAAGGCTGTTTTTGTTAAAATATTTCATTTATTTCAGTGTTAAACGTGTGTATATTATTTGTTGATCTTGAAGAGTAACTATGAATGCTTTTGGAAAATCATTTGATGCGATTTTGTTCAGCAGCAATGTTAACGCAGCAGACCACTAGTTCAAAATATTTGGTGTTTGTAGTACTATAAAAACGATTATTAAGAAAAGGGAAAATGCATGTGGGGCCCACTATCCTTTATTTTTTGAAAAACATTTTTTAAAAATTTGTTTGAATCGAAAGTTTAAACTTCTTTCTAAACGAAAACCTTTAATGTTTTAAATATATTTCCACCACCACCACCATTGTGAATTACTATAATTTTTTTTTATTTACACGTGTCATTTCAAATTGATTTGTCATAATAACGATAATTAAATAAATGTTTGTAATGAAACAATAATTGAAACGTATTCTATACTTATTCCAAATAATGGTAATGAGAGAGGCACATTTAATATTTTTAAAATTTGTTTTTATCGTGACCTTGGAAAGCACAATTAAAACTTATTAACACGAAAATAGTGCCTGTCACAGCAAACTGCTGTTGAACAAGACAACAGGAAATGGTTTTCGAAAAATCAGCACGCTCATTTCTCAAGAAGAACAAATAAAAGAAGATTGCAATATTAAATATTTTTAACAAAACATGTTATAAATAGTGCAACAGTTCTTTACCTAACAAGACCATGAAAGAAATTGCTGTTTCATAACACTACATGTTAGTAGAAAATATTAAACGGCGGGTAACCTCTTCCTTGAAACTTTACTGTTGTATGAGGTCAGCTGTGTCATAAGGAGGCTCACTGAATTTGAGAATGCAGTCAGTATGCTCAGTATGAGTAGAAGCAGAATAACACAAACAAGCATTTACATTTTTCAATCAATATCAAAACTGTTTTATTGATTCTATGCATGAGATGTAATCATGGATACCTCTCACGTGGTTGGAGGCTGCAGAGTTTTCTTTCAACTTCAGTGAATTGGAAATTTCTTGTGCATTGGAAATTAGTAATAGATAAGGAATATTACTATATTTTTGTTGCAGAAGAGACATACAGAAATCGAGTTATTCACAATGACATCGTGAGAGAGAGCTTGAAAATTTCTCATAATATTTTTCTTAATTTTCTCATAATATAGCGTCTACCGAGAAGTGAAGAATATGTCTGGTGAAATGTAGTAATAAGAAATGTGTGGAATACTAGTCCAAGAAAAAATCCAACACCACTTACCTTACCAACCTCAACATTGTTGCAATCCCCACCAACATTTCCAACACCACCAACATTACACTTCTGGAGCAAGAACAGAAAGGTGGGAGTTGTTTCGACCTGCGGAATCAATACAATCATCAAGCGAATTAATTATAAAATAATTTTAAAATTTATTATATTGCTAATAAGTGTGTATGCTTTGAAAAATAATGTAATGAAGAAATTTGAATCCTATATTAGTAGATAAAATTTAGATACTAGAACGATTTTTCGACTTTTGTTACCTCTTATTTTTCCAAAGTCCCCCGAGACTCTGACCCACCCCTCCCGAAGATGTAGTTCCCATTTAAGCCAGGTTTAAAAAATGGAAATAGTATATACCTCGTACATATTTTTTTACACTCCAGAGTTGAAATATCAAGTTAAATTCTTTAATTTTTCTGAAATAAACATGTTTATTATCAAAACGGGAGAGTCTAAAGAAACTTTTTTCATATGAGGACACACCCTATACATGGGTTTTCGTAACGTGGCGCGTGGGGGACTTGTCTTCACGATGGAATATGGCACGACTTTTCACGTCTTTCTCGGTCGTGCCACCAGATATCGCATGACCGCGACCGTTTTAAGCAATGCTGCAGATCAAGCAACATTTAATCGCTCGACCGAGAAAGGCGCTAAAAGCCATGCCGTATTCCATCATGAAGACACGCCCCACGCCCCACGTTACAAAAACCCAAGTATAATTGTTCATTTAGCCAATATCGTCTCCTATATTATTTCAGTAGTATAGATACCTTTTGCTGATCTCACACGCTACCAATATTTATAAATGATACCTCTAAAGAAAGAGAATTTTACGGAGACGTATCGAATTGCGCTTTGACTTTAAAAATATAAAAAATTCCTTTAACAAACGCATTTAAATATTGATGTCAAATGCTACTCACAACACTCGGCCGCAATTTTTAATCTATTTTGTTAAATAACTCCTAAACAAAGCGTTTTAGAGTCTTAAAAACTAAAATATTGAGACCAGAGGCCTCAAATAAAAGTTTCCGACACCGTAATCTATATGATGCAATCTTCTTGAACATTCTATTACATTTTTGTCACATTCAGAACCGGTAGTGTGTGAAGTTGAATTAATTACTTGATATTTACGTTATTGAATAAGACGGGTGTACCTCTCTACTTGGTAATGACATTAAGTAGCTTATATTGACAAGTGTGTATTTTATTGTTATCAATTACTAGGAGATATATAGAACAAGTGACAGAGGATAAGAAGGTCTTGAAGAAAAAGATATATTACACATTTAATATGGAAATGGAAAAGTAGGGAAGAGGGTGGGGTTTAACGTGCGAGAGTTCCACGGTAGGCTAATTTTTTTTTTTTTTTTTTTTTTTTTTTTTTTATTAATTCTGAAACTATATTTGGAGACACCTTATCAATTTATGTCATAGTTCTTTACATATAGAACGTAACTTTTCACTCTGCGCGTCTTGAGAGTTCAATAGTTTCCCGAGTGATTTATAAGCGAACATTTCTTGGGTTTATGGGCAGAGTTGATGTTGGTTATCACTTTTTGTGTTTTATGTGCTCGCATCACAAATGTGAATACAAGATTATGCTCTTTCCTTATATCCCCATGGAATGATACACGTTGAAAGTATACGAGTATTCACATTAATGTAACTTGAGAATATTTTCTACTTATAAAATACGATATCTAGATATTCTTAAATTATAAAGGACTCCCGTACTCTGTTCTCTAGAGTGTTCTTGTTCTTCCAATTCAGCAAAGGTTTTGTTCGTCATCAATTTAACTTGGATATTTATAACGTGTGTAAAATAATTACAATAAACAATTTTAATACTACTAACGTCCAACATAAAAAAATACTGTTCTTGGCTTTAATGCGCAGAAATAGTATACATTTGTAGGTATTGTACTTAGGTGTAAACACATGGGCTTACTTATCAAATCTATCCGAAACTCTAATTATTGCACTCTACACATTATGTGAGATCGCCACGATATTTCCAAACACCGAAGTACATTGATAAAAATTTAGAGGGTTCAACTTGACAAAATTTTTGCAACTGCCTTTTTCCTGTAAGACTAATCACTGTAGGTCATATTTTACGGTTCGCCTTCGAAAAGACAAAGAATACACCGCACGCTCATATATTGTGTCTGGATTTAAGAAGTCAACTTTTATACTTTATGTTCAGCATGTGTAGAATGTGATTACTACGTGATGGCTCAACTGCTAGGGTATATTATTTTTATCGCCTTCCAGCGCTATGTACTACATCCAAATATTTATCTCAGCGGTGTTCGTTCCCGGGACGGAGTTCTACGAGTTACTCGTATATCATTCCAGAGTATTTTAGAGGTGGAATGGCGCGCGTGATAGGGTGGTTCTTTATGAGCTACAAAGGTTCACGCAAAACCCAAAAAATTGAACAAAATAGAATATTCACTTCGATTACAAACTCATTAACAGTATGTCTTTCTTCTGCTGCTCTTTTTATAATTTTCATTACAGTACTACATTGACGAACCGATGTGCCTACATCGATGTTCACGTTTTCCAAAGAACTCGCTGAGACCTCGATCTATGAGGACCACTGGGTACCACGTGACTTCGTTTCTGTGTTTTGATTGGGCGCTTTCATCGGATTATGATCTTTTGATATTTTTTTATGATATTTTTTTTTTTCATGTTTTTATGATTGTATGTTTATGATTTTATGTTTATTTTTATGATATTTTTATTATTTATATTATTATGATTATGATTTTTTCCTTTTAAAATTTATGTAGTATATGACTTAGTGTGGGGATCACAGAATTTTGAAAATGTGAACGCAATTCACTTTTCCCCATAGCACGTCATACGCAGTTTTTAACTGTTTTTGACGTAAAATAAATAAATAAATAAATAAATAAATAAATAAATAAATAAATAAATAAATAAATAAATAAATAAATAAATAAATAAATAAATAAATAAATAAATAAATAAATAAATAAATAAAAATAAATAAATAAATAAATAAATAAATAAATAAATAAATAAATAAATAAATAAACAAAAAATAAATAAATAAATAAATAAATAAATAAATAAATAAATAAATAAATAAATAAATAAATAAATAAATAAATAAATAAATAAATAAATAAATAAATAAATAAATAAATAAATAAATAAATAAATAAATAAATAAATAAATAAATAAATAAATAAATAAATAAATAAATGATCACACTTACGCAGCGAACTCCGCTTGGAGCAGCGCACTTTGAGGCTTTCGCGTCACCCAACTCCGAAGTCTCCGCCTCTCTGTTAGTAAAACAGTGTCTCCGATAAGATATTTCGAAACTTAAATTTTGCATCTGATGTGCCAGTTTTTTGGAAAGGATAATATTTCATGTCATTCTTCATTAAAGGTTTTAAGTTTTTACACTTATAATTATTCGATAGAAATCCAAATATTTTAAAATACTAGCGTACCCGTGCGAGGACTCTCCCATTTCAAACCCCACCCTCTTCCCTATTTTTGCATTTCCATATTAAGCTAATAAAATATATTTTTTTCACGATCCTCTTATACTCCGTCACTAGTTCTACAAGCCTCCTTGTAATTGATAATTATTCCTATTTAACGTTATTGCCGAGCAGAGAGGTAAAACCATGTAAATCAATCATGTAGAATATCAGGTAATTAGTTTTATTTCACATACAGTTGCCTATTCTACACACTCTGAACAGATAGGGTAAAATCGAGAAGCATCGAATCAGCAAAAATGTAACAGAATGTTCAAGATTTCATCCTGTAGAATACGGTGTAAGGAACGTTTCTTTTTTTTAGTTTTTAAGGCCCTAAAACGCTTCATTGAGAAGATATTTAACGATATAGATTTCAACATCTGACACCATGTTGTGGGTTGCATTTGACATGAAATAATTTGCTGCGTTTTTTTTTAGAAATCCTTCATATTTTAAAGTCAAAGTGCAATTCGTTATGTCTCCGTGAAATTCTCTTTCTTTAGAGACCTCCTTTATAAAAATTGGTCGCGTGAGAGAGCCGCAAAAGGTAAGTATACTACTGAAATAATATAGGAGACGATATTTGAAGTTAAAGGTGCAATACTCGTAAACAATTTTAATAATTGTGTCAATTAATCGATCATTATAATCGATCACCTACGACGATGGTCGCCAATAATCGATCACCTTACCGGTAGCGGTAGCTCAGTGCATCAACTGATGTCACTGCAGCGCCTCTAATCGGGAGGTCCTAGGTTCGAGTCCTGTCGGCGGCAGGATTTTCGACTCTAGCTTTTCAGCTAGGTCGAATTCTGTCACTGTCTGGAGGAGAATTCAAGAGACCGGCTGCTCTGATCGGTAGTTTTCCGTGGTTTCTCCGATGAACACCAGGCGAATGCCGGAGCAGTACCCTACCAAACGGGCCACGGGACGCGCGCGATCTGTCCTTCCTCTTCCTTGTCCTATCTTCTCGTCTTACACACACACTTTCACTAACAGCACTACACTACCACATATTCCGGGAGACCGGTCAGGAGCTTTGAGCTTGTCCCAGCTGGGGCGGTGCCCCGCTGGTGGGAGAGTCCTGGTAAGGGGGAAACCCCACTAGCCGACGGTAGGTCGGCGGCGGATCTCGCCATCCAGCGGGGGAAGAGCACCGCCATCTCCCGCCAGGAGAAAAACAAGCACTACACTAACGGGACTAATGACCGAAGCCGTTGACGCGCCCGGAAACACGAAAGAATCAATCAATCAATCGATCACCTTACGACCATTGCTTTTGCAACACCCTTCAATTCAACTTCCCTTCCGCCGCCGGTGACGAATGGTCGCGCATCGGAGGTGGCGAAGAAGCCAACAAAGCGCGACCGGCACTCGGCGGTCACAGCGCCGGCGGAGGCGGAGGCGGCGGCGGCGGCGGCGGAGGCCGAGGCCGAGCGCGGGCGAGTGATTGGCAGACGCATTTCCGAAGGCAGCTGCGCCGCCGCCGCGCCCAGGCGATCGCTCTCCCGTCTCCGCGCGAAACAAACGCCTCGCGCATTCCTCTCGCCCCGAGCTCTGCTCGCGGAGGAGGGGAGAGGTTGGCGGGGCTGGGCGGGAAGCATTGCACGGGACGGACGGAAGGGAGCAGAGCGTAGTGTGGGGTCGGAAATGTAGGGCAAGGGCCGGGGGCAGAGTGGTGTAATGTAAATATAGTATAAGTATGAATGAGAGAGTGAATGATCAAAGAAAAAAAGAAGACAAATAAACAATTTAAAGAACTTTATATCCTATATTAAGAACTATTATCTAAAACAAAATAGCCCAAAGAGGCCATGTATAGTTTTAGTTAGGTTAAGATTAATTTTAAGTAGTTTATTTAAGTTATAGCCCTCCCGCAGCTCCACAAACCGCAAGGTTGGAGCAATCATGTATCCTAGTAAATGAATAAATCCCCGCCTTGCCAGGGCAACTGGCGAGGGTAAAATGAAAAAAGGGGCAGAGTGGTGATAAACGCGAGGCATGGGGCAAAGGGAGGAGGAGTGAGGGGTAGGGGTTCAGTGAGGGATGATCGATCGATTGATTGATTGATTGATTGATTGGTTATTGAGAACGCATCAACTGCTAAGATCATTGTTCGCGTAAATGTAGTGCATGTTTTTAACGCGGAAGGGCGCGGTGATCTTTCCCGCTGGATGACAAGATCCGGCGCTGACCTACGCGTCAAGTTGCGGGGTTTTCTCCCAACCAGGTATCTCCCACCAGCGGTGCACAGCTCTATCCGGACAAGCTCCAGGCTCGCCATTGTTCTCCAGACATGTGTGGTAGTGTAGTGCACGTAAGTGAAAAAGTGTGAAAGTTAAGGGTGAGGATAGGACAAGGAAGAGGAAGGAAATATCGCACGCGGCCTATAGCCGTTTGTAAGAGAACTGTTCCAGCATTCGCCTGGTGTTCGGAGAAATCACGGAGAATTACCGATGAGAGCAGTCGACCGCTAGAATTTTCCTTCAAACTGCGACTGAATTAGACCTAACTATGTAGCTAGGTCGGAAGTCCACCCACCGCCAGAAGGTCCAAGAACCTCCTGATCAGAGGCACTGCAGTGACATCAGTTGATGGTCTGAGCCACCCAAGCCGGTCAGGGTCCAGGGACAGGCAGGGTCAAGCGAGGGGCATAGTGAGGCGGGGCGTTAGGGTGGGGCGGACGGGGGAGAAAAGCCGGTGAGGGCGCAGGGATGGTCAGGAGAAGGAGCTGGGGCCAGGGCATGGTGGGGGCAGCAGGGCGTTTTGAGACACGCTGTGCGGTCTTCGAAGCGAAGAGTGAGCGGGACGGGACAGTATGGCGGGTCTTCGAGATGCAGTGGAAAGGTAAGTTATGACGTGGCAGGAAGGATGGTATAAGCACTTCGGGAGGCGTAGAAGGGCAGGATGGACGAGAGATGACCGACGCGGTGGAGGCTGTTCCTTGAGGGGGTGTTAAGGTGTGGTGGGTTAGGGAACTCCCCAAGATTGGGAAAAAGGCGAAGGGGATTCGTGAGTAGAACGATGCTTACCGGTGTAGATCCTTTTTGTCGAGCACGATGACCGGTTGTTAAGGGGAGGAATGCGGTTACTTCTAGATAAGAAGATACACTTTCGGATTCATTATCTCGCTTCATTAATTGATTTATTGATTGTTAGTGATTCCGGGCTCGTCTACTACTATGGTCGTTAGTCCCGTAAGTGTAGTGCAGTTTTGCTAGGGAGATTTCGGTGATCTTCCCCTGGATGGCCAGATCCGGCTCCGACCTAACGTCAGTTAACAAGGTTTTTCTAACTAGGTATCTCCCACCAGCAGGGCACCGCCCCAGCCGGGACAAGTTCTAAGTCCCCGACCGGTCTCCCGACAAGTGTAGTAGCGTAATGTTTGTTAGTGTGTGTGTGTGTGTGTGTGTGTGTGGTGGTGTGTGTGTGTGTAAAGGGTGAGGATAGGACACAGAGAGGAAGGAAGGGAGGATCACGCAGTACGTGGCGGCTTTGTTCGGGTGCTGCTCCGGCATTCGCCTGATGTTGATCGGAAAAAACACGGAGAAACACCGATCATAAGCTGTCGGTTTCTGCTTTCGTGACACGTATCTATTCTTAAAATGATACTACTCCGATAAATCATATACGGACGGAGGTGAGAATGATAATGACGCGAACAAGACGGTTAAAGATCGCATGGCATGCTTAAAGCAAACACATGCCTGATGCGAATACTAAATATTTAAAAATTCATTTTAATTGACAACTAAGCAATGCAAAAAGAGTAATCTACGCGCCTTTCACAGGCAAAAAAGGAAAGAAACTTCCAGCGTTTTGTCGGGGCGGTGAGTTCCAAACGGCGCGCGGGTTGGGTTTCTGGGGAAAGTGCGGAGGTGGAGCGGCGTGTTGAGCGGAGCGAGGAGATTTGGCCCAGCAGCCGGGGTGGGGGCGGGGCCGGGCGGGTGTCTCCCGCAGGCGCGCGCTCATTGCCCCGGCAACGGCGGACAGGCAACAAGTGGCGCCATTCGGAGGCGCTGCGCCCGCTCGCCCGGCGCGCACCACAAGAAAGGAATGAGAGAGGAGGAAGGGAATGGAATGGACACGGCACTGATGTTGGAAGAGGCCGAAGCGGTAGCGGAGGAGGAGGAGAAAGGGATGGAAGCGGCAGTTGGAAGAGGGAGCGGAGGAGAAGAATGGAATAATAGGGGCAATGGGTTGGAACAGGCAGAAAGGGTAGCTAAAGGAGGGTGAGGAGGCAAACGGAATGGAGAAGGTACTCATATTGGAAAAGGTGGAATGGGAAGTAGAGGAGAAAGGAATGGAATTATTAATGGTGGTGGCAGATGTGGCATGGGTAGCAGAGAATAGAAAAGAATGGGGGGTACTTGTGTTGGAAGAGGCAGAGGGGGGGAAGGAAGAGGGCGAGGAGATAGAGAATAAAACGGTGGGGATACTGGGGAAGGGGAGAAAAAGATAAGGGCAAGGTGGAAACGGTAGAGATGTTGGCACAAGCAGGATGAATGGCGACGGCGGTGAAAGAGGAGGGGAAAGATGAGGAGGAGAAGGCGAAAGAGGCAGAAAATGGAAGAGATAACTGCACTACGGAGTGGTTGCGGCGACGGAGGAGTAGAAGTTAACGGAAACGGCAGTTGTGTTGCCACAGGGGAAGGAATTGGATGGGGGAGAAAAGTGGAGATGAAGGGATACGGTAGTGATGAAAAAAGGAGGAGAAAAGAAAGAAAAAGGATTCTGTCAGGCAGGGTTGTCCAACTGACCGCCCACGGTGCCATTTGTTGTATCCTGTGAAACGTTTTTAGTTAAAAGTTAAAGTCCCTTGCTTCAAAATCGAGTGGAGAATATAGCACGCATAACGCACGTGCCCTGTCAGAGTCTACATCCCCTAATATAAATATAAGTTCAAGTTTAGATTCAAATTTTTCCCCCGTACATTCAGAAATTGAAAATCATCCTGTAATATCCAATCAAAAGGCAAGAATTCCTAAAACGATTTTTATTCAAGACCAGGTACAATTCCTGAACTACCGTATCACCAGAAGAATGTACCAAAAGCGAAGCGAACGTTGTACAGAAGTCCCAAAATCAGCCGAGTCGTCAAATACTCACAAGAGAGTTCCACTTTCGTTGCACAGATCATCGTCGTAGGTGATCTCCACTCATCGCTCGTCAAGTCACTCGCCAGGATCCAGACACTAACACCGTCGCTCGCTTTCTGCCCTGGCGTCGGGCCGGGGCCCTCTTATAGCCGGCCGGGGCCCTCTTATAGCCCGCCAGGGCTAGCGGCCCGCCGACTAGCTGCGGAGTAGGGGCGGTGGCGAGTCCCTACCCGCTTGCTCGGGACAGCCAGGCCGGGGCCGCCGAACCGAGATCAACAATATATGAAAACCAGGTGTGAGTAATGTAAATACGGTTCGCAAACATATTAACTCGTTCCCTCTCCATAGGAAAACATTAAAATATCTCCCCACGTCCAAACTTCCTTGACTGTTATTCTGTAATATTCTCAAAAATAAAAATATCCGCGCATTCCGGTTTATTTCGAAATTCTATGACTGTCCTAGTAAGTCTACGCCAAAATCTGCGCAGTTACGGTGAGTCCCTTGGAAATGTTGCCGTAGAAGTTCTTAGCGTCTTTGATCCACATGTGGCTCACGAACGTAGTAAAACCATCGAGTGTTATGTTTTGTGAACCACGTATGCATCACAGGACAGTGACCATGTTAAAGATTTTATTTAGTGGCTTATTTTACATGGTAGAGCCGGGCTTCTATTAAGTTCTTCAATTTGTGAAAGAGTATATAAGGGCATGCGACAAACGATGTTCGCTCTATCCTGCAGGAGAGTGCGACTGACAGTATGGCATTATTGATTGCTTGATTGATTGATTTTTTCGTGTTGCCGGGCGCGTCAACTGCTTTAGTCATAAGTCCCGTTAGTGTAGTGCATGTTTTCCTCCGGAGATGGCTGTGATCTTCCCCCGCTGGATGGCGAGATCCGGCACCGACCTACCGTCGGCTAGTGGGGTTTCCCCCTAACCAGGACTCTCCCACCAGCGGGGCACCGCCCCAGCCGGGACAAGCTCTTAGCTCCCGGCCGGTCTTCCGGAATATGTGGTTGTGTTGTGCATGTTAGTGTAAGTATGTGTGTAAAGGGAGAGGATAGGACAAGGAAGAGGAAGGACAGATCGCGCGCGATCCGTGGCCCGTTTGGTAGGGTACTGCTCCGGCATTCGCCTGGTGTTGATCGGAGAAACCACGGAAAACAACCGATCAGAGCAGCCGGCCGCTAGAATTCTCCTCCAGACAGCGACTGAATTCGACCTAGCTGAAAAGCTAGTGTCGAAAATCCTGCCGCCGTCAGGACTCGAAACTAGGACATCCCGGTCAGAGGCGCTGCAGTTACATCAGTTGATGCACTGAGCTACCGCTCCGGGTGAAGGAGCCGTGGGAAATGTGGTGGTGCTGATGGGGGCGGATGCGGTGTTGGTGACGGCGAAGACAGCTGTAGAGGAGACGGGCGTTGCAGAAGCAGCATCAGGAACCTGGCAGAGTGGTCATAGTGAAAGCTCCCCTCTCCCTGGGAGGTAGAAGAGTGACGGATGGTAAGGGTGCGCACGAGACGTGTAGGACGTGGAAGCAGTCTCAAATCGCCTCAAATGGAGGAGAAATAATGTCATACTGTCAGTCGCACTCTCCTGCAGCATAGAGCGAACATCGTTTGTCGCATGCCCTTATATACTCTTTCACAAATTGAAGAACTTAATAGAAGCCCGGCTCTACCATTTAAAATAAAAAGTAATTATCCCAAGTTTTAACTTTCCAGACCCTCTCGACATTCGCGGCGTAGTGGATAGCTAAAAATGTGATTAATATATACATTTCACCCGTCCGAGAAAATATATATTATCCGTATTAACGGGAAAATGTAATTGATATTGAGATGAAGAAATACCAGTTTTTAACACCTGGAAATTATCCTAATAATTCCATTAATAATCACTCGTTGACAGACTAATGGTGTTCGCGACTAAGTATTGACTCTGCAAATAAAATTACAATTTAAAACACAAATTTACAAAAAACTTTCTGTCAAAAATATTAATATAAAACGTAAATGCCAATCGTCTACTTTATTTATTTGTATGTATATAACTCATCGCCGTGAGCATTACATCTACGCTATGGAAAGGCTGTGAATTTCGAACTCGGACAGACTCATAAAAATGTATTGGTCTCAAACCAGTTTTTTGATTGAACGACCTTTTTAATGAGTTGCTTTTTTACAGCAGACTTTGTTTAAGATATCACTATCTTCAATTTTGTAGTTTGGAAATGTTAACATTTTGCATTTTTTGAAAATACTCGTCGAGAATAGCCATATCTATTTAGCGTCCCTTGGTACATATAAGGACAAGAATTAGGAAGAAAATTTGGAGTGGTTTTGAGAGAAAAATTATTTAAATAACACAAAATTACCTATATTTCACGCGAAATTACATGTTTCCGACGTACGATTACAATACTTTCTCTTCTTACATTCGTAAGTGTAAGAAAGTAAAAGTGTATAAAAATCACCGTTTGGGTTCTGGCATTGTCAGTACTGACTGATCGCATCGCTTAGATGAAAAGCTTGTGCCGCTTGTTGCACATCATGTTGCGGTAACCCAGACTCATGTTACATCCTGTGGCTTCATATTTTTTAGAGTATTATTGATATGATTCTCGTAGTTTGGATATTTATAATTTCCAAAGAATGTATAAAGTACATCTTGTGAAGCTAGCCCAAGCTTCACTTTCTAGAAGTCTCACACATGCTTCCAAAAATTCTTCTTTAGTCCCCTGATCGACCCTACAAAAGTACCATTGTGACTTTTCCTTCTGAGAGTGCGTTAAACGTGTTGGTTAGGTAATTAAAACAACTTCTAATTTTATACAAAGCCTTAGTAAATTGCTTCATTAATCCAAATTTAATGTGTGAAAATCAAAAGAATTCTGTTAGAATCTCCTGAGTTTTTTCATATAATGTACTTGAAACCGGTATCAGGGTGTTTCTTCTCCGCCATTCTCGTATTGTCCAAAGACACTTATCTCAGCTGACATATCCACAGATGTGACGTGAGTACTTTGTTTCACCTTGTTCTCATAACTACGAGCACAAAATCTTTAATTCGTCACAGATAATTCATTGTGTTTCTTATAATTTACTTTTTCGCGTAGCAATTTAAGGTAGACATATGTCTCCATAAAATGGATTATGCGACCGGGACTGATGGTATAGTTCTGCAGAAACACATTTTAAACTTATCTTATTAAAATAAAATAAAATCCTCCGTTCATCGTTTTCCTGCTCTGCTCCTAATTTATTTATGAAGTTAGGAATGTGAGTGCAATATACTAACGCGTTTTTGTGATTAAAAACTTTTCTATGTATTTCTCTCGATGTCTGTAAATTGTAACGTATGTTTCTGAAGCTGTCAGATAGTTTTCCAGTCGTAAAGCTAGAAATTTAGAAGCACCGTTTGGAAGATTTAAATTTCTGACTAAATCGTTCAGTTTTTTTGTGTCAAGATTGAGTTTGTTATCTGTGATTTTCGAATCATATAATTCAGCTGACTCGACTGGCATTGAACATAAATCAGAATGCAATAACTCGAGGTTCCAATAAATAGGAACGTCAGTGTCATTTGGTTCAGCACTTTGGTTCATAGACTCCAAATCATGATAATCTACTTTATCTTTGTTCTTTGTAATGAATATTTTTGCTTTTCAAATCCAAAAATAACAATCCCCTAGATCAGGGTTGTCCAACTGCCAGCCCGCGGGCGTTTTATTGTGGATCGCGAAATGTTATTCATCTAAAGTGACTGTCCCTTTCATCCGTATCATTCTGCATCTAGCGCGTGCGCTCTACCGTGGTCACCCCCCCCCTAATGTAAAAATAGGTTAAATGTAGATTTAAGGTTTTTTCTAGTAAATTCAGAAATTAAAAACCATCCCAATGTGTGTCACTGCATTATGCATAGTACGACGTGATGAAAAGTATGGTTCCATTCCTCCTCCCCCCCCACCGTTTCAGAGCAGTCAACGTACCGACTTCCGAGATCAACAATACAGGGAAGTCAGGTGTGGATCTCCCGAGTATTGAAAATAAGCCCCGCGACCGCATTAAAGGGTTTAGTCGAGGACCTTCGGGCCTTGCAAGTTCGACACCCGTGACCTAGATGCTTCTTTGGCTCGAATCATAGCATAAGAATTCCGAAAATCTATGCTTTCCTATATTCTTTTCACCAGTTTCTTAATTCTGCAACACAAATTCTGCACACTTTGAGGTACTACCCAGGGATTATCATGATCTTCAAATTAATTATAAAATAAAAATTATAAACAAATGAACGTTACAACAAATGAGGTTATTGTTCTGGTTCAGTTTTGCAATCCAAACAAGATATTTACAAGAAATACAATTTATTAATTTATTAAAAATTGGCATATGGTAGTATGAAACTAGGAGCATTTTGGGATTCAGGTGACCAACTTTCATAGAAAACATGTGTCAAAATCAAAAGAAGAAAATCCGTGTTGATCTGTGTTAGTAGAACACTTCTGTTTGAATAATTCTTATTACGAAACTAATATCGATTTAGTAAACTTTAACTTTAGACAATGAAATTGGATAAAATAAATGAACGTAATTTCATTGTCACTGAAGTAGAAATAATAAAGCTACACTACCGACGTTATATGGATTGATAAAATGTTAAAATTTGTAGATATATAAATTACTTAATTTTCATTTAATCAAATTTCTTATTTTACTTCACAAGTTTGTAATTCTAAACATCTAAACAGAAAGAGTTAACTATTTACGATAGTAATCACTTATGGACATGAAAACATTAAGTAAAGCAATCGTATTGATTCTACATACTTGATTTATTGCTGGTCGTTTGAATAGTAGGAGCATTTGCACATTTCTCAAATACAACCCCTTAACATATCTAAAATCCATACGGCACGAGTGAAAGATGTTCATAATCGGATTGGAAAGGATTTTCATTAAATCTTTTTACCAGAAGACTAGATAAAATGTACTTTTTCGAAAAACTCTTGCGTTTTATATAATCCGATATGACAATTTATCGGAATATATTGTATCTGCGACAGAGTTGAAGTACTGTTTTTTTCTGCAATTTTAAATTAAATATATGTTCCTTGCTCATTTCGCAATGTTGAATGATGGATTTGTATTTTTTAAACTTTTACGAAACAATGTTTTCCCAACATTTACGAAAAAGTTAATACTGAAGCTCGAATGATAAGGAAGTAAAATAAAACAAAATGGATAAGAGTAACGTATGTATGTATGTATGTATGTATGTATGTATGTACGAATGAGGGGGATATAAGAGTAGAACACAGGTGTAGCTACTAGGAAACATCACACCTAACCTCAAGGATGATTTTTCCCTGCCTGCTTTGCCATGCCGTCGTATTTATTAAGAAAATGTATGAGTTTCTTTCCACAGCGATTGTGTGAGTGTGTGTGTGTGTGTGTGTGTGTGTGTATCTCTGGGGTGTGAGAAAGACATACATCCAGAGACAGAATTAGGTAAAAACAGTAATATATTCTTAGAAAGTATTGCACAAATTAAACCCTTTACACTGTCACAGAAAAGAGAACAAACAAATACCAAATTGTTAAATGAGCGCTAAGACGCATGCAAATCCACTAGTGGTAATATCCCTTAGAAAAATTGCAATATATATATATATATAAAAATGCGTGTGCGTGTGTGTGTGTGTGTGTGTGTGTAATTAAGTGTAGAACACAGGTGCAGCTACCAGTAAACTTCACACTTAACCTCTATTATTCTTCCCTTCCTGCCGTCGCATTTATTAAGAAAATGCATGACTTTCTTTCCACAGCGATTTGGCCGTCGCAATTTTCAGTCCGATAAATATGTAAAATTATAAAAATTGCCTTCCTTGCTGTGATTGGGAAAGAACCGGAACCACCGTCTGTATGTATCCCCATGCTCTTGGCTGTGGAGTTCCGGACCGTCCGGTTGCCGGTTACTATGATATCGCGTTGTCTGTGGTTTCTAAGCTAATGAAACCTGATCTTCAATATTAGGTCTTTAAATAGGCACATAGAAGTTTTGTGAAAATAAAAATATTTTTTTTAGTAATTAAGTGCAATCGTAATAGTTTTTCTCTAAACAGCATTTTCTCAATAACTGCCAAACAGGTTTTCTTCAATTTGTTGCTCAATTATAGCAACGTTTTCTAAATAATATTAGATAAAACTGATTTTCATTAAAAACTCTGAAATTTTAAAAATTGCTAAAAATTAATTTTTTACTATTTCTAGACCATACATCGAGAACTATCTTTTTTAATGCAAATTATTCTTCGACATCTACTATTCCTTTACTATCTTTTAAGTCATTTCATGAACGCATTTTCAAAATATTCGTAGATTTCTTGAAGTTTTTACTTGCGTGTCATAATCACCACAAATTAAGAATTTATTAAAAAATTTGATAGATTCTGAAACAGATTTAAAGTCGAAATCGTTATTTTCACTTGTCACTAGTAGCGCTCCCGTACGAATCTCATTTTGGGTACGAATTTGTTGTTTTTTTTCTTCTTCTTCTTCTTTACCTCTGTTTTAAGAATGTACGTAATTTAATATTTGAAATTTTGAAAATATTAAAGAGATGTATATCATTTGAATCCTTCACGCTTCCTTTGGATAAGAATTGTTGAAGTGTTAGCAAAAGTGTTAGTAGGATCGAAGTTGCAATATTATAATATTGCACAGCCATTACTGATAATAACTAAACGTTTGTGCCATTGTAACTCTCTTAATGCCTTCTCTATGAATTTGAAAATATTTTTTATTTTATGTGCATTTCGATAATATTTTAAATACTTTTCATTGGCGTAACTGCAGACCATAGGATAAAATAGATGCCAGAATTTTGGCATGAGTACCTGAAGGGTTGTCCTGCATTAGACCTTTCGTGATCCTCTACTTCGAAGCGGTTCCTAATGTCGCAGTATTTCCAGGAGGTGCTGCGACGCACCTCGTGCATCACGCGATGTGAGATGCCGCGTAGGAAAAACACCCTCACTCTTCACAAAGCACACTCTACACAACACACACGCGAAAGTACACCGCACGAAAGCCTCCGTGAAATTAAAAAAAAAAAAAATTGAGCCGGAGTGTTGGAAAACGTTGGTTGTTAACAATGTATTGAATCCTGAGACAAAATTATCTTTCTTTGAAGTAGATACACAAGTAATAGCCGATGAAATTACTAAACCACATTGAGGCAATGTGCAGCAAGAAATAAATATATACAAGTAATTATACATCAATAATAAACATTTATTTTTAAAGTTTATAAATAAATTTCTTTTTTATAGCGGGGTTCAGACCGTTAGATATGTTCTTCTGCCTGACAACTTTCGAAAGTTTAATACAATAAATAGGTCATTCAAGAAAATACGTACGTAATTAGGTGGATTTAATTTGATTTTTTCGTGTTTCCGGGCACGTCAACTGCTTTGGTCATTAGTCCCGTTAGTGTAGTGCATGTTTTTTCTCGGGATATGCGCGGTGATCTTTCCCCGCTGATGGCGAGATCCGGCGCCGACCTACCGTCGGCTAGTGGGGTTTCCCCCTAACCAGGACTCTCCCACCAGCGGGGCACCGCCCCAGCCGGGACAAGCTCTAAGCTCCCGACCGGTCTCCCGGAATATGTGGTAGTGTAGTGCGTGTTAGTGTAAGTATGTGTGCGTATGGATAGGACAAGGAAGAGGAAGGACAGATCGCGCGCGGTCCGTGGCCCGTTTGGTAGGGTACTGCTCCGGCATTCGCCTGGTGTTGATCGGAGAAACCACGGAAAACTACCGATCAGAGCAGCCGGCCGCTAGAATTCTCCTCCAGTCAGCGACTAAATTCGACCTAGCTGGAAAGCTAGGGTCGAAATTCCTGCCGCCATCAGGACTCGAACCTAGGACCTCCCGGTCAGAAGCGCAGCAGTGACATTAGTTGATGCAATGAGCTACCGCTCCCGGTTTGATTCTGGAACGTCTGTGAACTTGAGTACAGAAAGTAAAGCGAACGACAACTCTTTGGTAACCGCACGCATTTCGGAGCGCTCGGCGGCGGGCGCGGCGCCGGCCCCACCGCAAGCGCATCCATTGAGGCTTCTCACGGGACTCGGGCCGCTGTCAGGCGCCGCGTGCTGAGCCCTCGTCTTCCTGTCGCAAGGCCCGGTGGCCGGCGACAGTCGACACTCGATTCACGCGGCGCCCTCGCCCGCAATCAATAGGATCTGCGGCGGCGCCCCCGCGGGCGGGCGCTCAGGGGGCGGGGGCGGGGTGAATGGAAGTGGTGGCGTGGGAGCGAGGGGGATAGAGAGAGGACGGTGCAGACGCGTGAATACAGGTGTCGTACGAAGCGACAGACACAAATTTCAGATTCCTCACTTCTTCCGTACGGAGAGCGGATCGAATGATCGTTTGCTAGGAAGAAAGTAAGTACCGGCGACGATTATTTTCGTAAGAACCCAACCGGAAGAGCTAATAGGATAATTATTTCCCTTTAGATGTGTTTGCGGGAAATTTATAACCGCAACCATTTCCTGACGCCCAAAAATGATATAAATTCGTAAACCGGTTGCATAAAGAATTTAACAGAAATGGAGAGCGTTTCAATATACAGTGTGTGTCCAAATTATTATGATCACGTACTTTTATTTATGAAGATAATTCAATCTATCAATCGAGAAAAGAACAAAATGAATATGTTGGGGTGGATGAAAAGAAGGGGTGAAAACGTAAACGGGCGCAGTTGCAATATTGAAGGGCTCATGAGGAGAGGCCGGTTACAAAGGAAAGGGAGATGGATAGCAACGCGGTGTCGCAGGAGGCGTCGGGGTCCGCGATGGAGTCCCAGGAAGGGTGGCGCAGGTGCAATCGCGGACGCGAGTGAAGGCGCCGTCGGACACAAAAATAAAAGCCTTTGTGGAGGAATGGCGGAAGAACAATACATACAGAGAACATTGCTCGTGATGGAACTGGCGGAATTATTATCGCTAGGAGGAGTAAGTGGGTACATTTTGTACCTTAGAACATGTTTTGTCATTAGTTTTAGATAATGTTACTATCATCAAGACACTCTTTTCTAGCTCAATATTTTCCCTAATGTATCGAAAATCTGTCCGGTAGAAAATTTCTTTATTGTGGAAATAAATTTTTCCTGCTATGGGGTCCAAACCTATAGTACTACCCCTGTAGTACTCCGTGTCACATTTTGGAGTAAATCATTATACCATTTTCTCCACAAATCGTTAACAGAGCAGTTTTAATGTATTCGCAATCACGTGTAGATGCGTTGTTTCCCAATATATGGCATAGATATTACTGTTACATTGTTTGAAGCTCATTATCGTGACTGAGAATGTGCTGAATGTATACATAATTATAACATATTGTGTTCTGTTGATTGTTTTGCAAGATTATTATTTTTAACAGTGATTACATTGACATAATAAATGTTGTGTGTGTAAAAATTGTATATGCAGCAAGTATTCCAAATAAATATGGTTAAAAAAAATCAATTAAATAATAATGATCGAAACAAATGAGATCCAAAATGTATCCCTTCAGAACTTCAATAATAATACACCAATATTGAATAAAAATGTTAGAATTAATTTAAAATGAATATAATGACTGAAAAAACAAACAAACGGTGTCCAACATGTACCCCTTTAGTACTTCAAAGGAGTAAACGATACAGCCGCATGAGGCAGTTAAAATAGCCCCAAATCCAATCGATAATCGCGATGCTCATACGTCAGAGAATATACATTCTCGTAGTTCACGAAACATCACCCTCCTAGGGTAATCGGTTACAGGGGTACAACAAGAAACGTGTTTTTCATGTTTTACTTTTCTCAGCTTTAATTGAATGTATCAGGTTAATAAAAATGGCTGAGACGAAGAAACTTCGTTGAATTTTAAAGTATTTTTGATCACAAATTTTGACGCCTGTCGTTAACGGGAGTGCATAGAGAAAAGTATTCTTCTATTTACGTGCGGATTGCAGCGTCGTATAGCTAATAGTTTAGAGGATACAGGCAGTCAAAAATGACCTATTTTGGAAATATTGAAAATGTATTAAAATGCATTAAAATGACGAAAACCCTCTAAAAACCGTATATTGGTCTAAATTGGACAAATGACCACATTTTCTGATAGCTCTTGATCCCAGGAACACGCCGGTGGTTTCAGAATGCCAAAATTCGCATTCGTTCAGGAGATATGGGCGTTTGGCCAAATTCAAAAGTTGATAATACCCCACATTGAATTTTCAAATTTCGACCGGACACGGATTCTTCTGAAAGCCACCACCCTGACTCGAAATTTAACGGCGGTTTCAATGGTGCAGGTCATTTTTCTCTCTGAGGCTTCGTTTTCTGGCAATTTGCGAAAACATTAATAAAATACGCCATTTTCCGTCAAAATGCCACCTCCATTGTCGCCGTTTTTAACGATTCCCATCGTTATGTACCAGTCGTTAACAGGAATGCATAGAGAAAAGTATTCTTCAATTTACGTGCGGATTGCAGCGTCGTATAGCTAATAGTTTAGAAGATACAGGCAGTCAAAAATGACCTATTTTGGAAATATTGAAAATGCATTAAAATGACGAAAACCCTCTAAAATCCGTAGGTTTGTCCGAATTGGACAAATGACTACATTTTCTGATAGCTCTTGATCGCAGGAACACGCCGGTGGCTTCGGATTGCCAAAATTCGTTTTCGTTTAGGAGATATGGGCGTTTGGCCAAATCGTAAAAGTTAATACCCACCCCCACGTTGAATTTTTCAAATTTCGACCGGACACGGATTCTTCTCAAAGCCAGCACCCTGACTCCATATTTAACGGCGGTTTCAATGGTGCAGGTCATTTTTCTCTCTGAGGCTTCGTTTTCTGGCAATTTGCGAAAACATTAATAAAATACGCCATTTTTCGCCAAAATGCCACCTACATTGTCGCCGTTTTTACGATTCCCTATCGTCATGTACCAGTCGTTAACGGGAATGCATAGAGAAAAGTATTCTTCAATTTACGTGCGGATTGCAGCGTCGTATAGCTAATAGTTTAGAAGATACAGGCAGTCAAAGATGACCTATTTTGGAAATATTGAAAATGCATTAAAATGACGAAAACCCTCTAAAATCCGTAGGTTTGTCCGAATTGGACAAATGACCACATTTTCTGATAGCTCTTGATCGCAGGAACACGCCGGTGGCTTCCGATTGCCAAAATTCGCATTCGTTTAGGAGATATGGGCGTTTTGCCAAATCGTAAAAGTTGATTATACCCCCCCACGTTGAATTTTTCAAATTTCGACCGGACACGGATTCTTCTCAAAGCCAGCACCCTGACTCGAAATTTAACGGCGGTTTCAATGGTGCAGGTCATTTTTCTCTCTGAGGCTTCGTTTTCTGGCAATTTGCGAAAACATTAATAAAATACGCCATTTTCCGTCAAAATGCCACCTACATTTCGCCGTTTTTTAACGATTCCCTATCGTATTACCAGTCGTTAACGGGAATGCATAGAGAAAAGTATTCTTCAATTTACGTGCGGATTGCAGCGTCGTATAGCTAATAGTTTAGAAGATACAGGCAGTCAAAGATGACCTATTTTGGAAATATTGAAAATGCATTGAAATGACGAAAACCCTCTAAAAACCGTAGGTTTGTCCGAATTGGACAAATGACCACATTTTCTGATAGCTCTTGATCGCAGGAACACGCCGGTGGCTTCAGAATGCCAAAATTCGCATTCGTTTAGGAGAGTTGGGCGTTTGGCCAAATCGTAAAAGTTGATAATACCCCCCCACGTTGAATTTTTCAAATTTCGACCGGACACGGATTCTTGTGAAAGTCAGCACCCTGACTCGAAATTTAACGGCGGTTTCAAAGGTGCAGGTCATTTTTCTCTCTGAGGCTTCGTTAGAAATATTTAAAATGCATTAAAATGAGGAATACCCTCTAAATTCCGTAGTTTTCGTCCGAATTGGGTCTTATATTTTTCATATAACTAGGGTGAAACGAATGAGACCGGCAGATGATCGAGGAGTGAAGACATTCGGCCGAGTGACAAAAGCAAAGAGTTCAAATCGCAACGGGGCTCGAGAAAGCGCGTACAGGGAGGTCCTAGTTTTGAGTTCCGTCGGTAGCACTATTTTCGACCATAGCTTTTCAGCTAGGTGGAATTCAGTCGATGTCTGGAGTAGAATTCTAGCGGCCGGCTGCTCTGATCGGTAGTTTTCCGTGGTTTCTCCGAGGAACACCAGGCGAATGCTGGAGCAGTACCCTACAAAACGGGCCACGGACCGCGCGCAACCTTCCCTTCCTCCCTTCCTATTCTTGTCCTTTCCTCTCCCTTATACACACACTTCCACAAACATGCACTACACTACCACACGTGCCGGGAGACCGGTCGGGTACTTAGAACTTGCCCCGGCTGGGGCGGTGCCCCACTGGTGTGAGATAGTCGACGGTAGCTCGGCGCCGGATCTGGCCATCCAGTGGGGGAAGATCACCGTTACCTCCCGATTTAAAAAAATACATTTACGGGAATAATGACCTCCTTAGTTGACGCGTCCGGGATCACTAACAATCAATCAATCAATCGAGAAAGCGCGAGCTACCGGAGGCGCGGAAGGCGTGGCAACGGGGACGGCGTGGGCGTCGGCGCGGTTGCGACAGAGTGACAGAAGCGAAGAGCCAAAACGCAACGGGGCTCAAGAAAGCGCGAGCTCCTGGGGGGCGCGGAGGGCGTGTCGGCGCCGTGCGACAGACACGAGGGCAAGGGATTGCGACGAGCGGAGGGCAAGGGATTGCGGCAGGGCTGCACGCGGACGTGTCGGCCGCCGCAGCCACCGCGGCAATTGTGCGCGGTTGAATGGCGCATGGCGGTGCAGCGCCGTCGGCGCAGCCCGAATCAGCCGCGCCCTATTAATTCCCAGCGGCCAGACAGCCCCCCACCCCCACACAGCATCGGTTGGTTGTTAGTGATTCCCGGTGCGTCAATAGCTTAAGTCATTAGTCTCGTAAATGTAGTATATGTTTTCCCTCGGGAGAATGCGGTGATCTTCCCCCACCGGATGGCGAGATCCGGCGCCGACCTACCGTCGGCTAGTGGGGTTTCCCCCTAACTAGGACTCTCCCACCAGCGGGGCCCGCCCCAGTCGGGAAAAGCTCTAAGCTCCCGACCGGTCTCCCGGAATATGTGGTAGAGTAGTGCATGTTAGTATTAGTGTGTGTGTGTGTGTGTGTGTGTGTGTGTAAGGGGAGAGGATAGGACGAGAATGGGGAAGCAAATATCGCGCGCGGTTCGTGGCCCGTTTGTTAGTGTACTGCTCTATCTTTAGCCTGGAAACTACCTATCAAAGCAGCCCGCCTCTAGAATTCTCCGTTAGACAGCGACTGAATTCGACCTAGTTGACAAGCCAGTATCGAAAATCCTGCCACTTTCGGGAACCGAACCTAGAACCTCCCGGTCAGAAGCACTGCAGTGACATCAGTTGATGCATTGATCCTTATCTCCAAGTCACACAGCATCGTAATTCCAACCAGGCAAAGGTGGCTCAGGACATCAACTGATTTCACTATTTAGCTTTGATCGAATTTAGCGGCTGTCTGGATTCTAATGGCCGGCTGCTCTGACCGGTAGGTTTACGTGGTTTCTCCGAACAATTCCAGGTGAATGCTGGAACAGTACCCTAAAAAATGGAAAGTATTGATCTTTTCACAGAACTTTGGAAAATGCCTCCCTAACATGTCTTAATTGAAAATATTTTGTTCCGCAAAGCAAAGAGTACCCCCGGGTAAGATAGTAAAATATGCCTTAAAACTAATAATGTATGAGTATTTAATCTATGACTCTAACATAAAATTAAGAGTTTTGAAGGATTAGTGTTGAAAATTAAAAAATTTGAAAATGTAGGTGGTCACAGATATTGAATATTGGTCTTAAATCAGCTATTAGAAGCCAACAGTCATCCGAGAAGTTCTACTGAGAAGACTTTGCACCTACAGTTTGTAAGCTCTTATCCTGTAATTAGGTTAAGCATCTTAGTATATGGGTAATTTTTTGTCTTCAATCTTCTAAAAAATGGTAACTTGTAAAAATCAAAGTGTGATCTCATGGCCATGAGAGGGTTCTAAAACCCTAAGAATTTGTTACAAAGATCTGATTTTTTGGTTGGTTGAGCTCTGAGAAAAAATTGGCATTATGTGTAAAAGTTTTTCATAATTCCAAAACATGTTTTTGTTTATTATAAGAAAACGCTTGGTTGTAGCTGGTTCTAATAACAAACTCCGTAATTTAGAGTACATTTCGGGATGTACAGACACCTCGTTTGCCTTTCTAGCCTTAAAATTAAGGTTTTATGGCAAAATAAAAAATGTTACATTCATATGCTGTGATTTCTGGCATCCCTGCCAGGGGCCACCACCATCGCTTACGTGCTGCGCAAGTTGCTTACCCTATAAGGGGCAAATATAAATTGATTAGGCAAAGAGGTCTGTACTACTCTATGATTCTATCGATACTCCCCTCCACTGCCACAGTGTCACCCCTTCTGGGGTTTGTATAAAAGACGTGCGCTTCCCGCGCACACCGCCTTTCGCCATTTACTTTGCCATTCTGCCTCTGATCTGTTGTGTAGCATACCTGGCGCATGCTTTTTCTTACTTTTAAGAGCCATTACTTGTGTTTTATGGAAAGGCCCGATTCCTTCAGAATCGTATAGTGTTATTGTAAATTGTAAATGAGTGCATAAAACCTGATTTGGGCAAAAATGTGTTTTATGATATGGAATTGGATCTGCATTTGAAATCTTTGTTGTTTTTTATGGTTGTGTAAACTAGCCTATGTATGAAGCAGGTTTACTCTGTATTGGTTCTTGTCTTGTATTTCTCAGTTTCTAGAAGCAGTTTGTTTGTATGTTGGCCTCCGATATTATTGTGGAGTGCTAATTGTTGGTGCTGTACATTATTCATTTTTGTTGTTAATGTTGCAGTTTTTCGCTACTGTCGTGAGTAAGACGGCGTTCGGCCGCATTCGGCCGCTTGGAGCGTTTGTGGAAGGCGTCTGCTAGGCCCGTGCGGCAACCTCGACCGCGACCATTGGACAGCAACACTGAAATCTGGTCCCCATGAAAAATGCCATGAAAAATGTAAAGTGAACCATCTGGCATACATGGATGATATTAAATTGTACTCAGGATCTCTCCAGGGATTGAAACAGCTTATAAATGTTACAGAAATATTCTCCACTGACATAGGGATGCAATTCGGCATTGAAAAATGTAAAATCCAACGTATCAAGAAGGGCAAACTTATCAATGATACTCAGCATGAAACCATGTCAAAGGAAACGATAACAGCATTAGAAACAGATGAATTCTATAAGTATCTTGGTATTCAGCAAAATAAACGAGTCATGCACACCAAAATTAAGGAAGAATTACGAGTGGAATTTGTGAAAAGATTGAAAGGCATACTGAAAACATTCTTGAATTCACGAAATCTCACTGCAGCAGTGAATATGTATTCAATACCTGTAATAACATCCTCATTCGGAATTATCAAATGGTCCAAAACTGATCTCGAATCATTGGAGAGACTAATCAGAGTTCAATTGACCCGCAAGAAATATCATCACCCGAAAAGTGCAGTTCAAAGAGTCACACTCCCGAGGAAGATGGGGGTCGTGGCATCATAAAAATTGAGAATCTACACACAAAACAGGTTATCAATATGCGCGAGTATTTCCGAAGCAAAGCTGTATCATCCCAGCTTCACACAGTTCTCCAGGAGGTAGATGACAATTACACAGCTCTCATCTTGAAACACGATATGGACCTCGGACAACCATCCTTTGACGTGGAGATTGAACTATGGAAACAGAAGGCACTTCATGGGAGATATTCTGCAGAGATAGCCAATTCAAATTTAGACGTTGTTATGACGTACAAGTGGCTCACCATCGGATATCTGTTCCCTGAGACGGAGGGTTTCATGGTTGCAATCCAAGACCAAGTTATTGAAACAAAGAATTACCTCAAATATATCGTCAATGACACGGAGGTGCCCTGCGATAACTGTCGTACCTGTGGTCAATCTCATGAGACGATACAACGTATCATAGCAGGCTATAACATACTGGCTCCCACAGAATATCAGCAAAGACATGATATGGTCAGCCGAATTATTATTTTGATATGTATATAGTTTATTTTAGATCTCTTATTCATCTTATTATTTTGTTATATTGTGTACACGAAATAATTGATGGTTGTCATGCTTTGATAAAACATAATGTCTGTATGGCCGCCTCATGTACCAGGAAAACTGTGAATAAAGAGAATAATAATAATAATAATAATAATAATAATAATAATAATAATAATAATAATAATAATAATAATAATAAAAAGAATATATAGAAACGAGTTGCGCTTTGAACTCAAATAAAAATTCTGGGGAAAATGCAGAATATTTGTTGTATAATAACTTTTCGGATAGCATTGATTTTCTCTTTCACCCTTGCAAACAAAGAATAGATATGATTGTTTATAGGAAATTGGAAAACGATATGACTTCTGAGTTAGTGGGGATAGAAAAATAGTCTGGGAGACGGAAGTGACTTTTAAGTGGAGAGATAAAGGATATTTTGGTACATCTAGATTTTGAGTCTTGTTTTGTTATTTAATTTTGTTATTATTTGAGGCTTCCTTAAAACACATCGAACTTACATGTGTAAACAACGACTCAATAATTGATTTCAATGTGAGCAATTGTAGAAGATCCAAAAATAGTACCATTAAATTATTTGAATAGTGTTCTATCTAGTATTTTATTTCTTTTCTAGCACTGAGCTACTCCAAATTACTTGACTTTTGTTACGAATTCCGCATCAAATTTGCTTTCTATGTTGATAAAGCTCGGTGACTTTTTTCCTCGCCTCTTTAGATATTAAACAATTATACAAAATTACTTTCAATTATAAATTAAGTACAAATATAACTCAAACATAATTCAGTATTCCTTAATATTTAAAATTAAATAGTCTAATGCAAAGACATCACATTAAAAATGTCTGCTGTTAAAATTCTAAAGTTTATATGTTATTATTTCTGAAATAGGAATATTGTCGATTTTTTTCACCTTTGTGAAAATCGTTCTGAATCTTACATTACGAACAGACGTGTAAAAAAACTGGCCAATTTTGCAATGAAAAATATTATATAGTCTGCATGCGAACCATCTAAATAGTTTATTATTACTTCGTTTAATTAAGAAGAATCGCATTCAGAAAAGGTTTCTAATATGAAGAGCGTAAATGCTACATTCTTGAACTACTAATTCTTCATAATATATCTATCTGAATCTAATTGCCTTAGACCTTTTAAAGAGAATCGAGAGTAAGTACATGTGGTTCATACTTTCTACTCAGATTAATGTTTAAAATTGGAAAATGTTGGGAACACTCCGTGTTCGTAGCCTACAAGTTCTCGCTAGGCAGTATCTCATACTAGGAAGAGGCCTTCTGATAAGGTTATTGGTTGACAACATCTTTATTTTTCACTTCTCATTTATCATACCTTCTTTCTTATACAAAATCTACACTATCTTTTGTTATGTACTGATGTTACTGATTGATAACACTAGACAACAGCCATTTTGTAACATGTACACCAGTATGTATTTCTTACCATTTTCAGAGCGCTGATTCGAAATATACCAACACAGAATTTCTTACACGCACCAATTCTTTGTTACATGTAACGTCGTTTCCTGTTTATTATTGCAGTCGATTCCTTCTTCATATAAAGTAATTTTATTAATGTTCCCAGGCATCTGCTCCACGTTTATCGCTAACACCAAGATTATGTATTGGAAGAGATGAAGTATGTTTAAGAGCTACCAGATTTTTCGTAGTTTGTGTTAGTTTTGTGACATAAGAGCTGCAGTATGATAATACCAGACACAAAAGAGACGTGGTCGAAGAAATCATCCAAATACAACATTCTGTTAGGTGTGTGGAAAGGAATCGCAAAGGAGACATGTGCTACACAGCTTACAAACAGAATACAAGCAAGTAAATGATCTTCGCTGTCCAGGTGACGTAGCGTCGAAGGCTGTGTTGCCGACGTTTCGACCATCTTATCGTGGTCTTCCTCAGGGCTGTTGTGCCGGGCTGTTGTTCAGGGCTGTTGAGGAAGACCACGATAAGATGGTCGAAACGTCGGTAACACAGCCTTCGACGCGGCGTCACCTGGACAGCCAAGATCATTTACATGACTCTGGCCGCGGAAGCCTACGACTTCAAGAATACAAGCAATTTTGGTTGTCCTCTAAGTGACTAAGACAAGCTGTGGGCTCCCCATGTGTGTTGAGTTTCTTGTGTTGTGACATTAAGTGAATGGATGGGAGGAAAACGTCGGCCAATGATGTTCAGAATCACCATCATTTAGCGAAAACCAAAGGAACACTATTTTTTCCTCACTAAATGTTAAGGCTATTCACCAAAAAACCAACATTGCATTGTACGTTCTGACATCGCATTAGCATTGCAACCTGCCACACAGACTGCAATTGCCAATTTCCAAGACAGGAACCACTACACTCGACGCGAACATTTTGTCTGATAAAGCAAGTGAAGGTGATGAGAACAAAACAGTGAAAATGGAAAGAGAACGAAGGCCAGAACTAATTCCGCTGGCTGAACTCAATGACAGTGCGGATCTCAATTTGAGGAAAAACCAAACTGAATTTCTCGGGCCCAGATTACAACAATGGAACTTTTGGGCATTGTGTTCGCGTATATTAGTATACCAGGAACGAAATAAGCAATTCGCAGATATTTTCAATGAAAATGTCGTTATTTGTTTATAAAAATGTGAATGGACTCTTCCATGCACTTGAATTTGAGCACAATACGAATGAATGGCATCAGTTTACGGATGCTTCAAAGTTAAGTTTTAAGGCTGCGTTATAAGGAAAATGAGGAGCCTTCTTTCCACTTGCTTATTCAGGGGGAGTGATAGAGACCATAACACGTTCACCCGGCAGATTTGTGACACAGTTACCTGGCAGATTTGTACCACGTTCACCTGGCAGATTTGCAACTAGTTCATCTGGCAGATTTGCAACACGTTCACCTGGAATTTTTATTGTAATTTGAGAGTTGCAGAAATACTTTAAAGTTTGCAAGGAGAATTTACAAAATATAGTTTTCTATGTCTTTGGGATAGCAGAGACACAGAAAATACTACGTACAAAAAAATTCAGAAATTATTAATCTCAAACCACTACACATTAAACCTGGCTTATGAGTTCGCTTGTAAAGTCCTTGCAGAAAGATAGTCAAGAATTCGTGTACTTACGGGAAACGGTTTTCAATATTACCGACACTAACTTAGTGCTGGTATTTTTGTGGGGCCCCAAATAAGGAACCTCCTTCATGACTCATATTTTGAAACAAAAATGAAAAATGCAGAACTTTCAGCCTGGAAATCATATTCAGTAGTATGTTATGGTGTCCTGAGAAGTAAAAAAAATCCAAACTGTGCATAATTGGTTCATGATTTGCTTCAAGCTTATCAAGCTCTTGGTTACCGAATGTCGTTAAAGTTGCATTTCCTGGATTCCAATTTGGACGTTTCCCTGATAACTTGAATGCCATGAGTGATAAGCATGGCGAACGATTTCACCAGGCTATTGATAAAATTCAGCAACGATATCAAGGGAGGTGGAATGCTTCCATAAAGATGATTTTACTGGTTCCTTTGCAGGGACACTCCCAGTTCAACTGCCAACAAGGGTAATCTAGTGGCGTACATTTTCAAAACTACTGAATACATTTTAAATATGGCATTCATATAACTTTTTGATTCTGAAAAAAAAAATTCAAAAAATTTTCCTGTTACATATATCTTATTATTTTTTTATTATCATCTTCATAAGTGGAGTCGTAGGCTTCCGCGGCCAGAGTCATGTAAATGATCTTGGCTGTCCAGGTGACGCCGCGTCGAAGGCTTTGTTGCCGACGTTTCGTCCATCTTATCGTGGTCTTCCTCAGGGCTGTTGTGCACAACACCTGGACAGCCAAGATCATTTACATTTTAATAAGTGATACACTCTCCATCGGGTGCTTCACTATTTGGATTTTCTTCAGAGCTGACGAATCAGGGCAGGGCATTTGTGTTGTTCCACCTCCCCGGTAAGGGTCGTCTCGGTACAGTAATTCCACAGTCCAGCGAAACATTTAGCGGACGATGGCCGTTGGTTAGGTCTCAGTGCTCGAGGTTTCTAAACTTTTCTGTGATTGGTCAAACGCCACCACTCCCAAGAAGTAGCGTTATAATGACTATCTTTTGCATCGTTCTGCATCAATCTTATACGATAATATAAATGGAAGAAGAAAATAGTTATTTGGGTTAAGTGGTAAAAATGGAATTTTAGTTTGTGAGTAGGAAAGCTTGTGACGTGAGGTCGATAGACCGAACGGCGCAATCCTATAAGGGGAAAAATAATATAACAATATAATAGAATAATAATATAATGGTATAAATATATAAAATAAGAAGAAGAAGAAGAAAATAATAATATTTATTCACATCTTCTTTTACAGACATGATGTACACTGTATTTTCTTGGAATTACTAACCATCGATAGCCAGTTGTGATGTTCAGCAAAACTGTGTTTATAATTTAATATCTGTCTACTTCTACGTTGTATTTTTGGTGTGGGGCGTGTTTTTTAATAATATTCAATTTTTTTACTTTTACCACGTGTGTCATTCACTATTTTTAATAGCTTTAATGACTTTCTTTTTTTTAGTTCCAAGTATTCAAATCACTTTATTGGGTATATGATACTGTAAGGTCGGTAGTAGCTGATGGTGAAGTATATTTTTTTATTGGATTCACAGATTTATTTGTATTTTTAATTTTTTTTAGTATTAGTGCCAAATATTGAACTTTTAGCACGCTATTAAGTAAGCTATCTAAAAAATAATTTTCATTGTTTTCACTTTATTGTGAGTTGTTTTTTATTTATTATATTTCTTATTATTTGAAAACAATCCCACAGATAGATACCAAATTCCATTTATCAATGTATCCACGAAGAAAATAAAACATTTCGCTGACAAAATATAACAGAAGTAATATAATGCAAGAGCCATGAATTAAACAAGTGAACGATTAATCCGGGCAAAAACTTATTGCTACTGAAAATTAAATTTTAAATCAGCAGAGTTTGCTCAATCGTGATGTAATTGACAATGGATGCTGTGGTAGAATTTTTACTGCAAATTTATTTCATTACTAGTTTCGTTCTGCGAAATTGCAGTGCAAACCATTTACTTGATTTATTCTTTCGTCGTTTTTGTTAAAATACATATAATCCCAAATATCCTCTTAAGCGGTGTTTTAAATAAAGTACAACTGATGTGAATAAACCACATTGTTCGCCAATAATTTTGCATTCGGAATAGAAGAAGCGTACTTTACCGCGAATGATTGGCATATTGTCAGCTCCAAACGTGTGTTAAAAATTTTTTTAGAAATCTGTCTTCTTATTATAGACAATTTTCCATAAGTGGATGTTAAATGAAGCCAGAAACACAGTCTTAATATATCATTTGCATTCGAGTAAAACAACGAAAAAATGAACCAAATGGCCTCTGGTAATCATTCCTCCAATCTCACATTAGAGGAACCACAACATTCAAATGTCAGTCACCTAAATGAAATTGCTGATTCTTGTTTACGATTGTATCAAAGTCCGGGGACAGTAACAAGATAAACCACAGAAAACTCCCGCTAATCGTGAAATGCTAAGATATCGATATTGGTGAATGAGTGGATTGTCTCGTTGCTATACATATCTTTTTCACATTTATGAAGCACTTAGCGCGAACAAGAGTCGCAATTCAGCCAATACTGAAATATTAAAATTTACGAATAACGGGTTGCTTCTTGTCAGTAGTGTGGTTTGTCTTGTCACTGCCCCATACCCTCCATATGAAATGAAACGTTACTTTAAAGTAAGGTGGCCAAATGTTTAACAATGAAACGGAGGACGAAAAGCATGTAAGAGAAAAGTAAATAACTATAAATAAAATAAATAATATAATAATAATAAACTAATAATAAAATAAAAACAAAATAAATAAAACATTTTATTAATTTAAAAAATGAAGTAATTATGCTTTCATCCCATTTCGTTATTAACGAAACGAATATTTTTCCATTGAATTATTATTTTTGTCAATATATTGTTTGTTAATAAAATATTGAAAATTTCGAAGCAAGAAATATTCTTCATATTACATTTTACGGTAAGTGCTGCAGTTAGAGTATAACCATCTTGATTTCCAACTTGTCCAAAAATCTGAAATACTGAGCTGAAACTACTGAAAACGGCGAGAACTCCGCCGATGTGGCAACACTAATCGAGTCTTTCCGAACTGTATCGTCACAATACTCGAAACAGTTCGGTACGGTATCTCTGAATACAGATTAGTTTTAAAATACACAAAAGGAGGACAAGTAGGAAGACACTTTTAGACGAAGGACAAAACCTACAAAAGATCTGTCCTCCCTAATAGAGAACGATTAGTCACCTAACTTAAATTATAGTGTTAATCAAAGCAAAATAGGTAGCTTATAAAATAAATAATCCCTCCAGGAGAGTCGTGCACTATCCAAGTTTTACGTTCCAATCAGCACCTTCGGTGCTTCCAGAAGTTTTCTGGATCGATGAAGGATCATATGAGATATTTTAGTAATTCTCTAGATTCTAAAACTGTGAATGACAATTACAAGGCAAAAGGAGGAACAGGCGCGCTTTAAGTTCCGTTGTTTTAGGGTACTGTTCCGGCGTCCACTTACAATTTATTCGAGCAATCCGCAAAAATATTGTATCAGAGCAACTGGACAGTTAAATCCTCACCATTAGCCACAAGGGCCTAGGACTCGAGTCCCGACGATCGCAGGATTATCGACACTCTCTGGCTCAAATTCAGCAGCTGTCGCAAGAAGAATTCCAGCGGTCGGTACCTCTGATCGGTAATTTGGTCGTGGTTTCTGTGATCAATAAGAGTCAGTATTCTGACAAACGTCCCACGGACATCTTTCTTTTCTCATCCTTGTTCCCTCCTCCACCCTTATAGGCACACACTGACATGCCCTACATTACCACTCATGTCGGTAGAGACCGGGTGCGGTAGCTCAGTGATATCACTGCAGCGCCTCTGACCTAGGTTCGAGTCCCGACAGCGGCAGGATTTTCGACACTAGCTTTTCAGCTAGGTCGAATTCAGTCGCTTCCTGGAGGAGAATTCTAGCGGCTGGCTGCTCTGATCGGTAATTTTCCGTGGTTTCTCCGATCAACACCAGGCGAATGTCGGAGCAGTACCTTACCAAACGGGCCACGGAGCGCGCGCGATCTGTCCTTCCTCTTCCTTGTTCTATCCTCTCCCCCTTACACACACACACTTACACTAACATGCATTATACTACCACATATTCCGGGAGACCGGTCGGGAGCTTAGAGCTTGTCCCGGGTGCGGCGGTACTCCGCTGGTGGGAGAGTCCTGCTTAGGGGGAAACCTCACTCGGTCGGCGCCGGATCTCGCCATCCAGCGGGGGAAGACCACCGCCATCTCCCGAGAAAAAACATGCACTACACTAACGGTACTAATGACCAAAGCAGTTGACGCGCCCGGAAACACGAAAAAAACACACCAACCCAAACCACTGATGTCGGTAGACGAGTCGGGAGCTTAGAATTTGTCCCGGCTACATCCCGGCTAGAAGTTGCTCTCCCGGGAAAGATAGTGGAAAATCGAGAAAACCCATCAGTAGGGAGGCACCAGTTCTCACGTTCTAGCTGGCGAGGAACACCACCACCTTCCAGGATATAGCATGTACTACTCTTACGGGACTAACAAAAAGCTGACGCTCCTGGAATCAATATTCACTCGCTCACATAATTGCGAAATTTGTGCGAATTCTTGAAATAACTACAATATCACAAAAAATATCCTAGGAGAGAAGCTAAGCAATGGCCTAGTATAATTATCACAGATAATACCACGAGTGCTTTGGAAATTGTCGATAAATCCCCGACTCGCGAGCAAGGATGAGATTTATCTGAGATTTTCCAAAGCACGAGTGGTATTTAAATACAAGGGCTATTCCACGAATGAAATTATGTCCAACAGAGTTGCAAAATGCGCCAAATATTGAACGATATGGTAAAATTAGAGAGGTTATATTATAGTACATACTCGGTTCATTGGCCATCGACATAGCGATCGATGTCTACCTCCTCCTGAGAGAGATGAGTCACAGTTTAGGATTGGCCAGTAGGGAGAAGCGGTAAGAAAAATCGGATAGAAAAAGCGATACACTTTTTGAGATACAAAAATGCCTCAATAATTTCATGAGTGGAATAGTCACTTGTAAAAAAACTCTACAATGTCGGAACGTGGCGCTATCTGTTGCTTTGCAAGTTCCCAGCCGTCCAGCACCAGCAAATTTCTCCAGAATGCTGGTTCTTTCTAGCCTGAACCGTTTCTATCAATCATTCCAAGCCTAACCACTCAGCGCAATTTCTGACTTACGTGATGATAACTCAGCGAGTAAATTATTGCGTTGTATATAGCGAGATATGGAAATTTGGTATTCCGTAGACTGATATTTAGAGGTGATATGATATCAGTGAATCTGATCCGATATCAGTCTGAAATTGATCAAAGGAAACCACGGGACGATTTGATCAGAAAAGCCCTACTCTAGAAATCATCTCAATACAAATTACACAACAGTTGTGAAAAAGCTATCCACAATTGAGACTCAGTCCTTGAATCTCCCAGTTCATAAAGTTAGAGCGAGGGAAAACGTGGTCAGCTGAATATATTCTAACCCAAACGTTGTTAAAATTAACTGACAAATGCGATCATCGCACAGTTTCAAACACTCCCCATGACATTCTGTTTCTGAAACTCAATAATTCAATACCAACTCATCCGCAAATCTTCACGTCTACTAAAACACAGTCTCTTGCATTGAGTTGGTTGTTGATCTACTCTACGATATTTTTGCACTGAATGTTTCCATTTTTTAAACTTGCATTCTAACCTAAATGTTTCCATTTTGTCACGAACATTTTCTAAGCTTCAACTACGTACTACCTCCGTGATGTTAGTTTGCAAACACAACGTTCCCAGCCTCATATTCGGCTTCACCATTTGCACAGTTAGCGATAGTTTTCTTGTCGAAGCTGGTAATATATTGCTGCGTCGTTTTCATTTCCGAACTTGATATATGAGAACCAATATTTGAATAATTGTACTCAGAACGACCATGTGTATGCCTATCTCCGGATCGGAAGTCGTGAAGCAAGCGCGGCGCTTTCCGCAGGAGACGAGGCGGGAACTACACTCGAAGGCGCCGTCCTGCCATCTAGCTGCGTCGTTCGGAAACTGTTTCTCGCGTGTGTGGAGGTACGACTGAAGGAGTTGCTGCATGTAGACAGTTCTTTTCGAGTTACTAGTTTAATGAATTTTTTTTTTATTTCACAATAGAATAATGCCGTTTAGTATAGAAATTCATTTTATGTTATGACAAAGGGAAATGATCCAGTTTTATTGGTAATTATTTTGTATTTTTTGTCGATTTCCACCGTCATTTTTTACTTTTTCCCGTCATTTTTAATGAATTTTTTATGATTGCATTGGTTTTAATGACATTTTTAATGGTACTTGCTTCAAATAATATTTACGATATGCAACAAATGTTCTTCAAACAATTACTCAGTAGCCTATTTGATTTGTTCGCTTATAAATTGTTTCGTCAGCCGTTGTATTCTTGTGACGTATATCAGAGCCATTGCTGGTTTGGCTGATTTCGGGATAACTAAAGGCAGAGAAATCCTGGTATAACAGTTCAAAGAAAAATTTTGGAAGCTGAGTTCACTCGAACGAAGGAAACGTCAATAGTAACGTATGCAACAGCTTGAGTTGTTCATCCGAACTGGTTTTGATAAGATTTTTTACGTCGTTTTTATTTGATTTTAGGATATTTTAAAGCACTTTAAGAGCATTTATTGATCATTTTTGGTGATGTTTTAGGTCATCAAAATCCGTGACGTGTGACTTATATCTTGCTGAACAGACGCCAGTCAGCCGCCGTTCCGGACACTTCGCCCGAGACCTTGCCACTGAAGATGCCCACCGCAGTCGTGGGCGAAACGTTTGGCAGTTCAAAGCCAAACCGGACCACGGTCCATCAAACCGGAAGAAAACATGAATAAGAATATAGCTTGTTTGTTCGTCTAACCAATTTCATGCCAATACACGTTTTTAAACCTATATCAATAAATATTTGTGATCTAACAAGTTTGCACTGATTTGCATTTCACTAATATGAATATAAATATACGACAATGATAACAAATTATAAAGCAATCGTTAATAATTATACAATCATTTAACACACTCGTGTATATATTATTCAATGAAATTAATATTCAATAGATTTGTTTTACAACGGATAGTAACCATCATATAATTTTGTAGTCACAGAATCGAAGAATACAACAGACACGTGTTTAATTAGTAATAAATAAGGCCTGAGGAAAAAATGTTACAAAAGTCAAAATAATCAGTGCCACCAAACAAATCTATCAAAGAATCCATATGAGATTTTTGTTTAAATACTATAGAATAATATAGTAGGGGAAGGTGTTGTACCTTGGACCTAGGCTAATTCTAGCTCTGTCCAGCAAGATATAAGAATGCTACTGTGTTCAGTTCATAAAACTGTTAATAGTGGTCTTTTTGTTTTTTACTTGGCATTCAGCTGCAGTAGAAGTTACTAAAAACGTAAAATCACCTGTCAAAAGGAAATATTCTCCATTAGTTTCTGTTAATTATAGAGTAAAAATATGCAAGATCACAATTCAAATGAAAGCAATTCCTGATTCCGTAATGTTTTAATTGCAGATCAACGTGTTTCAAATAAAGCTCATAGTTACCTCAAAATGGCAAAAAGACCCGCACGTCAACGTGACAATATGTTGTACCTTGGATCTATCAAAAGAGCTGTACTTTGGTCAGGTTCGACGTACAATACTTTCCAAATTATACTACTATTCTACTTGATGTAATTTACTTAAGTTTAGCTTGATAACGAATTGTGAAATGCTGATGTTTTTGAAATGTTATTTTCGGAAAAAACAAAATGCCACAAAGTATAATCAGTGTCAAGAGAAAACCTGTAATCAAGTATTACATTGACAAAGCCATTGCTATGATGCTGAAAAAACACGTTACAATTTATGTGATTATTTATTATATAACATTACCTATTATTATAATTATCAGATTACAATTATGACGTGCAATACATGAAAAAGGATCTGAATTTTCAAAAATATATGAACGAAGATACTACCATATATGCAACCTACAAGAATGACAAATTAATGAAAAATCCAAATTCAGTCCTGATTGGGGGACCAGTTCCACAGCTTCAAAAGTTTTGATTTGAAATTGATTTATCCAATGTTTCTTAAAAGTTATTTTTGAAAAGTTACTGTAATCTGTCTTCACCTGAAAATGTTAATCTTGCCTTATTTCGTCTTAAGTTTCATCTTAAGTAATTAATGTTTATTTAAAAGTTAATAAACAAAAGTTCTTACTAATAAGTTGTCATTTTCCCAACATAATTATGAGCTGTCCATAATATAACATACCTGGGTCCAAGGTAAAACACCTGTGTTATATCTTAATTACACTTTCTTTTTAGTTTGTTTTTAAGTTTGCAAATTAATCAATGACGTTGTAAGACTACATGCTTGAAAAAAATGTGTGTGGTGTGTAAAATTCTAGAGTATCTAGAAAACAAAATTCCAGTCAAGTTTTGTCCAGAAACAGCTAAATTAAAAATACAACCATCAAAATGGGTCCGAAGTACAACACCTTCTCCTACTGTGCAAAGCGCATCAAAAAGAAAGCTGCATCCCAATGCCACAAGAAATAAACAATACAACTGCTCTAAATAACATATTTCCAACTAAAATTTCAATAATTTTAAGTAAGTTGGTGTTAAAATTCCATCTCTCCACCTCTTCAGACATCTCTGTACCTACACAGATTGATTACAGTTTGATTATCTGTCCTCAGATTGGTACAAGATTATGATCTACTGCAGTAGAAGTAGGAATAATGTCAACTAACAACACATTTTCTTCGATTTTGTCAGTTGTAAGCAGTGGAGAGAAGAGGCCATTGTGCTGGAGAGCGGTGATAGGTTTGAGAGTGGGTGGTGAGTGCCCTGGCAATTGGAGAGAATGGCAGGCAAGCGGGGTTTGGCGAGGGAGGCAGGTTAGAGAGGATTCAGTACCCAGGGTTGAAGGAGGAAACGAATGGCCTGGCGAGCGGTGATGAGGCGGAGGCAGGCCCGTGGGTGATGAGTGCTCGGGTAATTGGAGAGAGGGGCGGGTGAGCTGGAGAGCAATGATCAGGGGGAGGAATGAGATTAAGTGATCAGAAGGGGACGGATTTTCAAGATCCAATACATCGGAAAAATTATCAATAAAATGCTCTTCAAATAATTTTAAAATTCCTTAAAATAAAAAGAAAATTACATAAAGAGATGGTCAAAATCAGTTCGGATGAACAACTCGAGCTGTTATGTTACTGATGTAATCGCGAGCAAACGAGTGATCGGGCAGGGGGCGATCGGGCGGGGGCGATCGGGCGGGGGCGGGCAGGGGGCGATCGGGCAGGGGACGATCGGGCGGGGGCGATCGGGCGGGGGCGATCGGGCGGGGGCGATCGGGCGGGGGCGATCGGGCGGGGGCGATCGGGCGGGGGCGATCGGGCGGGGGCCGATCGGGCGGGGGCGATCGGGCGGGGGCGATCGGGCGGGGGGCGATCGGGCGGGGGCGATCGGGCGGGGGGCGATCGGGCGGGGGGCGATCGATCCGGCGGGGGGCGATCGATCCGGCGGGGGGCGATCGATCCGGCGGGGGGCGATCGATCCGGCGGGGGGCGATCGATCCGGCGGGGGGCGATCGATCCGGGGGGGCGATCGATCCGGCGGGGGGCGATCGGGCGGGGGGCGATCGCGCGGAGGGGGCGTTCGGACGGGAAGGTGAAGGGTGGGGCGATCGGGCGGGGGGACGATCGAACGGAAAGGGGGGGGGGGCGATCGGCGGGGGTGGGCGGGGGGGGGCGGGGGGGGGGGGGGGACGGTGGTGGGCGGAGGTGGCGGTGTCGGGCGGTGACGTGCCGTAGCGCCGGGCGCCGCACATGATGCTTGGCTGAGCGACGGGGCCGATCCATCACCGTCCGGCGCCGCCGCGCGCGCGCTCTTTGAATGTGCAGCTTTTGTGAAGGCTCAGCTGCGCGCTAATCGCGATGAATTATTGAGCTGCCCGTCGCGGCGCGGCGCGTCGGTCTTGTGAGGGCTCTTGCCACCATTTCGTGTTGAAACAATCGTTAATGAGAAAAAATAATCGCTCAACGAAACAGCTTATGTTACACTTTATCTCTTGGTTGTTCCATTAATATTTGAAATACACGAAAAAATATTTTTAATTTTATTATGTGCTACACTTCTATGCGATGAATTAAAACTATTTTTATAATTTAAAAAATTCCTTGGCACGTTAGAAGTATTGCAATCACTGTGTATATAGTTATTACGTGTATCACCAATCCCCTGACATCAAGGGACTTTCTTAATCCCCACACATTGGTATGTGTTATTCGTCATTTTTGACATAACATTTGTGAGTCAGTTTTTGATTTATAGTTACTTTCAGTCCGCTCGTTTTAGTCACAGTCTGATGATATTAATGAATCGTAATATAGTAAGTTCTTTACTTTCGATTTATTTCTCTTTAATTCGCCATACGTCACCGGTCTCCAAACAAACATTTCTGTCTGTTATATTGCACACCTAGTAGCAACAGTCAAGATATTTTTGATCCATGTTACCAATACATTCTATTTATAACAACGTAGAATTGATACTACATTCAAAACTTCACACAGCTTACATCAATTTGACAAAAACCTTATCTGTCTAGAGCATTCTCAACAGTGCAATGATCTGACAAACAAAATATACACAGTATTATTCAAAGTATACAGAGAATTATTCACCAGATATGACAAGACGAAAAACATAAAACTAAGTTTTCCACCGCTTCGTTCGCAAACTATCATCTCTTGAGTACTACATTAGCACTAATCTTGTAAAAATCAATCATTATAACTGAAAATACGAGTTCATTATATAAAAGTTTGAATAGTACATACTTTTATATAACACTATTATAAAGTGTTGGAAATATTTCAAGTGATATCCCAGCTTCTAAAATCCATATTCCCTATGTTGCATGATTCATACAGAACTTTTTGCAATGTATCAATACCAGAGACCTTAGATATAGAGGACCGGAAATAGCACCGCATATTACAACGTCGAGTTTGAGAACAAACAAAAGATTTCTGAGACATTTATCCTACAGATACATTTAAAATAACATCGTATCCAAAGCAATCGAGATGTTCAGCGCAGACCTTCAGTTGTTGGGGAAAAAACGACTGACGTCATTCCCAATTACTCAGAAAGAACAAATATCCTGCTTGAATGGACGCTAAGCAATTCATCCTTATCAAAATCTCCCCCGGGTATAATGGTGTGGTGGGTATTGCTGACACTTCCTGTGAGTACATCGTCATCCATCACTTATCGACGGCCCATCATCTCCCTATTCACTTTCGTCAATAGAGCTGCTGTTCACGCATAAAAATCACGTCCAATTAACACACTATCCGCTGTCAAGTAAATTACACTCCTGGGGAATTATATACTGAAAGGGAGCAAACTTATGTTTGTATCTTCACCAATGAAACTAACGAATGGCCTAAGAAATAGCGTTAAGTATTCTAGTAAATTCAATTAGGGTGTTACTCTCTCAGAGTACTAAATATGCAATAGTATTGGCTTCATATGCAAAGTATCTCGATACGATCCTTTTAAAATTTCTATATTCGTTTAACGGCGTATAAATCCTTCTATATTTCCAGTGTTACTTCTTTTGTTTGCAGCGAAGTTTCTTCATATATTTCGGTTCATGTGAGATTAAATAATTGTAAAAGAATTTATTCAAAATCATTATTGTAGAAAGGAAGCAATGAGCATTTCATTTCATGTCACTGGTACTTTGATGTAATGCGTCCATATTATCAAAAAACGTTTCATTGAGTTGAGGAGTAGGAGAAGTTGAGTTGTATTAAAGCGGAGTACACTTTTTTAAGAATAAGAATGTAGATCAAAGATCAATTACTATATAATTGACATTTCTTGATAAAAGTTTTTTCGAGAAATATATTTGTTTTAAATGACGAATCTAACGTTGGTAAATTAGAAAGAAATTGTTAACTTGCAGAATCAATATAGTTAAAAATATTTTTTTTCAATTCAGGGTGCTCGAAAGTTACAGGCCTAAACTTCGAAAAACATAAAAAAAAATAATTCTGAAAATAACTTACATTTTCATGATAATATAACTAGCGCACCCGTGCGAGAACTCTTGCAGGTTTAACCCCACCCTCTTCCCTATTTTCCCATTTCCATACTGAGCCTGTAATTTATCTTTTTCTTCAAGACCCTCTTCTTATCCGTCACTTGTATTATGTTTCCTTGTAATTGAAAAAAATACAATACACCCTTGTCAATATCAACTATTCTTATTTAACGCTATTACTGAGCAGAGAGGTACACCCGTAGATTACAATATCAAGTTATTAGTTTAATTCCGCATACAGTTGCAGATTCGACAGGCTCTGAACAAGTGGAGTATAATCGAGAAGAGTCGAACCAGCAAAAATAGAATACAGTGTTCAAAAAGATATCATCTTATTTTAGTTTTAAGGACCTAAAACGCTTCGTTTGGGAGTTATTTAACGAGAGAGATTCAAAAATGCGGACGAGTGTACAGGGTTGCATTTGATATGAATATTTAGCTGCGTTTTTTTAAACAACCCCTTTAAGTTTTTAAAGTCAAAGTGTAATTTGTCACGCCGCAATTCTCTTTCTTCAGAGACCTCATTTATAACCATTGGTTGCGTGTGAGAACCTCAAAAGGTATATATACTACTGAAATAATATAGGAGACGATCTTCAGGAGTTAGACAAAAGTTAATAGCATCTTATGGGTAAACCAGGTTTCCGACCTCTTAATTTTTACTTCTTCCCCTATTACAAACTTACGTATTGAGACCGCAGCGGAAAGTGGCGATTTCATCAGAAAAATTTCATTTTCTGGGGCCCTGATATAGGAAAACTGGATAACATCTTGTTCCTATATGTGGTAAATCACTTCCTCTAACTCGTGTTGTCAGAATCAACGTTTAATGATATTTATCGTTTCTTTGCATTCCGAAAAAATTGTTTACGGCAAATCGTCTCTGTCTGGCGGTCAGTCCATTCATTCGTTCGTCCGTTCTTTTCTTCTGTTCGTTCTTTTAAAATACGCAACTAATCTGTATTTATTCTCAGTCGCTCAAAAGTAATTGTGCTGAATTTGAGAACAATTTCTCCAGTGGAATTAATTTTTTTGGGAAATGTATCATCTAAACAACTTTATTTGTATTAAATAGATTAAAATCTTTCTAGAAAATTATTTTCTTTCCTTGTAAATATCCTTCCTTATGAATAAGTTTGTATTTCTATATTACTTTTCTAGATGGAAATACTTTCAAAGAAAATCAGAACATTTTAATTAATTTAATCAACCTGTGAAAATCTTTTTGTAGTAGATCTTTTGTGAGAAGCACGAAAGATTTTAACTGGGGAAAAAATATATTTTTTTCAACTTATCTCGAGAAGAATAAACGTGTTCTGTTCTGAATAAACCGGGAGCGGTAGCTCAGTGCATCAACTGATGTCACGGCAGAGCCTCTGACCGGGAGGTCCTAAGTTCGAGTTCTGACGGTGACAGAATTTTCGACACTAGCTTTTCAGCCAGGTCGAATTCAGTCGCTGTCTGGAGGAGAATTCTAGCGGCTGGCTCCTCTGATCGGTAGTTTTCCGTGGTTTCTCCGATGAACACCAGGTGAATGTCGGAGCAGTACCCTACCAAACGGGTCACGAACCGCGCGCGATCTTTCCTTCCACTTCCTTGTCCCATCCTCTCCCCTTACACACACACTCTTACTGAAACATGCACTACATTACCACATATTCCGGGAGGGCGGTTGGGAGCTTAGAGCTTGTCCCGGCTGGGGCGGTGCCCCGCTGGTGGGAGAGTCCTGGTTTGGAGGAAACCCCGCTAGATGACGGTAGGTCGGTGCCAGATCTCGCGATCCAGTGGGGGAAGATCACCGCCATCTCCCGAGAGAGAGAAACACGCACTGCACTTAAGGGACTAATGAACAAAGCTGTTGACGCGCCCGGAAACACGAAAAAATCAAACAGTCAATTCATGTTCTGAATAATCAAAACATATCTCGATGTTTACCGCAGAAATCTTGCGGAAATCCACATTGATAAGTGAAAAGACGTAATCTTCCACATTAAAATGTATATACACTAAATTCAGATCTTACATTCCCACAAAAATGCAGGACTGCAGGAATGTAAGCGAACCATACATGTATTAGGTACAACGACCAATAAAATATTGAGTTTCCGTTAGAATGGCTTGTAGTGTTTACATTGCTTTACATATTGCACATTGACATTAATGTTAGGGTATTATAAATGAAATTACTTATCAGTTTCTAAGCAAAACTCCCAATTCTCTAAATAACGTTTAAATTCTTCTCCCCAACGTTTACGCAAGCTTATTTAAGAACAGAAAGTGTCACCTCTGTAAACATTTCTTCTCAAAGCACACACGCAAAACGTTTCCTTTCATGGAAGTTTCCTCTTTCGCGTCTCCCCTGCATCGCAGCTTTCTCGCGTGTAATCTTTGAAGCATTAGGAGGTATAAAAGTTACAGAGGCCCCATTCCGGAAAATTCTTTGGAGCGGAAAGCGCAGGGCTCGGGACCCATTTCCCTTCGCACGCGGCGGGAGCTTATCAGAGGCCTCGCGAGGTGCGACGGGGAGGGGGAGGGGAACGGAGGTGGATCAACGGTAAGAGGAAAGAGGCGGGGTAACGAGGAGGGATGGAGAGAGGGCGGGAACGAATCGGAACGATTCATAACGAATCGTAAACGAATTTTAATCATAAATAAATCATAAATAAATCATAAATAAAATCATAAACGAATCATAATCATCAACGAATCGGAAACTACACTACCACATATTAACGGTAAGAGGAAAGAGGCGGAGTAGCGAGGAGGGATGGAGAGAGGGCGGGAACGAATCGGAACGAATCATAACGAATCGTAAACGAATTTTAATCATAAATAAATCATAAATAAATCATAAATAAAATCATAAACGAATCATAATCATCAACGAATCGGAAACTACACTACCACATATTAACGGTAAGAGGAAAGAGGCGGAGTAGCGAGGAGGGATGGAGAGAGGGCGGGAACGAATCGGAACGAATCATAACGAATCGTAAACGAATTTTAATCATAAATAAATCATAAATAAATCATAAATAAAATCATAAACGAATCATAATCATCAACGAATCGGAAACTATACTACCACATATTAACGGTAAGAGGAAAGAGGCGGAGTAGCGAGGAGGGATAGAGAGAGGGCGGGAACGAATCGGAACGAATCATAACGAATCGTAAACAAATTTTAATCATAAATAATCATAAATAAATCATAAATAAAATCATAAACGAATCATAATCATCAACGAATCGGAAACTACACTACCACATATTAACGGTAAGAGGAAAGAGGCGGGGTACGAGGAGGGATGGAGGAGGGCGGGAACGAATCGGAACGAATCATAACGAATCGTAAACGAATTTTAATCATAAATAATAAATAACCATAAATAAATCATAAATAAAATCATAAACGAATCATAATCATCAACGAATCGAAAACTACACTACCACATATTAACGGTAAGAGGAAAGAGGGGGAGTAGCGAGGAGGGATGGAGAGAGGGCGGGAACGAATCGGAACGAATCATAACGAATCGTAAACGAATTTTAATCATAAATAATCATAAATAATCATAAATAAATCATAAATAAAATCATAAACGAATCATAATCATCAACGAATCGGAAACTACACTACCACATATTAACGGTAAGAGGAAAGAGGCGAGGTAGCAAGGAGGGATGGAGAGGGCCGGAACGAATCGAAACGAATCATACCGAATCGTTAACGAATTTTAATCATAAATAATCATAAATAAATCATAAATAAAATCATAAACGAATCATAATCATCAACGAATCGGAAACTACACTACCACATATTAACGGTAAGAGGAAAGAGGCGAGGTAGCGAGGAGGGATGGAGAGAGGGCCGGAACGAATCGAAACGAATCATACCGAATCGTTAACGAATTTTAATCATAAATAATCATAAATAAATCATAAATAAAATCATAAACGAATCATAATCATCAACGAATCGGAAACTATACTACCACATATGGAAAGGATGGAGAGAGGGCCGGAACGAATCGAAACGAATCATACGAATCGTAACGAATTTTAATCATAAATAATCATAAATAAATCATAAATAAAATCATAAACGAATCATAATCATAAGCGCATCGGAAACTTCATTATCTGTGCACGTCTTCTAGAATTCATTGGGAAATATAGTTATTCAAATTATTGTTTCCATGTTGTTGCGGCAGAAAGTAGTATTCCTTGACGAAGGACATCATGGATAAGAGCCCAAAACTTACTGCTTATTTATCCTTGAAAATAGATTTTATTACATGAGAGCTTTTTTTTTCAAATTCTTGTAGTATATGACTTAGTGTAGGGATCACAGAATTTTAAAAATGTGCACAGAATTCACTTCTCCCCACAGCACGTCATACGCAGTTTCAACTGTTTTTTTTACGTAAAATAAATGAAATAAGTACGGCGAAAGGAAAGTAGGAGATTTCAGACTGGAAAGGGGATGGAGAGTGAGTAGCACGGAATAGTGAACGTGGATTGCGAACCGAGACTGCGGAGCGCAATGTCGCGGAAGAAGAGAGTGGCAGCGAAGGGAAAGATTGATTGATCTGTCCCGGCACATCAACTACTAAAGTCATTGGTCCCGTACGTGTAGTGCTTTTTATTGATAATAATCACTATATTTACGATACTAATGACTAGGGGGCGGATTTTAATGAAATGTTATTTTCTTTCATTTCACAATAGAATAATGCCGTTTAGTATAGAAATTCATTTTATGTTATGACAAAGGGAAATGATCCAGTTTTATACGTCATTATTTTGCATTTTTTGTCGATTTCGACTGTCGTTTTTTACTTTTCCCCGTCATTTTTAATGCATTTTTTGCTGATTGCATTGGTTTTAATGTCATTTTAAATGGTACTTGCTTCAAATAATATTTACTATATGCAACAAATGTTCTTCAAAGAATTACTCAGTAGCCTATTTGATTTGTTCGCTCAGAAATTGTTTCGACAGCCGTTGTATTCTTGTGACGTATATCATTTGCCGGTTTGGCTGATTTCGAGATAACTAAAGGCAGAGATTTCCTGGTAAAGAACAGTTCGAAGCAAAAGTTTGCAGGATGAGCACACTCGAGCGAATGGAAAAAGTCTCAATTCATCAGTAACGTATCAAACAGCTTGAGTTGTTCATCCGAACTGGTTTTGATAAGATGTTTTACGTCTTTTTTTTTGATTCAGAGCATTTTTAAAGCATTTTAGGAGCATTTTATTGATGTTTTAGGCCATTAAAATCCGCCCCCTACTAATGACCTTAGCAGTGCACTACATACAACCGAAAGGTGGTGATGTTCTCCCGCCGCTGGCCGACCTACATCCACTTACGGGGATTTTCAGCAACTAAGTACTACTTCCCACCAGCGAAACACCACCAATGAGATCAAGAAGCGCAATGCGGGCAGTCGGGAATAGTGATGGCATGGACCAGAGCTTTACGCCGGAGCTTCACGTATTGGACTCTTTCGCACTTCATCCCATTCCTCTGATCTTACTCAGCAGAACACACACCAATGAGAGCCAATACCATAAAATACACTACTCGCAAGATAGAATGCATTCCTTTTGTCACCTACCAATGAACTTGCTAAATGAGAAGTCAAAGTTTAGTCTTGTGTTTTTCTCAGCAAAATAAAAGAGTCGACAAAGTACGAGTAAACATAGCAACTTCATTGTGTGTATTTGACATAAGAAATATTATTCTAATGAGCTGCCAGGTGTGAAATTAAACTATATTTGAGAATATTGAGGAAGTATGCACAAATGAACTATCAGATCAATCTGAAGAAATTTGTATTGCTATTAAAATTGTAACTTGATTTATTACAGGATCTGTTCATTTACAAGAATTGGCATTAGGGATGTTTTGCATAGGAAAGTGTTACAACAATCAATAGTATTATCGATCTACTGCGGATGCGTAGTTCGATTTCCGATCACTTTTGTGCAACTGTGAATGGACCGAAGATCGAGATTACAGTCATTGCAGAAGTGTCTACAGTCGGGATTGCTGTAGTCGATTGCAGTCGCATGTCGTGCAAAAACTCCCTATTATCTCGTTTTCTGATAAAATATTATTGTACCGATGCTCTTGTGCTTTCTGTTCTGCTGATTTTCAATGGTATCGACCATCAGGTTTTACAAGTCGCGATAAAAGTCTACTTCTGCGTAATTTGCGCGCGTAACGAATGCGAGGCCCCTAAAGCCATTAGAGCGGAACACGTTCGCGGCGCCTCGCAGCATTAAAGATGGAGCAACTTGGGAGGCGCCGCAGTCGCTCTCCCCCTGCACTTACGTGACGTCGTCATGGGTCGGCGCAGGGGGCGGGGGGCGGACGGGCTGCGAACTGGCCGGGGCGGTGCACGGCGGGTGCGACGAGTGGCACCGATGCGATAAGAGCGGGGAATGTTGTCGCGGATGAGGGGACTGAGGAGGCGGGAGGAGGGGGGAGAGGGGGGCGGGAGGGGGAGAACGGGGCGGACGCGGGGAGCGGGGGTGGGAGAGCGAGGAGGGGACGGTCGGGGCCTGGAGCGGGGCGGGGCAGAGAAGGGCCGGAGCGGGGGGACTTGCTGGTGCAGGGGCTGCGTCGCAGGAAGTTGCCAAGAGCCGCCCGGTTCATTTACTTCGTTATCTTCGTTATCTGATTTCCTCGCTCGCCGCAGGCGGCGCCTGGAGCGCGGGAACGCGCATGCGCCGAGCCGAGGGGCGCCGCGCCGAGCCGAGGGGCGCCGCGCCGCGCCGCGCCGCGCAATTATTCGTCAGCCGCGCAGTGCGCGCTCTGCTTCCTCTGGGCGGGCGAATACGAACCAACAACACTAGTGGTGCTAAACAGCACAAACTTTCTCGCACTAATTGTACGCAAAATTACGCGAAAATTTCTCAAATTTTTGAAAATAGTACAAAATTTTATTTCAAAATCCATTTTTAAGGGACAAATTTCATTCACGGAAAAAATCTTTAATATTTTAATTGTAGGAAGACGCCCAAAAATTTTTAAATTTTGCAGTTATCGAAATATAAGTATTTTCAACGAACATGACACCTGTACCGTTTTTCCTGATATTGTGATAGATAATTATCCCAAATTTGGTTTCCAGAAAAACAGAGTGAAGACTGTAGGTGATGAAAATAAATGCAGCTCATCAAAGTAAAGAAAATTTACAGAGGCGAAATCTCCACGCTTCCATAAATATTCAAATTGTGAACTCAAAATTAACTAAGTTATAAGTTTTAAAAATACCAAACAACTAGGATCTCTACCTACATCACAGATGATTAATCGAGTGGCTATGGTGCATTAGCATGTGTATTCAGTAAAAGAAACCAATAAATACTCATCTTCGATGCTCACGTTTTCTAATCATTAATATGCATTCCCCACATCTCTATATTCTCGAGATTGGATTTATTTGGCAGGAGCGCTTCCTTCTCTAGCGAACTGAACTTCCGAATTAGGGATGATTAGACGATGTTTTAAACATTGATATATTAAAGCATATGTATTTTTAACATCGATGTTTTGTGCTCGATGTTTTTATGTTTTGTGTTCGATGATTTGTGGTGAAAAATTCCCATTGCGAAACATTCGTAAAAGTTATAGTATGAAATTGTAACGAATGGTACCACAGTTTATGTGTTCGATCCAAACAAACACTGTACTTCGTCGAACAATCTCTCGTCCAATGACCCCAACGCTCTGAAATTTCTAGCGACTTTCCTCGTAGTTCGCATGTGGAGAGGCGTTTCTTAACTTTGTTTTGGCGTAAATCTTAATTGTCAATTAATTAACTGGACCTCTGTCAAATTATTTTTCTGAGACATCGATGTTTAAAATCGATGGTTTTTGGTCGATATATTATTAATATCAATGTCTTAATTTTGATTTTGATGATTCACATTGATATTTGTTAACATCGATGTTTTGTTCTACATGTCGCATCACTACTCCCAATCACAAAGTTGCTATCAGCACCTTCAGCGCCATTGTCCCACTGTGAGGTGGTTAGTGGGGAGGGGCAGGGGGGCGGCGGCGGGGGCGGCGACGAGGACGGCGGCGGGGGCGGCGGAGGGGGAGCGAAGGGGGGGCGGCGGGGGCGGCGCGCCGTGACCGGGATGCGTCGCCCCGGGGAACCCCCACGCCCCGCCCCCTCCGCATAGCAACAAGTAGCGCCGCGCCGCGCCGCGAATCTTAACGCCCGCCCGAGCCCCGGGGCGAACGCCAAGCCGCAGAGCAGAGCCCAGCAGAAACTCAGGCGTTCCCCAAAGGGGGAAGGGAAGCACAACAATGATACGGCTTAGAAAGAGCAGGGAGTGACAAAATTATTAATATCATTAGTATCATCATTAATAAGAATATAAAAACAGTTATTATTATTATTATTATTATTATTATTATTATTATTATTATTACAGTAGCGAATTGGCCATCCTAGGAGGACGCGACCCACTGAGGTCCAGTCTTATTCTCCGGGGGGCAAGTGCAGGTGACCTTTTCGGGAGGGATCAGCTCTTGTACTTTACACCCCAGGGTTGTTAGCCCTGGCGAGATGAAGTATGAGATGATGTTGATGTTGATGATTGATGATTGATGATGACGAAGAGTGAATGAACAATCACAAACATACAGACATAATCACACAAACCATGACCGAGGCGGGATTCAAACCCACGATTCTTCCCTCCAGCACGACGCTACAGCACTACTGCCTTAGCAATCTCGGCTATTATTATTAAAATTATTATTATTATTATTATTATTATTATTATTAAAATCATTAAGATTATTAAAATTATTATATTAAAATTATTAATATTGATTTTATTATTATTATTTTCCACTGCGTACACTGACGGAGGTGGCTCAGTGCATCAACTATGTCACTGCAGGGCCTCCGACCGAGATGTTCTACGACTCGAGTCCCGATGGTGGCAGAATTTTCAACACTAGCTTTACAGCTAGATCGAATTAAATCGCTGTCTGCAGGAAAATTCTAGCGACCGCTGCTCTGATCGGAAGTTTTCTGTCGTTTCTCTGATCAATATCAAGCGAATGCTGGAGCAGTACCCTAATAATCGGACTACGGACCATGCACGATCTTTCCATCCTCTTCCTTGTCCTATTCTCCACCCTTAATTACACACACACCCACACGTTCATGCACCACACTATCACGCATGTCGGGAAATCAATTGAGAGCTCAGAGCTCCTCCCGGCTGAGGCGGTGCCCCGCTGGTGAGAGATAACTGATTGGGGAAAATCCCGCCAGCCGACGTCAAGGACCGCACCAGTTCTCACCATCTAGCGGGAGAAGTTCACCGCCACGTACCGCAATAAAATAATCCAGTACGGTTACGGGACTAATGTCCTTAGCAGTTGACGAGCCGGATATCTAATAAATATCTGCCTACAACAAAGTTTGGCATAGACATCTCGAGTGCAAATTGATCGATCAGGGTATTCCTGAATATTTAATCAAAATGTTAACAAGTTTAATCTCCATCAAGAAATCAACGCAGGCGTTCCTCAAGGATTAATGTCAGTTCTATTACCAATAATGACTTAAAGACGCCTACTCTGTATAGGGTGGTGCTGCATCAAGCACCCGGCACAGACTTAGTGTTCTCCAAAATAAGTATCTGAGAATAACTCTCAACGCGCCATGGTTCAACCCCAAGCATCAAATCCGACGGGACTTAGACATACCAGAATTCGAGGAGACATTAATGAAACTTGCCAGCAATTTCTACAACCACCTACTAAATGCTCCGCACCCTAAAATGTTCAACCTAGGGAGAAACAATAGCAGATCGTGAATTATATCAACTTGTCCTATCTGTCACCCCTTCATTACCCACACATGCACGACACCATCACACTTGTCGGGAGACCAAATGTGAACTTAGAGCTTGTCCCCGTTAGGCGGTGCTCTACTGATAAGAGATACCTGGTTGAGGAAAATTCCCGTAAACTGACATAGGGCGACGCCGGATCACGCCATCCAGCTAGGGAAGATCACCGCCATTTCCCGCGATGAAAATATGCCCCACATTTATGGGACTAATTAATTAACTCATAACGCACCCGGAATCACTAATCAGTCCATCAAATCCAACTGTAAATTGTTCTATGCATAGATGTGCACAGCCTGTCAAGAGGAGACCACTGCATTTCTGGGCCCTTTAAACTGCTTTTTACATATTATATCACATATTTTGTAGTCCGTAATAAATAACACATGTACAATTGATTTTATTTTAAACGATTTACAGGTCGCCAGTCGTTTTGAAGAACCACATTCTCAAATGTCTGCTATTACACAAATTATCACATTAAAGAGTGGGACAATCAGAAATTGATTATTTTTACGTAAATAAAATGTTTCATTACGTAGAGCTTCGGGCCTCTTTCGAAACGTTCTGGAGGGATGGGGCAAGGCCATCCTGCCCCGTCCTACGGTCCATACGCCTACGATCCTAAGTCCGTATGGATCACAGTCTTGAACCACCATGGGTCTACTGACTTCAGCGGCGCAACGAAATTGAATTGGTTGATGATTCCGGGCGCGCCTGCTGCTAACGTGATTATTCCAGTAAGTGTGGCGTATGTTTTCCTTCAGAGGTGAAGGTGATCTTCTCCCGCTGGATGAATAGATTCGACGCCGACCTACCGTCGGCCAACGAGGTTTCCCTTAATCAGGTAGCCTCCACCAGCGGGGCACCGCCCCAGCCGATGCAAACTCTAAGCTCCCGATCGGTCTCTCGGCACGTGTGGTAGTGGCACGGTGCACCTAAGTGTGTCTGTAAGGGGAGATGATAGGACAAGGAAAAGGAAGGAAAAATTGTGAGGGGTCTGTCACCCTTTTGATAGGGTACTGCTCCGGCATTGGTACTGATCGGAGAAACCACGGAAAACTGATCAGAGCAGCCAGCTGTGATAATTCTTCTCCAGAGAGCTACTGAACTCGTCCTAGTTATCTAGCTTGCTATTGTTGAAAATCCTAACATCGTGGAGAGCGGAACCCTAGGACCTCCCGGTCAGAGGCACTGCAGTGACAAGAGTTAATGCTGCTGAACCATCTCTCCCGGTGGAATGGATTTGGAGGCGAAAGCATGTGCACCAGGGTGCCAACGGGCAGTAACATTCTGAGGGCGGGACACGTCGGTTAATTCCCAACAGAAAAATATTAAGTCCAATAATGATGAAGATGACGATGATTATCATATTTAATTTAATTATTTTCTAAGATGCTGACAAAATATCGTTTTTGGCGGAGGTCATAGTGGAGCCGGTGTTTAATGAAATTTCAGTCGGCCAACGTCGGAAGTTTTTGTTCGATGTGTCAGATTCGTTCAAACGCGCAATGGTAAACGAAAGTAGTCATAGTGAACGACGACTTTCAACGGCGTCCGAAAGCCTCGTTTCTCGGACGAAGATGTTTGGTTGGGTTTTGTCCGTCCGACGTCGGCCAGAATCGGCCGTCGGCCGTCGGCCGTCGGACAGAATCTTTCGACCAGAATCGGCACCGCTGTGACCGCAGCCTTTGAGCCAGAGGGTTTGGAAGCCGAAAGAAACGGCTTTATTATTTCTTCTCTGGATATATATTTACCCAGGCCACCCAAGTCCAGTTATTTTTATTTATTAAGGATTCCCCCATTTCAAGTTTTGTTTACACCAGGGATGGTCAATGAATTAATAAGGCTATAAAGTCAAAGATGTGATAAACGATTACGATAAAAGGAAAGAGATGGAATCTTGCCGCGGAACTGCTTTGAGTCCGCCGGAGACACCGCTATCATTGACCGATATTTAAACCCAAGAGATGGAAAGCTTGTGCTCTGGTCGCCATGCGCTATATCACAAGAATCTCCGGAACACACACAGAGCGCTGGCCAGTCTCGGGGGGTCGCTGGGCGAGTTCATTGGGCGTTATCGTGGCAGGCGCCCGCGGGGTGACTTTATCGGACGAGCGAGCGGTTGGGCGGGGCGGGACGGGGCTGGGCGGGGCGGGGCGGGGCGAGCGGGGCGGGGAGGGGAGGGGAGGGGAGGGGCGGGGCGGGGCGGGGCGGGGCGAGGGCGGGGCGAGGCGAGGGCGTCGCCATGACGGATGGTCGCGCGCTGTTTGATCAGCGCCGCTTCATTCGCGCGATTCAGAACGCGCGCAGCGTCGCGAGCCTTCGACTGCGCGACGGTGACAAATTGGCCCGCCAGCGGCACAATTACTTATCTGGCGCCTTTCATGTGACGCCTGACGCTCCCCCTCCCCCGGTTCTGCAGAGCTTCCCCTCCCCACACCCCCGTCAACAAATGTGGACTCTTTTTGAATGCGCACGCAAAGACTTCCCCCTTGTTAATGTTGCGCGTTTTTTTTTCGGTTCTCGATGTTCTCAAGATTATATGATGTTAGAATAAAGTTATTTTCCTACTCAGCAATTCCGTTCTGTGGAATTTTCTGAAGAAGTTGTTGAAGACTGTACGACAGTAGAATCCCGGTATTCCGAACAAATTGGGGCGTGATCTCTGTCGCATTCAGAAATGTTCGAATTATTTGAAAAATGTACCGTACATAAAAAAATATATCTATAGGATTATCAGACAAAATTCACCGTAGCTTGCGATGTGAGATAATGACACCGCATCGTAGCAATCCCATCATCACATTGCATGATGAAAAAGATTCAGTTCCTCACGGCAAAAGATTATCGACTGTGACCTTCAAATAGGGTCATGTTAAGTTTATGAACATATGAGTATTTTTTTAGTAATTTGCCGTCAAACATAATTGCCTGCTCCGAATTCTTTCCTGTTCTTCAACATAAAATTAATGGTAATGCCAGGCAGTAAGTTAAAATTGGTATATTACTACATGTGTCTTTGTTCGTTTCTTACATTCAAGCTTTTGTTATACGTTTTAAAATTAATCTTTTAGAAATTATTTAAAACTGTTTTAAATCGCGTCCTTTAATCGAATTAAAAGTGAAAACGAATAGATGATTTCGCTTTCCTTAATAAGATGTGAGAATGTACAGTAATGCATGTGAAAAGTGAGGAAATTTAATGAATATAAAAATATTGTATTTAATTACTATATTTTCTATGCATTTTCCTTTTTCTAGCGGTATTAACAATACTAATTGGCAAAATGTGTTTCCCAGACGAATTAGTTGTCATTGTTGGTTGCGGCAACCCAATGCTGTTCGGCCCTAAGCCGCCATCCTGATTGAGGTTTTCTGTATTTACTCAATCGCTTAAGGAGTATGCCGGGATGGTCCCTAGTTTTGCACTCCCATACGTAAATGTACAGATTTCCCTCCCCTCTTATATGTTACTACTCTGTATAAATGTAAACTCAATGGTTAGGCGGAAGAGCAGGCCCTATGGCCTGAGCCTCGCCATTAATAAAGATATTATTATTATTATTATTATTATTATTATTATTATTATTATTATGTTGTAACGCCTGATAAACTGTCCGGGGAAAAGAGGTCGTATGGTCACACTATAACTGTAACTGACGATTGAGACGTTACACAAAGGCGCGAACATCGGTAGTGATGAATAGGTGGCAGGAAAGGAAAATAAATCTCCACTTCCGAGCATCCCATTTTCAAAACACGTAACGCATTATAATTTTCAAGTTAATGACTGATGAACTTGGGGAAGTCGAGAGAGCCAGAGAAAACTCAAGTTATGAAATATGACTCATTGAACAGTACAAAATACGCTACCATCTGCTTAGGTGAATTGAACATTTCAAGAAATTAATTTAATAGTGAATTCAACTGTTTATATTGTCTTCCTATCATGTTCATGTATAAAAAGCTTAAGTGAAAATAATAAAATACAAAATAATTTACAAGTTAAAAAAATTGATGAATGGATAAAATATTACCCAGATGTGTTTGAAGAGAATAGAAAGGAATTAAAGGAATTGTAGAATGTTACATACGAAAACTAATTATTTTAGAGCTAATATAACTTCACAAATTCGACAATTAAGTGTGTAATTTAGCCTTCAAAAATTAGAAGTTAATAATTCGACACGGCGCGGTGGTGGCAGAGACGCCTGTCTCTACTGTCCGTTTAGAAATTTATTTAGTCAAAAAACAGTAAAAACTGTATGTTACGTATGGGGGAGAAAATCATCTGCGCATGCCATAATGGAATATTGCCACTGGCATATACATTTTGCAACCCAATAATCCTCATTGCCCTGGCAATCAAGGATAAATGGTTCGAAAAATATATAATAATTATTAAATACTATTAATAAATTTTTAATTAAATAAATTAAAATAAAATTAATAAATCCTTCAAATGTGCTCGTTTTAACTCATTAGCGCCCAAATTAATTTTGTGCGCATAGCGCTCCCCCATTATTGTCACGTTCATGCGTGCACAGGAGCCGTTGGATCCCTCCTTTTAGTGCTAACCAATTCTTCTTGTCTTGCTAAATAATTGCCACTAGAGCGCTCGAAAGAGCAAACCGAGGGTTTTGTTTAGGATGTCTATACTTGGACTTTTCTAACGTGGCACCTGAGGGTAGTATATGAATGCCGCAAGATGTCGCATGGTCGCGGTGGTATCAAGCAGTGCTGCAGATCAATCGACTCTAGCGGAACGACTAAGAACGACGCGAAAAGCCATGCCGGAAAGAAGTTCATCTGAGAGTTTTTAAAAATGCGCCATTTTCACCTCTTTTTCACACAAAACTTTTGAATTTTTGAGAAACTTCATTGAAAATCATTTGAAGCTCTTCTATTGACAAACGCTATAATGTATAAAAATCACGGACAATGCAAATATTAATGACATTGATATTTAAAAGAAATATATTTGCGTAATTTTTGAAAACACTAAAGACTATAGCAAAATAGCGTTAATGGCATCTTGTACAGTATATTTAGAACTATCAGTTTAAAAAATTTAATGGAAAAATTGGGACTGTTTTTGAGAAAATGGCATTTCAGTGATTTTGAAAACACTCAATTTTAACTCATTTTCACAGACAACATTTGAAACTAACAGTTTCACAGAAAATTTGATGCTAAATTATTATATTGTTTGAATCAGAACTATCCTCTTGAGAAAAATACGTGTCACATCTGTAAGAGGGCTAACGGAAGGCATCTGTCTCAAAGAAGAATCGAAGAAGTGCAAAATGTATTCCATGAAATTAGTAAACATTTTCTACCGATATTTTTAACAGTAGTTTATTTTTGCATAACTTATGTGGTCAGTAATTAAAGACCTTCTGTCACCAGTAATTAAATGACATAGAAGTCCACCTCTGAAATCGACGGAAATTTGCCTTTGTCACTTATTCACTGCGTACATAGGCTTCTGGGTTTAAAGTTTGTTCGATAAACTAATCTAGTAATGCACATATATGATATAGAGGACTATAGCATTTATCTGTGTTTAGTAGATGATGAAAATAGGTTAGCAGGAACTTTGGATGTCTGTTCATTTCTTTTCTTGATCGATGATTGATCGCGACCTTTCTTATTCGCCGTATCTCGTGACAGCGAGTCTGGTTCAAAGTTGAAAGATTCTCTTTTCTAAAACTTTTGAACATCGTGATTCAAATTGGATTGATTTCAATCTGAAGCCACCCCATATGGGAATTATACTGAGCAAAGTGGTTTGGCGGCATGGTTTCTTCAGATCCTTCGTTTTCTCTTTCCTTTCATTTCCCCCGTGACCTATCATTATTCTCATCGGCATTGTCGATCCATCAATTCCTTTACAATCCGTGGCACTTATAGTCCGATATTGAATTCATAGTACATGCAATCCTGCATCATCAGTATTATGCGGTGTTAAAAAGAATATTTTTTAAAAAATATGCCAACAGTAATCAGTCAGGTTTCCTAGTATGGTCATAATTATATTATTTTTCATGATAATGTTTAACTTTGTGCATAATTATTGAAAATAGTTAAAATAGTAAACATTTTCCAATATGCACTACTTTTAATTTTATCTTATAACAATATGACTGATGTAGAATGTTATGAACATATTTGTTTCTCTGAGTGATGATATTTACTTCTCGATTTTTATTTAAACCTTTATTAACATTAATCACTCATTTGTCGGAATGTAATCGGTTTGTGATAACGTGCACTGAATAAACTCGATATTAACTAGACTAGTCTGAACTTGCCGACTGAACTAGATATGAACTAGGCTGAATAAACTGTGTGTTATTGGAACATTAGTGTAAACGGTGTATTTGTGACTTTCTTATTTTTAATTGAAATAGATAACGAGGAACATGTACCCATGCAGTTGGACAAATACAAGAATCGTCAACGGGAATAATATTGCACTCCAGTATTGCAATGATATGACTTCTCTTAGTAGTATTCTCTATGACAGTTTGAATTTCCACTTTCCCTTTTCTTATTAGACTCCACCCCTCATATGCTGTGAAAATATGTTAACTTAGGTAAAGATAACTCGCAATTGAGATTATTATGCACAATACGAGGTACAAACAGCTCTTTTACTTTGCATACGTGCTTGTAAGGGAAAGAAATTTCTACTAAACGAAGAAGTATGCGTACATCAGTGCTCTGTAAATAAGAATAACATATTGTGCACAAAACATTTCGTTAATTATCCGACGCTTATAATGAATTGGCATGATATAGTGTTAATATATTTTCTAAAGAATGAAAAAGAATTAACTACGATCGGCTATTACAATAGAGGAAACCTCATTAGAAACCCAAAATAGAATGTCAAATTTAAAAAGGTCAGGTGTGATAATTAAAATGTAGTTCAACTGTCCATAATTTCAAAAACGCCACAAATTATCAGTTTTTAAGACTAGGATTAGAAGCGAAATTAATTCATTTTTGTAATTGCAAATTTTTATTACTTCTTCTGACATTATCACACACTATTTTATTAGGATTTATCGATGTAGGATCATGAGTTAATCACGTTCAAATGGTTTACAACCCCCAATGCATTGACTGCCGTAGTCGAAACCGTCTCCCCAGATACGCAGGTCAGGGGTCCGCCGTTCTCCGACCTGGAAGGTGGCGTCGACTTCCATTTGCGGCCCAACCTCACCTCGGCTCAATCTGTTTTAAACAATTCAGCAGACGCTCTCAAAGCGGCTTCGCGAGAGTGTTTTGTCGGCCTTCCGGCGGCGGGCGGCGCCGCGACGCGCTCGGGGCTAAGCGGCGGCCATTTGCGTAATGGAGGTCGCCGCCGCCGCCCACGCACCCGCTCCCACCGCCTCCGCCTCCGCCATCGCCTCCGCCATCGCCTCCGCCATCGCCTCCGCCATCGCCTCCGCCATCGCCTCCGCCATCGCCTCCGCCATCGCCTCCGCCATCGCCTCCGCCATCGCCTCCGCCATCGCCTCCGCCATCGCCTCCGCCACCGCCTCCGCCATCGCCTCCGCCATCGCCTCCGCCACCCCCTCCGCCACCGCCCTCCGCCACCGCCCCTCCGCCACCGCCCTCCGCCACCGCCCTCCGCCACCGCCCCTCCGCCACCGCCCTCCGCCACCGCCCCTCCGCCACCGCCCCCTCCGCCACCGCCGCCTCCGCCACCGCCGCCTCCGCCACCGCCGCCTCCGCCACCGCCGCCATCGCCTCCGCCATCGCCTCCGCCATCGCCTCCACCATCACCTCCACCGCCGCCTCCGCACCGCCGCCCGCCTCCGCCATCGCCTCCGCCATCGCCTCCACCATCACCTCCACCGCCGCCTCCGCTACCGCCACCGCCTCCGCGCTCCACCGCCGCGCGCTTCCGCCGGTGCCGCTGCTGGCGGCGGAGCGCTGCGCGCGGACAAACGGCGAGCGCCGGAAGGACATCCGCTCCCTCCCACAGCCCTGACCCGCCCCGCCCCGCCCCGCCCCGCCCCTGCGCACACCATCGCTCCCGGCGGCACATCCGCAGCTTAGTGCGGCGCCTTCCACGCGTTCGGCCTATTCTCTCACGTCGCCTCACAGCGTGCCCGCCGCACTTCTTCACATTCTCCCCCTCCGCACTTCGCCACTTCCCCGAGGGAGAAATCTCATGCTCAGTCAATTACTTTCTCTGAAAGTCTAGTTCACCACTTTCTAATCCGAGCTTTATCACTCTTTCCCTCATTTGTTAACTTTATTCTCATCGGTCATTGTTCATTAATTCATTCAGAATTTCCTCTCTTCGGGCTTCATTTGCAATATTCGCCTTCCTCGGACTCTCCATTCTTGTCTAACTTCATCTGCATTTGCTCTCCCAACGATTACATCCTGAGGCTCATTTACTTGTGTCCTTCTCCCACGCTTTACGGCTCAAAGTCATTCTCGCTCAAATCCATCTTCTGCGTTGCGGCCTTGCGCTGCATCCACTGCGCTCCCCCCTCCCCCCCCCCCGTGGCCCCGGCCCCCGACCCGTTCGACCCGACCTTCCTCTTCAGATCTCCTCCCCGTTCTCCCCCATGCTTGCGCAGTCTCACTCCGGCGCCATCCAATCCCTCCGCCATCCCAACTGCACACTCTCCTGCTCCTCTTCTCCTCGTCCGGCAATTGCTTTCTCTCTTCGTTCTTCTTAACCCTTCGGTCTACTTCCCTCTGCGGCTGCTGAAGGGCAGGTGGATATCGAGAGATTAAATTATTCGAGGATGGCACTTTGTGTTCCTTTTGCACAAGAAACAATTTTCACGGTTGCAGCTAAGGTCGACCTGCGAAAGCCCGCTTATCTTTTTTTAATTAAAACCTTCAAAGGCAAAAGGCGTCGTTTTTGATTAAGCGAAACCCAGGGAACGCGACTTGCTTTCACCTCAACGCGTCTCTCTTCAAACGCTCTTGATCCCAGCCCGGCCGAGGGGAACCCCGTTATCTAGGACTACGCACTCCCCAAAATCCTCACAAATAACCGATGAAATATTTGTCTTCATCTGTTTCCACTACGAGCATTCACACTGTTCTTATTGGGAAGTGTGGATTTTCTTGAAGGATCATCGCTTTCGTTTCCAGATGTTGGTTTTGCTGCCAACAAGAACGAAGCCTGGAGATAATTCAGAACTGCGTGAAGTTCCGTGTCAATCGGTCTCTTTACGCTGCGTCACTGACGGTTGTGACTCAACTAAAATCTGCTACATCAATTTTCGTCGCTAAGCCAATTTTCAAACTGAAGGAAAAATTAAAGAGCAAAATGTGAACATCCACACTCACTCGAGTAAATAAACAAAAACGTTAGAAACAGATTCGAAGATATTAATTTCATTAAAAACGATTCATCAATGTGGAGACGAATAACACGAAATTTCTAAAAACAATATTAGGAAATTTAAGTATCTAGACTTTTAATTCTTCCAAAAAGTACTCATCTAAATTTTCCAGGGTTCAATATTTTTACATTAGCCAAGAAAAGAAAGGGACAATAAAAACGAGCGTAAAAATCTCATTTTATAATTATTACACTGATAAGCAGCAAATAACCAATATACTCCAACAAGAAACACTTTTCTAATAAGCGTACTCACACACTCACACCATTTACTAGAACTATAACTCCATTTTACTTTCTCGCCCTTACGAAGGTACTTCGTAAGAAGAGAAAGTTACGTAATCGTGGGACGGAAAACGGTCAATTTTCGGCAGAAAAACTCTCATTGTCGAGCACTGGTTACAAAAAAAATCGATAAATCTTTTTTCTAAATATAGAAAAAAACTTCAACATGTGATGTAGCCACAATCCATGTTTTGTTGGTTCTTGATATCGAAAAACCGATTGACGACAAACCTTCTGTCAGTCTGTCTGCCTTTGTTCAACGATGGCGCCTAAACCGTTCAGCCGATTTTCTCCAAAACTGATATTCCGTGAACGATCTAAACGAACTCGAGATTCTGTAGAGTTTGAAACGGATATATTTTAGATTGGTCTTAACGGACGTCTGACGTTAACAGCGCTCCTGTGCTTGGTTGCGTGAAATCGATATAACAGTAAAGCATTATGAAAAATCGTTTGCAATCGACAAGTTTTCCTTTCACAAAAGGCAATACCCCTCATTAATTCCGAGCGCGTCATTAATTGCACCGTGGAGCTTTGGCTTAAGGGCGGAGGCTGCTTCGGCAGAGCCGGGATTCGCACGGGCAACGTCAGGGAGAGAGGCCGGGGCAGTGGAGGGGATGAAAGAGGATTGACGACGAAGCGGGGGCGGCACAGGAACGACTTGGCCAGCAGCGGTGCACAGACGAGCGTCCTAGCTAGGTTTCCCAACAGTTTTTCTTTTGGAAGGATAGTCCTCCATTGCCGTCAATGGATCTCTCGTCTTCCTTGGTATTTTAAATGTCCTCATTTTAGTGCATTTTTAACATTTGTTGACATTAATTTTATCACATGACTAACATCTGCTACGTTGTATCGTTTATTAATTTAGCGGCCGGCTGCTCTGATCGGTAGTTTTCCGTGGTTTCTCCGATCAACACCAGGTGAATGCCGGAGCAGTACCCTACCAAACGGGCCACGGACCGCGCGCGATCTTTTCTTCCTTTTACTTGCCTTATCATCTCCCCTTACACGCACACTTACACTAACATGCATTACAAAACCACATATTCCGGGAGACCGGTCGAGAGCTTAGAGCTTGTCCCGGCTGGGGCGGTGCCCCGCAGGTGGGAGAGTCCTGGTTACGGGGAAACCCCACTAGCCGACGGTAGGTCGGTGCCGGATCTCGGCATCCAGCGGGGGGAAATCACCGCAATCTCCCGAGAAAAAAACATGCACTACACTAACGGGACTAATGACCGAAGCAGTTGACGCGCCCGGAAACACGAAAGAAGCAATCAATCAAATATTACAAACAATTATGCATTATATCGTAGTTGGAATAATTTTTACTTACATGAAATGTATGTGTATTAGATTTACGAATGTTTTTTGCTTGAAGAACATCTCTCCTGGATGTTCAATAAAACTCTGTCAACATATGTGGAGACCATTTTCTCTGGGAGCGCCTTTCCATTTCAGCAATTGATTTTGAACTTATTCCAGGTATATTGTCAAGCAAAAATACTAGTCTGTATGTGTTATGCAGTATCATAAGAACTGCAAAAAGCATAGTACGGGATCTTCTTACCAAGCTACTTGCTAGCATTACACATTTGGCACCAGATGTTCTCGAGGAACAAAGTCATTCTTATTTATTTTACATTCAAAATAACTCCCATGCTGTATTAACTCGTTTAGTCTGATTTCGCCTCTGCGCTCCACAAATGTAAAAAAAATGTTATTGTTAACATTCACACATTTTTTAGTCATCTTTTTCCTTCCAATGCCCTGCATTGCACTTCTTATTCATAGCTGAAGAACTCACAGATGCAGCTTTCTGTTCAATTTACAAGCCCATGCCACGTCGAGTTGCTGCACTTCGCCAAGGAAAAGGAGTTCCGACACAATGTTGGTAAATATCCAATGACTCTTGTCACCTCAGTGTAGATGCTGGTTGAGGGTTCTCCGTGATTCAAAATTACTCAAAATCTATTAATATTTTCAAAAAATTAATTGATAATAATTAAAGAACTAATTGTGTATGATAATTTGATTTGAAGTAAATATTTCTTTCTTCCATAATTTTGTTTTTGGAAGACGACCAAAAAAGTTCTACTTGTGTAATTTTTAAAAGTTCCATGTTAATAGTTAAATTCGGGACTACGGCATCTTTATAAATGTACTTCATTCTTCTTACAAGAAATTTTAAGAAACAATTTGAAGCTAGTCGAAAATTTCTTCCGGGCTGAAGGGCCGTGGTCCATTGGAAAACATATTTCCTGGAAATATGTTTTCCAATGGACCACGGCCCTTCAGCCCGGAAGAAATCTTCGACTATAACTCCGGCCGTGAAAGCCTACATTGTTTTATCAATTTGAAGCTAGTTTCGATAAAGTTTGTAAAATGATCCAGGTCCATGGAAATCACCTACAAATTTTAAAGAACGTTTTCTAAAGCGCGACGTTTTGAGACGAGCCGGATCTACTAGGGAATATTTTGGGATAAAATGGTAGGAATGGTTTATGGCTCTAGTGTTCTCCATTGATGGACGGAGAGATGGACGGTCGGACAGATGGACTGATAGGCAGATGAACAGATGGACGGACGTTTGGAAAAAAATGTATTTGGTATCAAAGTACCCCGACATGATAATTTATTTGAGAGGTTTTTTACTGGAACTCTTGAATGTATTATAAATTCATTATTCTTCTATTAGAAATGTGTAAACTAAAATAGCAAAAATTCATTTAAAGAACGTCCTGGCCGGTCGTTTTCCCACTAATTACGAGTGGATTTTCCTTTCAGTGCCCACCACCAATAACGGTAGAAGCAAATGCCAGAAAGTTCTCATGCAAGCGACGTGCACAGAGGATGTAAAGCTAACAAGCTCAGTTGGTTATTTAAAATAACTTATTACTTCTTTTATATAAACCCATCAGCGTAATTATTATTCCACCTTCATACACCGCATTGCAACCTTCAGGATCAGTTTGCACATTTATCTATTTTACCATAACACAAAATAAGAACAAACACATCAAGATTGCTCATTAAAATATTTGTTTAAATAGAAAATTGCAGACGCATTATTTAGTCGCTACATTGAGATAAGAAGTAAATATAGACTAAGTACAGCAGTGTTTGAAGAGATTCTAGAAACAGCGTTATTGGTCGAACATCATTCTAACTGTCCATCTTTCTCTAATTTCAATATTACTCTTTTTACAAAAATAGTTATGTTACCAAAATAATATTCCATACACGCATGTACAAGAGCACTATTTTCAAAAGACGCTTACTGCTTAGGATGTTGAATGATGGATCGTTATTACATTTTAAAACACGATTAGTAAAACATAATTTAACTATTTGAAAACTGTAATTTCTTTTGTTAACAACGTCTGCCAAAACTCTGTGACTATTATAAACTATTATTACAAACATAATGCCTTCCTCGACAAACGGTGTGGGAACCGCAACGCAGGAAGTGGTTCGCATAATCGCAGGCAGGAAACGCAAATCCGCTCTTTGCATCATGATAGAAAAATATCTCAGACGTGCTCTCAACTGTAAAGAGGTGCAAAGACAAACCATATCTTCATATTAGATTTCTTTCTCATTATGAGAATATTTACTTTCTCGTAATACACTCACCACTCGCACAAATATCGGAGAAACAGGATATGAATAGAAAGTGGATATATAACAATCTCATGTGACCACCGAAGGGGGATGTTGAGGAAGAGTAAAATATTGAAAAAGTCGGAAAACAGCCGCAGGAGAATTATATCGGCCGGCAGTTCTCATCGCTACTTTTCCGTGATTTCTCTAATCAACACCAGGCTAAACGCCGAAACTGTATCTTAACAAACGGTCCACGATATCTTTCTTTTTCGTTGATTGATTGAATCATTTTTAGTGTTTCCGGGCGCGCCAACTGCTTTTGGTCATTAGTCCCGTTAGTGTAGTGCATGTTTTCTTATCGGGAGATGGCGGTGACCTTCCCCGCTGGATGGCGAGATCCGGCGCCGACCTACTGTCGGCTAGTGGGGTTTCCCCAACCAGGACTCTCCACCAGCGGGGCACCGCCCAGTCGGGACAAGCTCTAAGCTCCCGACCGGTCTCCCGGAATATGTGGTAGTGTAGTGCATGTTAGTGTAAGTGTGTGTGTAAGAGGAGAGGATAGGACAAGGAAGAGGAAGGACAGATCGCGCGCGGTCCGTGGCCCGTTTGGTAGGGTACTGCTCCGGCATTCGCCTGGTGTTGATCGGAGAAACCATGGAAAACTACCGATCAGAGCAACCGGCCACTAGAATTCTCCTCCAGACAGCGAATAAATTCGACCTAGCTGAAAATCTAGTGGCGAAAATCCTGCCGCCGTGGAGAGTGGGAACCTAGGACCTCCCGGGCAAAGGCGCTGCAGTGACATCAGTTGATGCACTGAGCTACCGCTCCCCGTCTTTTTTCGTCCTTCCTCATCTATACACTTACGCTTAGATGTACAACTTTACAAAACGTGTCGGAATACTGATTGGGAGCTTAGTGCTTGTCAGGCTGGGGCGGTGCCCCGCTGGTGGGAGATACCTGGTTGGAGAAAACGTGTAGCTCGTCACTTCCCGAGGCGATACATGCACTACACTAACGGGATCAATGACTTAACAGTTAACGCACCCGGAAACACAAAATAAGTAATCGATCAAAAATCAATCGAAAAATTGAAGTGGTTGCGATAGCTGCTTTGGTCGCAACACCAAGGCCAGAATCGAACCCAGTAGCCATCAAATCGAGGTAGTTTCAGCGGTCCGGCATTAAAACTTGGTAACCCAGGTCTTGTTTCCTGAGAATATATTGACGAAATTTTCAGAGAGAAGGCTTCAGAGTCGTACACCGTGAGAATCGCTATAATAGAACACGGAAGAAAGAAAAACTCTGCCTTGTCGTGGCCTGCCCCAATGTCTTTCCTCACTTTCCCCACCTCCATCTTTACGTCGTCCCCACCTCCTTCCGTTCCTTTCGATGTCTTGGACGGGGCACACTAATAAATTTCCTGTTGAGCGAAACGCAATATTTCCTGGAATTCCTTTATTTGCCCGCGCATTCCAGAGAGGACAGACTCCTCCCTGAAGCTTCCGTTTTCCTCCTGGCCCAGTGGCTCGAAACAATGGAATGTCCGTTTGCTTTCTGAGGTTTTATTTTTCGACGTCCAAATCACTTCTGAATTGTCATTCTCGGAATTGTTTCGTTGGGTTTGGGAAGTGATATTGTTTTTAATCCGAAGCTGATTGAATGCGCTTCCGACCCTCTTGTATTGATTTACATCGAATGCTGAGGAATTCTTTTCATATGACGCCCTCTTGAATAGACTATTATATCCATTTTTCGAACGTAGAGAGGCAAGAGGAGGCATAAAATATATCTTCTCGATAAAAGCCTTTAGTTACCTCTTCAGTTCGGACGAGTTCTACGTGACACTCATATTAACATCTCAATGCCTGAAATCGTTGTCTGTTTTCTTTTCTAAGTATAGTCACAGTACTGTTGATATTTATGAAATGTAAAACTCATTATCGCTATCTATTATCTTTTGTGGTGTTTTCTGTTGAAGCTGGTTCCGAAGGTTTTTCTTTACAATACAGAATTATTTAACATTGTGAGAAGTTTCGGAATAATTGATTTAATAAACATTTATAAAAATAAATACGTAATCACTTTGCCTTTAATTGTTCATGGACCATTTGCTGGCGCTTTCCAGTCCATTGTTACCCACATCTTAAACATATTTGCCCTGCCACATAATAAAATAAGCTGCACAATAAAATTTAAATATTATCAGACAAGTCATATCTAAATTATTAATAATGTAGGTTGCCTTACGAAATGTCAAACAATGATGAGTAGAGATGGTAGATTTTAGCAGTTGCTAAAATGCGACATGTTACGAACGCTGAGAAAATTATAATTGTGTTTGACGGTCGGTGAAGTATTTTAAAGGTTTTATATGTGACAAAATGCAAAATCGATGTGAAAAATGCGAAATTGATCAAATTGCGAAATGGTCGGGATTCTGCGATATAATTGCTGAATTGCAGTTTCCATAAATTGTTTCATACGAATTCTTCGTAAGAAGAAAAAGTTAAGTAATCGTGCGTCGGAAAACGGAGAATTTTGGGTGAAAACTGGGTTTAGGAAACGAAAAAGTGAATAAATCCTCTTGCTAAATTTAGAATAATAATCCTCTAACTCGTGGTGTAGACAAAAATCTGTTTTCTTGCTTCTTGAAATCGAAAAGTCGATTGACGGCAAAACATCCGTCTGTCCGTCTGTGGTCAAGCTAGCACCTAAACCGTTCTTCTCTTTTCTCAATTTTCTTTAAAATTGATAGTCTTTAATCTTTCTGTCTGATGACGCGACTCCTGAAAAATTTTGGAGTGTACTTTACAAGAAGCCTCTCGGACATTTTCTAAATGGCTCCATTTCATTTCATTTCATTTCATTTCATTTCATTTCATTTCATTTCATTTCATTTCATTTCATTTCATTTCATTTCATTTCATTTCATTTCATTTCATTTCATTTCATTTCATTTCATTTCATTTCATTTCATTTCATTTCATTTCATTTCATTTCATTTCATTTCATTTCATTTCATTTCATTTCATTTCATTTCATTTCATTTCATTTCATTTCATTTCATTTCATTTCATTTCATTTCATTTCATTTCATTTCATTTCATTTTCATTTCGTTTCATTTCGTTTCATTTCATTTCATTTCATTTGTGTTTCTCTCTTAACTAGGGCTAGGGCTAACACATCGATATTTGAAAACATTAAATATGACAGTGGCGTGTTTATGCAATAATTATGATTTACCTGACAAAAGAATGTTATCAAAAAATAAGAATTAAAAAACTGAGCCTTAGGGCCTGAATTCTCAAGGTCTTCAAGGGGTGTCAGCTTCCTCACTTCGCTGTGCAAAGAAGGTCACGAGAAGAAGAGGAAGGTCCTAAGGCGCATGCGTTACTCAGATTTTTACACTTCTTATGCTTTATTATTTGTTGAAGCTCACAGATGGCGAAATATTAAATTACTTTCCCTTATTTCCTGATTTTAATTGGTAAGTCTAAAAAGCAAAAAAAAAAAAAAAATTGGTCTCAAAGAATCCTCCCTTAAAAATAATTTTCTCAGCAAACGCTACAAAGTGCTACATCGTGATTTTTACGATGCGAGACAATTCTATAATCTCCTTATCAAACAACGATTTTTTAAAAAATTTAAACCGCTAAATTCTGCCATCACAAATCATAATATACTATACTACTAAATACACACTTTACGAGTATAAAACATACCTAGGTTTAGGTATGAAAGATTCGCTCAACATCAGTGTGAAAAAGAAGCAGAGTAAGGAGTGTTTCCGAAAGTAATATGAGTAAGAATACAATCATGCAAATGTAGTGTAATGCATCTTTCCATCTTGTCTTGTCTGTGATGAAATGTAAGACGAGTAGTCACTGCCTGCGGCCGCCCTCATCCTCCTGCAAGGAACGGAAACCGCGAACCGCTTCCTCCGGACAGCGACCTCCTGCTCCTGCAGCTGCCCCCGGAACTCTTGCCCAACACAAAATGGAAATAATTTTTAGATGTGAAATGGTACAAGTTCAATGTTATACTTATTGGTCGGTAGGTGCATGGGTGGTGTTCAGTCTAATTGTGTTGAATGCACTTAGATTTCTGAATTAAATGGCAAAAAAATTATGAAAGGAAATTTTTGAAACATCGCTTTCAACAGAAATTATATTCTTATTGCACTTACGTACGTTAGAGAACAAAGTATTGTAATCGTACATCGGGAAGGACGAATTTTCTACTGCCGGCCTTGGTAACCAAAAAATGGATAAATCTTGTTTACGTACATAGTACGAGTAAATTACTTTCTCTAACACGTTGTGTAGTCACAATCCATTTTTTTTATTATTGAAACGCAAAAATCTATGTAAAAAATACAGGAAACGTCAGTCCGTCCGTCCGTACGTGTCCAACGCTAGTGCCTAAACCGTTCAACCGTTTTTCTCCAAAATTGATATTCCCCAATTGACCTGCTCGATGTCACAGCGCCTTCAATTTGAAACCGATATTTTAATTTTAGGGGCACTTTTCATGAAGCCTCAACAATATTTTTAAAACTTTCTTTCAAAACAGCACCAATATTTTGATTATACACTGATATTTTGATGAACAATTTTTAATTTTTTGAAAACATTTTTCCATCAAAAAATAGCTCCAAAAGTTTTCTTTATCCTTGATGTGTCTTGAAAAGTCCTTGGATGTGTTAAAGATTCAAGCTAATTTCATTACTTCTCGTAAATGCTAATTTCCACATGACCTTCGTTCAAAGCCTTATAGTCACCTTGCTAGCTTTCTGTGAGGCAGAGGTCTCGGGCGGGGCAAAATTAAGCAGCAGCTTTCTAATTCGTTTCAGTTTCTAAAGCTGTGCGAAAAATAAAAAGATAATGCAGAAGGAAAGTACGCTAGGCATGGTGAATGAAATTCGTCATGCTCTCCCCGTGTGTCACAGATACTTATCCCCGACATCGATAGTAAATAAACTAGTGGAGTTAGAACAACACATACTTAATTGCAATATTTCAATTGCAATTTGATATTTTTTCAATTGCAAATTGCCATTCAAATTGCATTTTGCAATTTTCGAAAATTTAGAGTTCAGCAAATGTGAAACTTACGCCATTATTTTAAGCCTCTTTTACAGTATTCAAAGATAATGACCAATCCAAAAATTTCGAGTATTTTTTGATAGATTAATTTGGTGATTCCGGATGCGTCAATCGCGAAGGTCATTTCTCCAGAAAATTTAGGACAGTATTTTATCACGGATTTTGGCAGTGACCTTCCCGTTGCTGGATGGCGTCATTCGGCTCCAACCTACGTCGACATGTGGTGATTTTTCCCTAACCAGGTACCGGGAGCGGTAGCTCAGTTAATCAACTGATGCCACTGCAGCGCCTCTGACCGGGAGGTTCGAGTCCTGACGGCGGCAGGATTTTCGACACCAGCTTTTCAGCTAGGTCGCGCTTAGAGCTTGTCCCGGGTAGGACGGTGCCCCGCTGGTGGGAGAGTGCTGGTTATGGGGAAACCCCACTAGCCGACGGTAGGTCGGCGCCGGATGTCGCCATCCAGCGGGGAAAGATCACCGCCATCTCCCGAGAAAAAATGCACTACACTAACGAGACTAATGACCAAAGCAGTTGACGCGCCCGGAAACACGAAAAAACCAAACCAACCCTAACCAGGTATCTCCTTGCAGCGGGGCACCGCCCCCGCCGGGACAAACACTAAGCTTCCGACTGATCTCTCAATAGGGGGTAAGGTGTAACAGTATGTAAGGAAAAGGTAAGTAAGGGGTGGAGACGCGACAAAGAAGGGGAGGGAAAGATCGAGCGCTGTCTGTAGTCCGTTAGAGTACTGCTCCGGCATTCCCCAGGTGTTGATTAGTCGGCGAATTCACGAAAAATTACCGATCAGAGCAGCCGGACGCTAGAATTCTTCTCCAGACAACGGTTGAAATCGACCTAACTATTGTAGCGTCGTGTCGGTAAAACAACGTGGGCACGTGGCGCGGTGTGCACCGGATGCGTAGACAAAGGCAGAAGCTATGACGCACGGGGTTTTTCTGACAGGGTGTGCGCATCGCTAGGGCGGAGGCAATGGAGGCGGCGGTCAGCGTCGCAAGGTCTATTTAAGGGCCGTGAGAACAATAGCTCTTCCTTCTCTGTGATACTGGCAGCGGCAGCGTAGGACGTCCGTGATAGGTGCGAGCGTGCTCGCGGCGAAGGAGCCGGCAGTTATTGTCGTGACTAGTGAGACATGTAGTCGGTCTCAGGGCAGGCGGTACTACGCACGGTTAAACATTAGGTAGTATGTTGCGGTGTGGTAGCCGTTGTAAATATCTCTCCTAGCAGTGGGGTCTATTGAGTTAGTTAATTGTATACAGTGCATTGGTTATTTGTGACTACGGTCTAAATTGTGAATAAACCTGCTGTTATTACAACCCACTCTCGTCTGTGTACTGATTACACCCGTACGACGCCACACTATGTAGCTTGTGTCGAAAACCTTCCGTTCTTTGGGACTCGAACCCTAGGACCTCCCGCTCAGAGGCACTGCAGTGACATCAGTTGATGTCCTGAATCACCTAAGCCAGAGTCATTTTTGAGAAAATTTTGAAAATGTTAAGACGACTTCATTTGAAGTCTCCTCCCCCAGAAAAGTGTCCGATCAAACTTGCAGAGCTTTGGATTCCTTTAAATCGATCAAGAAATATTAATTCTGCAGAAAATCGGCTGAACGGTTTAGTCGCTAGCGTTGACCCTAGACAGAGACAAACGTCCACCGTTAAAAGATTTTTCGGTATCAAGGGCACCCAAAACTTGAAGTCTGGCTACAAAAGTGTATTATGTATAAACAGTAAACTCTCATTAACACGAATTCCAAGAGACCGAAATAATTGGAATTCATGTTATCAAAATTCCTATTATCCGAGTATTATAAATTTCCGTATTAACGTAATCCCTTGTCGGGGCTGATGTCACACCCACACACACAAGTGAAAAAGTTTTACCTACACCTATATCCGTCACTAAAGAGAGATTTTTATCTAATCAATGGGAGATGAGCCATTTAAGAGTGACTGATCTGCATATCGTCTCGGCATAAGGATCATTCAAGCATAGGGATAGAGATTGGGGAACGAAAAGGAAAGAAAAGATTGCACGCGGTCAGTTTCTAGTATTCAACCCCGCTGCTTCGGCATTCACCTGGAAGCTATTAAGTAAATCTCTGGTCAGAGCGATCGGCCTGTGAATTAGATTCCACAATCGCCACAAACTCATCAATGCCGATCACATCACTCAAATTTCTGGCTCCTGCTCGAGATCGAACGCGCTTCCTCCAAATCACCAGTCCGCTCGATTCGTAAGGTGTGGCTTTACCGTACGAGTGAAACGTTCAGAAAGTGAAATCAACATTTTATTCACTTCAGTAAACATATATACCAGTTCCCCGGACAAACGAATCTAAGAAAGGTGCGCTACATTTTATAAAAAAATTTCACAATTCATTTAGAAGATATGGTGAATTTCTCGCTCGTGCGAGAAACTATCTCGGTTCACCGCGATGCCAGTCGCAGACGAGAGACAGGGAGGGGCAGGCTCTCCGTGCGGATGCGGCAAACCGCTTCCCTCTCTGGGCCTCTCTGCTCGCCGGCCCATCTGGTAAAACCCTTCTGGAAATAGCTCACTAACAGATCAATGGTCATGGGCAGTGGCTTAGCTAGGGAAGCAGGGGGCGGTGTGCTCCGGGCGTCACAATTACAAAATTTTATAGTTCGAATTATATAATTGTAATGATTTAAAAAGTATATATATATATATATATATATATATATATATATATATATATATATATATACTGTGCATGTCTTCTAGAATTCGGTGGGAAATACAATAATACAATTATTCAAATTATCGTTTCCATGTTGTCGCGGCAGGAAGTATTATTCCGATGGACAATATGGATAAGAGCCAAAATGTATTGCCTTTTTATCCTTGGAAATAGATTTTATTACATGGGAGGTTTTTTTCCAAAATATAAATAAATAAATAAATAAATAAATAAATAAATAAATAAATAAATAAATAAATAAATAAATAAATAAATAAATAAATAAATAAATAAATAAATAAATAAATAAATAAATAAATAAATAAATAAATAAATAAATAAATAAATAAATAAATAAATAAATAAATAAATAAATAAATAAATAAATAAATAAATAAATAAATAAATAAATAAATAAATAAATAAATAAACGCGAAACTACAAGCAGTGAGCCCCAATTCTTCAGTGGTCCAAGAGTCTCGATTTCGGCGATTACTTTATCTTCTCTTATCGCTAATCTTGATAAAAAATCAACAAATAATCGTTAATATCGTGCAAATATACTTGTATTTTTATTAAATAATGTATAAACTATTCAGATATAGATTTGTATATATATAGATATACTATATATATTCAGATATAGTTTATATTTAATTGAGAGAGTGGCACCATTAGTTATGCCCCGGGTGACACTAACTTATATGACTACATAAACCTACAAAAGTGTTCTCAACCAGCAAATTTTTTCCGTACCCACCCACACTCGAACTCACGTCTTCTGAGATAACTCACCATGCGCCTTAACTCTACACCATGAAATGGTCTGATTGCAAACTGTGGTCGACTGTTAAAAATCTTATTGACACAACCCAATAAATTTAACGCGCAATTCATGGAGATAAACGAAAATGAACCCTACGCGATTCTTTCGTGGGTCCCTTGTTTTATGCACGGAATTAACTTAGAGAAAAACTATCGATTATACAACAGCACATACCTTCTCGCACTATTGTAATGAATAGTAATGTAATATTGAAATGTTGTAGTTTCTGTCTTTAGCACCTCAGCTGTAATTTGAAAAATTCCAATTCAAGAAATTCAAACGACGTGCCTTATATGCATGCCTGTATTCATTCGAATGGCAGCAACAGTAGTCATTTCCTACTTTTAAAAATTAAAAAAGTAATAAATTTAACTGTTGCAATAATTGCAGCGCGTAATGCAGAAATGGAATAATAATTGTACGCAAGCCTGCCTTGATTACACTGAAGTGAGCTTTCAATTTTTTTTTAACCATAATCAATGATCAAAACTTCTTAAAGTAAAGAAGTGTGTTTATTAGTTTCAAATTAAATTTATTACCTTCCTTCAATCTATTTCCTTTCATAAAAATATAACCTACATCATACAAGCATCGCGACCGACAACAACAACGAATTCGAAGAATATTGAAACACTGTTGCCATTTTGCAAAATGACAACCCATCGAATGAACGACGCGAAATTATAATTTAGATTTTCAATTTTTTCACAATTTTAATTATACAAATAAATACTCGAAAATGGGACTATCACCATTATCTTTACAGTTCTTTACTACACACAAGGAAAAAATAAAAATAAAAAATTTAAGCTGGATATGAGAAAATAATTGTATTAAATTTTTAATTTTCTTTTTTACGCAAATAATGTCAAAATAGTTATATTTACGAAAAATTAAACATAAAATTACTTAAAAATCTAATTCTGGGAACATATTTCATTAAAGAAAAAAATTATCTTCATAATTATAATTGTAGGAAGACGCCCAAAAAATTTGAAGTTTAGAAATTATCGAAAAATTAGGGATTTTAATGATAATGAGACTTGCACTTTCAATTTTTGAAAATTGAATACGTTTCAAGCACAAATTATGTCAAACCTATTCGTTTATTTTCAAAAAATTGTACAAAAATTAATTTGACAATTTTCGAAAATGCAGAGTTTGCTGGAAAAAAGATAGTACAATGTTAACTGTCTTTTGATATATTCGAGAAGAAATATTTAAAGAAAAAAGCCGATTTTTGAGAAAAAAATGTTTAAAAAGAAAGAAAAATGCCTATATCATGAAAAATTACTCAAAACCTACTAATCTTTTCAAAAAATTGTCAAGATATTATTTTAAAATAATTCTTTAAGGAGCTTATTTCATTCAAAAATCTATTGTATGGTGGTGATGTAGAAAAACGTCGAAAGTAAAATAGAGCTTTCGTAATTTTCGAAAATTCAGGGATTTCAACGAAAATGAGACCTGAACTGTTATCTTAAGAGTCCTTTATGCTGTCCGATAACAAAGTTTGCTAAAAAAATTCTGAGAAATTTTTGAAAATGTTGAGGCTTCCTTTAAAGCAATCTCAAAAAAACAATATCTACTTCAAGGTCGCAAAGACTTCAGACCATTCAGATCCATCGTTGCTGTCAGTTTTCGTGAAAAGTGGATGAATGGTTTAGGATAGCTTTGACCTCAGACGGACAGATAGACGGACGAACAGACTGAGGACGGATGGATGGGCAGACGGAGGGACGTTTTGCCGTCAATCGATTTTTCGGTACCAAGGACCTACAAAACATGGAATCTGACAACACCACAAGTTAGAGGAAGTAATTTACAACATACATATGCAAGATTTATCCACTTTTCAACATCAGGGCACGACTATAAATGTTTTTGCGTCAAAAAATCACATTTTTCGGTTCACGATATTTTCCTTACAAAGTAAGTGCGAGAAAATAAAATAAACAAACTTTCCCCGCAATGCACAAAATTATAGCATCACGATTAGCTAAATATCTACTAAAAAACATGCTCTAATTAAGTTAGTTCCCTCATGAGGCACTCAGGAGTCACTGAGTTATGTTTGGGAGAATGTCATATCTATTTCATTACCTTTGAAAGGGGATCGTCCCGCAAGGAGTATTTTGGTTTGGAGTAAAACGAATTTTCCCTTCAAATGAAAGATTAGCGTCTATTCGAGAATCAATTAATCATGCAATACGTCGGTGAGTAGAGCCAGTCATTTCCATTTGTGAAAGTAACTTCGTGACTTTCAGATACCACACTCACATCCTAGCAAGAGGTGTGTTGTCTTTACATTTATCTTTTAAATGATTTATTAAATAGAGAATAAATTTGAATTTTTATATCTAGTGGGATATTTGATGTTAAGTACTACACAGTTTTATTAGTTTTACATTTATAGAGGAATAACTGTGAGACATTAACTGTATTAAACATTTCTTTAAAAACGTCAGAGACGAAAAAAAGTTCGAGAAAACACGGAGTTACAGACAGCGTGGTAACGAGTCTTATGAATCTAAATTGTTTATCATTAATATTGAAAAACTCAAACTCGCGTTTATACAACCCGCACACATGTTAGAGAATAAAATCGAATTCAAAATGTTCGAAATAAATGTACGTTTCCTCAGAAATAAAAAAATTAAAATTATAGACAATCTATTATTACTGAAAAAACCGATCACAAAAATCAATAAACGGAAACAAAGAATTCCAAAAAATAATTTAAATGTTCAAATATTCGCAAAGATTCCAAAAAAACTACAGACTTTTTTCAAGAATCCGGCGGAGAGGCGCGCGTACGTGACACAGGACGTCCACTCCTATCGATGAAACGGTTCCGCCGCGCACCGGATTTACAGCGGCTTCCTCCAGCCGCGGCCGCAAGGCACCTCCCGGCTGACATAAAAGCGCCGCGTCTGGCAGCGGCTGCTCACACACCGCCGCACCTTCCCAGCCGCGATGCGTGCCTCTTCGAGTGCGTTGGCCCGTGCGTGGCCGCATTGTGCGTGGCAGCTGCCCTCGCACAGTCCACCAAGACCGGCCAGCGGCCGCTCCTGGTGCAAGAACCACGCCCGAAGCCCTTGCCGCAGCCAACCGACTCGGGCAAGGCGTGCTCCTGCTCGGGCTTCATCAAACGCACGCTCGACTGCTCCAGCCGCGGACGCAGACGTCTCCTCCAGCGACCTCTGCAGCGGCCAAACCACCGTCGTCGACCTGTCCAACAACCGCTTCGTGGCCCTGCCCACTTCCTGGGGCTCGTACATCGTGAGCGTGAACGTATCTCGCAACCAGCTGAACGCGCTCCCGCGCGCCGCCCCTCAACGCCAAGACGCACACGCTCGACCTCTCCTTCAACCAGATCAGCTACTCGAGCGACGAGTTCCGCTCGCTCTCCGCGCTCGAGACGCTCCTTCTCAGAGGGAACCGCCTCACGACGCTGGGCTTCCTGCCGTCGCCCTGCAACCTGCGCCGCCTCGACGCCAGCGCCAACCGCCTGCGCAGCCTGGAGGCCCGCTGCCGGCGCGCTCGCCGGCCTCCGCAAGCTCAAGCGGCTCTCGCTGGGTCCCGGGGCTCTCGAGCGTCGGCCAAGGCGCCTTCGACGGGCTCAAGGAGCTCGAGATCCTCGCCCTCTCGGCCAACCGGCTCACCACGCTGCCCTCGCTCATTTTCTCTCAACTCCAGGAACTGGAGGAGCTTCATTTGGACAACAATCAGCTCTCTTCTCTCCCAGCCGATGTCTTCAACGGGTTGAAAGAAGTTGAAGTCATTGTCTTAAATAAAAATAAACTCACTACCTTGCCACAAGGCATCTTCGCTCAATTAAAAGAACTGAAGCGTTTGAATCTAAATGAAAATCCTATTAGAAACCTCCCCCACGGCATATTCAATGGTCTCCAGAAGCTGGAGGAGATTAAATTCGAGTCGAACCTTTTGGAAAGCCTTCCTTCGCAACTATTTTCCGGTCTCCGCTCTTTGAAGCGCATCTATCTGAACGGAAACAAACTGTCAACTCTCCCCAACGATCTGCTGTCTGGCGTGAACTCCCTGGAGACGCTGGGACTGGGCGGCAACCAGTTCACGACCGTCCCTGCCGGGCTGTTCCGCAACGTGAAGTCCGTCAAGTTCTTGGACCTGTCGCTGAATCGCCTGAGGTCGCTGAGCGGCAGCGATCTGAGCGGGTTGCAAAGCGTCCAGCGGCTCGAGCTGATTGGCAACCAGTTCACCGCGCTGCCGCTGTACGACGGGTCGTGGCCGCGGGTGGAGCAGACGGAGCTGGAGGGCAACAGCATCACGGAGCTGAGCGAGGCGGCGGCGCGCAGCTGGTTGGGCGGGGAAAAAAGCGGCGCGTGCGGCTCGGCGGGCCCTGCTGGGCGCTGGCGGGGTAAGCCAGCGGCGCCCTCAAGCGGGGAGACGCGGAGATCTCCTTCTGCACCTCCGCCTCCTGCCCCGGCAGGCCGCCAACTGGGTGGAGCCCCCGGCAGGCCGCCAACTGGGTGGAGGCCGCGCGCGCCACTCGCCCTGAGCCCCACCTGCCCAACCGGACAGGCATCAAGGGCTGAGCAGCCCCAACCCAGCCTCAGCCAAAACAGAGGCCGCCAAAAAGTGTATTCTCTTGTATTTTTATGGCTAAGCAATAAAATAATTTTTCTTAACTCTTCCTCTTTTATTTATTCTCTACTCCTTCCAATTTACCTGCGATGTGAAGTTGTTATTCGTACCACCAATGCAATCAGCGGAGCTTTGAAATTCTTCTAAGAAAAAATACAACTTGCAATATGTATTTCACGTATTTTCTCTTTTTTTGATTAATGAACTCCCAAGTGTACTAGTATCACATAGTAAACTTATCTCCGTCACATCATTAAGAATATTTCTTTATTAGTGTTTTTTCGTAAATAATTAATTATTATTCAATTCCTTCTCCCTTTACGCCTATCATCATCAAAATATTTTTTCTATTAAGTTCCAATTATTTTCCTGTCAATAGTGATATTAGACAACCAAGTATTCTGGGCTTACGTTACAATTTAATAAATGAGTTTTTGCTAAATACAATTAAAGTATTCGGTAGATTGCTAAGTTTAGAATGACTCTTCCACTTGTGAAAATAAAACCAGTAGTTTTTAACTATCCTACAAAATGCACCAAACAGGGTGGTGTATCATAAAACGTTTATCGTTTCTTCTACGCATTTTTTTACTGCTTGTTCTTACTGGCCAATCATACACTGTGACTATCTTAAAAAGCGGTACACATCGTTCGCTATGTCGATTTCCAATAAACCGCTTATGTAACGTGACATAATCTCTCTGGTTTCAAGATAGCAATCAGTAATTTTCAATATTTGGCGCATTTTTTGACACTGTAAGACATAATTTTATCCTTAAAATAGTCCTATTATTTACCACTCGTGCTTTGGAAATTTTCAGATGGGGAGTCGGGGATATATCGACGATTTCCAAAGCACTCGTGGTATTACCTATAAAAAAGGATAGTTTTATTTAGTTATGCCTGATTCAACGCTTTCGACTACAACCTTGAAACGTTTGTACTTTGAGGCAATCGTAATCCGTATGAAGCTCCATGAAAACCAAACTGCCGACTAACGAAATCAACGGTCTTCTTCCTTAACAATCGCAACAGTAAAATAAAAATCATGGTGCTACAGAAAAGCCCGGACACTCTTTCACTATTTAGTTGACCTATTGAATTTTCTACATACGTTAATACATAATAATAATAATTATAATAATAATTATAATTATAATAAAATAATAATAATAATAATAATAATAATAATAATAATAATACATTAAATATTCAACATGTACTACCTATTCGAATCTGCCCCAATCATCTTCGCAGCGCCATCAATTACTGCCTAATTCATTCTTTCATCTTCTCCAATTTTTCCGAACACAACTTAAGAATAATGAAATTTTTTTAATAATATTATGGAAGGATATAATTTGGTCCTACAAGCACATTTTCTTTGCAAAATTTGGAGGTGTTTTAAGTAAATGTCGTTTGAACGGTTCTCCTGCGACCCGGCCAGGCCGCCAATTGGATGGAGGCCCTGCACGCCACTCACCCTGAGCCTCACCTGCCCAACCGGGCGGACATCAAGGGCTAAGCAACCATATGTGCCTCGATCTCTTTCTGCACTTGCGCCTTCTGCCCCGTTCAGGCCGCCAACTCGGTGGACACAGTGTGCGCCACTCGCCATGAACCCTACCTGCCCAACCGGCCACATTTTAAAAATGAATACCATGAACATATGGGGAAGGCAGAGATAAAATAAAGATTCTATTTAGATTGTACGCACATAAAATTATTTATCTAAAATTATAATTCCGTAAAGTAGTACTACAACGAACAATAAATATCCTTAAATTGAAGAAATAATCGTCAGAATAATAAGGAAAATGCCATCCACTTGATTGCTGGAAGCCTCTTTTCATTGAGCTTGGAATTTGGCCATTGTCTAGCCTATTTATTTACGAAAAGGTTGTTTTGGTAAAGATTGACATACTTACGGCAAAGAAAATATTTTCATAACATTATAAATATTTATATTGTACAACCAATGCCAACCTCCATTAACTATAGTGACTCATACGTCATCAACATGCAACAGTTTCAACAGCCAATGCTGAACCGCGTTGCAACCTTACATTATAGCCAAACTCTAAAATGAAAAATATCAACACACGTCCCTTGAGCAATCGTTAAAGTAAACGGAGCGTCATTTCTAATAGAAAAGTGTGGGTAAAACGTAACGATGCGTCAATAATTGATATTCGTCAAAAATTATGATAGTCAACACAGATTTGACGAGTGTTGGTCCAATTGACTGTAATTAACCGAAGTTTACGAATAAGCATTTGTCAAAAAGTAAGTAATGTTTTATTAACTCTTCTCGTATATTCCTGTCTAGAAAAAAAATGTTACTATGAATCCATCCATAAGAGCATGCGTTTCATATTAACACCCAAATAGCCTATATTCAACGGTCCGCGAATACTAGAAGCATGTATCTCCGTTCATAAAGTACGTTATAAAGTTTATTTTCAGGTTCAGGAACATTCAGAAATAAACCAGTAAACCATAGAATAGTTTTTGTTGGAGAGGCTTCCTAATACATATTTTATACTTTAAAGTGAACATATGCTGCAGTTCTCCCAACCACAGTGACGAAGATAGTTGTGAACGGTATACGAAACAATTTCTTAGTAAGAAAATAGTTTTTTGATGTTTTATTTTTGATGAATCTCGACAATTTTCTGTTCTAATTGTCTTTTCAACATGTTAATACGATTTTTACTAGTACATTATTTTATTATTTATATTGACGTCTTTTTCCATTGGAATAAGGTGTTGGCTGCAATACTTTTAGATACTGTTACATAATGCAGCGAATATAAATACTGAAAGATTTAGACACATAGAAGGTAGAAAGCTTGTGTTGAAAAGCTAACCAACATAAAAAGTGTGTCAAAAGAAAGTAGTTATTGGAAAATGATTATTCTGATAAGGCAAGTTATCGAGCTGGCGCGTTCACAGCGTTGCATTTTTAAAGCTCACTTCCCGAAAGTCGATAATTTTAATTCTAATTGTACCATTTTGCAGCTTACATTCGAATTAAGTAAATGAAATTTTCCGGAGTAGTTAATACAAAGCTCCTACATTTACAGAAACAACTTTTTATTTTTACCTTAATTACCTTCCATTATGTGAAAACATTTTGTTGCACAAAAACGGCAATTATCGATCCGGTGGCCGAGATCGATAAGGCAGTAGTGTCTTAAGGCAGTAGTGTCTCCGACCGAAGGGTCTCGCGTTCGAGTCCTGCCTCGGGATTTGGCTATTTGTGTTCGTCCATTTCCCTCTTATAATCCCCATATCGTTTCAACTTCACAGTTACCATAACGTTAACTTCAATAGTGGTCGCTAATGACCTATATGTTGATGCGGCCTTCAATAAAAATAATAATAAAAAAATAAATATTTTTTCAAACTATCTTTTCAGTATTATTATGAGTGATACATGTATAACCTGGAGATATTTCACAAGGTAAATTTCAATAGATTCTAAGAATTTTAATCAAATATTTAACAAAAGATAGGGCACACTCTATTGCCTTAATAAAAGAACGTTATCTTTTTAACAGGAGTTAATATACGCAGAAGACTTACTTAATTTCTCATACCTGTATGAGTAAATCTGTATCGGTTCACCGCGGGGACCTGTACAGAAGAAAGAGCGAGCAGCAAGCTCTCCAAGGGGAAGTGGAGAACCGCTTCCGTCTTCTTACCCCATCTTGCAAACCAAGAGATGAACGGTCAATATCCATAATGCAATACCAGTCAGTTATCACTATTATAATGGATCTACTTTTTCGTGCATTACCAACGGGGGTGATTTCACACCCATAGTTCAAAATTAGAAAAAACAGTTTATATGTTGTCATGTCGTAAATGTATTATTACATATGTTAAATATGTCATTCCTAGGTATAGAGTTCATTAACTAATTATTGGAGGTATTTTCAACCAACATTTTATAAAAATAAGTTTCTAAGATTTATAGTTTAATTTTTTGAATCATTTTCATTTTATATTAAAAACATTATCAAATAAAATCACACAGAAGAGAAAGAAAAAATTATAATTTATAGCAGTTCTTGTTTTACCAAAAGAAATTGTGGGCATGCAATACATCTTATTCTCACTTTCCTATCTTGGCTTCTCAAAAAATTCTGACATAGATCATTTCTGACATAGATCATTTCATAGATCATAGATCATTTTGGTCTTTTCAAGTTGATAAAGTAACTGCATTTGTCATTTGCTGATTGTATGAAGGCAACAACGGAAAGAAAGACCGGAAAACAAATGATGTGTAATATTTACACACACAAAAGGTTGAAGATAATTTCATGTTCAATTTCAGATATATTTATGTGTGCGGGATGAAAACTCCATTGACGGAGTAAGAGCAAATTCAATATGAGATAATGGAATATGTAATTTAAGAAACAACACATAAGATGTGATTGGATCCCGGTAGGTTACAAGGATGTTATGCAAATGTGACTATGACCTCTCTCACACTCAACAACTAGTGGTGCTACAGAATGGCACAGACTTTCTAGTAATAATGTTTGCTTCTTGCCTTCATGTGGACTGATATTACGGTCTTGGCACGTCCTCCTTCCAGCTGTAATCTATCGCCGCACAAAGTACAATTTGTAAAAAACATTTTCTCAGTTTTTCGGTTTCCTAATAGTAAAATCGAAATATTACTTTAAGAAGATAAAAGAGTAAAACTCGTATTAAATGGCAATTATCATTTAAAAATTTAGAGCCGTTTTTATGAAAATGGCGTTTAAGCGCCTCTGTAAATAGGAAATTATGCATTTAAAGTCATTTGAAGCACTTTACAAACACATATTACTCACGAATGAAAAAGGGTTAACGAATCGATGAAAATATGCATTTTAACGGCGTGAAGGATATTTAAAAAAATTGGATTTGTGTCATTTTTGAAGAAAACAACAGCCCAAAATAAACTATATACCATATTAAACAGTGCAATTAGCACCATCCATTAGAAAAGTTGGAAGAGCAGAATACGAATTTGAACGCAGTTTCCATTATTAGTGTATTCAAATATGTTATATTTTCAAGATAGTGATGCGCTTCAGTAATAGCAAATTTCATGAAGCAAAATTTCCGAAAATAATGAAGATAGAAAAAAATAAAATGCACGAGTTAACTTACTGTATCCATATGATAAATACAAAATTACGATTTTGTAATTTCTTAAAAACAAAAGAATAAAGCAAAATGGCGTTTATGTCATCTTACACAGTGTATTTAGCACTATTCATACCAAAAAGTAGGAAATAATTAAAAATCTAAAGGTCAAATTATGGTGATTGTCGTGCGATTTGACGTGGAATGGCTCTAATACATAAACAAACGGGTGATTCCAGTTATTGAAGAAGATAGTGGCAATGACTAATTGTCTATGATTGTCTAATTGTCAATGATTAATAAATCTAAATGAATAATTTTATTTATATTATAAACATAGTTAATATTCCTAAAACTGAGTAATTTGATTCAGTAGATTAGAATTAATACAATAAATCTAAAAACAAAACGGAATTGATTTTATTTCGATAATATACTTCCACATGAAAACAACCATTTGTCAGCAAAAAGCTGTAAATCAAGCGTTTGTCTGTAAGTGAGACTTTTCAATAATTTAAATATAGATTGTTTAAACATTGGTGACACAACTTTCTAGCACATTTTGGGGCGAATTTCAAAATTTTGAACTGGTTTTTGTTTTTCATTTTTATAATTATCGTCAACATTGTTTAAAAATCAGAAAAACCTATAGTTATAGAATGTTATGACACATTATAGTGAAAAAAAGAGAGAGTACTCTAACGTTACCACGTCAAAAATCCATTTTAACACTTCATTTATTTATTTATTTTCTATTTGAATTCGGCGTCAAAATTGGTTGACATTAATACCTTCAAATACAACTATCTTTCCCCTCTCTTCATTTTTTCTGATACACGCAATAGAAGCTGAGCAAAAACAAACATTAGAAAATGTTTTTTCGTTGTATCTTTGCAACATACTGTCCTAGGAGGCTGCTTTTTATGTGAATCTACGGCATTTTTATTCTCTCTCACATGAGCATCGCGATTACTGACTTGGTGTGGGGGCCCTTTTCACCGCATTCTTCGGTTATACCCTTTAACGGGAATCGAATTCTCGACGTCGCGATCATCATCGCTTCAGCCGTAAGACGTTACAGTTTCAGAAGACATATTTGGTGTTTAATAATATACACCTTTCTTTAATTTAAATGACTGAAGGTAATTACTATGGAATACAGTTTTAATAATTTTTGCACAAAGGGAGTGAAGAAACAAGTTCGGCAAAACCCTGCGTTAAAGTTTTTATAAATATCTGTTACAATGTTAAACATTAATATAAATATTCTGCTACTGTTGTATATAGTAATCGCCTTTACATTGAAAATTAAAACCGATTTACGAACATTTGCAATAAATGACAGGAACATATGTAAGACTTTCATAGACAGAAATAAAACAAAAATGGCTTTATAAGATTTTTGAGGTATCGATAGCATAATGAAAAAACAATCAAAAATGATCATTCCGCGATAATCTTTTTGGAGTGTAATTTAATTAACACTTCACTACCTCTGACAGATCTCTAAGTAACACTCGTCTTTAAGATTTAACCGCAAGGCCGCGTGTATACGACACGATACGTTTCCGACAAATGATGGAAACTGCTCAATACGCTTCCGACAATTGATGGAGACTGCACAATACGTTTCCGACTATTAATGCAATACGATTACACCGCTTCCCTCCAGCCGCGGTAGCAGCGCACTTCACGGGCGACATAAAAGCGCTGCGTCTCGCAGCGGCTGCTCACACACCGCCGCACCTTCCCAGCCGCGATGCGTGCCTCTTCGAGTGCGTTGGCCGCGTGCGTGGCCGCATTGTGCGTGGCAGCTGCCCTCGCACAGTCCCCAAGTCCGAACGATGGAGGACACTGGTACCGCCTCCGCAGCCGTCGGACTCGGGCAAGGCGTGCTCCTGCTCGGGCTTCATCATACGCACGCTCAACTGCTCCAGCCGCGGACGCAGCACGCTCTCCTCCAGCGACCTCTGCATCGGCCTTACCACCGCCGTCGACCTGTCCAACAACCGCTTCGTGGCGCTGCCCAATTCCTGGGGCTCGTACATCGTGAGCGTGAACGTATCTCGCAACCAGCTGAACGCGCTCCCGCGCGCGCCGCCCCTCAACGCCAAGACGCACACGCTCGACCTCTCCTTCAACCAGATCAGCTACTCGAGCGACGAGTTCCGCTCGCTCTCCGCGCTCGAGACGCTCCTTCTCAGAGGGAACCGCCTCACGACGCTGGGCTTCCTGCCGTCGCCCTGCAACCCCCCAGCGCCAACCGCCTGCCCCGCCGGGGCCCAAGCTCGACGTCCTCGCCCGGGCCGGGGCCCCCAACCGGCGCACCACGTGCCCTCGCCATTTTCTCTCAACTCCAGAACCTGAAGAAGCTTCATTTGGACAACAATCAGCTCTCTTCTCTCCCAGCCGACGTCTTCGACGGGTTGAAAGGAGTTGAAGAAATTGTATTAAAGAGAAATAATCTCACTTCTTTACCACAAAGCATATTCTCTCAATTAAAAAAACTAAAGTTTTTGAATCTAAATAAAAATAGACTTACAAATCTCCCACAGGGATTATTTTCTGGTCTGCAAGATCTCGCAGCATTATTTGCATTCGAACCTCTTGGAAACTCTTCCTGCGCAAATATTTTCCGGCCTCCGCTCTTTGAGGTTCATTTACCTCGGCGGAAACAAACTCTCGACTCTTCCCAACGACCTGCTGACTGGTCTGAGATCCCTGGAGAAGCTAGGGTTGGGCGGCAACCAGTTAACGTCCCTTCCATCCGGGTTGTTCCGCGACACAAAGAACATCTTTGCATTGGATCTGTCTCTGAACCGCCTGAAATCGCTGAGAGGTAGCGATCTGAGCGGGCTGCAGTCAGTTTTCTGGTTTGATGTAAGGACCAACAATTTGACCGCGATGCCGGTGTACGATGCATCGTGGCCGTCCGTGATACTGACGGAGCTGGAGGGCAACAACATCACGGAGCTGAGCGAGGCGGCAGCCAGAAGCTGGTTGGACGACGGGGAGGAAACGCGACACGTGAACCTGGGCACGAAACCCGGCCTGCGCTGGCTTTCGTCCCTGCGCTGGGCGCTGGATGACCCCAAGTTGAGGACAGTAGTGGAGTCCAACTGCCAGTGCGGCGCCATCGAGCGTGGTAAAACGGGTTTCGCCTTCTGCACCTCCGCCTCCTGCCCCAGCCAGGCGGCCAACTGGATGGAGGCCGTGCGCGCCACTCGCCCTGAGCCCCACCTGCCCAACCGGCCAGGCATCAAGGGCTGAGCAGCCCCACCTGCCTCTGAATGCCGCCAAAAAATACCTTCGATTGTATTTTTATGGCGAAGCAATAAAATACTTTTCATAACGTGTTCCTTTTTATTTATTTCCCTTTCTTTTCAATATAAAAAAGAGGTGCAATAGTTATTTTTACAATCTATTTTATTAGCATGACATTGATGTTCTCATAAATTATTTTGCAATTTTTTTATTTATTTGGAGTCGCATCAACTGGTAGATCACTAGCGTTTAAATAAGTACAGTATTTTCCATCAATAATATTATGTGTTTTACAATATTATTACTCTACGGTTGTGGATACAAAAACGATTTTCATTGATATTGAAAAAATCTCACTGAAATTTTTTTTCAAAAATGGGGAAGTGATTGCATTATTCTCATGAGCTTAAATATTGTCCAAAACCCCTATTTCGATACAAAATTCTATTAAATTACTTTCGTATGTATCCTCAAAACAGAATTAAAACCATTTCTTTCAAAATATTGGGATCTGATGGAATTGTATTGGAGGCATTCCTTGAGGATGCGATTGATGTTTCGCACACAATGGCAAAATATACGCAAGGTTTTAGGTTTTTCCTCCAGTAAATTAAGAAAAAATGAAATAGTTACTTGTTCACGACGTGAGGTCTGAATACGTTTTGAACGGTCCGGTCCGGTCCGGTCCGGTCCGGTCCATTTGGCCAGAGTGGAAGCTCAGTCCATTTGGCCTGAGTGGAAGCTTTGCTATTATGAAGAACACTCATTAATTTTCCTGGGTTCTTTACATTAAGCTCTCAAGATATTTTTAAAATGTTCTCAAAAACTGCTCCAAATTTTTTCTTAAATTTTTTTGTAAGAATAGAGTAAAATACTCTTATAACGGTGGTATATGTCATATTTTCACGGTTTACTGTGAATTTTCGAAAATTGCAAAAGTTTGAATTTTTTTCGGCGTCTTAAAATTGAAGACAATTTTTCCTTCAAAAATTTTTATTGATTTGTTTGAAAATTTTAGTAGTTTTCGTGCAATAGTGCGTTTAATATTTGCAATTTTAAAAAAATACAATAATCAGATTTTCTCACATTTTTTCTTTAAAATTTTGGTATCATTAGCGCGAAATAAACGCTTTACGATGATATAAACGCCATATGGATTTATTTTTTGGTTTTGTTTTTTGTTGTTTCTCACGTCGTTCATATTAACCTTTGCGGAAATTTGTTCACATTATTGTATTTGTATGTACATATGCTTTAAATAAGATCCTATAAAATTTCTCTAAAACTCAACAGTTTTTTGTGAAAATTATCATAAAATTCCGCATTTTGAGAAACGGATAGTGATAACTACACTCTTCAATATGACGTAAAGATAATTTTGGTGTATTCTTTTGTTTTTTCAAAAAATTACACAAATATATTTTTTAAATATCTCTCACGCTGTTAATATGCACGTTTCTATAAATTTGTATATATTTCTATATTTGTGAATGGAAGTGCTTCAATTGGCTTCAAATTAATTTTTTTGAAAACGCAATAGATTTCTATTAAAAGAGCTTCAAATTTTGCATTTACAATAACGCTTAAACGCCATTTTCTTAAAAACGACTCTGAGTTTTTCAATGAAACTTTTCATTTAGGGCGCAACTTTACTCATTTTTAACTTTCTTAAAGTAAGATTTCGGTTCTCCAATTAGGAAACGAAAAAGTGAGAAAATATAAAAAAATATACTTTGGGGGCGATAGATCGCAGCAGGTAAGAGGAAAGGGCAAGGCCGTAAATCCAGTCCACAGCAAGGAAATTAGAAAACTTTACTACGTGAAAGTCTGCGCAAATCCTGTTAATCGTTTTTTGCCGCCTCGTTTGCTAAGAACATACATCTATACATTTTTCAAACTAAAACTTTAATAGAATTTATTACAAATAAATCTATTTCAACCCCACTGAAATCTTGAACTGAAACAATTTGGCAATGCCACGGTCAACAAGAAACTAATGCACGTCCATGGCGCGGTTGTATTCGTGATATTTCAGATATGCTTTCCTTGAAGAGTACAATTACGTTCAGATGACTCAATGAGGAAATGTCCATTCATTTTCCTCATTTCCATTTGATCTGCCGTCATGGTCGGAGACCTGGCACGGGTGAGGGAGTGGTAGTTGTGATGAGCACGAATGTAACAGTGTGAGTTCTTGTCAATAATCCAGACGAGTTTTAGCATCTTGTGCATTAATTCCCTATACAGTATTTGAGTTACTTTTCGAGTGGGCACCGGGAGCGGTAGCTCAGTGCATCAACTGAGGTCACCGCAGCGCCTCTGACCGGGAGGTTCTAGGTTCGAGTCCTGACGGCGGCAGGATTTTCGACACTAGCTTTTCAGCTAAGTCGAATTCCGTCGCTGTCTGGAGGAGAATTCTAGCGGCCGGCTGCTGTGATCGGTAGTTTTCCGTGGTTTCTCTGATCAACACCCGGCGAATGCCGGAGCAGTACCCTATCAAACGGGCCACGAACCGCGCGCGATCTGTCCTTCCCATTCCTAGTCCTATCCTCTCCCCTTACACACACACTTACACTAACATGCACTACACTACCACTCTCGGGAGACCGGTCGGGAGCTTAGAGCTTGTCCCGGCTGGGGAGGTGCCCCGCTGGTGGGAGAATCCTGGTTAGGGGGAAACCCACTAGCCGACGGTAGGTCGGCGCCGGATCTCACCATCCGGCGGGGGAAGATCACCGCCATCTTCCGAGAAATAACATGCACTACACCAACGGGACTAATGACCAGAGCAGTTGACGCGCCCGGAAACATGAAAAAATCAATCAATCATTTTCGAGTGGGCAGACGTGCAGAAGTGCGTATGTGCGATTTCCGTCACTCACGGTAGACCACTTCCCGTGCACTAATCGAGACAAAAGAGATATAATTCGAATTGACTCAATTTTCTGAGTTGGGACATAAAATTTTGTTTTCAGATCCGACCAGAACATTTGAAGAAATTTCCAAAACGTGTTTTGGCGCTGCGATCACAGTGAGTAATCCGAGAAATAAACCAACGCCACCTAAATAGGTCTATGTAGATGGTGTTGGTTAAACTTCAGTACCCAAAGGCAATTTTTGCTCAATACACCATAACTTTCTTTCGAGACGTTGGCAACACTGTTGTTGACACGTGAACAAGTGAAATTAATTTGAACAAAGGAGTTGAACAAATTGAGCGAGATATTTCATTTTAAGTTGTCCATTACCATATTTTTTTAAATTAATTTGCAAAGACCTACGAACAGTATTGTCTTGGAACATATTAAATTTGAAGAATTTTAAGTGAATACGGAGGAAACAAAACTGTGAGTAATGTTAGAGAATGAATGAACGAAACGATTGATAGAGCAATTTCAAAAGCGAAGAAACCAAATTAGACTGAGTTTGAGGAGTTTTAATCTCTTTAAAAACTAGAGGAGAGAAATAAGTAAGTGTTAAGCAAATCCGGGGAAGAATCACAAGTACAAGTAGAAGCTTTTGCAACAGAATTTTCGGAACTAATTGGGAATGATCTTACATTCAGATTAGAGAATAACCCAGAAGAACCACTTGCAGGTGATGTTTGTGCATTATTGTGCATATTAGCAAAAGTCGTAAAAAATATAGCTGTACTAAATTCTACTCACCTCATCAATGCCTTTCAAGTATTTTTTTCGGCTATTATAATTTTGAATTTGCAATATTACCAGTTCCTATTGTGTATGTAAGTGACAAGCAAGGCCATTAGATGTTGGGAATTTTTGAAACGGAGTATAGCATTATCAGTTACTACGAATCATTGTTAAGTCCAATGCCAGATACTGTAAGAACATAGAACAAACCTACGCATGAAAGTAATGAAGAATGAAAGAAATTTTCAGCATATGAAAATACTTTTAAAACAGTTTTCGCGTCGGTGTTGGCGACACCACATTCAACTATTCTGGTATTTGCCAACTAGCAACTTCCACAAAATTCAGCAATTGATAAAGAATTACTGCCGCCACTTCTTGCATCTGAGTTGTAGCCTGTCAAAAACACTGTCCTGTCACCATCTGGTTATACTTTCTCTCTAAATTTGATTCAGACACATCTATTCTTTTTTTTTTTTTGTCTTTTCGAGAAAACCTATTTGTAGTTCCTAAGGACAAATCTGCTGCATAATTTGAACAGAATTGTCATTTTCCAACGACGTAAATTAACATTTCCGATACAGTGAAAGTCGTAATGAGCTCTTCCTTTTCTCTTGATCTTTCATGAAATCACGGAACACAGAGCCGCACGCTTTTCTCTTACTGTACCGTGTCCCGAATTTCTTGCCTTTCAGATCTGACAAATTATATGTCGTATAGAAATTGACAAAAACTATTTTGACATGTAAATAATACTACAAGAAATGAATTAGTTGTCATTCCTTCGATTACTTATACTAGAAGGAATAAATTATCAATTACATGGATTTCCAATGGTGAGATACAATCCTATTCCTTTCCCTCTTGCATTTTCATACCGCATGGATCACCTGAGATCAAAGATAATGACCTGAACTGACATCATAAGCAAATTGACTTTCTTTCATTTGTATTTTGCGTCAATTATAACCAAATAAAACACTATTGACACATCAATGTTCAGCATTTTTGCGAAATATACCAATTCATTGATTGATTTTTTCGTGTTTCCGGGCGCGTCAACTGCTTTGGACATTAGTCGCGTTAGTGTAGTGCATGTTTCTTTCGCGGGAGATGGCGGTGATCTTCCCCTGCTGGATGGCGAGATCCGGCGCCGACCTATCGTCGGCTAATGGGGTTTCCCCCTAACCAGGACTCTCCCACCAGCGGGGCAACGCCCCAGCCGGGACAAGCTCTAAGCTCCCGACCGATCTCCCGGAATATGTGGTAGTGTAATGCATATTAGTGTAAATATGTGTGTAAGGGAAGAGGATAGGACAAGGAAGAGGAAGGAAGGATCGCGCACGGTCCGTGGCTCGTTTGGTAAGGTACTGCTCCGGCATTCGCCTGGTGTTGATCGGTGAAACCACGGAAAACTACCGATCAGAGCATCCGGCCGCTAGAATTCTCCTCCAGACAGCGACTGAACTCGACCTAGCTGAAAAGCTAGTGTCGAAAATCCTGCCGCCGTGGGGAGTGTAACCTAGGACATCCCGGTCAGAGGTGATGCAGGGACACCAGTTGATGCACTGAGCTACCGCTCCCGATCGCGAAATATTCCAAATTATTGTACATTTGTGTTCTGAACATTGTGTAACGAAGGAATGTACCCAAGTTTATCGTCGAAATTGAGTGCAGGGTGTAGTACTATACAAGGAAAAACGTATTCATTTCCCGTAATCCTTCCTTTGCAACGCCGATGGAACCATTAGAAAACAAAGTAGCTTCCATTGCTACTTGCCGGAAAACACTGACCAAGAACAGGCCAAATTACTGAGAAACGTCAGTTTTAATGTCGCATTATGTTTCTTTGTTGAGAGTGTAAAGGCGTGACACAGATGTTAAATGATCGAGATATTTTTTGACATTATTTCATGAACGATTTTCGTACAGACCAATGATAAATGTTCCACATAAATGAAATTGAGGCGTTGTTTTGTCGTATATGTTTATTTTAGCATAAAGCTTTTTCGGCCGCATTGCTGCCATCTTCAGTGCTATTCTGAGGCGGCTGGGGGCCTCGTTCCAAACAAGACAGCCTGAGCAAGACTGTCAAAGACAAACAAGACAGGCTGCCTTGTTTGGACCGGGGCAGTCTCAAAAGAACTTTTGTGAAGGGATGCTTAAAAGAATGGCGCAAAACCTTTTCATTGAACTCCCTGAATTTTTGAAAATTGCAAAGTCGGAAATAATGCGAGAAAATATGTGCTGTTGAAGCTCTAGTAGTTTCTTTAAGTACACCGTTTTCCGACGTACGATTAGAATACTTTATGAAGTCAGGCAAGAAAGTAAAAACTATTCCACCTAGCTTGAGCTATATTTTAAATATATAACGTTTGGTGTTTGTTATCACAAACAGTCCATATTTTGATAATCAGTGATTGGATCATATTCAGTAAATGCGAATGAATTCCAACACAAACGTTCACACACACACACAACACAGATACTGGCTCAGATTGAAAATATGTTTATGGCAATGTGATGTGTCATATTCTTTTGTTACATACAGCTGTAGTTTCATGAAAAGTATTATAATATATTTTATAGCCTGGAAAGGTTCGTGTGGATAGGCAATTCGACTAGAAAACAATAAAATTCTTCGGAATCTTTAAAAGAGATTCAGGGTTACAGTCAATTTTGTACAAAAAATAATCGCCACCCTTCAGCAAGGAGTAGCAACATCAGCATGTACAATATAGAAAGCATAAATAGAGACTTGGGCGTTTTCCCATTTACTATATTTTAGTATTTATGTTACATTATTGGTCCAATGTTTCTATCATGTTACAGATAGCACTTTGGTATCGTAATTAGCTTCGTGTCAATTACACTGATGTATATTTGTCGACTAGTGCAAAAACTTACAGAATCACTTCCAACAATCATTCCAACCTGAACCTTTATAAATCGCTGGGATAGTCTCTACTGCTGTGCAAGAATCCACTAAAATACATAATGGAATATGCAAATATATTTGAGAACAATGAGATAAATTTCATGGAAAGCTGTGACCTCAAGTGTTGATTCATATCTTTCATTTTTATGTGGCAACGTTTCCCATATAATGATGCTATCGGAAATTTAGAAACACCTTATTATCTTAAGTGTCTCTGGGTTAGGATATAATGGATTTTGTAAGAAATAAGCGTGAAATTATTTGTAAAGATATCATTCAACGTTAGTTGAATTAGTTCATCAATTAAACCAATCCTGTTCATAATGACATCCGAGCAATTTTCTTCACACTATAGCAGTAAAGAGATCTATTACATTACAGAAAGAAAATATTTTAAAGAATTTTTTCGTTTAGGTAACAAAATATGCTCATTAATTACATGAAAAATCGTTGATAATCTCTATGATAATAAAACGCATGCAATTAAAACTCCACCGTGCAATTAAAACTCCACAACTACTAATCAAAATTCAGAAAACAATCAAAATCTTTTAATTAAGACATTTAATTAATAGATGTGGCCAAGGTTTTTCCAGTTGGCCATGAAACATGGACAAAAATGTACATCAGAGATGACGTACCTACATCAACTGCATGTAAATAATGAATTGATATAACTAAAATGAAGTAAACGTTAAATTAGCTGAGTAATGAAACCACACAAAATATTTAACATCCTTAAATTAAATGTTTTGCATGAAAAACTTTTGGTCTTGGCATTACAAAGGTAAAAGATATAAACGTCAGTTGTGTTTACCCGTTCTACAAAGTACACCCGCAAAATTGTATCAGATGTGACTTTTTACTTTATTTATTTATTTATTTATTTATTTATTTATTTATTTATTTATTTATTTATTTATTTATTTATTTATTTTTTATTTATTTATTTTTTATTTATTTATTTATTTATTTATTTATTTATTTATTTATTTATTTATTTATTTATTTATTTATTTATTTATTTATTTATTTATTTATTTATTTATTTATTTATTTAT